>JARNME010000273.1:35921-778631 GCA_030179655.1 Scaptomyza flava
GGTATTCAAATTTTTGGTGCCGATCTATGTGGGATGTCAATTGCTATCTTCATACCAAATTTGGTGACTCTAGCTCGAAGTTTGTATAAAGTGGGGAAAGGGGGGCTGCGGGCGGTATGGTTGGGCGTGGCATCCAAATTTTTGCTGCAGATCCTTGTGGAATGTCAAATGCTACCTTCATACCAAATTTGGTGACTCTAGCTCGAAGTTTGTATAAAGTGGGGAAAGGGGGGCTGCGGGCGGTATGGTTGGGCGTGGCATCCAAATTTTTGCTGCAGATCCTTGTGGAATGTCAAATGCTACCTTCATACCAAATTTGGTGACTCTAGCTCGAAGTTTGTATAAAGTGGGGAAAGGGGGGCTGCGGGCGGTATGGTTGGGCGTGGCATCAAATTTTTGCTGCAGATCCTTGTGGAATGTCAAATGCTACCTTCATACCAAATTTGGTGACTCTAGCTCGAAGTTTGTATAAAGTGGGGAAAGGGGGGCTGCGGGCGGTATGGTTGGGCGTGGCATCCAAATTTTTGCTGCAGATCCTTGTGGAATGTCAAATGCTACCTTCATACCAAATTTGGTGACTCTAGCTCGAAGTTTGTATAAAGTGGGGAAAGGGGGGCTGGGGGCGGTATGGTTGGGCGTGGTATTCAAATTTTTGGTGCCGATCTATGTGGGATGTCAATGCTATCTTCATACCAAATTTGGTGACTCTAGCTCGAAGTTTGTATAAAGTGGGGAAAGGGGGGCTGCGGGCGGTATGGTTGGGCGTGGCATCCAAATTTTTGCTGCAGATCCTTGTGGAATGTCAAATGCTACCTTCATAACAAATTTGGTGACTCTAGCTCAAAGTTTGTATAAAGTGGGGAAAGGGGGGCTGGGGGCGGTATGGTTGGGCGTGGCATCCAAATTTTTGCTGCAGATCTTGTGGGATGTCAAATGCTATCTTCATACCAAATTTGGTGACTCTAGCTCGAAGTTTGTATAAAGTGGGGAAAGGGGGGCTGCGGGCGGTATGGTTGGGCGTGGCATCCAAATTTTTGCTGCAGATCCTTGTGGAATGTCAAATGCTACCTTCATACCAAATTTGGTGACTCTAGCTCGAAGTTTGTATAAAGTGGGGAAAGGGGGGCTGCGGGCGGTATGGTTGGGCGTGGCATCCAAATTTTTGCTGCAGATCCTTGTGGAATGTCAAATGCTATCTTCATACCAAATTTGGTGACTCTAGCTCGAAGTTTGTATAAAGTGGGGAAAGGGGGGCTGGGGGCGGTATGGTTGGGCGTGGCATCCAAAGTTTTGATGCAGATCTTTGTGGAATGTCAATTGCTATCTTCATAACAAATTTGGTGACTCTAGCTCAAAGTTTGTAAAAGTGGGGAAAGGGGGGCTGGGGGCGGTATGGTTGGGCGTGGCATTCAAATTTTTGGTGCAGATCTATGTGGGATGTCAATTGCTATCTTCATACCAAATTTGGTGACTCTAGCTCGAAGTTTGTATAAAGTGGGGAAAGGGGGGCTGCGGGCGGTATGGTTGGGCGTGGCATCCAAATTTTTGCTGCAGATCCTTGTGGAATGTCAAATGCTACCTTCATACCAAATTTGGTGACTCTAGCTCGAAGTTTGTATAAAGTGGGGAAAGGGGGGCTGCGGGCGGTATGGTTGGGCGTGGCATCCAAATTTTTGCTGCAGATCCTTGTGGAATGTCAAATGCTACCTTCATACCAAATTTGGTGACTCTAGCTCGAAGTTTGTAAAAGTGGGGAAAGGGGGGCTGGGGGCGGTATGGTTGGGCGTGGTATTCAAATTTTTGGTGCCGATCTATGTGGGATGTCAATTGCTATCTTCATACCAAATTTGGTGACTCTAGCTCGAAGTTTGTACAAAGTGGGGAAAGGGGGGCTGCGGGCGGTATGGTTGGGCGTGGCATCCAAATTTTTGCTGCAGATCCTTGTGGAATGTCAAATGCTACCTTCATAACAAATTTGGTGACTCTAGCTCAAAGTTTGTAAAAGTGGGGAAAGGGGGGCTGGGGGCGGTATGGTTGGGCGTGGCATTCAAATTTTTGGTGCCGATCTATGTGGGATGTCAATTGCTATCTTCATACCAAATTTGGTGACTCTAGCTCGAAGTTTGTATAAAGTGGGGAAAGGGGGGCTGCGGGCGGTATGGTTGGGCGTGGCATCCAAATTTTTGCTGCAGATCCTTGTGGAATGTCAAATGCTACCTTCATACCAAATTTGGTGACTCTAGCTCGAAGTTTGTATAAAGTGGGGAAAGGGGGGCTGCGGGCGGTATGGTTGGGCGTGGCATCCAAATTTTTGCTGCAGATCCTTGTGGAATGTCAAATGCTACCTTCATACCAAATTTGGTGACTCTAGCTCGAAGTTTGTATAAAGTGGGGAAAGGGGGGCTGCGGGCGGTATGGTTGGGCGTGGCATCCAAATTTTTGCTGCAGATCCTTGTGGAATGTCAAATGCTACCTTCATACCAAATTTGGTGACTCTAGCTCGAAGTTTGTATAAAGTGGGGAAAGGGGGGCTGCGGGCGGTATGGTTGGGCGTGGCATCCAAATTTTTGCTGCAGATCCTTGTGGAATGTCAAATGCTACCTTCATACCAAATTTGGTGACTCTAGCTCGAAGTTTGTATAAAGTGGGGAAAGGGGGGCTGGGGGCGGTATGGTTGGGCGTGGTATTCAAATTTTTGGTGCCGATCTATGTGGGATGTCAATTGCTATCTTCATACCAAATTTGGTGACTCTAGCTCGAAGTTTGTATAAAGTGGGGAAAGGGGGGCTGCGGGCGGTATGGTTGGGCGTGGCATCCAAATTTTTGCTGCAGATCCTTGTGGAATGTCAAATGCTACCTTCATACCAAATTTGGTGACTCTAGCTCGAAGTTTATATAAAGTGGGGAAAGGGGGGCTGCGGGCGGTATGGTTGGGCGTGGCATCCAAATTTTTGCTGCAGATCCTTGTGGAATGTCAAATGCTATCTTCATACCAAATTTGGAGACTCTAGCTCGAAGTTTGTTAAATGTGGAGAAAGGGGGGCTGGGGGCGGTATAGGTGGGCGTGGCATCCAAAGTTTTGATGCAGATCTTTGTGGAAAGTCAATTGCTATCTTCATAACAAATTTGGTGACTCTAGCTCAAAGTTTGTAAAAGTGGGGAAAGGGGGGCTGGGGGCGGTATGGTTGGGCGTGGCATTCAAATTTTTGGTGCAGATCTATGTGGGATGTCAATTGCTATCTTCATACCAAATTTGGTGACTCTAGCTCGAAGTTTGTATAAAGTGGGGAAAGGGGGGCTGCGGGCGGTATGGTTGGGCGTGGCATCCAAATTTTTGCTGCAGATCCTTCTGGAATGTCAAATGCTACCTTCATACCAAATTTGGTGACTCTAGCTCGAAGTTTGTATAAAGTGGGGAAAGGGGGGCTGCGGGCGGTATGGTTGGGCGTGGCATCCAAATTTTTGCTGCAGATCCTTGTGGAATGTCAAATGCTACCTTCATAACAAATTTGGTGACTCTAGCTCAAAGTTTGTAAAAGTGGGGAAAGGGGGGCTGGGGGCGGTATGGTTGGGCGTGGTATTCAAATTTTTGGTGCCGATCTATGTGGGATGTCAATTGCTATCTTCATACCAAATTTGGTGACTCTAGCTCGAAGTTTGTATAAAGTGGGGAAAGGGGGGCTGCGGGCGGTATGGTTGGGCGTGGCATCCAAATTTTTGCTGCAGATCCTTGTGGAATGTCAAATGCTACCTTCATAACAAATTAGGTGACTCTAGCTCGAAGTTTGTATAAAGTGGGGAAAGGGGGGCTGCGGGCGGTATGGTTGGGCGTGGCATCCAAATTTTTGCTGCAGATCCTTGTGGAATGTCAAATGCTACCTTCATAACAAATTTGGTGACTCTAGCTCAAAGTTTGTAAAAGTGGGGAAAGGGGGGCTGGGGGCGGTATGGTTGGGCGTGGTATTCAAATTTTTGGTGCCGATTAATGTGGGATGTCAATTGCTATCTTCATACCAAATTGGGTGACTCTAGCTCGAAGTTTGTATAAAGTGGTGAAAGGGGGGCTGCGGGCGGTATGGTTGGGCGTGGCATCCAAATTTTTGCTGCAGATCCTTGTGGAATGTCAAATGCTACCTTCATACCAAATTTGGTGACTCTAGCTCGAAGTTTGTATAAAGTGGGAAAGGGGGGCTGCGGGCGGTATGGTTGGGCGTGGCATCCAAATTTTTGCTGCAGATCCTTGTGGAATGTCAAATGCTACCTTCATACCAAATTTGGTGACTCTAGCTCAAAGTTTGTAAAAGGTGGGGTAAGGGGGGCTATGGGGCTGGGGGCGGTATGGTTGGGCGTGGCATCCAAATTTTTGCTGCAGATCCTTGTGGAATGTCAAATGCTACCTTCATACCAAATTTGGTGAATCTAGCTCGAAAATTGTTAAAAGTGGGGAAAGGGGAGCTGGTGGCGGTATAGGTGGGCGTGGCATCCAAAGTTTTGATGCAGATCTTTGTGGAAAGTCAATTGCTATCTTCATAACAAATTTGGTGACTCTAGCTCAAAGTTTGTAAAAGTGGGGAAAGGGGGGCTGGGGGCGGTATAGTTGGGCGTGGCATCCAAACTTTTGATGCAGTTTTTGGGGGGTCCTAACCACCTATCTTGGCACCAAATTTGGTGGCTCTAGCTCAAAAACTGTGGGAGATATAGGCGTTTTTGACTTTAAAATGCCGTGGGGCTGGGGGCGGAATGGAGGGGCGTGGCTCCAAAACTTTTGATGCAGTTTTTTGGGGGTTGCTAGTAGCTATCTTCTTACCAAATTTGGTAGTTCTAGCTGTAAGGATGTGCGAAATATGTGGACTTATCGGTTTTGAGTTATCGAATTTATCGATTTGCCAGCCCCCCAGTTATCGTAGAACCCCCATCTTGACACTTTAATTTACTATCCCATAGATAAAGAGAATTGGAAAGTTTCAAGTCTCTAGCTTGAAGGGTGTGGAAAAAACTTGCAACCATACGGACGGACAGACGGACAGACACCATGACGGACATTGCACAAAACCAATATTCTCTTTACCTTCGGTATCGAGTATAAAAATATAAGGGTTTTTTTAGGGTTTTTGTTATAACGATAAGTCATTTGCAATACGCTGCATAAGTTTTATAAGCGGCGCACCTGCTAGGTATTTTATTTTGGGAGTGAAGGGACATACTGGGTTTTATAGTTGCATAAAATGTCATCAAAAAGGAGTTTCAGAAAATAGAAGAATCTTACTTTATGAATAAGATAATTTGATACGCACTGACATAGATTTGCGAAACTGAGCATATCCTCTACATCACAATAAGCTCCAACAAATTGTTTTAGAAAAACTGCAAATTGATATTGTAAATGACTTTGCTTATGATTATATGCATGTTGTATGCTTAGGCGTAATGAAATCTTTGCTCACCTTCTGGATAAAATAACGAGAAACTAATTCGCTTTCAGTAAACAAAGTTCGAGATTTAGACTCTGCATTATTGTCTATTCAAAATCAATTACCAAGAGAATTCGCAAGACCACCAAGAACTGTAAAAGAATTAGACCCATATAAGGCGACCGAGTTCAGAACATTTCTTCTGTGTACGGGAGTATTTGCACTAAAAAATTGATTAGATCCAGCGAAATTCGCTCATTTTATGCAATTCAGTTAAGCAATGTGTATTCTTCTATCAGAGAAAGATTGCGTCAAAAATAATAAAACAGCAGATTTAATGATAAGAGATTTTGTGCGAAACATACCCAACCTCTACTCAAATTGTTTGTTGTCATTTAACTTCCATTGCCTTACCCACTTAGCATCAGTCGCTCAGCATTTTGGAAATTTGGAATCAGTTAGTGCCTTTAAGTTCGAAAATTTTCTTTCCAGTCTCAAACGCAAATTTAGAAAAAAAAAATCACATTTCCGCACAATTGTATGGGCGACTAGTCGAAGAATGTTTATGTATTAAACCTAGTGCGGCAAAAATAGTCGATTTTAAAAGTGGCCCAAATTGTTTTGCCTATTATCATAATATTTATTATTCGTCAAAGAGTCCCAACAATATTAATCATCATCACAGCGAGAAAAGCGTTGCGGCAAAAAAATGAAAATTAATAATTATGTTTAATACTTATATGAATAAATATAGCCGAAGGCCTAAGTAGCCAGAGCTATCTTAAACTTGTTATTGTAGTTTTTAAGCTCCAACATGTCAATATTAAATAAATATTAATAAATGATAATAAATAATAATAATTAATAAATAAAATGTCAACCTTTATTGATATTGAATTGTTGTCATTGGCTTGATATTGGCTTGCTTTCAGGGCATAGCAACACTTTACATCAAGAGTCAATTTGAATTGATTTCGCTTTCATTATCAAGTTGCCGTCAAGGCTATATCAAGCATAAAATCAATAGCAAGCGCTTGACATAACCCTTGACGGCAACTTTATATCAACTTTACGTCAAGGGTAAATGTTTGCTGGGTAACGAGTATAAAAAGGTACGAATACATTCATTTGAAAACTATCGTGATATCAATAGGGGTAAGCGCATAGAAGCGTCAAAAAGATTTCAGGTTGTTCCCATGTAAGCATCAATAATTGTGGTTTTAAGGTTCGAAACGCTATTGTATTGCATGTTGTTTGCGTAAATCCTTCACAGAGAAAAAAAATCCGTTCTCGCTAGCGCAAAATCAAGAACATCCGTTTCTGAAACCCAGCCATGCACGGATTTTCTTGATGTAAGAACGATTTTCTTAAATTAAGAACGGATTTTTTAAGAACGCAAATCTTATTTATTTATTTATTTATTTACTCCAAACTACCAAAGAGCAACACAGTTCTCCGTTCTGGCATATTAACTTATAACTAATTAACACTAAACAACAAACAATAAGAACTCAAAACATCATCTTAAAAAATACTGCTTAAGTAGATGCTTAATAGATTTAGAATTATGAATAAAATCGAAGCGCAACTCGACTGGCAGCGAATTATAAATACTTAATGTCCTAGAAATAGGCTCATTTACACCATAGTTGGTGCGGTGAGTGCTTAAAAAGAATGTATTAACAACTCTGAGACACCTTGATGGGGTGAAAAACATTATTAAAGAAAGCAGGTCAGGACAATCAATCCTTCCAACAATAATATCGTTCAAAAACGACAATGCCGCTATCGTACGTCTATCCTCTAAAGATGAAAGCCGCACAAGGCGACATCTATCAGTATAACTAGGTGACGGTTCACGAAACCCAAGAGGATGCAAAGCAAATTTTAAAAAAATTTTTTGTACACGTTCAAGTCTATTTATATGAATTGAGGTGTATGGACTCCAGATTAAAGAGCCATATTCAAGTTTAGAGCGCACAAATGCTGAATATAAACATATCCTTGTATACGGATCAGTAAATTGGGCCGAATTGCGTCTAACGAAAGCCAACATGGCATATGCTTTCGGCAGAATGTAATCAATATGTTTTACAAAACTGAATTTAGAATCAAAGAGGACTCCAAGGTCAAGCGATTCACCTCTGCTAGATAGAAGCGAACCACCTAACGAATAGGAAAATGTTATTGGGTTATGAGCTCTAGAATAGCGTACAAAAAAGCATTTTGAGACATTGAGTGGAAGAAGGTTTTGCAGGCACCATGAGCAAACTCTGTGTAAATCCTCCTGGAGGTCAACACAGTCAGCTGACGATTTAATAATTTTAAACAATTTAAGATCATCAGCATATAAGAGATGACATGTGTGCTTAAGGCAGGAGGAAATATCATTTATAAAAAATGTAAACAAGATGGGTCCAAGGACACTACCTTGTGGAAGGCCAGAAGGTGCAATGTAGGGCCTTGAAAATTTTCCATTAACTACCACACGATAAGAACGCGAATCAAGGTATGATCGAAACCAAACCAGAAGGGATGAGTGGATCCCTGCTTGGGATAGCTTTGCCAAAAGCGCATTATGACAAACCTTATCAAAGGCTTTAGCAAATCTGTATAGATAGTGTCAACTTGTAACCGATTTTCAAGAGAGTTAATGCAGAAATTGCTAAAAACTGATAAATTCGTCACAGTAGATCTGCCATTCATAAAACCATGCTGGTTAAAAGAAATATAAGACTTAAAAAGAAATGTAAGTCGCTTTGCAACTACACGCTCAAATAATTTTGAGACATTGCTTAGTTTTGCGATAGCTCTATAGTTGCCTATTAGGCTTTTTGACGAATTCTTATGAACTGGCGTCACCAATCCCAACTTCCATGCCTTAATAAATGTGCCTGTCAAGAGGGACTTAGAGAATAGCATTCTAAGTGGCTCACAGAGCTCACTTCCACAAGCTTTAAGGATAAACGAGGAGATTCCATCACTATCCGGAATGATTGAAGAGTTAAAATCAGACAAAACTGCAATTATGTCATTACTCGACACCTGCAAGTTACCCATATTGAATAACGTTGGTATTTTTGAAAGAATATACGAATCATGCCAACTACAACCTGGCTCAAAGTTAGAACTAAAGAATTGAGCAAACAGTTCAGCAATCGAGGCATCAGAGCTAACAGTATGCGAGCCTAAAGTCATAGAAGACGGGATGGCTGAGCAACCCTTTTTAGCTCTAACAAATGACCAAAACGATTTAGGATTAAGCTTTACACTTGATTCCACTTCAGTGATGTATTGATTGTATAGAAATTTATTTAGAAATTCAAATTCACGCTTATGAAGCTTATAGCGCTCCAAATCAAAAGTATTCAGGGAAATAGCATATCTTTTAAAATATTTATTGCGAAGATTTTTCAATTTTTTCAAGCCAGCAGTATACCAAGGTAACCTCGGGTTGTACTTTTTAATAGTGGAATAATTTGCCATTATCTGCTTTAATAAACTTAAAAACATGTCATAAGCGCCCTCGAGATCAAGTTGCGATAAGATTCTATCCCAATTAATGCTTAAAATGGAATGCTTATAATATTAGATTGCGTAAAGATATATTTAATATTATTGAAAGAGTGCGGAGTAGCTCTAAAATTGTATGTCTCTAATGTTAATAGAATAGGTTCATGGTGCATATCACAAGGAGTAAGCGGAGCCGGACAAAGGTTTATGGAAAACTTATTATCTATAGAGACAAAAACCAAATCAAGAATTTTGTGCAATTTATTGAACACATTATTAATCTGCACCAAACCCATACTGAATAGGTCATCTAGCAGAGCAATTTCGTGCAGTAAATGAACATTACAAGGGAGCATAGTAGAGTCATCCAAAGAGGGAGCCCAACCCAGCCTTCCAAGATTAAAATCTCCTAAAACACAAAGACTTTGAGAAGCCTTTAATCCAAAATGAATAGAGGCCACATTTGCAATATGTGCTTCATACAATTCAAGTGGGCTATTTGGTGGAACATAAGATGCACAAATAAATAATGATTCAAATTGACCCGTAATATGAATCGCAAGCTGGTCTAAACTGGATCATTGTTGCTAAGATGTACTGAGCAACAGCGCAGATACTGCCGCACAGCAACAATAACACCACCACCCCTCGAGCACTGTGTACTTACAGTGTCTCTGTCTTTCCGGAAGACATGGAAGAGCTGGGTATCAAAATATTCACCGTCAAAGAAATTAGGATTGAGCCAAGTCTCAACCAATACTATGACGTCAAAATCAGAATCAGAGGTAGCCATACGAACATCATGCGATTTGGTCCGCATGCCAGCAACATTTTCGAAAAATATTCTCAAAGAACTAGTACTTGATTATACTTACACCCATGAGCGTTAACAGGTGCAGGCAAGGGAGAAGTATAATGCGTATGGCGCATAAATACTTGCGGTGCTAGTAAAGGAAGAATGTAAGAATAATGCTCATCCACAACTGGCTTAGCAATAAACCAATAAGTTAGCTTAATATAGATGCAGCTCTATTAATAGCAACAAAGGCAGCCAGATCCAGCGCAGCAGTCACACATAGCGAAGGCATCGATGAGAGCGAAGAGTTATGAGTGTAAGCGCAAGTTAACTCACTCAAAAACTTAACAGATGATAGAGCAGCGAAAAAGAGCGGGTGCCGATGAAAGAAGTCCACAGCATCCGAAGCATTATGAACGCCGCAAAGGGCAAGCAGTGATAACACCTGTTGTTGTTGTTGTCCAAGCGACGATCGAGAGTGCAGTAGAAGCGAAAATTGATAAATGTCCAAAGTCAAGAGCGCGCGAGCGGAATTATGCTCTCGCGCAAATCGCGCAGCTGGTATTTGTTGTTGTTTAGCACATGCAGATGTGAGTGCGTAAGCAGCAACCTCAAAACAACCAGTGGCGCCGAAAATTAGGGGTTTTTTGATGAAACCAAACTATGATGTTGGGGAATTGGTGTGGATGTCCGTGGGTGGTCCAAGTTTACCAAATTAACCGGTGTATTGTCTTTATCAGGCCGCGGCTTATTTACAAATCTAGTGACTCTAACACCAAGAGGCCAAAAGGAATTGTTATATATAGTTGATAGATGCTGTTCCGGAACTCCAAGCTTAAAGTTGACAAAGTGCAATAAATCAGCGTCAGCATCCCTCTTGACAAGCTTAAAACATTTAAGCGTATCAGATTGCACTTTCAACTTTTCGGAGACAAATTTCAACACCGCCTCTGGTTGCGTTGCAGCTGAGAATTTACCAATGTGTAAATATGCCAAGCTCTGCTTCACCTCCAGCCCATCAAACGCGGGAGCAATGCCAACAACGCGCTTATTGTTGTTTTTAGCACGTCTCATTCGTCGGCTCCGCACAGTGACAAGATGATGAGAGAGAGCATCACTCTCGCTGACAACCAATTGAGTAGGTTCAATAACCCTGATTGCAGTTACGTCTTGTTGAGCCGTAGCTGAAAGAGAGTCTGTTGCTGAACCAGCACTATTTGATTTATTGAGTTTGTTATTTAAATCTTTGTAGAGCTTTTCAAGATTATTGATTTTCGCGCACAGCTCATCTATTTTAACATGCGAATCATTACACATAAGGCAATAATCACACTGCCACAAGAGATTGGGCGACATTGTTAATGTTTTAATAATATCAGAAGACAGTTCAATGCAGGACAAGTGAAACACTCTCCGACAAAGAGAAGCGCATTGCACCGCTTCAAAGCAGCGAAGATGACTCGGCGTCACTTCAGCTTTGCACTCGACACAGCTGCGAAACATTGCGAAAAAAAGAACACGTCCGCTCGAAGCAAAGGCTTGACGATTACTGAGAACAAAATGTTCTCGAAACCGTTCTTAATATGATAACATTGGTTCTTAATTTAAGAACAATTGGTGCTTGAATTTAAAATAGCATTAGTTGTTGTTTTTTAAAAAAAATTTAATTTTTTTAACACTTTGAATTCAGTATCATGAGACTCATTGGTGGGTAATTCTAATATAAGCTACTATAATATTGTTATATAACGTATTGCGGCTCTGGGGAGAGATATTTAAGTATTGTACTGTATATAGCTGTTTTGTTAATGGTTAATAATAATTAATAGCTTTTATATGCTATAGAAATATTTTAAATATAAATTAAATTCATTTGTATAGTCTTACCGATAATGAAACTTCAATGCGTGTGCCGAGATTCGAACCTGAGACTTCTCGATTACCACGCGGAAGCCTTAGCTATTGCGCTGTTGCCGAACTAATTTCGTTTGCAGTTAAGTTTAATGTTAACCAATGAAACTTCGGCTCAGCTTCGGGTGGTAAATGCGTTCACATTTTATGAACAGTGTTCTTAATTTGGTACAAATAGAACGAAATTGGTTCTATTTGTACCAAATTAAGAACCAATGTTCTTATAATGGACCAATATAAACATACGGTTCTTAAATCAAGAACGTATGTTCATAATTTAAGAACAAAATCAAAATTAAGAACATGTTTTAAGAACGCTGTTCTTATTTTAATACCAAAAAAATAAGAACGAAAAGTCTGAAAAATTAAGAACATTTGTTCTTAATTTTTTTTTCTCTGTGTTTGAACGATAATGCCCCATACGTTCTCAATCGGATTCAATGTTTTGACTCTCAAACCAAGATCGAGTTTCGCGACTGACGTGTATACTGGCATTATCTTGTTGGTAATGCCAGCACCCGGCGCCTCTAGCTTCAAGAAATGGTAAAAGGCTCATTTCTAAAACTCCAACGTATTCGCTTGAATTCATACGAAAGCTTGGTAACGCTATTTCCAACATTCAATCAGAACTAAAGGCACCCCAAACCATAACACTTCCTCCTCCGAAGTTCCTCTTTGAAAAATATCGTGGTTCCTTACGCCAGTATGAATTAAACCCGTCCGGTCCATCCAGATTAAATATTTTTTCGTCTGAAAATATGATCTACACCAAACAATAAAAAGAAAAAATAATTAATTAATAGTTGAGATTAATGTGATTTACTATTTACTTTTGACCAATCAGTTTGCATGTTATTTTTACCAAACTCCAGCCGCTTCTCTTTATGCATTCGAGTTAATTTTGGCGCAGGCTTCATCTTTTGCCTTGTTAAGTGATCTGCGCTTTTGATAACACGAGCAATCGTCCACTTTGATGAACTGACATTACACTCCTTCGCAATTTCAGCACATGTTTTTGATGAGTTGCTTGCGGTTCTGCGAATATCATGCATTTGTCTTGCAGTTAAAGTGCTTCTTCTTCCTGTCGATTTGGCCAGACCATATGAGTCTGGGTTTCGTAAAAAGTTACGCACAACTTTATCACTTCGATTTAGTTTTTTCCAATTGCCCTAAAACTTAATCCTTCTTCATGGAATGCCATAATTTTTCCCTTTTCAGTACTATCAAGAGCTTTTCCGCGAGTCATTATAAATGAATTTGTGGTTTTTTATGCATGAAAATTTAAAGCAAATTCAAAAATTATATTTTTTGCTCACTGAAGTCACTTACAACGCTGATAACAATAAGTGCGGCTATAATTATGCACCGCCTAAAAATACACTTTTCATGATAACGGTACTTACCGTGTGTTTATGGTAAAACATGTATTTGCATTTTGTATCAATGAGCTTTTCTCTACGATTAGAATATATTTCATGATCATACATTACACACAGGGTGTTAAACTATAAAAAAAAAAACAGGGTGCGGCTATCATTATGCACCGCAGTGTAGTAATCCACAAATTGAAGAAAATGTTAAAATAAGTGATGAAAATAATTTGCTATAAATTAAATTAGTCAATCCATAATTTCAGATCATTAGTCCTGTGGAAAATGTAGTTGCAGATTATTCATTAGAATTGGATGAGTATATAAGTGATTCTGAATTAAACTATGAAAAAGCAGAAAGTATTTTGTTGTATATTAGTTTTGAAAATCATGAATCAGGTAAAAATGACACAGTGAATGATGAAGAACAGAATTATACAACGAGAAGTGGGCGTACAGTAAAAAATATGTTTGTAATGTTGCTGTTGCTGTTGCTGGGTTGTTCCGGCCAGTTGGTTTCATTGATATTTAAAACACATTTAAATTCAATTACCCTCCTACGCGTTTCGACGGATTTGCCGCCTTCATCAGGGAGTCTGATTTTATTTTTAATAAATATAGACAGGTTACATTTCACATAAATACATTATTATACAAAACACTTACTATTTTGAACATACATTTTGGTTGTTTTCACCTAATTTTAGTGTCGTCGGTCCTAATCCTAATACTGCCTCTTTCCGTCAAATTATAAGTACACTTTAAATGTTATGCTAATTTTTGTCCAGCTGTTTTTGGCAGCACCGTTTGGTTTGCTTATTGCAGCTGCGTAAATGTAACTCGTCTGGTCAATGTCTTCTTTGTGGTTAAGCGCGTCGTCCCATCTTTGCTGTATGCGCAAGCTTTCCAGCGTTAATCTTGTTCGCTCTCTTCTCTCTATGTCAAGTACTTTGACCGCATCGAAATCAGCTGTGTGGCCATTTTCACTCAAATGTTGAGCTAGCGATGTCGTAGTCTTTCTGTTCTTAGCGTCTCCCTTATGTTCTGTTATGATCTTTTTGTTGTTGCAATGTAAACTCTATTACACTTTTCTCCCTCTTTTCCATTGCACTTGATTTCGTAGATCACATTGTTCTGCTTGTTTCTGTCAATTTTGTCTTTAGTGTTCGTAAACAAACTTCTTGTTGTTTTGTGAGCTTTGTAAACATATGTGAAGTGCTCTGTGCTGTCTTTTGGTATGAATTTTGTTAGCGTTGCTTTATTCGTTATGTTTTCTAAGTACGGGATGCTGATGTATTGTCTGCTTATCGTTTCTTGGGTTTTTGGTGATGTTTGGAATTTTTGACTATTTGTGTTATCAATTTTGGCTGTGACGTCATTTATTAGTTTATCTATCAGATTTATCGGATAGCTGTTTTTGATTAAAATCATTTTGAGTTTTATATAGTTTTTGGTCGGTGTTGCTTATCGCATAGTGTGTATGTTTTTCTAATAATGTTCTGGACTGTGTTTATTTTCTGTGTCATCGGCTGGTTTGAGTCGTTATTTATTATTAGTCCCGACACTGTTCCTTTTGTGTACCAGTCAAATATAAGTCTATTTTCCCTTCGCTCTTTTTCCATATCAAGATAGGCAATTTTTTTGTTATTTTCTGCTTCTATTGTAAATTTTATTCTTTTGATTTGTTTGTTAAATGTTTCTAATATGCGTTGTGCTTCGTTCTTGTTTATAATCAGAAAAATGACATCAACGTATTTTGAGATATATTTAATTGTTATGTTATGTTGCTTCAGCTCATCAATCGCGTCGTCTAAGATTTTATCTAAAACTATATTTGCGATTGTCGGTGATAGCGGGTTTCCCATTGGCATTCCAATATTCCAAATTCAAAAAATATGGTTTTAAGTAATACAAATTTATTTAAGTTATAAAAAAATAAATAAAATAAAACAAAAAAAAAAGAGGAAGCATGTAATGAGTTGCTAAAAATTACCATTAGGCATATTATAAAGTTTGGTATTTTTTAGTACACCAAACGCTCGATAACGTGACCTAATTAAATGCAAGGCATTTCACGTTGACGAAAGTGTTCACGTTTTCGAATACCAAAATAGTATAAAAAGCATACATATTCACTCATTTAAATTCACATTTTATTGTATATTTAAAGAAATTTAAGAAAACTCTTATTTAAAAAATCTGTAATTTTCTTTTGAGTTTTTTGCTTTTCTAATACTTTAAGCACAGCTATATCCCTTATACGGTGCAGCACATTCAAATCATTTTGATCGATGCCTTCTTGGCTAGCCCACTCTACCGCTTTGTTAAAAACTTCAACTGCTTCAATAGATTTGATTTTCTCTGGTGCCTCTGTGTTGAAGTCATCGTCGTCGGATTCGTTCTCCTGTTCAACTTCATTATCCGCAATCTCAAAGTCAATATGCACAGAAAATGTTTTTCACGTTTTAATGAGTTCACGTTTTAGACGTATCACGTTATCGAGCGTTTGCTGTATAATTAAATATAAATATAATAGGGCAAAATTTTAAAATATTTCATAAGTGCTTTTTAATAAATCATATAAGAAAGTCACTTAAATATAAACACTTGTAAAAAATAGTCATATCATACAAATATATGTAGGTTCTTGTACAATTGACATGCATACCAATAACCATTAATGTATAAATGTGAGTGCACACATTCAAGCATTTTTCATATTTAAAAATCCCACCCAAAAAATAACAAAACCATCACACGCAAATCCCCTACGCATATAAACAGCAAAGCTGCGAGGATCGACCGTCTCAGTCGGTGGCCTCTTAGCGTCTATAAGCTTATAAGCGCAAACAAAAATAATTCTGAACAAAAATGCGAGAGCGCCCAGTCGGCTCAACACCAGAAGTGCTATGGGAGCTAGGAGGGATTTTTCACACAAATGTAAAGCAAATGCGTTGCTAGTCCCTGCAGTACGCTACACCGGGACGAGACTAGCGATATGCCTAGGCCTCAGTAATGGGTACCGGTACGCGCCGCACCACCAGCAATGCAATTTACCTAACGACTTTTGTTCGAGGATGTCCGCAAACGTACCGAGCGGTACGACAGTGCATTACCACTAGCTAGCGATTGCACCGGTACCGAGGGAGTATCTAAATCGTTAGTACGCCCTACTCGGCTGTTTGGCTAGGGCACGTCGCTAGCTATTTCTCTGGTACGCAAGGCCTAGGAATATCGTTAGGACGCTAGACTTAGCTATTTCGCTAGTACTATTGCACTTGACACTTCGGTAGCGGTAGTCCGTCAATGTTTACATCTAAGCTTAAACTATCACCAAACTCAACAACTTTAGTTATATTTTCTAACTGTTTCTTTAAACCTATATGTAAATATTGCCCACCACCTATTTTTGTTATGTCCGGAGAACTCGGGACTTATAAATGAGCAAAAATTAATGTTTTCCTCTCTAAGAATTTTTATTAGGTCAATTACACAAACTTTGGAAACACTGTGTTTAATATATCAGTTTTTTAGTTTTTGATTTAAAGTTGGGTTGTTGTTCTTTCTATTAATATAAAAATCTAAATTGTTGTCCGTTTCATTGTCATATAAATTATTGTCCACATCCATTTCACTATCACTTTTTTCCACAAAGCATTGCGTCTCAGTTGAGCCCTGCATGCAAGCGCTCATAAATTTTTCAAAGCATTTTTTTTTTTTTTATTATTGACTAAACGCTTTAAATGTCTATTTGTTATATATTTTTTGTCACCTTCATTATAAAAGTAAAAGTAAGTCAACCGCTTAACCTTCTAAATAGTCAATTAAAACACTGAACAAATAAAAACAATCACAACAAAAACATAAACATAAAAAGCTATTTGCTTACAAAAATTTCGCAAGTCTTCTCTCGATTTAGCACAAGACAGTACTGACTGCTGGCGGCCGAAAACAAGAGCGCACAATCGAAGACAAAAATTGACAAAACCTGGTTATAACTAGTTAATACGCCGTTAACTTAACCATGCACTCTTCATCTTCTACTGTTGATTCTGTCACTTTTATGACCTTTGCTATTTTTCGTCTCATTTATCTCTGCATAACTGCATCATAGGACAGTTAAGTTTTGTTTTTCGTTTTATTTACCTAACGCCCTCTGCATTACTAGTGCCTAACGATTTAGCTAGCGACTAGTGATGCATCGTAGGGCTGGTTAGCTTTGTTTTTCGTTTTATTTACCTAACGCCCTCTGCATTACTAGTGCCTAACGATTTTGCTAGCGACTAGTGATGCATCATAGGACAGTTAAGTTTTGTTTTTCGTTTTATTTACCTAACGCCCTCTGTATTACTAGTGCCTAACGATTTGTCTAGCGACTAGTGATGCATAATAGGGATGATTTTTTTGATTTTAGATTTATTTTCTTAACGCCCTCTGCTTTACTCGAAGCTAACGATTTAGCTAGCTACTAGTGATGCATCACAGGACTAGAATTTAGTATGCCTTGACACCAGCCGTACCACAGGGCTATGCCCAGTATGCAATGTTTGCTCTAGTATTCTATTAGTGTTGGGTTGTTCATGAGTGTGTGAGCAAAAAAGACTCGTTCATTGATCTAAACAAGTGAACAATGCTCCGTACTAATTGTTCTTTTTTGCTCACTTGCTCTATTGTGCTTGTTCTTGTTCCTACTGTTCTTGTTCCTACTGTTCTTGTTCCTACTGTTCTTGTTCCTACTGTTCTTGTTCCTACTGTTCTTGTTCCTACTGTTCTTGTTCCTGCATTTGCTCACAGCTCATTTGCTCCCTATAGTTCATTTGTTCAGCTGTTCATTTAGTTCATTTTGCTCATTTATCCACAGAGGCCGTTTCAGAGGCAGATCACCGTTCACATGAAGATTTTAGTTCATTTTCGTCAGTTATATCTTAGCTCCAAAAACAAATTATTTTAATGCAAATTAATAAATAGTATTAAAAATGTCTCTGATACGAAAACATATTAATATATGGATTCACTTTAATGATTTCGGCAACGCGCAAGCAAAATGCAAGTACTGCAACTCAACTTTAAGCTATTAGTCGAAAAGCAACTTGTCTCGGCACCTGCGAAATAAGCACGTTATTTAAAGGAAATGGATGAGGAGAAGGAGAAAATGGAGAAGTTAAATCAAGAGAAACAAGCTTACTTAAAATGCCATAGAATAACGGCCGGTTCAAAGCAAATTAACAACAGCAAGAGCAAAAAGACTGAACACGGGAGCAACAGAGCAACTTGAAGAATCTCTAAGGCAAAAATTGCTAGATTTGGCAAAAAAAGATGCTAAAAATTGCTAAAATTTTTGTAAAAATTTTGAGTACATGCGCCCATCACAGCCACATGTTTTTTTGAGGCAGCGTGGTGGCGGATATAAAAAAACTCTGCAAATATTGATGATTTGCAATAAGCACAATAAGCTCGCGTTTGATCAGTGCAATCCTTGCGAATCCATTGCTTCAACTCATCCTCTTGCAGCCAGGCATCTCGAAATTTTTTTTTTAAATTTAAGGCATCTTGTAGAGGTCGCAAATAATCGATAGTACTATCGGACAATCGAGGGTTTTACACTATCGCTGGCACTATCGATTGTTTTCAATAGTTTTTTTTTGCCGATTTCATTTTATTCTGCCATTTTGAGTATATTACTTTGAGACACGTGCTAACACTTTAATAAAGATTTTCTAAAGTTAACAATACTATAAAGTTTTTAATTAAATCTCGTGAATGTAAGAACAATAAAATATTCATATTATTTCAATCTTGTTTAATAGAGCTAAAATATTATGCTAATTTTACAATTTCAAAAGACACCGCAGAGGCAAAAGATGATGGAAATAGCTGTGTTTGCGTGGATTCAGAAGATGAAATGCCTCTGGACAGAGGACAAAAGCGAACAAAAGGATTTTCGAGGGTTTCCAACTATTTACAAAGTTGGCGGTTAAAAAATTCGCAAAATGTATGGAAGAATTATTACAGAAAAGCGAACACAGCTAAATCCATGTAGACATGCTCATATTTTGAACAAATACTAGGAGATTTTTCGAGTATGATAATCAGCCCTTAGACTTTAATCAACCATTACACTACATCTTAGCATATATTTTAAATAAAGTTAGCCTGTATTACAAACGAAAGGAACTAAAAATCATTTTATAAAACAAATGCATTGAGTCGAACCCTAAGGTTCGTAAGGCAGGGCTTAGTTCAAGGCATACTTAATAAGGTAATCCCTCTCTTTTGCTCGCCCTCTTTTTCTGTTGCCTAACGATTCAGTCTCGTTGCGAACGTTGTGAGAAACAACGCGTTGGGCAACGAGAGAGCGATGTGAGACTACCTTATTAAGTATGCCTTGGCTAAATATGTATATTTATTAACACCAAGGCATACTTATATAGGTAGTCCAGCTGATTTGCTCGCTCTCTTTTTCTGATGCCTTACGATTCATTCTTGTTGCGAACGTTGTGAGCGACGTACATACGCGCATGATTTATTTTGCGTTTAGTTTTCGTAAGGCAACGAGAGAGCGGAGTGAGACTACCTATAAAGGTATGCCTTGATTAACACTTTCGAAAACTGTCGATAGTTATCGATGGTTTTGAAAAAATAATCGATGGCAACGACAATCGATGGTTTGCGACCTCTAACATCTTGCTTCAATTATCGAACACATTAAAAGAGTTATCAAGGTGTGCGTCAAGTTAGCAACGACTATCGCCAGCAACAAATATCGGATATTTACTCACGTTGGGCCACCGATTAATTTCGTATTTTTTTACGTTTTTCGGCATGGAATCAATTAAAAATTGATGCAGAAATGTTAAAAAATGAATTATTTATTTATTTATTTAAGGCCCTATTTTTCTCATTTTTTTGCCGCTTAAATCATACAAATTTACCATACAGTTTTTAAGAAAAGGGCATATATGTGTTTTTTTTTTTCTCATTTTATGTGAAACATGCATATATACATCGCTATACGCGCCATCGCAAACAAGACCTGTCATTTTCTTGAATTGAGGAGACATATACCCTATTATTCCATATATTTTCTAACCGGTTACTCCACACTGAAATAATATTAACTAATTTATTTAAGTATTTTAGGCTAACAAAAAGAATAGTCGCATTGGATTCATTGAAATTTATTGTTTATTATTTAGAAATAATAATAAAAATAAAATTTTAATTCAAAATAATAGTAATAGTATTCAGAAATAATACTAAAAATAAAAAATTTAATTCAAAATATAGTAATATGAACATAAAAATAAAATTTTAATTAAACATAAGAGTGCCACCTAGTTGCTTAGATACACATACATATGTTGCTTTGGCTGAAAATTCAAAACGTACATAATGCTATTTACATAGATAATGCGTGATAAATAGCTGAAGAATGTTTAAGTAATGACAATTATGCATCACTTTTGTTAATATTAAGTAATTTTAATTGCTAAAAGTCAATAATTAGTAAATTTTTGTTAGTAAGGCAGCTCTTGTTTGCGATGGCGCGTTTAGCGATGTATATATGCATGTTTCACTTAAAATGAGAAAAAAACACATACATATATGTCCTTTTCTATGGTAAATTTGTATGATTTAAGCGGCAAAAGAATGAAAGAACAAAAAAGGTTGACTTACATTTAATTAATTTTTTCAAAATCTGTATGTAGAATCTCTCTTAATTTCATTGAAATAGCATCCTGAAACATATAGCTTTAATTTGGTATAGCGTGCATTTAGGGCCATTATCTCTGAAAAAAGTTATTAAGGCTTGAGAACCAAGCATTGATTTTGGCGGTCGTTTTGTATGGGGCTGGTTTCGAGGTAGCTGCACTCATTCGCAAATTACTCAAAAACTGTATGGACGATTTTCCTACAATTTTGACCATAAAATATGTGAAATTGAAGGCTTTTATCGTGTACAAACCGTATTCGGGGCCATTATATATGAGTTGAGATATTTGAGATATGCTGGATATGCAATTTTTTAATTGCTTGCTTTACCCATTTCAAAAGCTGAAATATGTCAAAACAATAAATAATTACTTTTTTTAACATTTCTGCATCAATTTTTGTTTGATTCCATGCTGAAAAACTTACAAAAACACGAAATTAATCGGTGGTCCCAATTCGAGAGTCAATATCCGATATTCGTTGCTGGCGATAGTCGTTGCTAACTTCACGCACATAAAATCCTATATATTTGTGAGCCACAATTAATCGTAATTTGTGCAGTCGATGACAAAAAGGTATACAAAACGCATAAAACCTAGACAAAAATCTTAAAAATGGTAGTCTTAAATTAAAGTTGCTAAATATTCTAAAAAATATATTAAAAAATTGCGAGATTTGTGGCTAATAGCCGGTTTTAAAAATAAAAGTTGCATATATATTGAAAAGTTGCCAGATCTAGCAACTAAATTGCTAAACTGGCAGCACTGATTGTATGTCCGATTATTCCCTCAACAATTGTTAAACAAGGTTAGATTGTTTTTGGAGTGTGAAATGTGAACCTATTGAATTTTTATTAACACAATGAAATTTTTGTATTGTTTGTGTTGAACACAATGTGTTCCAAATTACAAGACATTTAAGGCTTAAAGTACGTAATCTGCTGCCGTTTATCAGCACTGAGCTTATATTTGGCAACGCCGTCACATTTTAGTTTTTATTTAGTTGGTAGTCAAATGAGTGATGACAAGGAAAGCAGTAGCGGCATGGAAATAAATGAGTCACATACACATGCAGACTCCGTAAGCGGTACAAACGGTAAGTTCAGCAAAGCTTAACTATTTCGATTGTTCTGTCAATTTGTTAGCCTGGTCTTTTTTGACAGGCAGCGACACCGAAACGGAGGCACAATGGCACTGGCGCGGTCAGCCGATTGAGGCAGCCCATCGTGGCCTGCATCCGTTCGAACTGGAATTCTTGGGTGAAGTGCAGCCAACCGCCCAACACAAGGTTCTCCACTGTCATCCGATACGCGAGCTGCCAAGTGAGCCTCCACGATCTTTTCGCACCGCCCATCGCTGGGATGCGGAGCATGTGCGTTTGCCATGTGCACCGGAAAGCAAATATCCAGTGGAAGCCGACGACGGCTCATCGGTGATCAAGTCCCGCTGGGGCATGATCGAGCGCAGTCTCCTCCGACCTATCAATAATAGCAAACAGCTGCAGGCAGCAATCCTCTCGTATAATTCGACGTACAAGGGCCAGTGGAGCTTTCGGGCACTGCACAAGCTTTTTAACGAGGAGCTAAATGACAGCGAGACTCGAGTCTTCTTTGAGGATTTGCTGCCAAGGATTATTCGTCTGGCATTGCGCCTGCCGGAGCTGATTGAGGCCCCCATACCGCTACTTAAGCAAAATCAAGCAGCTGCTTTGACGCTGACCCAGGAGCAAATCTCTTGTTTGCTGGCCAACGCATTCCTTTGCACATATCCTCGACGTAACACACTTAAACGCAAATCCGAGTACAGTAACTTTCCGGACATTAATTTTAACAGGTAAAGCCAAATAATTTTCTTATGCAATTTTACCTAACAGGTGTTATCTGGGTTATATACCACGAACCCGTTGAAAAGGGTGCAATAACATTGTGTTAGTCAGTGCAGTATGAAAAGTGTTGGACCCCGTTAGATATAAATGTAACAGTTTTCAATGTTATTATATTTTTATTATGCTTATATATTCTTCCAAACGTAAAAGATAAGTTTACATTGATATAATAATTGAAACATTTTTATACTCTGATACCGTAGGAAAGAGTATACCCAAATCTGTTTTTACACTGTAGATTGGTTCCAGAAAAAAAAATGTTTATCCTGTGTTTGATCACACGGGCGCATAGGTTAACCGTAAAATACGTCTGTCCTTGTGCAACAATAATAATTAAAGTAAACATATAGGGTGTTCACTTTGTGTTGCAAATGTGCAAAAGTGTAACGTTGCATCACCGCTGCACTAAGGTGCGTTTCATATATATAATGACACCACAAATTTGCTAATATTTTTTGAACGGTAAATTTTTTTCAATAACAATGTTGTACGCATTTGCGTGTATTGACAAAAAAAATCATGTGTACCAAGCCAGACGGCGTTTCTGATAACGGTACATTTGTTTTGCTGAAAAAACTGATTTTCGGTTGTTTCACAATTATAAAACCACTTTGATTTTTATGTTTGTTTATTAACTTATATATTTTTTTGTTACATATTAGAACTAAATAGTGTTTCCATGTTTCGAAACCACTTGAAAAATTCGATTTGGCATACTCTTGATCAAGTTGTCGATAGTTTTTTTATGAATTGCTTCCCATTCTTGAACAATTGTGGTTTTGAGCTGTTCGACCGTTTCAAATTGCCGGTTTTCTTTATAAACACGGCGAACTAAAATGCCCCACTAGTTCTCAATTGGATTGAGATCAGGGGAGCGAGCAGGCCATTGCATCAGAGCAATATTTTTATTGTTGAACCAGGTTTTGCTCTCCCGACTCACGTGAATGGCAGCATTGTCCTGCTGGAAAGTCCACTGAGTGTCATTATTTTGCCGCAAGAAGGGCAGCAAACTGCATTCCAACACATTAATGTAGTCACTACTTTTCATTCTGGACGAGACGAATTGGACTTCCAGACAACTGGCAGCTGAGAAAGCACCCCACAGCATAACACTGCCACCACCGAAATTCCTTTTCGAGAAGCACAGCTCATCCTTTGGGATGTCGTGCCAATAGCTTCTATTACCATCGGGTCCATCGAAATTCCATTTTTTTTCGTCTGAATAAATAACCTTGAATTACATAAAGTTAAAAGTTAAGAATTTGAATTCAAAAAACATCATGCATTTTAACGTACAGTATTCCAGTTTGTTGACATGTTTCGCTTGGCGAATTCAATTCGTGCATCCTTATGCTGTTGTTTTAACGCTGGAATGCAATTCATTTTTTGTTCTCTATAAATGGAGATTCCTTAAGAGTGCGCCATATCGTTGTGCGTGAGACCCTTCTATCCACAACGGTCGTCAAATCGCTTAAACTGCGACAGGTGTTGCTGGCGGCACGCACCACCTTCCTTTGTTCCCGGTTAGTAAGAGTTTTTTTCCTTCCACTTCGCTTACAGGTACCATATTCCAGTGGACTATCTAAAAATTATGAATAACCGTGTGGCTTCTCTCGATCCTGCGCCCAATTTCACGGAATCCATACCCCTCTTCCCTCAAAGCAATTATTCTGCCCTTTTCCTGCTCCGTAAGCGCTGTACCACGTGGCATTATTTTTAAATCGCAGTATAATCAAAATAATATGTAATATATGCTTATTCTGTTCAGTTTCAAACACAACCATCACTTTGAAACTCATTATTGAAAGTGGTTTTATAATTGTGAAACAACCGAAAATCAGTTTTTTCAGCAAAACAAATGTACCGTTATCAGAAACTGGCTATCTGGCTTGGTACACATGATTTTTTTTGTCAATACACGCAAATGCGTAGAACATTGTTATTGAAAAAAATGTACCGTTCAAAAAATATTAGCAAATTTGTGGTGTCATTATATATATGAAACGCACCTTATAGGTCAAATTGCAGCTTTTGCTGTGCTAAAGTGATAAGAATGAAAGTGCCGTTAAAAATTTGTTGTTGTTGTTTTTCCATTGGAAATACTTCCAATAAAAGCCACGTGAATTTTGTTTATGCTAAAAATAAAGTTCCGTTACACAGCTGTGCGTCAAAGTCAACCAATGCAATTTATTATACAAATGTGCTTGCAAGTTCAGTAGTGTTTGGTAAACTTGAAGCTCGTGTTTCTCAAATTGTGTTAACAATAATTGATTTTTGTAAAATGGAAAATAAAGGCACGAGTAAGTAGAAATAATTTTAATTAATAGGCTGTTTATTTGTGTTGCTATACTTTTAAATAACTAATTCCTCTACATAACCTTTAAACGGTACAATTTATTTCGAAATTTGACTTTCTGTAAGCTCTACAAAATTTTGACCCCATTTGACCTCTTTCAAATTTTAAAAGTAGATTAACTAATAAATAATGTGTCGTTTGCAATTAATTTCAAACTGCGATATTTTGCGATTTACGTGAAAAACATATTTTCTTTAGGTATAAAAAAATTGATTTGTTTGAAATATGGCGAAAAGAATGTCAAAAAATAAAAACAATTTGATGCCGTTTGGAAACACGTTGTTGGGAAAATTGAAAACTGTACAATTTTGGAAGAAGTGGAAAAACAAAATAAAGAAACATTACTTTTTTTTTGCGTAAAATTAGCTCAAAAGTGGAACAAATGTCACAGAAGGCTAGATATCTTCAAGAAAGAAAATCATGCGTGGCTAAATTCAGAATTGAAGATTGTGATTAATGTAACTTCAAAAAAAGCAACTCCAGTTGTTGGTCGTCCGCGTCTGCCATTCAGCGCAAAGTAAGAATTTGGAAAAAGAAAAGAAGCCGCAAACCTGTCAACTGAGAAAACTGATACTAATCTTCTCGTTCGTGCAGCAGCAACATCAGCTCGGAAACAAGGTGATTCCGATTTAGCTGCAGTACTTAAAGAGAGTATGAAAAGCCCAACAAGGCCAGCAAAAATGCGAAAACTGTGTACACAAGTTTCCGAAAAGCCAATTCCACTTTCTGCGGATGAGGCTTTAGCTTTTCTTTTTGAAAATAATTTTACGAAAGAGCAGTACAATGCAATACGACAAGAAAACAAATTAAGAAACTGCGATATATATCCGCACTATAGCAATATTATTGCCTCAAAATTTAAATGTCGACCTCAGGGTATCGAAGCAAGTGAGACCCATGCCAAAGTTTCGTTGCAATCTATTTCACAGCACACGGCAGAAAGAATCGTTGCGATGCAAAATGAAGTTTTTCAAGCTGTTATGGAAGAGAAAAAGTCAGATGTATTAAGCTCCGAATTAATATTAAGCTATGGGTTTGATAGCAGCACTGGTCAAGCTCGTTTCAAGCAAAAATTTAATGAGCCCAGTTCGTCAAATAGCTCCGATGCTTCCCTCTTAGCTACTTCAGTAATTCCCTTAAGATTACTACTTTGTTCGGGAACGCCAATTTGGGACAACCAGTCACCACAATCTGTAAGATTTTGTCGGCCAATTAAGCTGCAGTACACAAATGAGACAAAAGATATTGTCTTAAAGGAAGATTTTGATTTAAAAAGCGAAATCAAAGCTTTGAAAAACATACGGATATCAATTGGTGATGGAAAATCTGTTGAAGTGTCATTCGAATTATATTTAACGCTTATTGATCGAAAAGTTTTAAACATTATAATTGGAACGAAATCTAACCAGGCTTGTCCCATTTGTGCTGCTACACCTAAGGATTTCATGAATACTTTTGATTATAAAAGTGAAATATTCCGTGCAAAACAAGAAAACTTAAAGTTTGGACTTAGTCCCCTTCATAGCTGGATAAGATTTTTGGAATTTACCTTACATTTAGGCTATAAATGCAAATTGAAAAAGTGGCAGATAAGAGGAGATGATAAGTCAATTATCTTTAAAAAAAAAACAGAAATACAAAACGGTGTTTGGAAAAAACTCGGACTTCGCGTGGACATGCCCAGAGTAGGTTGATCCGGTTCCACAAATGACGGAAACACTGCTCGTCGAGCGTTTAGTGCTCATGACATTTTTGCTGAAATAACTGGTGTGGACAAAGATCTTATTTTTCGATTTAAAATAATATTGATTTGTTTATCCTGCCAGTTCGAAATAAACTCAAGTAAATTTGAAATATATTGCTTTAAGACAGCAAAACATTTCCAGGAGCTATATCGCTGGTTGCCAATGACTTCTACGGTACATAAAGTCCTCATGCATTCAAAAGAAATAATAGAAAATACGGCGCTCCCAATAGGTGTTTTTGCAGAACAGGCTGCTGAATCGCGACATAAAATATACAAATCCGATAGATTGCATCACGCCCGCAAAAACAACCGCATCAATAATATGTTAGACGTTTTTAACAGAGCCGTGGATACATCAGACCCATTAATTTCTACAACATATTTAAAAAGACGATTACAAAAGCGGAAGCGTTCGACACTTCCACCTGTAGTAATTGACCTATTATGTAGCTGCGAAACGATAGAGGAATTTGAATCTGGCAACGAAGACGATAAAATTAATGAATGTGAAGAGTCTCTTTATGATTTAAATTTAGAAAATGAATTAGATTTAATCAAGTACTAAATGTTGTACTTTAATTAAAATAAACAAATGAATTTCATGTTTCAAAATTTCATTTATGGTTGCAAAAGGGTTAATATTGATTTTTGGTGTTTAAGGCAGCGTTTACAATGTCAGCTTAGCTTGGATTGAAGCTTTTAAAAATCTAAAATCCACGCTGGTAGTTTACAATGTCACCGTGGAAACCAGTTCGAATTTCGAAATTGTATTATAGCTGCTTATGAGCTTTGAACAGCTGATGCTTGTTTCATGTTTGTGGCAAAAATTTATAAAGTCAATCAAAATCGGAAGCAGAAACAGAATTATTTAAAAAAATGAAGAAAAAACAAGCAATTTTGTTAGCGCATCAAACAATGATGATGCAAGCAGCTGTTGCTGCTGCTGCTGAACTCGAAGAGGAGCAGCCGCAGAGAAGTGCTCGACGGTGTTGGGCGCGCGAGCATTTGATGCAGCGGGATAGGCTCGGGCATGGGCCAACTCTTTGCAAAGAGCTGTTGCGTGATAGTGAAACGTTCTATAATTTCACAAGGATGAACATAGAACAGTTTGAACTTCTTCTTTCACTTGTGGGATCGGATTTGGCAAAGTTTTCGATAAGAAAGCCAATTGCAGAGCGCGATAGGCTTATGATTACATTGAGGTAAAGATAAGATTTTATTTGAAAAATGTGCATACATATAATAAACAAATTTTTATTACTAGATTTCTAGCAACCGGATCGTCGTACAGTGCTATAGGCTATTCTTTCCGCGTGGCCAAGTGTACTGTACACAATATAGTAAAGGAGACGACCGCTGTTAATTGGAATCGCTTAAATGAAAAATGCATCCCAAAGCAAACAAACTCTGACCTTAAGCGAATTGCAGATGATTTT
The DNA here is from genome assembly GCA_030179655.1 of Scaptomyza flava. Lineage (NCBI taxonomy): Eukaryota > Metazoa > Arthropoda > Insecta > Diptera > Drosophilidae > Scaptomyza > Scaptomyza flava. Next base: position 64,059 of record JARNME010000273.1, read on the forward strand.
TATTCCTGCACTCGACTGCCCAACTGTATAGGCGCATTAGATGGAAAACATTGTGCTATCCAAGCACCTGCAAACAGTGGCAGTTTGTATTTTAATTACAAAAAAAAATTTTCTATTGTCCTGCTTGCTGCTTGCGATAGCCAGTGCAACTTCACTGTTGTCAACGTTGGTGCATATGGCTCTGAGTCAGATGGTATGCTTTCTTAAAATTTATTTAGCTTAGTTATTATCATTTTACATTAATATTATTAATTTTACATTAGGAGGAATCTTGCGTCGCTCGGACTGGGGGAAAATTTTGCTAAATAATGAGCTGCCAGTGCCAGAACCTTCGCCATTGCCCAATAGCGGAACAATGTTTCCTTATTTTTTTGTTGGCGATGAGGCGTTTCCGCTAAAACGCCACTTACTTAGGCCATATGGTGAGCGAGGTTTATCGCAAGATAAACGTTATTTCAACACAAGCCTGTCAAAGGCACGCCGCTTAATTGAAAATACGTTTGGTATTTTGGCGTCCAAATTTAGAATTTTTCACACCGTCATTTGTGCAGAACCGGATCTGGCAATTTCAATTGTGAATAGTGCAGTTGTGTTGCACAAATTTATTAAAAAAACAAAGACACCTGCAACATCTTCAGCGCATCGTCATGCTGAAAATGAAATGGACCAGGGAAGATGGAGCCACTTCGCATCAGAAGCGCAGCTCCGGCCATCACATGAAGCGCAAAAATTGCGCGATATAATGTCGAATTATTTAACCAACCAAAAACAAGTTAATGAAAATATATAATTATATTTAAATAAATGCTATATGTTTTTTATTTTCCAAATTAATACCCCATAGACACTTGCATTATTTCATCTTCAAATTAAATAAATGCTATATTTTTTTTATTTTCCAAATTTATAACGCATAGACACTTGCATTATTTCCTCTTCAAATTCGTCTGCCTTCTCCTTTTCCAATACATTGTAAGTGTCTTCAATAAAATGCAGCATGCCTTGAATTGGAGATTCCGTTTTCATGGCACCCAACATTTTGGCGGTAGCAGCATGCATAGCATCCACAATGCTACTTTGACCTCCCGGAGTCTTTGAGCGTGATCGCGTCAGTGATCGAAGCGTTGTTGCTTGCTGCGGCGATTCAAGACGAGGTGCTTCTAGCTGCAGCGATTGCGGCTCTGATATCGACTCAAAAACCTCATCCTGATACAAAGAGTCCTCATTCGCAGTCGACTTGCCCCATGCTTGCGAATTGCTTACCCTGGAAAAGAAATAGTATAATTAGTAAAACAATAATAAATACACATCAAAGGCAGTGCTTACTTTCGTTGTTTGTACGCCTCGTCGAGGAACTCTAGGTTTTTAAAAAAAATCCACTTGGTTGACGTACTCGCAGCAGCGCCACTTTTGCTTTGGCCTTTCTCCTTCTCCCGCCTATATTTCTCTCGCAGTCTGCGAAAGAGGCAGTACGCTTCATCCCCTTTAAAATACACGGTAAATGAAGTATTGTCACAACCGAAAAAATTACTAGAACTTACCAGTCATTTTGAAGTCTACTCCAATGGTCTTCCACAAATCCTCCCGCAGCAGCTTGTTTTTAGATGCTTTTGAAGTGACGCTCCATAAGCAGTCATGACTCTGCACCACTTCAATAAAGCGTGCAGTTGTTTGCTCGTCCATTTTTGTTTAATTTGCGAGAATTAAAAAAATTGCAACTAAATTGTGACGGCGCGTGTACAATGTCAGCTAAATTGTGAAATAAACGCAATTCGAACAATGCAATCAGCTGATTCGAACTCGGCTTGCACATGTGAAATGGCGCGAAAATTAAACGATTTGCTTTTCTTACAAAACAATGATTTTATTGTTATATATGCGTTAATATGTACTAAATAAATATTAAATAGTGAATTATATTAACATTTACCTCTGTATTGAGTAAAATAGTGGTAAAAACATTGGAGCTTACGAAGATGCGACACCTATTGACAGCCATTTTGAGTTAAATAGAGGTTAGAGCTTTGGTGCTTTCAAGCACATGTTGCTAGTTTCGAAAATGCGACACCTATTGACAGCTTTTAAAACTCATTTTTCGAATAGCTTTTTTCCACTCCAAGCTGAGATGCAAGCGAGACCGGTTACAGCTTGGAAATGAGGGAGACAAACTTATGTAAAAAATATGTGTGTCAGACAAGAACAAAACATTTTCCAATCTCACGCTGACATTGTAAACGCTGCCTAATGGGTTAATTTCCATTTTTTTAACAGAATTATTCTTACTCTTGAAATGCTTACAAGTTTTGATTTAAATACCCTGATTTTGTTGCCTTAATTAATTTCGCACAGAAAAAGTGGTCATTTGAACCATAGTGCGCTGTCTTGAACACCCAATTGAACAAAACAAGTCTGATAACTTTGCACAATCAGCTGTTCGCTATCGTTTGAGCTGAGTTTGCCATATGTGATATTTAATTTGCTGCTTGCAATAAATAAATAAATTTAAAATTGCCCATTAAAAGCGTGAAAGCATCACCCCTAAAACGGACAGCATCCCATAAACTGGTGTATTTAAGAAAATTAGCAAACCAACCCTAATTTACTTTTAGCGCCTTTTCACAATAAACAGCTGTTTGTTTTGATTAAGCACCTAAAGCACAAAATTACACCAAAAATATACCAGATAATTGCTTGTGTTGAGCTATTGAGCTTTTTCAATAGCTATCGAATTTCCGAAATGTCACTCAACAAATTATAAACGCTGCAAAATTTGCATTGATGAGTATAATACATATATTTTAATTTGCCTTCGTGGCCGAACTTAAATTAATGTACAAATTTTTAAGGTTGTGTATTGCATCTAACCCCGATTTGGGCTGTGTAATATTTAGCGATTTTTTCGTTTGTCGCGAAACAGACAAACGACCGAAGTTGAGCTACCGACGAATTTGATAGAACTGAACGGCTGCAGAACTGCAGCAGCGGCTTGCACTCAGCTGAAGGCCAAGGGCAAACAATAGACAATGTAATAAACTAAATATAAGAGCTTATGCAAAACAATAGTTGGACTTAACGTTAAGTTGCTCTTATGCTGCGCAGAGCATGATAGGTTATAGCGATTAGAGATAAGAGAGTTATGGTTCTGTTGATGCTGGTTTTGGTTTAGTTAACTGCGTAACCAAACATTCTCCCCCCTTTGGAAGACATGGGCTTTCAACAACATCCTGTTTGGGAAGTGCACATAATTTGCGCACAGCTCTCTTGATAATCCCAGTTGATGTCTTGAGAACAGCTACTCGGGAGACGCCGTCAGCACCAGCAACAAGCTCTACCACACGAGCCAGTGGCCATTTAAGGGGTGGCAAGTTTTCGTCCTTTACCAGAACGACATCATTGATAAGAACACCAGGCTGCGATGTCCGCCATTTGGAGCGCTGCTGAAGAAGCGTTAAATATTCCTCACGCCAGCGATTCCAGAAAATTTGTTGGTAATACGCTATACGCTGCCAGCGATCTAGGCGGCTTACGTTCAGCGCAGTGACAGCAGGCTCTGAGTACAGTACGAGTGGCACACTACCAAGGAAGTGCGCAGGAGTTAGTACATCCAGATCTGCAGGGTGCTCTGAAAGTGGAAAAAGAGGTCATGAGTTTATTATAGCGGCAATGTGGCAAACGAGTGTGCGAAGATCATCCAGGGGCAAAAGCGAGGGTCCGACCGATCGATAAAAATGTTATTTTGCTGTCTTCACCGCCGCCTCCCAAAGTCCACCGAAGTGTGGCGGACGAGGTGGGATGAAATCCCATTCAATGTCATCGGAAGTACAAAACTCTCGCACAGTGTTGATGTGCTTCTCGCTGAGGAAGAGCCGCTTGAGATCAGCTAGTTCATTCTTGGCTCCCACGAAATTAGTAGCATTGTCCGACCATATGCGAGTAGGTTTACATCTAGTTAGAATGAAACGCTTAAGTGCATTTAGAAAAGCTGCTGTAGACAAATCAGGAACCAGTTCGAGATGCACTGCCTTTGTCGCAAAGCAAATGAACACCGAGATGTAGCATTTTACAGGACCTTTGTTTCGAACTTCACTCTTGAAGTAAAATGGTCCACAGTAGTCCACTCCAGTGACAGCGAAAGGATGCGAACCACTCACACGATCCCGGGGAGGATCCGCCATGATTGTCTCAGCTAGAACCGGTTTAGCTCGAAAGCACATGATGCATTTGATTGTCTCGCTGGAGACAGTCTTGCGACCACCAATAGGCCAATAGTGGAGCCGAATGTGAGCAAGAAGCGAACGAGGTCCAGCAAGCAGCTGACGCCTGTGAAAATGCATGATGATGGCGCGTGTGACAGGATGATGGCTTGGAAGAATTACAGGATGCTGAGCATCGAAATCCAGACTCGAGTGCTTTAGACGGCCACCAACACGAAGAAGTCCACACTCATCCATAAACGGGGTAAGCGAGGCAATAGAGCTGGATGATTTGATCATTCGTCTGCTTTGAAGAGCCCTATATTCATCGCTTAGGTTAGCCATCTGGATGCTGCGCAACAGTAATTGGGTGCCTTTGTGTATCCAGTCTGCTGTAAGACCGGGATGCCTGATTTGATATCGAAATTTATGTATGAAACCGAACACACGCCGTAGGTGATGAAAGGAGTTTACAAATTTACATCCTATGCTGACATCAAAACATTTAGAAACACCAATTAGTAATCTTTGCCGGAGTTCTGGAAGCGTCTGGGCCGGCAGACATGATGCAGGCCATTCGCACTCTCCCTTGGTTAAGAAATCGGGACCATGAGACCATAACGATGATTCTATAAGCTCGCTGGGAAGTGCTCCTCTAGACAGAATGTCTGCCGGATTGCATGCCGTTGGTACGTGGCGCTATTCCATTCTTGTCGATAATTCTTGGATTAACGATATGCGATTAGCTATGAACGTTTGGAATCGGGAAGGCTCATCACGTATCCAAGATAAGACAACTGTAGAATCCGACCAACAATAATACCTACAATTGAACAAATTCATTTGAGCTACCTCTCGAATTAGCTGTGAAAGAAGTGCAGCAGCAGATAACTCCAGCTTTGGTATTGTAAGAGTCCGCAAGGGTGCCACTCGAGACTTAGAGCACAAAAGATGAGCTACGCGCCTTCCACCTGTTATAGATACGACGTAAATGCATCCACCGTAAGCTTCAATGCTAGCATCACTAAATCCATGAACTTCGATGATGCCCTTTGGAAATATAACCAGACGCGGAAGCTTTATTTTCTCCGTATGATAAATGTCAGCACACAAACTGTTCCAGGAACAATGCAGGGAAGCAGGAAGACTTTCATCCCAATCCAAATGTTCTCTCCAAAGGTGCTGCATAAAGATCTTGGCCTTGGATATTACGGGTCCGATAAGCCCAAGCGGATCATAGAATCGAGCAATGGTAGAAAGTACAGTCCGTTTGCTAGGCTTGCCAGGCGCTTTCATCGGAGAAAAGTTAAACAGAAGGCAGTCTGAAGCTGGATCCCATGCCAATCCAAGCGTCTTAGTGATTTCTGTGCCATCATCAAACTTTAGAAAGGTCTCTTTGTCTTCATCAGGCACCTGTTGAAGCACGCTAGGATCATTGGAACACCATTTCCGAAGCTTGAAATTCCCTTTCCGTAAAAGACTAACTGTTTGATGCATGACTTCAACTACTTCTTGGGCAGAGTCGCCTACAGTGATGAGATCATCTACCTAGAAATCGCTCAAGACCACCTTAGATCCAACAGGAAACGATCTTCTTTCATCAATGGCCAATTGCTGCATGGCCCGAACTGCCAGAAAAGAAGCTGGCTTTGTGCCATAGGTAACGGTATCGAGTTTGAAAACTTGAATTTTCTGATGAGGCGCATCACGCCAAAGGTTGCATTGCAGGTACGAGTCGGATTCAGCTATCCTAACGCACCTATACATTTTGCAAATGTCACCAGTCAAGGCTACTGGAAATGTTCTAAATTGCAAAAGAGTGCTGAAAAGCTTGCGTTGAATTGTTGGGCCTGTCATGAGGATTTCATTAAGCGAATAACCAGATGAAGACACAGCTGAACCATCAAACACAACTCTTAGCTTAGTGGTTGAGCTATCCTCTTTCAGCACGCAATGATGATAATACTTGCAGCGACTTAGCATGTGCGACTCAACAATAGACATGTGATTAAGGTCCACATACTCTTTGATGAACGTGAACACTGAGACTTCAACTCAGGATGACGCTCCAATTTGCGTTCCAGGTTACAAAAACGACGATAAGCTTGCTGATAGGAATCCCCAATCAGATCCACAGGATGTTTAACTGGAAGGCGAACCGAATATTCGCCAGTGCATAAACGAGCAAAAGTTTGTTTAAACTGGTCTTCACAGTCAAGTTCCTCCTTAGTAGATTCATTTACTACACTAGAACAGGATTCTAACTCCCAAAAACGACGTACGATTTCATCAAGCTTATGATCAGGGCTAGTAGTTGGCGTTGAAATCGAGCGAGTGGCCATCAATGAGGCAGGGTTGGTTGACGACGTTCCTCCTGTCACTATCCAACCTAATTGAGTTTTTTGGAGAATGGGTAAGCCAGGAGCGAGTTTAAGTTGGCCAACGCATAACAATTCAAAAAACAGAGCAGCTCCAATTAGAAGATCGATTTGTTGCGGCTTAAAGAATTCTGGATCAGCCAATCGAATATTTGAGGGTATATTCCAACGATCAGTGCTAATACCATAGCTCGGCTGATTTCCAGTAATATACGGAGCTATTAAAACTGAGATGCTAGCAGCGTAGTCAGTTGTTCGCGATTTAAGACTTATATCAGCTGCATAGCCTTCTGAGTCAACACTAGACTCCCCTAGTCCTGAAATCAAAGTAGGCGACCGATGCTTACGTAGCTGGAGGTAGTGAGCTAAACGGGATGTAATAATGTGCACCTGCGAACCAGAATCGAGTAGAGCACGGCAAGGAACAAGTACACCAGTGCGACTCCTAACGCTGATGACAGCAGTTGCCAATAGCACAATGTCTTGACTGAGATTTTGGGCTTTAAGTGTTGACGAGGATTTTGCAGCAGGCGCATGCGGAGCAGATATAATTTGAGAGCCCTCAATCTGAAACTCAAAATGAAGAAGAGTGTGATGCTTGGCCTTACAACGATTGCAGGCGGTCGAACTGCACTCTTTCATTCTATGCCCCTTGCGCAGGCAATTAATGCAAAGAGACAGCTTCTTAACCTCGCGAAGACGCAGTTGTGGAGACAGATTTCCAAAACGGGAGCAATTGTAAATCAAATGGCCTGATGATTCACAAAACACGCATTCATTTGTGCTGGAGTTAGTAGCGACAAAGGCTTTTCTACTAGTGTTAAGGGTTGTGCTACTTTTTCCCACCTTGGAGCTAGGCGTATACGTTGCCATAGCGTGTTCCACATTTTCCAACCTTTGACATCGTCTATCCAAAAAAGCCATGAATTGTTCACAGGTCGGGATTGTATCCGTCGGTGCTGTCTCCTCCCAACTGGTCTGAGTTGCCTTGTCCACTTTCTGTAGCAAGCTGTGCACAATAATAAAGCCTGCAATCTGCTCAACGCTGCCCATGCCTTGAAGAGCGCGGATGTCGGCGTTTACGGTATCCGAAAGGGTTCGAAGCTTAACCGCTGACGACGACTCGATGCAATAAAAACCCAAAATCTCAGTGACATGTGCCTGAAAAATAAGACGCTTGTTATTAAACCGCTTTTTTTAGTAAATCTAACGCAATTGAATAGTTAGCACTGCTGATTTCCAACGATGAAACACACTCCAGGGCTGGTCCTTTCAGGCACGATCGCAAATGCTGAAACTTCTCTACATCTGATAATCCTGAGTCGCTGTCAATGATTGACCAGAACATTGAAATGAAATCTGCATACTTTGTGTAGCCTCCGCTGAACTCTGGAAGCTTAAGCTCAGGCAATCGAATCCGGCTCTGAGACAATGTGTGATTGTCAGCAGATGCTTCATGCCTCATGGTCGAACACAAAGGCGATGATAACTTTCGCTTATTAAGTTCGCGGCGCAAGCTAGTCTCAACGAGTATTGATAATTCATCAAAAGATTCACGTAATTCACTCCCGATTTCATTATAATCCAGCTCCTCCAACGCGTAATGCATACTGTTGAATTGCTGCTGCGCGCTTTCGAGACCTTTAAGCCGGATCGCCAACTCCTCTTCGCTGAGATGCCCAATATGCTTCGGAGCAATAGCTTTGGCCATCCGCTTCACTTGCTCGTTAATAGCCTTGGCCTTAGCTTCATAAAACGGAGCACCAAGTGACGGAACTGCAGGATTATTAATCACCTCAACAGTATTCGGCATGTTGAATATGTTTTTGATTTTATATGTACACGCACGCGAGATAAAGTTCTAGAGCCACTGAATGTCGGACACTTGCAAGAAATTTTTAAGCACAGAGTATGTCAATCACAATTCAATTTATTGCCTCGAAAAACACTTTCATATATTACAGTTTTATATGCACTGAATTCTTGCGATTTACTTATTTTTGCAAGTGCAGCTGGTAACAACGTAACGATTTAATTGCACCAATATACCAAGGTCAAAAAAGGGCAAACACCTTGAGCACAAGCAAATGCAAAACGAATCGGGAGCAGCAATAGCAATGCAGAAACGATTGCTGCAGCGGTTAAATGTTTAAAGAGACAAGAGAAGATAATGCGCCGGCGTCAATGCAGGTCAAACACCTTAATGCAAAAGTGAACGCAAAAACGAAGCGACAACAGCGAAAACGATAAAAGAGCGCGGGCTCTATAAGTTAAATAATTTTTAATTATTTAAACAAATGCAGAGTATTCACGTGGGGGTCACCAAATGTTGAGCTATTGAGCTTTTTCAATAGCTATCGAATTTCCGAAATGTCACTCAACAAATTCTAAACGCTGCGATATTTGCATTGATATACATATATTTTAATTTGCCTTCGTGGCCGAACTTAAATTAATGTACAAATTTTTAAGGTTGTGTATTGCATCTAACCCCGATTTGGGCTGTGCAATATTTAGCGATTTTTTCGTTTGTCGTGAAACAGACAAACGACCGAAGTTGAGCTACCGACGAATTTGATAGAACTGAACGGCTGCAGAACTGCAGGAGCGGCTTGCACTCAGCTGAAGGCCAAGAGCAAACAATAGACAATATAATAAACTAAATATAAGAGCTTATGCAAAACAATAGTTGGACTTAACGTTAAGTTGCTCTTATGCTGCGCAGAGCATGATAGGTTATAGCAATTAGAGATAAGAGAGTTATGGTTCTGTTGATGCTGGTTTTGGTTTAGTTAACTGCGTAACCAAACAGCTTGTATTGTGAAACACGTTTTCACTTTTGTATCATTTTTTAACACTGAAATCGTTGTAAAAGTACAACGGTATTTTAGTCATAGGCAGGGGCATGGTGAAACAATATTAAGGTGTTCTATTCCGCTGTAGCGACGTACTTATTTTACGAAGAGAGCAGTGAGCAAGAGAGAGATAAGAAAGAGACAGCTATGACTTTATATACCGCACTGCTCTTGCTAGTGTTATTGTTACCTGCAGCAAATGAAAGAATTTGAAATTAAAAATATAAAACAAATTTGTTAGAGGAATTAATTTTTTAAAATATCTTTTTATTTAACAATGTAATACTAAAACTGAAGTAATACTTTTAAATATTTTTTGTGGCCCATTTGCCTTTGTTTTTGTTTTTGAATCCTTATTTTTTCATTTAAATTTTTAATTCTAAATTTTAGACGTAAAGTGAAATTTTTTTTTTAATTTTTGGTTCTAATTGTACATGTTTTGAGTTGTTGAGCAATTCGTTTATTAAAAAATACTTAAGCGATATGTTGTTCCCGTTGGATTTTGTAAATTGTAGTTCAAGCTCAACTAATTTTTTAAGAAAGCACTTTGATGGCTTTTTAAGCCACCTGCTGATGCCATATCAACATACGTTAAGGTATTATTTTCCCGTTCTTCTTCTTCCTGCAGTGAGAATCTTTTGATAATATATCCTGCAACATATTCCAACGCATATTCTGACATGTCGTCCAAAACTTTATCCGCACCTCGCTCTTGTTGATAGGAATCAAACACCTCGGTTACTTGTGACATTGACGTTATATCAATGTCCATCCATGGCACTTCATCGACGTCAACTCTCTTTTCTTTCTGAATCTTTTGTTTGTAGGCAAGGGGAGTAGAGGGGTAAAATTTCAATCAAAAACACACTACTTGTTAAGTCGTGAATTTTTCTTCTTATTTTTCTTTGCCATATTCCGATGGAATGTAAACACAGAGTTGCACAGTGTTTGATGTGAAAAACAAAGTTATTGATAAGAAATATCGCACAAGCAAATATTATCGCAAATAGTAAATATATTGTTGTGGTTTATAAATTATTAATATAACTGTTATGGACGAAAGAATTAATTGAACTGGTGTTAACTGTGTATGTTTATCGACCATAAATTTAAACCAAAGTTGCATTTTCAGAGGAAAAATTTCACTGAAAAACTTCAGCGTGTAAATGCGATCTGAATTCCGAAGAAGTTTTAAAACAGAATGAAAAAAAAAAAACTTCATGAAAAAACTTCAGCATGTAAATGGGGTCCTAGACATTTAATTTAAATTCTGCCAACAAATACTTATGTTACCTAGTAGGTATTTTCGCAACCGAAACTTAAATTCCAGCGAACTTGGATGATCGTGTAGTCCACCTTTTGACCGCAAGACACCAAACAAGTGCTCCAACTGGTCCTGCGAAATCCTACTTGTTATTAAATAGTTCATGCTGAACTTTTCTTTAAGATACTGAAAAAGGAGATCAAGTGAATTATTTGTAATAATAATTCATTTTTGAAAAGGTAAGAGCCGTTTCCCATTTGGTACTATAATCGAAGACATAAGTGACGACATCTCCCTGAGCACTCTACGTTGGTCTTCTAGATTTAGGCCAAAGGGTTGCTTGGTTGGCATAGTGTTGGCAGTCTTTAGCTTAACATTAAAAATGTCAAACCAATCGATCGTAAGCTGAATGAAATCAGCTGTTGTGCATGCGTTGTAGACGTCCAGCCCCAAAGAATAGCAGCGTCTTATCGCTGTTGCTGTACAATTTGAAAGCAACTGCGCTGCCAGCTTAACTTTCATCATGGGCAGGGGTCTAGCAAAAAGTGTAAACTCGACTCTGTACAAATTGTTGTTGGGATGGCTTGCACTTTTACACTTTTGCACTTTTCCAAAACAAAGTGAACACCCTAATAGTATTTATATGATTTGAAATTTAAATATTTTAAACATATAAAAAACTTAAATGCATATATATGCCTTACAAAAAAAAAGTGAATAAAAATTGTTCAATCTTTTATTAAAATTTTTTCTTAAGTCAGTATACCAAAGTCTTTTATAAATTTAATATATCAGGGGTGCCACAGAAAACGTCAGTGAAATTTGATTCCGCCAGAAGCAAAATCGTCTTAAAATTTTCACGGTGCCACAGAACTCCGAGTGATTTCATTTACTTAGTGTGTGCACAAACCTTATCGGACTTGGCTGCTAAGGGTTGACACCACGCCAGATTAAATTAGCCAAGTGCTTGTTTAGCACCTTTTGTAGTCTAAACATATCAGAATAAGGATCTTTCAACTGGTTTCATATTTTATTAACATTTTTTAATGTTTTTGTACAGAAGTTGATTGTTTTTAGCAAATAAACACACAAGAAAACATTTAAATTTGGGCGGGAAAACAATTAAAAGATATTCGGCAACTCTAGAAGCTACTTGCCAACTGTCTGGCAACAATTTCCGCCTGACAGCAATCAGCTGTTCATAAATCATCCCCAAATTGTTTTAAACAGAAGTTGTTTTAAATTGAATATGCAGTTAGCGAGATTATTGGCCATAGAAGAGCTCCGGCAGCAGAAAATTAGGAAAGAAACCATGCAGCGAAGGCTTCTCAGATGCGCATCTGATCCGTTTTCGCAATCTGACGATACGTATGTGGTTTTTCTGCATTTCTTCATTATCTTATGCTAATTAATTTAATTTCAATAGTTTCCGGTATAATTATCGTGTTGACAAGAGGACCTTCCGAAAGATCCTCAATATAATCGAGGGGGATATCCCATCTTCTTCGATTTCACCAATCCTGCAATTGGCGACTGCATTGCGTTTTCTAGGAGTTGGGTCGTTTCAACGAGCGATAGGGAAGGACACGGATTTGTCAATGTCGAGGCAATCTGTTGGAAAAACCCTTTGGATTATACTTCCATTGCTGGAAAAAAAAACTTTGCCCGCGATTTATTCAATTGAATAGATCGGAGGAAATGCTAACGAAATGCAAACAGCATTTCTACCAAAAGTATAGCATTCCTGGAGTAGTTGGCTGCATCGATGGCACCCACTTCAAGATAATGAAGCCCAGCAGTGCCGAACAGGTTTATTTTAATAGAAAGGGGTATTTTAGCATTAATGCAATGGTAGTAAGTCAGATTTTTTTTATTTGTTTACTTTTAAATGTGTAGAGGTGAGTTGTTAACTCGATTGTCTGTTTTGTTATGTTTGTGTTGTGGAACTCGTTTATGTTAAACTTTTGTTATCCTAAACGCTTAATTAACCATTAAATATTGGTTTCCATAGATATGTGATTACGATCTTAAAGTCCTTTATGTGGATGCTTCGAAGCCTGGAGCAACTCATGACTCTTGCGCTTGGAGTCAAAGCGAAGCCAGGTCTTTTTTCCAGGAGCAGTATGAAAGTGGTTCACGTGGCAATTGGCTCCTTGGGGACTCGGGTTATCCCTTGGAGCACTTTCTGTTAACGCCCTACAGAAATCCAACACAAGGCTCGAACCAACACACTTTCAACCTTCGCCATGCTTCTGCAAGAAATGTAATCGAGAGAACTTTTGGAGTAATTAAAAGCCGATTCCGATTACTCCAAGAGATCCTTTTGTATAGCCCCTTAAGGGTCTCATGCATTATAAATGTTTGCTGTGCTGTTCACAATTTATGCCGCGAACATGAGGATGAGGATTTTGGTATTGCTGAAGTTCCTGAACCACGCGCAGAATTTGATTCTTTATCAAATTCAAATCAGCAGGAAACAACTTCACAAATTCGAGACGACATAGCAGCTTCTTTAAGAATACATTGACGTTTTATTTATGTACTTTGGAATTTTGATTAAAAAATATGCTTTATTTTGTTGTTTCTTAATAATTTTATTTAAATTTTGTTTCCATTGCTAACACTAATCTTTCTAAAATTGAGTTGGTGTTTTTTTGCTCCTCCAAAATCTCTTGATTAGTCTTTTTAATTTCTTTCAGCTCGTTTTTCATTTGGCTGAGCAAAATTTGTTCTTCCGCCACCATTGCAGCCAGCCGGTTTTCTGTTGCAGCTTCCTTTTTGCTGGAACTTGCAACATCCATCTTCTGCCTTTTTGGGGTAGTTTCTTAAAGTAAATTGCAAATTAATTCGATAACTTTTAAATAATCAATTAATTAAGAACGTACCATCGTATTTATCTTCAATTATTTCATCTGTTGGCTGCAAGATGCCAAATGTTATGGCGCCCGTCACCCCATCAACCGCCTCATAAAGATGGCACAGTTCAGCAATTTCCACTTCAATCGCTGGGAGCTGCAACATATTGAAGGGCCCGCCGCCTGTGGCCCTGGTCTCCTTCCTGTTGTGTATAATTTTATTTTTTATTGCCGTTTTCCAGTCTTTCCAAACCTGAAATAAACAATGGCCATAATTGTTGCCTGCAATTTACTATCAACATGATAAGCTACTTACTTTGCGCCACTCCTCCAAAGTTTTAATTGGAGGACCAAGCGTGTTCAACTGAAGCGTTAAGTCCTTCCAAGCTGCCGCAACAGCCACCCTGTCCCCTTTCGTAAAGTTCTTGGCAATGTCCGGGTGCTTCTTCATAAAGCTAAACATGGCTTCGTCTTGGCGAGCGTTTCGATGTTTTCCCCTTAAAATAATTGCATTGTAAAATATTTATTAAAAAAATCAAATCAAATTTACTTACATGTTGAGCGCGTTTTCTTCTTCTTTCTTTGTTAGTTTTGGCTCTGCCATTTTCCAGATGATGCCGCTTTAAGGCGTTGCCACCTGGCACAATTACAGCTGACCACAAATGTTTTCACAAATTGCACAACAAGTAAAACAATTTTGAAGTCAAGTTTGTGTTTACTTCAAAGAGCTATTTTTTAATGCTTAATTAAAAGAAAACAGGAGTGGTTCCACATATATTTTTATTAAACACATATCTCCGAATTTATGCTTCAGAAATGTGGCATTACTGCATTGACTGCAAAAAATTTGCTTCGGACTAGGTGGCAGCATTAGATTCTAGCCTTTTTACGGACGATTTCAAATCGTTGGAAATGTCAGAACGTTTTAGTCTGTGGCACCGTGAAATAAAAAAGGCATGAAATTCGGGCGGAAGCGTTTTCTGTGGCACCCCTGTATATGTTGCAATTGGGTTCAGGGTATCTTATAGGGCTCTCCCGACTAGAGCCTTCTTACTTGTTTAATAGAAAATGTAATCAATACTTATATAAATGTAATTTTATTGTTAGCTTGAAGGCTTGTCTTTAAAATGAAATCAATTTGAGGAAAATTGATCTATTAGTTCATGAGCAATAAGCGATTTTGTGAAACTCTCATATAACAACAAGAACTTTTCAGATTGAGACCTCATTATTGAAAGGTAAGACGTATTCTACGTCAAAAACCGTGCACAAAAAGACATTGATCGTGAGCAAATATTGGTGATTGGTTCCTTATTAAAATATGCTAATAACAAATATTTTTAAGAACAAGTATTCATGTTTATTAAATCACAAACATATATAATGTGTATTTACACAAGAAAAGTTATTAAGGGAAAAAAGATAGCACTCTAAGCTTAAAAGTAACGCGAATTTAATGTATGATAAGTTCAGGAACTAAAAACAATTATGATACACAGCTATGTTGTTAACAAAATTAATTACCGGTAATCTGTCAAAATCGACATCTTCAATTGATCGAGGCTTAAGTGCCCGATTGATAACATCCGATCGCCAGAATCGTTACTGCTAAATGAAAATGTGACTTGATCTTTTTATACTCGTTACCGAAGGTAAATCGCAAACAACAGCATCAAAGTCTTGGAGCCACGCCCACCGATTCCGCCCCCAGCCGTCCGCAGATTGAAATCAGAAACTCTTATAACTTTCACAGTTTTTGAGCAAGAGCCACCAAATTTGGTGCTAAGATAGGTGATGGTGACCCCCAAAAAATTGCGTCAAAACCTTCGATGCCACGCCCACTCATACTGCCCTAGCCACTCCCGGCCACCCCAACGCGTCGTTAAAAACGGAAATGCGTGTATCCACTACAGTTTTTGTGCTAGAGCTACCAAATGTACGAAGATACCTGGTAAAAACCCCTAAATTTGGTGCCACTCCAACCTAAAGCGCCGCCAGCCCCTCCTTCTCTACCTTCTTTTTAAATTTTGACCTAGTCACAAAATTGGGTGTGAAGATACCAAAGTCTTTTATAAATTTAATATATATGTTGCAACTGGGTTCAGGGTATCTTATAGTCGGGCTCTCCCGACTAGAGCCTTCTTACTTGTTTAATAGAAAATGTAATCAATACATATATAAATGTAATTTTATTGTTAGCTTGAAGGCTTGTCTTTAAAATGAAATCAATTTGAGGAAAACTGATCTATTAGTTCATGAGCAATAAGCGATTTTGTGAAACTCTCATATAACAACAAGAACCTTTCAGATTGAGACCTCATTATTGAAAGGTAAGACGTATTCTACGTCAAAAACCGTGCACAAAAAGACATTGATCGTGAGCAAATATTGGTGATTGGTTCCTTATTAAAATATGCTAATAACAAATATTTTTTAAGAACAAGTATTCATGTTTATTATATCACAAACGCATATAATGTGTATTTACACAAGAAAAGTTATTAAGGGTTTACAGTTACAGTTTTTGTGCTAGAGCTACCAAATGTACGAAGATACCTGGTAAAAACCCCTAAATTTGGTGCCACTCCCACCTAAAGCGCCGCCAGCCCCTCCTTCTCTACCTTCTTTTTAAGTTTTGACCTAGTCACAAAATTGGGTTTGAAGATAGCATTTGACATCCGACAAAGATCTGCAGCAAAAATTTGGATGCCACGCCAACCCATATTATCCCCAGCCCCCCTTTCTTGCCTTATGAAAACTTTGAGGCTTGAATCACCAAATTTGGAAGAAAGATAGAAATTGACATCCTACAAAGATCTGCATCAAAAATTTGGATGCCACGCCCACCCATACCTTTCCTAGCCCCCCTCTCCCCACCTTTTACAAAGCTTGAGCTAGAGTCACCAAATTTGGTATGAAGATAGCAATTGACATTCCACACAGATCTGCAGCATAAATTTGGATGCCACGCCCACTCATACCGCCCTCAGCCTCCCCTTTCCCACTTTTTACAAACTTTAAGCAAGAGTCACCAAATGAAGAAAGCAATTGAAATTCCAGAAAGATCTTCATCGAAAATTTGAATGCCACACCAACCCATACTACCCCATTTCCCTTCCCACACCTTTAACAAACATTGAGCTAGACTCATCCCCATCCCCATCTGCTTCGGAAAATCTTTAAGGCAGCGTATACCCCCGCCGCATCCGTACCCCTTTGCAATCAGGCCTCTTTTCGTTTCCACTTGTTTTTGTTTGGAACTGGCGCTCAAGCTGAACTTGTTCATGTACACCACTGGCACGGAAGAATTTATGTATGAAAATTTTATTATGACATTTAGAAGATATCAGTCATGACCGCATATACATCAAACGAAAGGAAATCAAGTCTATATTACATTGAGAAAAAAAAAATTCATTACGGAGTTTTTAAGCAATTTGCAATGAAAAAAAAAGTATTTCGGGTGTTTACTTTTTGTTGTAATTGTGGAAAAGTGTAAAAGTGCAAGCCATCCCAACAACAATTTGTACTGAATCAAGTTTGCACTTTTTGCAAGACCCCTGCCTATGACTTAAACATCCTTGCAACTTTGCAACGATTTCAGTGCTAAAAAATGATGCAAAAATCAAAACGTGTTGCACAATACAACCGATTTTCTCGCGCGTCATTTTTTATTGTTGTTTCCCCAGTAGGCCAAACCCACTTATTGAATTTAATTTGCAATTATTAACAACTGTTAAGAGCTTCTTTATAAACGTCATTGGCTGTTTTAACGTCAGGTGCTACTACAACTAAACTAAAGTCATTTCAAAATATTATTAAAATTAATGTTTAAAAGGAGTTATTTTTAACAATTTTCGCAATACTTAACAAGGCAAACATGTGGACATCACAAACAAATACAACTTGGTTTTCGCTACTTAAAAAGTTAATAATGTGTTAGTGCCCATTTACACGCTGAAGTTTTTTCGTGAATTTTCTCTCTGAATCTTTTGTTTGTAGGCAAGGGGAGTAGAGGGGTAAAATTTCAATCAAAAACACACTACTTGTTAAGTCGTGAATTTTTCTTCTAATTTTTCTTTGCCATATTCCGATAGAATGTAAACACAGAGTTGCACAGTGTTTGATGTGAAAAATAAAGTTATTGATAAGAAATATCGCACAAGCAAATATTATCGCAAATAGTAAATATATTGTTGTGGTTTATAAATTATTAATATAACTGTTATGGACGAAAGAATTAATTGAACTGGTGTTGACTGTGTATGTTTATCGACCATAAATTTAAACCAAAGTTGCATTTTCAGAAGAAAAATTTCACTGAAAAACTTCAGCGTGTAAATGCGATCTGAATTCCGAAGAAGTTTTAAAACAGAATGAAAAAAAAAACTTCATGAAAAAACTTCAGCATGTAAATGGGGTCCTAGACATTTAATTTAAATTCTGCCAACAAATACTTATGTTACCTAGTAGGTATTTCGCAACCGAAACTTAAATTCCAGCGAACTTGGATGATCGTGTAGTCCACCTTTTGACCGCAAGACACCAAACAAGTGCTCCAACTGGTCCTGCGAAATCCTACTTGTTATTAAATAGTTCATGCTGAACTTTTCTTAAGATACTGAAAAAGGAGATCAAGTGAATTATTTGTAATAATAATTCATTTTTGAAAAGGTAAGAGCCGTTTCCCATTTGGTACTATAATCGATGACATAAGTGACGACATCTCCCTGAGCACTCTACGTTGGTCTTCTAGATTTAGGCCAAAGGGTTGCTTGGTTGGCATAGTGTTGGCAATGTTTAGCTTAACATTAAAAATGTCAAACCAATCGTTCGTAAGCTGAGTGAAATCAGCTGTTGTGCATGCGTTGTAGACGTCCAGCCCCAAAGAATAGCAGCGTCTTATCGCTGTTGCTGTACAATTTGAAAGCAACTGCGCTGCCAGCTTAACTTTCATCATGGGCAGGGGTCTAGCAAAAAGTGTAAACTCGACTCTGTACAAATTGTTGTCGGGATGGCTTGCACTTTTACACTTTTGCACTTTTCCAAAACAAAGTGAACACCCTAATAGTATTTATATGATTTGAAATTTAAATATATTAAACATATAAAAAGCTTAAATGCATATATATGCCTTACAAAAAAAAAGTGAATAAAAATTGTTCAATCTTTCATTAAAATTTTTTCTGAAAATTTCGTCCAAATCGGTTAAGAAACACTGGAGATATCGAATTTAATCGATTGAAGTTAAGTCAGTATACCAAAGTCTTTTATAAATTTAATATATATGTTGCAATTGGGTTCAGGGTATCTTATAGTCGGGCTCTCCCGACTAGAGCCTTCTTACTTGTTTAATAGAAAATGTAATCAATACTTATATAAATGTAATTTTATTGTTAGCTTGAAGGCTTGTCTTTAAAATGAAATCAATTTGAGGAAAATTGATCTATTAGTTCATGAGCAATAAGCGATTTTGTGAAACTCTCATATAACAACAAGAACTTTTCAGATTGAGACCTCATTATTGAAAGGTAAGACGTATTCTACGTCAAAAACCGTGCACAAAAAGACATTGATCGTGAGCAAATATTGGTGATTGGTTCCTTATTAAAATATGCTAATAACAAATATTTTTTAAGAACAAGTATTCATGTTTATTAAATCACAAACATATATAATGTGTATTTACACAAGAAAAGTTATTAAGGGAAAAAAAGATAGCACTCTAAGCTTAAAAGTAACGCGAATTTAATGTATGATAAGTTCAGGAACTAAAAACAATTATGATACACAGCTATGTTGTTAACAAAATAAATTACCGGTAATCTGTCAAAATCGACATCTTCAATTGATCGAGGCTTAAGTGCCCGATTGATAACATCCGATCGCCAGAATCGTTACTGCTAAATGAAAATGTGACTTGATCTTTTTATACTCGTTACCGAAGGTAAATCGCAAACAACAGCATCAAAGTCTTGGAGCCACGCCCACCGATTCCGCCCCCAGCCGTCCGCAGATTGAAATCAGAAACTCTTATAACTTTCACAGTTTTTGAGCAAGAGCCACCAAATTTGGTGCTAAGATAGGTGATGGTGACCCCCCAAAAATTGCGTCAAAACCTTCGATGCCACGCCCACTCATACTGCCCTAGCCACTCCCGGCCACCCCAACGCGTCGTTAAAAACGGAAATGCGTGTATCCACTACAGTTTTTGTGCTAGAGCTACCAAATGTACGAAGATACCTGGTAAAAACCCCTAAATTTGGTGCCACTCCAACCTAAAGCGCCGCCAGCCCCTCCTTCTCTACCTTCTTTTTAAATTTTGACCTAGTCACAAAATTGGGTGTGAAGATACCAAAGTCTTTTATAAATTTAATATATATGTTGCAACTGGGTTCAGGGTATCTTATAGTCGGGCTCTCCCGACTAGAGCCTTCTTACTTGTTTAATAGAAAATGTAATCAAACCATATATAAATGTAATTTTATTGTTAGCTTGAAGGCTTGTCTTTAAAATGAAATCAATTTGAGGAAAACTGATCTATTAGTTCATGAGCAATAAGCGATTTTGTGAAACTCTCATATAACAACAAGAACTTTTCAGATTGAGACCTCATTATTGAAAGGTAAGACGTTTTCTACGTCAAAAACCGTGCACAAAAAGACATTGATCGTGAGCAAATATTTTTGATTGGTTCCTTATTAAAATATGCTAATAACAAATATTTTTTAAGAACAAGTATTCATGTTTATTATATCACGAACACACATAATGTGTATTTACACAAGAAAAGTTATTAAGGGTTTACAGTTACAGTTTTTGTGCTAGAGCTACCAAATGTACGAAGATACCTGGTAAAAACCCCTAAATTTGGTGCCACTCCCACCTAAAGCGCCGCCAGCCCCTCCTTCTCTACCTTCTTTTTAAGTTTTGACCTAGTCACAAAATTGGGTGTGAAGATAGCATTTGACATCCGACAAAGATCTGCAGCAAAATTTGGATGCCACGCCAACCCATATTATCCCCAGCCCCCCTTTCTTGCCTTATGAAAACTTTGAGGCTTGAATCACCAAATTTGGAAGAAAGATAGAAATTGACATCCTACAAAGATCTGCATCAAAAATTTGGATGCCACGCCCACCCATACCTTTCCTAGCCCCCCTCTCCCCACCTTTTACAAAGCTTGAGCTAGAGTCACCAAATTTGGTATGAAGATAGCAATTGACATTCCACACAGATCTGCAGCATAAATTTGGATGCCACGCCCACTCATACCGCCCTCAGCCTCCCCTTTCCCACTTTTTACAAACTTTAAGCAAGAGTCACCAAATTTGATATGAAGAAAGCAATTGAAATTCCAGAAAGATCTTCATCGAAAATTTGAATGCCACACCAACCCATACTACCCCATTTCCCTTCCCACACCTTTAACAAACATTGAGCTAGACTCATCCCCATCCCCATCTGCTTCGGAAAATCTTTAAGGCAGCGTATACCCCCGCCGCATCCGTACCCCTTTGCAATCAGGCCTCTTTTCGTTTCCACTTGTTTTTGTTTGGAACTGGCGCTCAAGCTGAACTTGTTCATGTACACCACTGGCACGGAAGAATTTATGTATGAAAATTTTATTATGACATTAGAAGATATCAGTCATGACCGCATATACATCAAACGAAAGGAAATCAAGTCTATATTACATTGAGAAAAAAAAAATTCATTACGGAGTTTTTAAGCAATTTGCAATGAAAAAAAAAGTATTTCGGGTGTTTACTTTTTGTTGTAATTGTGGAAAAGTGTAAAAGTGCAAGCCATCCCAACAACAATTTGTACTGAATCAAGTTTGCACTTTTTGCAAGACCCCTGCCTATGACTTAAACATCCTTGCAACTTTGCAACGATTTCAGTGCTAAAAAATGATGCAAAAATCAAAACGTGTTGCACAATACAACCGATTTTCTCGCGCGTCATTTTTTATTGTTGTTTCCCCAGTAGGCCAAACCCACTTATTGAATTTAATTTGCAATTATTAACAACTGTTAAGAGCTTCTTTATAAACGTCATTGGCTGTTTTAACGTCAGGTGCTACTACAACTAAACTAAAGTCATTTCAAATATTATTAAAATTAATGTTTAAAAGGAGTTATTTTTAACAATTTTCGCAATACTTAACAAGGCAAACATGTGGACATCACAAACAAATACAACTTGGTTTTCGCTACTTAAAAAGTTAATAATGTGTTAGTGCCCATTTACACGCTGAAGTTTTTTCGTGAATTTTCTCTCTGAATCTTTTGTTTGTAGGCAAGGGGAGTAGAGGGGTAAAATTTCAATCAAAAACACACTACTTGTTAAGTCGTGAATTTTTCTTCTAATTTTTCTTTGCCATATTCCGATAGAATGTAAACACAGAGTTGCACAGTGTTTGATGTGAAAAATAAAGTTATTGATAAGAAATATCGCACAAGCAAATATTATCGCAAATAGTAAATATATTGTTGTGGTTTATAAATTATTAATATAACTGTTATGGACGAAAGAATTAATTGAACTGGTGTTGACTGTGTATGTTTATCGACCATAAATTTAAACCAAAGTTGCATTTTCAGAAGAAAAATTTCACTGAAAAACTTCAGCGTGTAAATGCGATCTGAATTCCGAAGAAGTTTTAAAACAGAATGAAAAAAAAAAACTTCATGAAAAAACTTCAGCATGTAAATGGGGTCCTAGACATTTAATTTAAATTCTGCCAACAAATACTTATGTTACCTAGTAGGTATTTTCGCAACCGAAACTTAAATTCCAGCGAACTTGGATGATCGTGTAGTCCACCTTTTGACCGCAAGACACCAAACAAGTGCTCCAACTGGTCCTGCGAAATCCTACTTGTTATTAAATAGTTCATGCTGAACTTTTCTTTAAGATACTGAAAAAGGAGATCAAGTGAATTATTTGTAATAATAATTCATTTTTGAAAAGGTAAGAGCCGTTTCCCATTTGGTACTATAATCGAAGACATAAGTGACGACATCTCCCTGAGCACTCTACGTTGGTCTTCTAGATTTAGGCCAAAGGGTTGCTTGGTTGGCATAGTGTTGGCAGTGTTTAGCTTAACATTAAAAATGTCAAACCAATCGTTCGTAAGCTGAGTGAAATCAGCTGTTGTGCATGCGTTGTAGACGTCCAGCCCCAAAGAATAGCAGCGTCTTATCGCTGTTGCTGTACAATTTGAAAGCAACTGCGCTGCCAGCTTAACTTTCATCATGGGCAGGGGTCTAGCAAAAAGTGTAAACTCGACTCTGTACAAATTGTTGTCGGGATGGCTTGCACTTTTACACTTTTGCACTTTTCCAAACAAAGTGAACACCCTAATAGTATTTATATGATTTGAAATTTAAATATATTAAACATATAAAAGCTTAAATGCATATATATGCCTTACAAAAAAAAAGTGAATAAAAATTGTTCAATCATTCATTAAATTTTTTCTGAAATTTCGTCCAAATCGGTTAAGAAACACTGGAGATATCGAATTTAATCGATTGAAGTTAAGTCAGTATACCAAAGTCTTTTATAATTTAATATATATGTTGCAATTGGGTTCAGGGTATCTTATAGTCGGGCTCTCCCGACTAGAGCCTTCTTACTTGTTTAATAGAAAATGTAATCAAACCATATATAAATGTAATTTTATTGTTAGCTTGAAGGCTTGTCTTTAAAATGAAATCAATTTGAGGAAAACTGATCTATTAGTTCATGAGCAATAAGCGATTTTGTGAAACTCTCATATAACAACAAGAACTTTTCAGATTGAGACCTCATTATTGAAAGGTAAGACGTATTCTACGTCAAAAACCGTGCACAAAAAGACATTGATCGTGAGCAAATATTGGTGATTGGTTCCTTATTAAAATATGCTAATAACAAATATTTTTTAAGAACAAGTATTCATGTTTATTAAATCACAAACATATATAATGTGTATTTACACAAGAAAAGTTATTAAGGGAAAAAAAGATAGCACTCTAAGCTTAAAAGTAACGCGAATTTAATGTATGATAAGTTCAGGAACTAAAAACAATTATGATACACAGCTATGTTGTTAACAAAATAAATTACCGGTAATCTGTCAAAATCGACATCTTCAATTGATCGAGGCTTAAGTGCCCGATTGATAACATCCGATCGCCAGAATCGTTACTGCTAAATGAAAATGTGACTTGATCTTTTTATACTCGTTACCGAAGGTAAATCGCAAACAACAGCATCAAAGTCTTGGAGCCACGCCCACCGATTCCGCCCCCAGCCGTCCGCAGATTGAAATCAGAAACTCTTATAACTTTCACAGTTTTTGAGCAAGAGCCACCAAATTTGGTGCTAAGATAGGTGATGGTGACCCCCCAAAAATTGCGTCAAAACCTTCGATGCCACGCCCACTCATACTGCCCTAGCCACTCCCGGCCACCCCAACGCGTCGTTAAAAACGGAAATGCGTGTATCCACTACAGTTTTTGTGCTAGAGCTACCAAATGTACGAAGATACCTGGTAAAAACCCCTAAATTTGGTGCCACTCCAACCTAAAGCGCCGCCAGCCCCTCCTTCTCTACCTTCTTTTTAAATTTTGACCTAGTCACAAAATTGGGTGTGAAGATACCAAAGTCTTTTATAAATTTAATATATATGTTGCAACTGGGTTCAGGGTATCTTATAGTCGGGCTCTCCCGACTAGAGCCTTCTTACTTGTTTAATAGAAAATGTAATCAAACCATATATAAATGTAATTTTATTGTTAGCTTGAAGGCTTGTCTTTAAAATGAAATCAATTTGAGGAAAACTGATCTATTAGTTCATGAGCAAAAAGCGATTTTGTGAAACTCTCATATAACAACAAGAACTTTTCAGATTGAGACCTCATTATTGAAAGGTAAGACGTATTCTACGTCAAAAACCGTGCACAAAAAGACATTGATCGTGAGCAAATATTGGTGATTGGTTCCTTATTAAAATATGCTAATAACAAATATTTTTTAAGAACAAGTATTCATGTTTATTATATCACGAACACACATAATGTGTATTTACACAAGAAAAGTTATTAAGGGTTTACAGTTACAGTTTTTGTGCTAGAGCTACCAAATGTACGAAGATACCTGGTAAAAACCCCTAAATTTGGTGCCACTCCCACCTAAAGCGCCGCCAGCCCCTCCTTCTCTACCTTCTTTTTAAGTTTTGACCTAGTCACAAAATTGGGTGTGAAGATAGCATTTGACATCCGACAAAGATCTGCAGCAAAAATTTGGATGCCACGCCAACCCATATTATCCCCAGCCCCCCTTTCTTGCCTTATGAAAACTTTGAGGCTTGAATCACCAAATTTGGAAGAAAGATAGAAATTGACATCCTACAAAGATCTGCATCAAAAATTTGGATGCCACGCCCACCCATACCTTTCCTAGCCCCCCTCTCCCCGCTAGAGTCACCAAATTTGGTATGAAGATAGCAATTGACATTCCACACAGATCTGCAGCATAAATTTGGATGCCACGCCCACTCATACCGCCCTCAGCCTCCCCTTTCCCACTTTTTACAAACTTTAAGCAAGAGTCACCAAATTTGATATGAAGAAAGCAATTGAAATTCCAGAAAGATCTTCATCGAAAATTTGAATGCCACACCAACCCATACTACCCCATTTCCCTTCCCACACCTTTAACAAACATTGAGCTAGACTCATCCCCATCCCCATCTGCTTCGGAAAATCTTTAAGGCAGCGTACACCCCCGCCGCATCCGTACCCCTTTGCAATCCGGCCTCTTTTCTTTTCCACTTGTTTTTGTTTGGAACTGGCGCTCAAGCTGAACTTGTTCATGTACACCACTGGCACGGAAGAATTTATGTATGAAAATTTTATTATGACATTTAGAAGATATCAGTCATGACCGCATATACATCAAACGAAAGGAAATCAAGTCTATATTACATTGAGAAAAAAAAATTCATTACGGAGTTTTTAAGCAATTTGCAATGAAAAAAAAAAGTAATTCGGGTGTTTACTTTTTGTTGTAATTGTGGAAAAGTGTAAAAGTGCAAGCCATCCCAACAACAATTTGTACTGAATCAAGTTTGCACTTTTTGCAAGACCCCTGCCTATGACTAAAACATCCTTGCAACTTTGCAACGATTTCAGTGCTAAAAAATGATGCAAAAATCAAAACGTGTTGCACAATACAACCGATTTTCTCGCGCGTCATTTTTTATTGTTGTTTCCCCAGTAGGCCAAACCCACTTATTGACTTTAATTTGCAATTATTAACAACTGTTAAGAGCTTCTTTATAAACGTCATTGGCTGTTTTAACGTCAGGTGCTACTACAACTAAACTAAAGTCATTTCAAAATATTATTAAAATTAATGTTTAAAAGGAGTTATTTTTAACAATTTTCGCAATACTTAACAAGGCAAACATGTGGACATCACAAACAAATACAACTTGGTTTTCGCTACTTAAAAAGTTAATAATTGGGGTGTTCAACAGCTCCGTTTCATCGTTTCATGTTTCAAAGTTGAAACGATTAACTCGTGAACGGCATTTTGGGTGTCAATGCGTTTCATGTTTGTGCAGTCAGCTGTTGTTTGTTTACATTTCTTATTCTTCAATTTTTGTCACTGTTGCTGTTTACTGCGGCTATACTTTATTTGTAAAAAATGCCATTTAAAAGTGCTAAAGATATGCTATGCGATGCTTTAGCAAAGCAAGTTATTAGATAAATAGAGGATATTGAGTGTGAGAAGAGCTCGTTGTTTGAATTAGTTGCTCAATTACATGCTTTTAACATTTGGCGGCCATTTATCATATGTGTTCATACTATTTTGCACAAAAATACACCAAATATACTAAAAAGTACTGAGCATCGATAGCAAATATCGAATAAATATCGTGCTCTTCCCATCTTTACTTTGTTCAAACTTGAAACACTTTTTGTATACATAGGCTGGGGTGTTTCAACGTTTCAAGAAATTTTCTATGTATGTTGTTGTTGCGAGACGTTTCAACTTTGAAACGTGAAACGATGATACGAGCTGTTGAACACCCCAAATGTGTTAGTGCCCATTTACACGCTGAAGTTTTTTCGTGAATTTTCTCTCTGAATCTTTTGTTTGTAGGCAAGGGGAGTAGAGGGGTAAAATTTCAATCAAAAACACACTACTTGTTAAGTCGTGAATTTTTCTTCTAATTTTTCTTTGCCATATTCCGTTATAATGTAAACACAGAGTTGCACAGTGTTTGATATGAAAAATAAAGTTATTGATAAGAAATATCGCACAAGCAAATATTATCGCAGATAGTAAATATATTGTTGGGGCTTATAAATTATTAATATAACTGTTATGGACGAAAGACTTAATTGAACTGGTGTTAACTGTGAATGTTTATCGACCATAAATTTTATTGAAAGTATCGATTTAACATTCAATGCAACCATGTACTATGTAGTGTATTAACAGTCTCTGTTATGAATATGTACGCACTGTTATGCTAACATTAGTACAGCCAGTCGTGAATAAACTTTGGTTGCATACAGAACGTCTGATTGACTATTTTATTAGCGCATTTTCTACATGAGGCATTCCCTGTCGCTGGAATTCTTTCAACAAATTTAAACCAAAGTTGCATTTTCAGAGGAAAAATTTCACTGAAAAACTTCAGCGTGTAAATGCGATCTGAATTCCGAAGAAGTTTTAAAACAGAATGAAAAAAAAAAACTTCATGAAAAAACTTCAGCATGTAAATGGGGTCCTAGACATTTAATTTAAATTCTGCCAACAAATACTTATGTTACCTAGTAGGTATTTTCGCAACCGAAACTTAAATTCCAGCGGACTTGGATGATCGTGTAGTCCACCTTTTGACCGCAAGACACCAAACAAGTGCTCCAACTGGTCCTGCGAAATCCTACTTGTTATTAAATAGTTCATGCTGAACTTTTCTTTAAGATACTGAAAAAGGAGATCAAGTGAATTATTTGTAATAATAATTCATTTTTGAAAAGGTAAGAGCCGTTTCCCATTTGGTACTATAATCGAAGACATAAGTGACGACATCTCCCTGAGCACTCTACGTTGGTCTTCTAGATTTAGGCCAAAGGGTTGCTTGGTTGGCATAGTGTTGGCAGTGTTTAGCTTAACATTAAAAATGTCAAACCAATCGTTCGTAAGCTGAATGAAATCAGCTGTTGTGCATGCGTTGTAGACGTCCAGCCCCAAAGAATAGCAGCGTCTTATCGCTGTTGCTGTACAATTTGAAAGCAACTGCGCTGCCAGCTTAACTTTTTGTCTCCCTGCACCCTGAACAGTTAAGTGGTGTTCTGTGACCTTCCAAAGGATGGACAAACAATACGCTTTGTTGAGTGACGATGGTTCCACTGACTACAAGTCCTGTATCAAGAAAATGATTTGTAATTAATTTAAGGAGATGTGGTACGTCAGCAAACACAAAAACTTTTAAGTCATCGTTTGCAGGGTGCGCAAACCAGGATTTTTTTAAATTGAACAAAGTTTATAAATATGTGTATACATATATAATTTCTTTGATGCAATCTTACCAGGCGAGATGCTAAGATTTGACCATAATTTAAAATTGCCGGGACCCAAATCAGAGATCATGGCTACAACTGTATATCCTGTCGCATACAGCTTTGCCAGCAGGTCATTTAATATTATTTTCGACATTGGCTTGTTGAAGTCGTAATATATTGGCTGCTTCCAAGACTTACGCAAGCCTTGCACCATTGCCACCTGAACATAGTCTACTGGCGGCAGAACAGCTTCTTGCGAGCAGTCATACTCGTATGTGTATGCCACTTTCATCTCATCGAAATAAATCACGCAAATCTTGTCTTCTTGGTCCAGCTCAACGGAGTTTTCCATTAGTTGCAGCACAAAATCTAGTTTGCCTGGCTTGATTTCTACGCCTTGTAGCCATTTACCAAGCGTAGATTCATATGGGAGTGGAAAGCCCTTTTTATACAAATGTTTAAATGCTCTTGGTCCAGCTGCATGAAGGCAAATCGCGGACGAAATGTCTTCATTTGTCCACTGTACTCTTTTGCCACAACTTTCCAATTTTCTTATCTAATTTGGCGTAAAAATTGCCTTCAAACTTTCTGCCAAGGATTCTGCATCTTGTAGCTTTCTAGAGAGCTTGGCAATCTCTTTATTTAATTCATTTATTTTCGTTTTTAAGCGAATGTTTTTCAGAGCAATTCCAGAACCGACTACTTCTTTCCTGTAATAAATATAATTAATAAAGTATATTTAAAAATACAAATTATTTTTTAATAAAATACACTTACTCAGTTTGGGAATTAAAATCAAAAGCATTAGGTGTTTTATTTGATGGTTGGTGTTCCGTGTAAAAGAACTGCAATTCGGACTGTAGCGATTTTTTTTGGCACAGCACTGTCCAGCAGTCGCCGCCGCTTACCATTTTCCGAAACACATTTGATATCCGCTTTTTCAAAATGAATTTCGCAAATTTGGTTGCCATCAACCAGCTCTTGATTTGCGCTAATTTCCCACATCTTCCTTTTTTCGCGTCTTTTGGCACATGAAATATTTTATTTAATGTCGTTGCGAGACATATACAACAATATTGTTTCGACATTTTCTTATACACTCACTTCAAAATGTCAATACATACTGACAAATACTAATTACGGCCAAAGAGAGCAGGAATGCGGAATAGAACATATTTTTATAGTTTCAACATGGGCTAGCAAAAAGTGTAAACTCGACTCTGTACAAATTGTTGTTGGGATGGCTTGCACTTTTACACTTTTGCACTTTTCCAACACAAAGTGTACACCCTAATAGTATGTACATATATGATTCTAAATTTAAATATATTAAACATATAAAAAGCTTAAATGCATATTTATGCCTTACAAAAAAAAAAAATGAATAAAAATTGTTCAATCTTTCATTAAAATTTTTTCTGAAAATTTCGTCCAAATCGGTTAAGAAACACTGGAGATATCGAATTTAATCGATTGAAGTTAAGTCAGTATACCAAAGTCTTTTATAAATTTAATATGTTTGTTGCAACTGGGTTCAGGGTATCTTATAGTCGGGCTCTCCCTCGTACTTGTTTAATAGAAAATGTAATCAAAACATATAAATGTAATTTTATTGTTAGCTTGAAGGCTTGTCTTTAAAATGAAATCAATTTGAGGAGAATTGATCTATTAGTTCATGAGCAATAAGGGATTTTGTGAAACTCTCATATAACAACAAGAACTTTTCAGATTGAGACCTCATTATTGAAAGGTAAGACGTATTCTACGTCAAAAACCGTGCACAAAAAGACATTGATCGTGAGCAAATATTGGTGATTGGTTCCTTATTAAAATATGCTAATAACAAATATTTTTTAAGAACAAGTATTCATGTTTATTAAATCACAAACATATATAATGTGTATTTACACAAGAAAAGTTATTAAAGGAAAAAAAGATAGCACTCTAAGCTTAAAAGTAACGTGAATTTAATGTATGATAAGTTCAGGAACTAAAAACAATTATGATACACAGTTATGTTGTTAACAAAATAAATTACCGGTAATCTGTCAAAATCGACATCTTCAATTGATCGAGGCTTAAGTGCCCGATTGATAACATCCGATCGCCAGAATCGTTACTGCTAAATGAAAATGTGACTTGATCTTTTTATACTCGTTACCGAAGGTAACTCGCAAACAACAGCATCAAAGTCTTGGAGCCACGCCCACCGATTCCGCCCCCAGCCGTCCGCAGATTGAAATCAGAAACTCTTATAACTTTCACAGTTTTTGAGCAAGAGCCACCAAATTTGGTGCTAAGATAGGTGATGGTGACCCCCAAAAATTGCATCAAAACCTTCGATGCCACGCCCACTCATACTGCCCTAGCCACTCCCGGCCACCACAACGCGTCGTTAAAAACGGAAATGCGTGTATCTACTACCGTTTTTGTGCTAGAGCTACCAAATGTACGAAGATACCTGGTAAAAACCCCTAAATTTGGTGCCACTCCCACCTAAAGCGCCGCCAGCCCCTCCTTCTCTACCTTCTTTTTAAGTTTTGACCTAGTCACAAAATTGGGTGTGAAGATAGCATTTGACATCCGACAAAGATCTGCAGCAAAAATTTGGATGCCACGCCAACCCATATTATCCCCAGCCCCCCTTTCTTGCCTTATGAAAACTTTGAGGCTTGAATTACCAAATTTGGAAGAAAGATAGAAATTGACATCCTAC
Organism: Scaptomyza flava; assembly: GCA_030179655.1. NCBI lineage: Eukaryota > Metazoa > Arthropoda > Insecta > Diptera > Drosophilidae > Scaptomyza > Scaptomyza flava. The sequence goes on from JARNME010000273.1 coordinate 94,893, forward strand.
AAAGATCTGCATCAAAAATTTGGATGCCACGCCCACCCATACCTTTCCTAGCCCCCCTCTCCCCACCTTTTACAAAGCTTGAGTTAGAGTCACCAAATTTGGTATGAAGATAGCAATTGACATTCCACACAGATCTGCAGCACAAATATGGATGCCACGCCCACTCATACCGCCCTCAGCCACCCCTTTCCCACTTTTTACAAACTTTAAGCAAGAGTCACCAAATTTGATATGAAGAAAGCAATTGAAATTCCAGAAAGATCTTCATCGAAAATTTGAATGCCACACCAACCCATACTACCCCATTTCCCTTCCCACACCTTTAACAAACATTGAGCTAGACTCATCCTCATCCCCATCTGCTTCGGAAAATCTTTAAGGCAGCGTACACCCCCGCCGCATCCGTACCCCTTTGCAATCAGGCCTCTTTTCTTTTCCACTTGTTTTTGTTTGGAACTGGCGCTCAAGCTGAACTTGTTCATGTACACCACTGGCACGCAAGAATTTATGTATGAAAATTTTATTATGACATTTAGAAGATATCAGTCATGACCGCATATACATCAAACGAAAGGAAATCAAGTCTATATTACATTGAGAAAAAAAAAAATTCATTACGGAGTTTTTAAGCAATTTGCAATGAAAAAAAAAGTAATTCGGGTGTTTACTTTTTGTTGTAATTGTAGAAAAGTGTAAAGTGCAAGCCATCCCAACAACAATTTGTACTGAATCAAGTTTGCACTTTTTGCAAGACCCCTGCCTATGACTAAAACATCCTTGCAACTTTGCAACGATTTCAGTGCTAAAAAATGATGCAAAAATCAAAACGTGTTGCACAATACAACCGATTTTCTCGCGCGTCATTTTTATACCCTTAACCCATAAAATGGGTAAATAAGGGTATAATGGTTTTGTACAAAAGTATGTAACAGGCAGAAGGAAGCATCTCCGACCCTATAAAGTATATATATTCTTGATCAGCATCAACAGCCGAGACGATATAGCCATGTCCGTCTGTCTGTCCGTCTGTCCGTCTGTATGAACGCGTGGATCTCAGAGACTAGAAGAGCTAGAGACTTCTGATTTTGTATTTCAGTTCTCCTATACCATGAGCAGAACAAGTTTGCTTCAAATTATCGATAACTATTCTGGTTTCCGATATACACATAATATCGATAACAATAAAATATCGAATTTGGAAAATCTAAAAATGAGGGTTGAAGTAATGGATAATGATAGAACTTTTCTGAAAATTTCGTCCAAATCGGTTGAGAAACACCGGAGATATTGAACTTAAAAGATGGAATCTAAGCCAGTATACCAAAGTCTTATATAAATTAAATATATTTATTGCAACTGGGTTCAGGGTATCTTCTAGTCGGGCTCTCCCGACTAGAGCCTTCTTACTTGTTTATTGTTGTTTTCCCAGTAGGCCAACTTATTGAATTTAATTTGCAATTATTAACAACTGTTAAGAGCTTCTTTATAAACGTCATTGGCTGTTTTAACGTCAGGTGCTACTACAAATAAACTTTTTGGTGAACTGACTCTTGAGCAGGCTACATAAAATTGGCCATGAGAAAAACAATCGTGTCTTAATTCTTGTCCGGCTAATTTAAGAGTTTGTCCCTGTGATTTATTAATTGTTAAGGCGAAGCAAACTTTAAAAGGAAATTGCAATCTTTTAAATTGAAATGGCAATTCAGAATCAGAAGGTTGTAATGGAATTCTCGGTATAAAAACCGTTTCCTTTATACCACTGTCAGTAAAGACCATTGCTTCGACAACATTCTTATGAAGGACTTTAACTTGCAATCTTGTACCATTGCACAGTTTTGGCGGCTTTAAGTTGCGAATCAACATTACAGGTGAACCAATCATTAAAGTTAATTTATATTGAGGCAGGCCAGCTGGATTTAATGAATTAAGAAACTCGACGGGGTAATGAACTGCATCTTCGACTTCAGTCACAGAATCAATAGAGTTATATGTCATTTCTTTACTTTGAAATGATTTTAATAAAAACTCGTTTATTTCCAATGCATTGTCATTTCTCGCAGTCACTATAGCACGTTCTGAAAACCATTCGAGTGATTTCTTAGAGATATTTGTAATATCCGGAAATATTTTTAGAGTTAGTTCTTCAATACTTTTCACAACATGACACAAAGTTAATGGTAAAGTTATTTTGCAATCATGGGCTGGAAATAATCCATTTCCTATTTGAAGAAGCATTTCTGCAAATTCACCAGCTATGCTATCACCTTTTAAGTGCACTCGCATATTCTTCGTTAATGCAATTTTCTGTATTTTGGGCCACAAAATTGAAGGCTTTAAGCACGCATTTATTTCATCTGCTCTTGTTCCTCTGGGGATAACTAGAAGAGTTTGTCGAAAATCACCAGCTAAGAGAACAGTTATGCCTTCCATTAAGTATTCACTATCTCGAATGTCTTTCAAAGATCGATCTACAGCTTCAAAAGCACCTTTATGGGCCATAGTACACTCATCCCAAACAATAAGCTTGCAATCTTTGAGCACAGAAGCAATGTTACATTGCTTTGAAATTAATAAATGTGGTTTTTCTAACTGAATAATACGATTACGCTTAGGCCACACAAAAATAACACACCAACACTATATCGATAAAACTATCTCTCCCATTTGCAAGTTTTGTAACCAAAACGTGAATATAAGTATTAGCCATATCCTTGACACCTGCCCAAACTTTGAAACAACCAGACGCCAAATATTTAACAACGTCCAACCCTCGACCTGAATCACCAACATAAACGACAAACTAAATATCTCGAAAATAATAAACTACCTTAAGCAAACAAAACTCTACAAAGATATATAACAAAAAACCTTGCACATTTGTAAATACTTATGCATAAATATAAATATAACATACTAGTATTAAAACCTTACCCTAATTCATTGTAAATACATATGTACAAATATAAATATAGAACCATACTAGCATTAAAACTATACCCTAACATATAGCCGAAGGCCCTAGTAGCCAGTGCTATAACTAACCCTGTTAATTCTAGCTTTAAAAGCTTTATTAACAATATTAAATAAAAATAAATAAAATAAATAACTGAATCAAATTAAATGGAATCTTAAGTGAAGAATGCGCTGTGCGACCACCATTAAGTAAAGTGGCTGCCAATACAATTTTTTTACTTTGCCGTACCTTTGCCTATAAAATTTACCTGTATCCGAAATTTGACAAAACACTAACATTATTGCAAAAGGTTCTCTCAGTTTTGTAGATTTTTGACATATGACAGCTTCGGCTTTAGTTCAATCCCAGTGCTTATCATCTTCTAGAAATCTCTGAGCTTTACACGCCAATTGAAATGATGCGTATGCTATACCCTGAAGTTGGTTCTCTTACAAAATGTAGTAAAAGTTTTAACTAAAAACATTCTGTATTATTGGGATAAAAAGTGTAAACTCTTCCCAAAGCTGAATCTCTTTTAACTCCAGGAAAATTTGGCACATCATGCCCTCGTTATCAACTTTGAAATTCTTTATTGTTCCATGTAAAATACGATGGAACTTCACAATATAGAAGCGTTTTTGCAAACTCACCATTGAAGATCCTTTACTACGCTTTAATCAACATTTGAAATATTTTTGCAGCCTGGTTGAGCTTCCTTTTCATCATCACCAACAAAATAAATTTGAAGAAACAGCATTTCTTCATATGGCAAAGGTCGGACACTACCAATTAAGTGATACACTTGTCCTTGGACTTTAAAGGTTGACCAACTTTCATTTTTAATATTTGTACTTCCATAAAGAGGTCATTTGAAAGCAGCTGTTATACTTTCTTATACGATCAATGAAATGATCATGCTTGGGATGTCATCCAATTATTAAGCTTTTAAGTGGATCAGGCAAACTTTCGTTTTGTGAAATCTTAACTTTTCCTGCCTTGCAACAGATACCCAGAGGCTAATTTTTCCATTTTAAAGCATTACGTTGTTTGCATATCAAATTCATACTACCAAGTTGAGTAATTTTATCTGACTTGTAAGCTATTTAAAAATCAAAGTTTAAGCCAAACATGACTTTAACACTCCATGCACGCAAACGCCTTTCTTGACGTCTTCCTCTTAAGCAATATAAACATCAAAATGTCGATTCAATAATGGATAGGTAAAGCGCAATCTTTTAACAGAATGCATATTATTTCCAAATGCTTGTAATAAATTTCCATTTTGAAAAATTTGAAAATTTACAGGATAAATTTCTGCTGCTGCTTGATGAAGCTCACATGCAGTACCATAATTATATGAATTTGACATAGCGCACTTATATTTTTCAGAAGAGCTGGTATAACGTTCCATTACCAATTATGACAACAACTGAATGCGGCACCAAAACACCACTAATATTTAAAGTTTCAATATATGTACATATTTTAATTTGGGTATAAGTCCATTGACTTCACTGTAAAACGATTGTTGCATCGTTACAGTGTCTATACGTATGTATAGATTTCAATTAAATTGAATATACCAACTTATATTATTTTAATAGAATATTCAGACTTCTTAGTTTTATTTGATTTTTAAATGCACTTAAGCAGCGTCTATATAACTATTACATAATATTCAAAATAGAAGACAGCTACATATAATGTTGCTTCAACTATTAAGTCTGTTTAAAAACAACAAAAGAAATTAAAATACGTTGATCGTTATTTAAATATTTAAATAATAGCAATTAAATGTTTTTTATAACATATCATAAAAACACAATGTTGGAAAAAGCATTACAGTTATTCCTCTAAGCAACAGACACCGAGCTCTTACATACAACGCTTGCACTTAAGAGCTAGGTATTGGTAGTGCAAATTAGGCAATGCCATTCCCTTAACTGCAGCCTCTAAGTTATGGTTAGCTTAGCGAGTGCGGAGGACATAGGGATATTAAAATTCATGTTTGACATGCAGAGCGCGCGCATAAACAAAAGAGTGAGTTTAAATGGGCAACAAGAAAAACGTATGATTGCATTCAAATTATTTTATATTTAGCGACAGTCATAAGAGGGACGCGCGCGCTGATCAAGCTTTAATCTGCTCTTTGTGTTGCAGACTTGCATATATTCGCTCAGCTGTGCATGCTGCTTGCAGTGAGTAGCATTTACAGTTATATTTCTTCTTCTTTGTTCTTCTCTCTGTTATCTTACTGGGGCTACAAAATATAAGAAAACTTTGTTTTGCAAGCAATCGATGCGTGAAATATTCAATTATTTTTATGCCCTGAACCCATGAAGTGGGAAAAAAAGGTGCCATAGGCAAATCAAGTTTATTTCAAACTATGGATGACTATTCTGGTTTCCGATATACATATGGAAACGATAACGAAAAAATCTCGAATTTAGAAAATGTAAAAATAGGAGTTGAAACTATAGATAACTTTATTACTTCTGTGTTAATTAGATCCAAATCGGTTAAGAAACACCGGCGATATTTTATATTAAAGTTAAGTCAAGAAAATCTGCACTACTGCAAGTCATTTAAATTTAATTTCAGGGTATCTTTTAGTCGGGATTTCTAGACTAAAGCCTTCTTACTTGTTTTCAGATTCGCTCATTCTCGTGTTGTGGTGACAGTCGACATATGTACATATGTACACCTGCATCATGAATTGAACGCTGTTGGTCTCAAACCCAAAGAGGCAGCTACAAAATTGAACACGCTCGCGCATCGCTCTTCATGTTCGGCGCTGGATGACAAATTATTTTTAAATCTCGCTCCAATCATGCGCCTTCGTTGTTGCCTATTTTGGCTCACTCTCTTATGCATAGCTCGCAAATAACTCTCAACCGTCTTTCGTTTTGCGGTCTGCACTCTAACACAACCGAAAAAGACGATGCGCGTGTGCTCTCGCTCTGAACAGAACTTTTCGTTTCTCTTTGTTTTGGTTTTCGTTTAACTGTTCTCAGTTGCGTGGTTCCTGTTATGCTCACTCAACAACAACTTAGAGAGAGCGATCCAACTGAACGCTCGCTCATTGATGGTCAGCAGAAGAGCGAAAAAACGAAAGACTCATCGTAAACGGCCTTTTGTCTTCAGTGCTTTTTAAATGAGGGTTTAAGGAGGGTTTACAATGTCAGCGTGAGATTGGAAAATGTTTTGCTTCTGTCTTCCACACATATTTTTCACATAAGTTCGTCTCACTCACTCTCAATCTGTAACCGCTTTCGCTTGTATCTCAGCTTCGAACATTTTGTTTTAAAAGCTGTCAATAGATGGCGTATTTTCGAAATTAGTAACATGTGCTTGAAAGCTCCAAGGTTTTTGCCTCTCGAAATTCGAACATGTTGTTCACGCTGAGTTGCGTGTTACAAGTGTAACACAGAGGTCACGAGTAGTCAAATCCAAGTTAAATATAATTCCGATTTAATATTAAAGGAGGGTTTACTATGTCAGCGTGAGATTGGGTAATGTTTTGCTTCTGTATGCCACACATATTTTTCACATAAGTTCGTCTCACTCACTCTCAATCTGTAACCGCTTTCGCTTGCATCTCAGCTTGGAGTGGAAAAAAGCTATTCGAACATTTTGTTTTAAAAGCTGTCAATCGATGGCGTATTTTCGAAATTAGTGTGGCGACCCAGAAAACGCCACTACCGGAAAACCTTCGATAGGCATATGATAGTTGAGAGAGGCGATATGAGGAAGAAGAAGAAAAATGATCATCTCTAGCACGCGTACGACTGAAGCAGTGGTGTTTAACTTTCAGTAATATAATTATTATTATAACTTCTAATTAAACGAGTTTTGAATACTAAATAAATAGGAAGATATCGAGCTTCCAAAGTGGTGACCCCGACATTTCAAATTTAATTTATTCTGTGCCAAAAATTCGCGAAATATGCTACACATACATACACTCCCCGAAATTTAATTAAAGGCACCACATTTTGTCATGAAAAATCATGTTTGGAGATAACGGTACCTTGTATTTGTCATCTCCTTTTGTTATTCTTATTCGTAGTCTATTTTAAGTTTCAGAAATGCATTTACCGTTAGTTTTTAGATTGTTTTCGCCGAATTTTCTGTTAAGTTACAACTTTCGATGCGAAATTCAATTAAAGGCAATGCCTTTGTAGCTGTTCCTGGGGAATATTGTGAAGTCAAATAAATTTTGTTCGTACAAATTTTAAGTGCTGAGTCTATTGACGATTAGAAAATAACTGACTTCAATTCAAAATTCAAGATGGGAAGGGGAACAACACTTTCCTCCGAAGAAATTGCAAAGGTCCTTGCTTACAAGGATACCGGTATGTCCAATCGAAAAATTGCGCTGAAATTAAACCGTTCTGCATCAGCAGTGGAAAATTTGATCAAACAAAAGGGAAACTATAACAAAAGTTGGTCAAAGAAGAACAACTTAAAAATTTTTTCAAGGGATAAAGCCGCAATAATTCGCTCCGGCATAAAGGAAAATGCAACAGCTTCTAAAATTAAAACTGATTTTAAACTGCCAATAACTACACGTCGAGTGCAGCAAATTTTATCGGGCAGTAACCGACTAAAGTGGAAGAAAATGAAGTCGAAGCCAGCTCTTACTAAAGTCCATAAACAAGCAAGGCTGGATTTTGCAAAAAACCATATGGCGTGGACAGAAGTTCCACTCTACTGTGATTTTTTCGGATGAAAAAAAATTTAATCTTGATGGCCCAGATGGTTTTAATTACTATTGGCATGATTTGAGAGGACCTGAACGCTTTTCAACAAAGAGAAACTGTGGCGGTGGCTCGTTGATGTTTTGGGCTGGGTTCAGTTTTTACAATAGGACGCCTATTTGCAAGATTACTGGAAGAATGAATTCAGAAGGTTATACAAACTTGCTAGATGAAGTACTTGTAAGCTTTTTGGAGCTGCAGCCGGACCAAGAAACCATTTTCCAACAGGATAATGCCCCGATACATGTTTCGCGATCCAGTCGTCAATGGTTTCAGGCAAGGGAAATTGAACTTTTGCAGTGGCCAGCACGTTCCCCAGACTTAAACCCTATCGAATACATGTGGGGAAATCTTGCTAGACGTGTTTACGCCGGTCGAAGAAAATTTCAGTCTTAAGAGGAGTTACGGACTACAGTCATCAAAGAATGGGCTGAAATTCCCCAATCAGACTTTCAAAAGGTTGTGCAATCAATGCCAAATAGAATTTTTGAGGTTATTTCCAAAGCTGGTGGATCGACACATTATTAATTAGCAAAAATTCTATAAAAACCGCCAAATAACCATTTAAATTATGATTTTTGAAAAACTGCATTTAATTGAATTTCGCAGTGCATACATAAGATTTTTGAAAAATCTGCTCTAAAAATATTTCTAGCTTTTTTGTAATTTTGTAAACTACATTGTTAAACAACAATTAAAGAACTAAATATTAAAAAATATCAACAAAATTTTTTCCTTAATTTTTAATATGTAATACGTACAAAAAATGAGGTGCCTTTAATTAAGTTTCGGGGAGTGTATACTGCTGAATTTTCACTGGAAGCGAGCGTGGTTCTACACATACATACATGCACAACTGAAAACTACGCAGCAAATGTTTTCTGCATGTGTAATCGAAGCCTCCACTACAATTTAAGATCTTTAAAAGGTAGGAAGCTAATTTTCGAGGACAACATGACGGACGAAGGTCTGCGAGATCAAATTCGTGAGCTGCAGCGACAACTAGACGCATTGCAAGTCACTAATACGTCGCAGGCCCCGCAACCAGCAAACTCGCAACGCGTTTCACTAAACTTGCCCAAATTCACTTGTAGCAATCCGCAACTATGGTTTGCTCAGGTTGAACGATCATTCAGACTGCACAACATCAATGACGACGACGACAAGTTCGATCATGTTACTCTCAGTCTAAGTGGTGAAATAGCGCAAGCAGTCGAAAATTTGCTAATATGTCCGCCAGCTAACAACAAATATGCTGCGCTAAAATTGGGTCTGCTTGAAAAATTTTCTAAATCACAAGAATCAAAATTACGCCGTTTACTGCAAGGAGGAGAAACTGCTGGTCTCAAGCCAGCCGAAATCTTAGCACACTTGCGCCGTCTCGCTCCGGACCCAAGCAGTGAGAGCATAATTAATAATTTCTCGCCGAGATGCGTACAAATCTTCGTCCTATACTTACCGTATGGGAAGAAAATGATTTAGATAAACTGGCTAGAACAGCCGACAAAATGCAGGAAACAATCGGCAGTAATACAACATTTGCCGTCAACGCTACCATTACACAACCTGCTGGCTCATCAGTAGCTTCTGTCGTTCACTCAGACTCATTGAAGAATGTTGCCCGATGCCTTGCGCTCTCTCTCGCAAAAAGTCGATACTCTGCAAAAGGACGTTAAACGATTGCAAACAAATACTCGACATCGTAGCAACTCCCGCAACCAACCAGGTCCAGCAGCAGCCAGCAGTCAGCCTGTCGATTCCGACAAGGAAGCGCGACAAGCAGATACACAACAAGCTAATCTTTGCTATTACCACAAGCGTTTTGGCGACAACGCACTGAAATGCACAACTCCATGCGCTCGCTCGTCTTTAAACTAAATGTGCTGTTGCCTAACACGCTGAAAGGTAACAGCAAATCACAAATCAACAGCGATCCCATCGTTCCGCCAACCGGCATATTGGAACGCCGTCTTCACATTACCGATCGCACATCTCACATCAAGTTCCTGGTCGATTCTGGCTCAGTAGTCTCTGTCATGCCTCGCATACTGGCTAAACAAAACTCAAAGCAGACCAATTTACTTTTATATGCGGCAAATTAAACAGCTATCCGAACTTATGCAAACCTTATAGTAGAACTCAATATTGGGCTCCGTCGCTGTTTTATGTGGCCTTTTATAGTTGCAGACGTTCAAACACCTATAGTTGGAGCAGATTTTCTATCACATTTTCAATTACTTGTCAATCTCAACAAACAATGTTTAATTGACTCACTTACGGGACTCAAAACACCGGCATGCCTCACAAATGCGAAACTCATATCAGTATCAACTTTACATCGCATGGCAACTTTTCAAAATCTTCTGCAAGAGTTTGTCGACGTGACAATGCCTACAAGGAAACTTTCCAATCAGCACGACGTCTGTCATTTCATCGAGACCATTGGCAGCCCCATTTTCGATCGTCCTCGTCGCCTATCTGGCGAAAAACTTGCAACGGCAAAAGCTGAGATCAACTTCGTGGTTAAGGAAGGAATTTGCCAACCTTCTAAAAGCCCTTGGTCGAGCCCACTTCACATGGTCAGCAAAAAGGACGGCGGCTGGCGTGCTTGTGGAGATTACCGCAAGCTCAATTCGGTTACCGTGCCTGATCGCTACCCGATTGCACACATTCACGATTTAACCGAACAATTCCACGGAAAAAAGATTTTCTCCACTCTGGATCTGGTAAAGGCCTACTACCAGATTCCAATGGCAGAGAACGATATCCAAAAAACAGCTGTATGTACACCATTTGGGCTAATCGAATTATTATACATGCCTTTTCGATTGAGAAATGCATCGCAAACCTTTCAACGCTTTATGGACAACATTTTTCGAGACATGGGTTTTGTTTATTGTTACATTGACGATATATTAATCATGTCTTCTACAACTGCAGAGCACGAGGAGCATCTTCGTATTGTTCTGCAAATCCTACGCAAACATGGACTTTCCATCAACCTGAGTAAATGTCAACTTGCTCAGCCCAAGGTCCAATTCCTCAGTTGTGTAGTCGGCGAGCATGGAATCAAACCTCCCACTAATCGCATTGATGCAATCGTCAAATACTCACGTCCTACTACACTCAACGAGCTTGGTCGTTTTCTTGGCATCATTAACTACTACCGCAGATGCCTGCCAAACTCATCACAAATACAAGCGCCATTGTCAGAATTGCTTAGAAAAGTTAAAAAGAATGATCAGCTCAAGATTGAATGGACACCCAATTTAATCACAGCTTTTGAGGCCTGTAAACGCAGTATGACCGACTGAGTACTGTTGGCACATCCTTCGTCAGAAGCAAATCTCTTGTTGATCTGTGATGCATCTGATGTGGCTATTGGTGCTGTACTGGAGCAGCAAATAAACGAAATTTGGCAGCCCCTTGGTTTTTTCTCTAAGAAACTCAGCAATTGTGAAAATAACTACAGCACATACTATAGAGAGCTTCTAGCAATTTTCGAAGCAATCAAGTATTTCAAGCACATGCTTGAAGCTCGATCATTTATCATTAAAATCGACTACAAGCCACTGATATATGCATTCAAGCAAAGGCCCGAAAAAGCGGCAATTGAGTTATATTTCTCAATTCTGCACGTCAATCGTCCACATCAAAGGGTCAGACAACGCCATTGCCGATGCATTTTCACGACTATGCGCAATATCTATGCCATTAGCAGTCAAATTGAACGAAATTGAAAAGGCTCAAGCGGTTGATTCCGAACTAATAAAGCTTCTTCAAGGCAACACGTCTTTGAAGCTGCAACAAATGCGCTATGCAGACAACGTTTCACTATACTGCGATACTTCTACGGGATCCGTGCGCCCATACATCCCAGAAGTTCTACGACATAGATGCCCAAAGCCAGCATACGGCTGAGCAACTCCAAAACTCACACATAAAAAACACCAATACCAAGAAGAGAACAGTTATTTGTATTTCAATTTGTGACCTGGAAAAAAAGTGTACATAGGTACCATATCACTAAATTAATTTATAAAAAAAAAAAGTTTCACAAATGATTCTTCTTTTTAAAAATAATAATGTAAATACAAATAAAAATAAATTTTAACATGTCATTTCGTTTAGCTTCAACTTTTTTAATGAGTTTGAATGATAGATAATAGATTTTAACAAATGTTTTCATGTTTAACTACTACTCAACAAATTGTCTATATTTATGTTTATTTTGGTTAGAGATAATTTTAACAAGGATTCTAAATTATCGTTTGTTAGTCGATTTCTATGTTTGTTATTTATTAGTTGTAAACTTGAAAAAGCACTCTCGCAAATATAGGTACTTCCAAACATAGAATAAATTCGTAAAATTTCTTTATGAAGTAAAGGATATTTGTTTGACTTTATAGCTTTCCAAAAATCAATACCGATTTTTGCAAGTGCAAACTCAAAGACAAGACACCAACAAAATCGCAACGAATTTGGGTAAGGCAAAAACAAAATCATTGAAAGTTTGTTGTTCTGCTTGCTTGCACGTCGACAGACCAATACAAAGAAGAGAAGTATATATATATATATATAGTGCCGTGCATGTATACGCTCATTGCTTTCCTATCTCATGAGCAATTACAAAAACAAAGTGAGCCCAAAGAGCTATGGGCTGGGCATCTATGTTCTACGACATCAAATTTTTACTTTTGTCCACGGCTTATCGCATCCCAGTGGCAGGGCAACTCTACGAAAATTACGTCAAAAATTCATCTGGCCGTCGATGAACAAGGATGTGACTAATTGGTGCAGAAATTGCCTACCATGTCAACGCGCCAAAATCGACAAACACAACCATCTGGTTCCTAACAAAATAGAAGTCCCCACTGGCAGATTTGATGATGTGCATCTGGACATCATAGTTATGCCACAAGAATTAAATCTTCGGTACTGTTTAACCATGATCGATCGCTTCACTCGCTGGACGGAAGCAGTTCCACTCTCTAACATTTCGGCAGAAACGGTGGCGAATGCTTTCTGGGCACAATGGATAGCACGTTTTGGAGCACCTAAAACCATCACCACAGATCAAGGCACACAGTTTGAATCGGCCTTGTTCAAGGAGCTTGCCCACATCCATGGCAGCAAACATATACACACAACAAGTTACCACCCACAGTCAAATGGTCTTATTGAGAGATGGCATCGATCATTAAAAAGTGCTTTGATGTGCAACACAGAAATTCCATGGCCTAAGCTCTTGCCCACGGTTTTGCTTGGCCTTCGAACTTGCTATAAGCAAGACCTGCAATCATCTGCTGCAGAAATGCTTTACGGAACGCCAATCCGCTTACCCAATGAATTTTTTGACGATTTGGATGCAACCACCAATTCATCGGATTTTATCATCAACTTTTGCGAACACATGCGACTCATCAGACCAACTGCTACAGCCCACCATATAAAGCAAAAATGTTTTTAATCAAAGGCATCGAATACTGCACACATGTTTTCATAAGAACTGACGCCGTAAGACAACCGTTGGAACCCCCGTACACTGGACCTTTTGAAGTAATTCAACGCCAAAATGATCGCGTTTTCACACTAAAAATTAAAAGCAAAGATTTAGCCGTATCTGTCGACAGACTCAAACCCGCTTTCATTGTCAAGGATGACCAATTATTAGATAAAAAACAACACAACACCTCGCCACAAACGTATAAACGAAAAACCCAAGTACACTTTCAACAATCGTGAATCATCACTAGAGAGGGAGTACTGTGGCGACCCAGAAAACGCCACTACCGGAAAACCTTTGGTAGGCATATGATAGTTGAGAGGGGCGATATGAGGAAGAAGAAGAAAAATGATCATCTCTAGCACGCGTACGACTGAAGCAGTGGTGTTTAACTTTCAGTAATATAATTATTATTATAACTTCTAATTAAACGAGTTTTGAATGCTAAATAAATAGGAAGATATCGAGCTTCCAAATTAGTAACATGTGCTTGAAAGCTCCAAGACTTTTGCCTCTCGAAATTCGAACATTTTGTTCACGCTGACATTGTAAACTATCAGCGTACATTTCAGATTTTTAAAAGCTTCAATCCAATTCAATTAGAGTTTCTGCACTTAAAGAGCTTCGTCGCTCGCTTAAGATGTAATGAAGCGCTGAAAAGGCCCTCTCAACAGACACCTGAGTCGCCGGTGTAGCCAGTACAAAGTGTGCGCGTCAATTCAGGTGTGGCGATTGCAGCTTTATATCGGTAAAATACTGAAAATTGTTCGCATTTAGTGGCAAACGTCCATGCATAAGGTCGAAATTTTCTATGTCAGCATAGATTTGGACCAGTTTTTTAGATGCAGGCTCTTCTTTAATTTCGGAGATTGTCTGTACGCCATCAAAATAGGCGGAAAACAGACTCTTATTTGTCAGCACATTTATCACCGTCGGATGTGAGCTCCTTCTTCTGGTCTTGGATATAAACCTCGCATGATGGCGCACTTTGTGTTGGGGAATGCACCTTAAATAAAAACTAAATTAGAACATATTTTTTGTAATTTTAGTTTAGCGCAAGTGTGAGTTTTTGACATGGACTTTTTTAAAACATTTAATAGCAATTAACAACAATAAAACAGGACCTAAACTTCAAACACACGTAGCCTTACTTGTTTTAGCTCGAATAAACGGTATGCTATTTTTTTTTTAGATTTAGCTATGCTTAGCATTTTTGCTGGTCATTTAAGATGCAATTAACGCGTGGATCAATGTAGATTACAGCTAACATCGCATTATTTTCAAGTAACTTACATTCTCGAATTTTGATCTGTCCTAGTAATTTCTTTTTAATATCATTTTGGCTGTTCTCGCACTTTAGCTTAAGCTCCATCCATATAATGAAGAATTCGCTGTATACTAATTTTTTAATCTGCGACTTTAAGGTCGCTTCGTATGTGTCCTTGAACGCGTCAATATATATCTCCATCCAATCCCAGTCCGCATCAATACTAACGCTAGGGTGTACAGCAAGGAACTGTTTTAAATCTAACAATTTTAATATCATTAAGGGCCAGTTTCTCAATGTCTGGTTAAGAATTAGCTAACGACCAGATAAATTTAACGCTCGCGTTAAGCCAATTTGGTTTTCTCAATGTATAGCAGCGACAGGCAAATTTAGCGTTTCCTATAGCTGGCTATAAGGCAGCAATTTTTTCGTTTTACACTGTACGCTATAAAAAAACTAATACAAGCGCACGCTGTTCGGCTTTCGGCAGTTGTGTTGCTTCCACTTTGGCAAAGCAAATCAAGTCAGTTGCTGTTCAGCATTCACAAAGGCAAGACCTCGCTGCGCAATTTTTCTGAATGATAAATATTAAACACTGCAAAAAAAAAAAAGACTAAAAAATGAATGAATTTTTTTTCAATGAAAATATGGATGTTTATTTGATGCAGTTTTTAGGAGGTCATCATCACCTATCTTGCCACCAAATTCGGTGGCTTTAGCTCAAAAACCCCACACCTTTAACAAACTTTGAGCTAGAGTTACCAAATTTTGAAGGAAAATATCTTGTGGCATCCCCATCTGCTTCGGAGAATCTTTAAGGCAGCGTACTCCCCTGCCGCATCCGTACCCCTTTGCAATCAGGCCTCTTTTTACCGGTTTTAAAACTGGTAACGAGTATACCGCTGTCGGTTGCGTCCGAATGCAACGTTTCCACTTCTTTTTCTTCAGATTTGTGTGCCTTTGGCACTTGATTTACGACCCAAGTAGCGTTTGTTTGTTGTTGTTGTTGTTGTTAGTGCTGTTGTTTTGTTGGTGTCATTGATTAAAAAAAAAAAAAAAAAAACAAACAAAACAAAATTTTGCACACTATAATATGACATGGGGGTGGATTTGCCTACTTTCTGCCGTTATAAATTACACAAAACGTAACACTCTAACATTATTGATATAAAATTTTAAAGAAGCAAAGGGCGTTCACATAAGTTTTTATACAAATCTAAGCATGCCTGCGTCGTACGAGTGAATCACGCTCTTCGTCCCAAACTTTAAGAGCCGTTTAAAACTTAACAGAGCGCGCGCGTCACTCTTATGATAATTAGATAATTTGAAATGTCGTTCCGATAATGCTCCTTTTTATACCCTTAACCCATAAAATGGGTAAATAAGGGTATAATGGTTTTGTGCAAAAGTATGTAACAGGCAGAAGGAAGCATCTCCGACCCTATAAAGTGTATATATTCTTGATCAGCATCAACAGCCGAGACGATATAGCCATGTCCGTCTGTCCGTCTGTCTGTCCGTCTGTCCGTCTGTATGAACTCGTGGATCTCAGAGACTACAAAAGCTAGAGACTTCTGATTTTGTATTTCAGTTCTCCTATACCATGAGCAGAACAAGTTTGCTTCAAATTATCGATAACTATTCTGGTTTCCGATATACACATAATATCGATAACAATAAAATATCGAATTTGGAAAATCTAAAAATGAGGGTTGAAGTAATAGATAATGATAGAACTTTTCTGAAAATTTCGTCCAAATCGGTTGAGAAACACCGGAGATATTGAACTTAATCGATGGAAGCTAAGCCAGTATACCAAAGTCTTACATAAATTAAATATATTTATTGCAACTGGGTTCAGGGTATCTTCTAGTCGGGCTCTCCCGACTAGAGCCTTCTTACTTGTTTGTTGGTCATTTACGTTCACTCTCTATTTTATGTGCGCACTCTGCATGTCAGTCATAAAGTTTAGTAACCCTATCTCCTCCGCGCACACTAAATCAAAGCTTAAGCTAAACTACGTGTGAGTTCAAGCTATGCAATTCACTTAACTACAGCCTCTTAGATATGTTTTGCTCTAATTCAGTGCGTGCGAAGAAGGTAGCGATACTACGCTCTTTGTTGACTTGCAGAGCGCGCACATACATAAGAGCAGAGCTCGCAAATAACAGTTGACCGTTTCTTGCAGTCACCAAAAAACTGTTTTTTGCGCATCACTTGCGCAAAAAGTCAGAAAAGAGCCGTTCACCAGTGTCTCTTGAACGAACGGTCTGTGCTCAACCAAAAACCAATTTCTTGTTTCCCTTTTGCTCTACTTATTCGCTGACCGTTTTGCAACGAGCGAAGAAAATAAAAGTCTTTTGCATTTGTATGAGTGTATATGCGAATGATCAGTCTACTTGTAAATCACACTTGCTTTTGTGGATTCGGTGCGTTTGGATGTTCTTTAATTTTTGTGCCAAAAATGGGTCGCGATCACAGCAAAAAATGCTGAATTTAATGCTGACAACAGTAAGTCTAAGTGCAATGTTTGCGGTGTGAAGTTAGCAGGCTCTCACGCAACAAATTTAAAACGGCATTTAATTGCAAAACATGCGGAAGTATTTAATGAATTCGAGATTGACGACGACGAAATTCAACAAAATATGAAAAAAATAAAAATTTGATATGAAACCATTGAAGCATCAATCGTCTCTTCGATTATAAAGATTGTGACCACCGATGGAAAGCCTTTATTATTTCTGGATAGCGAAGGGTTTCGACAGATATTAAACCCAATTTATAACGCACTTTCGATGAATCCCATAACTTCTCGAAATGTTATGGAATATGTGACTGTCAAAGAGCAGACCATTAAAGAAAATATAAAAGCACTTGTAAAGGGAAAGCTTGTATCACTGAAAATAGATGTTGCTACAAGAATGGATAAGGCTATTTTGGGCGTGAATTTACAAATGATACAATCTAGTATGTCTAAAGCTGAGATCGTCATCAAGACTTTAGGCATGATACAGCTTCGTCATTCGCACACTGGAATGTACATCAAGGAAAAAGTTATGGAGATCATAAATGACTACGAAATAACCCTCGATCAAGTCTTCAGGTGAAACCTTAATTGCAAAATATGTTTGAAATGACTGTTATTGAAAACCTTAAACAATAACCACAGCATTACATCGGATAGTGGAAAAAACATGACAAAAGCCATTCAAATTTTAAATGATGATTATTCGGAGACTCTTTTTGACGATGACACACACATTGACACTAACGGTGAAAATGTGATGGAAAAACTCAATTCCATACAGCTGGCGAATACTCACCTTGTAAGGTGTGCTGCGCACTCACTTCAACTGTGCGTATCGACATCAACAAGCTAGATGATATCAGCGAAAAAGTTTCATCATGTCGCAAAATTTGTTAATTATTGCGTACAGAAACGAATAGGTAAGTGAAAACTTAAAATTTTTAAATGTTATTTTAATTTTTTAAAAATATTTAACCTCAGCAGACGTTGGTTGAACGAGGGCAAAAAAAAATACCATGTCTCGCTGTTGTGACGAGATGGAATTCTACATATTTAGGGCCAGTTTCTCAATGTCTGGTTAGCTAAACTGATGGTTAGTCAAAATTGAGTTTCTCAATGTCTGGTTAGGGTTGTTCGTGATTAAAACTAACATGAGGCCTGAGTGCCGGCTAAAATTTGTTCTCTCGTTAAGTGCCGATATAAATATCGATGAAATCATCGTTAGGCAAACAGCTGACTGTGGCTGACACTTGCATTGTTTACATTTTATTATTCAAGCAAAATGGCATCGCATCAAAGAATTTTTTACATCCACGCAATGTGGCCGCTTCTTGTTCTCAACTGAGCTCATTAAACTTGTTTGTTTACTCATTTCCATTTTTTAAATTCTTATTTTTGAGTTGAAAGAAGAATTTGGCAGTCACAAAACACTAAATACCAAACAAAAACAGCTGTTTTGCTCGAAAAGGGTGGCAGCACCATCAATGCGATAGTATCATATCGATTTAACTTAACTATACATCAGCGAAAGGCAAACTCACACAACTATACTTTTATTGCTTTTTGCTTGTATTGAAAACTTCGCGCACGAAGAAAACAGTGCACTGGGAAAGATTAAAAAGTTGGCAAATCAAAAAAATGTTCAAGTTATTTTTTATTCTAATTATTATCGCAATTCTAAGTTGTGGGCGAGTATAAAAAATTAAAATATATAAATTATTATAATTTAAAATTTGGTGGCAAAATGCAAATGCAAAATGCAAATCAAAAGATTGGATGCCACGCCCACAGATACCGCCCTAGCTGCCCCAACGCTTCGTCAAAAACGGGAATCCGTGTATCTTCCAGAGTAAAAAGAGAATCGGTTGAATTATTATCAGCCAAACTCATAAATTTACAACAGAAAAGTAAAACCAACAAGTATGAAGCTCTTATAAAGTCGTCATGAGGCCAAATTCTGACTGCCAGTTGGAATATGAAATCGTGGCGACACCTCTCTCACACAACAAGTATGAAGCTCTTATAGAGTCGTCATGAGGCCAGATTCTGACTGCCAGTTGGAATATGAAATCGTGGCGACACCTCTATCACAGAGCGCTGCTGTAGACTTTTTTCTCTGCCAGCGCATTTCGCGCCCGAGTTTCAAGTCACTCTGCTTGCCGACTGTACTATGCCTTTTTTCCCTCATAGCACAGCCAGCCAGACATACTCTGTGTATGCCCAGTAGCCAGCGATTTTGCAGCCCGCAGACCCTTGTTTTTGGGCTGATCACCTGTTATCACATGCTTATGAGCGTTTGATGTATGGTATGCCTCCTTCCTAATCGCTTTTTGCGACCTAGCTGTAAAGCAGCAATACACAAATGTGTATCAACATTCATATAATTATATATGAATGTGCGTTTTCATATGTTTTGCAGTTTTGGTGGACCTGGGATTTGAAGTGATTTTTGATATTTTGCTTGGGCTGGGTACCATAATCAATTTTGCGACGTTGCCATAGCTTCATAGCACTATATCCACATGCATATATATTTCCATATGTTTGCAGTTTTGCTGGGATATAGGCTTTGTAGCGATTATAGTTATTTAGCTTGGTCTGGCTAGTGTTAGTTTGTTACTGCCTTTGTATATCTACAAGGCATATTTTAATGTATTCGTAGCATTTGCCATGGCATTCATTGACCTTTCTCTATTATCAATAAATTTGGTGCAGAATTACTATTTTGCCTACAAAAACCTAACAAGCAATACTTCCAAGGAAGTTAATGGTGATTTCTTTTGTAGAAAAAAATGTTACCCGTTTTCAGGCAGCATGTTTTAAATTTTGCATTTACCCTGTTAAAGTGTTGCCGTTTTGCCCGAAAAAGGGCAACACTTTTACTACCACAAACAATCAAAAAAAAAGGCAACACTTAATCAATCAGCTGACTGAATTAAATGATCAGCTGAATTTGTGAATTCATTCATAAATCGTTCATTAATTTCATATTTATTGTGGAAATATGATCAAAATACTTTTTCGTGCTTTAATATGGTCACTTTACTATGTCAAACACTATTAAAATGCAACCCTGATCAAACAACACTCTCGTTTATTTCAGGGTGAGAAATGTTGCATTTATGTTGCATACATAGGGCAACACTGTAAGAAAAGAACACAAACATATGGGGCAAGGGTAGCCCTAATTCACAAAAGAACACAAAAAAAAGTGCAACCTCAAAAAATGTAACATAATGCTACATTTTTTGTCAGAAAAGAAATCGCCATAAGTATCATATATTGTGCTGATCGACCATTTGCAGTATCAGGCGAACAGCAAAATAAACAAGCGTCTATGTATGTATGTATGCTTTTGCATATGAGCGTATTTTTCTTGTGTGCTTATTTGTTTGTATTTTGCTTCTTTTTCGCCTTTCCTTGGCCTAGCTGTGAAATAACCAAACACATGAACTCATGAATATCAACATAAATATTAAAATATTTATATATACATACATATGTATGAACGTGCGCTAATGCTTGCAGTTTCAAGCTTCAGAAAAAATGAACAAAGAATACATTAATGCAAATAACACTTGTGTAGAAATACTAAAAATGTTCGTTCTTTTGGTTTAACTAAAAGTGAGGGCAATCTGCCCTCATCCAACTGTGTTCTTAATGTATTGTGTGCAACACTTAGTTAAACAATCACAATAAGCACGTCAGTGCTGTTCGGTTAAAGTTTTATCACACCAGCGACCAGTTAACATAAAGACGGGTTTTAAGAATTGCTAATGTTAACGAGCTGTAAACAAAACAGCAACCGATGGGCATACACACTAACGAGTAGAAAAGTCGGTTTCCCCTAATGACAAACAGCTGCGTTTGTTTTGATTATTGCTTTTTTGTTTACAATATACTGCTGCCTTGTTGGTGTGCAGTGGTAGCTAGCTAGTTGCCTAGGCAACAAAGTCAATTCTTCTATGCGTGTAATTTTATGTGTATGCATGTGCGTGTGCCATTCGAGAATAGGCAAATCGCAACAACAACACGTGCTGGCTCGTCGTAGCCGCGCAGTTTTGGTGCGCCTGGGCTTTGCAATAATTTTGATATTTTGTTTGGGCTAGCTCCCGTGAGATTGTGTGAGCGTCCCTGTATATCTATGTACATGTGCATATTTAAATGTATGCGTAGCATATGCCATGGCATTCATTGACCTTTCTCAACTATTATGAATTTCGACAAACCCTAAACAACCAATATTTAGATTACAATTTGGTGCATATTTGCCTACAAAAACCTTAGAAAAACAAGAAAAACAATACTTCCAAGGTATTTTTGGTGCTGTTCAAAAATTTGCTGATCAGGCGCACAGCACAAAAACAAGCGTCTAGTAAAATAGGCAGGCAAATGTCAGTTTTGCATTGCTGGTCATTCATACTCTTTCTTGTTTTTAGCTCTATGACACTTTCCAACAATTTTGCCATCGCATCTATCACACAGCTATGCAGCGATGCTCCAAAAAGCCGAAAGTGTATTGAATAGTGTATTTATCGAAAAAACGTAAAAAGAAAAACTAACAAAAATCTCAACGAGCAGGCCCAGCAACAATTAAGCAAACGCACATGCATAGGCATACTAACACATTTTTACCGTTCTTGCTTTCCGCTGGCCCGCCGCCTCTCCTTTAATGCACAGGCCGCTGAACGCAAAGCGGAGCTGAAACAAAACAAGCAACGTGCTGGCTTGTCGTAGATGAGACGCACAAATAGAACAAAGTAAAAATACCCCTTGTCACAATATTCAGTTATCGTCAACAAAAACTTGAATATATAATTTTAATATATTAATAGTTTATTTCAAGTATGCAAAGACAAAATATGTGTGTTTAAGTGTTAGTCGATTTATTTATATACAACTTGTGTTCTAAGTTGAGAAAGCCAAAACTTATTGCCAAAATATAAATAAACATATAAACAGATATTATATTAAAGTATCTCATGTTTTGCTCTACAATTGCACAAAGTTCATATGAAGTCTATACCACCCTTTCTTGGTGAGCAGCAGCAAGCCGAAAGAAGCAAAAGTCTAAAATTGTCGATTTCAAATTTTGTGACAACAACAAGAGAACTGAAAAGCGGCAACAATTAATTGTGCCTTGCGCTTCGCACTCTTTGCAGTCACAACAAAAAGCTGAACAATGATGGCCGACTTCGCACCAGCTGATATTGTAGCGAGTGTAGTAGGTAAACAAGTGATAAGAAATAGTGGCTTTTCGCTGTTTCCCCACGTGCATGCCCATCGGTTGCGTTTATGTTAATTAATATTACATTCCAGCTCTTAAGACCCGTCTTGTTACATTATTAGTCTATGTACAGAATTGTTCAAGTTCACATCCTGTAAACCAAGTCGCAACCACGAAGCGGACAGACTAACGAGTAGAAAAGTCGGTTTCCCCTAACGACAACCAGCTGCGCTTGTTTTTGCTTTTTTGTTTACAATACACATGCCGCCATGTTTTTATACCCTTAACCCATAAAATGGGTAAATAAGGGTATAATGGTTTTGTGCAAAAGTATGTAACAGGCAGAAGAAAGCATCTCCGACCCCATAAAGTGTATATATTCTTGATCAGCATCAACAGCCGAGACGATATAGCCATGTCCGTCTGTCTGTGCGTCTGTCCGTCTGTCTGTCTGTATGAACGCGTGGATCTCAGAGACTACAAAAGCTAGAGACTTCTGATTTTGTATTTGAGTTCTCCTATACCATGAGCAGAACAATTTTGCTTGAAATTATCGATAACTATTCTGGTTTCCGATATACACATAATATCGATAACAATAAAATATCGAATTTGCAAAATGTAAAAATGAGGGTTGAAATAATGGGTAACGATAGAACTTTTCTGAAAAATTCGTCCAAATCGGTTAAGAAACACCGGAGATATCTAATTTTATCGATTGAAGTTAAGTCAGTATACCAAAGTCAATTATAAATTTAATTTACATATTTATTGCAACTGGTTTCAGGGTATCTTTTAGTCGGGCTCTCCCGACAAGAGCCTTCTTACTTGTTTTGGTTTGTTTTTGTTTTGCACTGCTGTCTTGTTGGTGTGCAGTGTAAGGCAACTAAGTCAATTCTTTTATGCGTGCCAAACTGAAACAAGCAATTTATCATTTTGGACTAACTTCTTCATATAAATGTATCAATTAAGATAAAATTTATTAACATACATATATTCTAATGCATTCTCGTTTTATAATTACACAAGTAACTTAAATAAATACAACAAGTAAGAAGGCTCTAGTCGGGAGAGCCCGACTAGAAGATACCCTGAACCCAGTTGCAATAAATAAATTAAATTTATGTAAAACTTTGGTATACTGACTTAGCTTCAATCGATTAAACTCGATATCTCCGGTGTTTCTCAACCGATTTGGACGAAATTTTCAGAAAAGTTCTATCATTACCCATTACTTCAACCCTCATTTTTAGATTTTCCAAATTCGATATTTTTGTTATCGATATTATGTGTATATCGGAAACCAGAATAGTTATCGATAATTTGAAGCAAACTTGTTCTGCTCATGGTATAGGAGAACTTAAATACCAAATCTAAAGTCTCTAGCTCTTGTAGTCTCTGAGATCCACGCGTTCATACAGACAGACAGACAGACAGACGGATATGGCTATATCGTCTCGGCTATTGATGCTGATCAAGAATATATATACTTTATGGGGTCGGAGATGCTTCCTTCTGCCTGTTACATACTTTTGCACATAACCATTATACCCTTATATACCCATTTTATGGGTTAAGGGTATAAAAATTAAACTTGTATTTCTGCAATACAATGATTTAAATATAACAATCAATTTAAAAAATAATCAAAACAAGCAGCTTTAATTTGTGTGCGTTTCTGGTCAGCCGTAAAATTGGGTTCATTTTCTGAAAGTATACAAAAAACGCATTGATAGTATACTTTATAAAGTATGTAAACAAATACATATGTAAAAAACTTATTTTTTTATATGCTGTTTAAATAAAGCCAGCCTTCTATGTCCAGATGACTAGTGAATCATTTTGTCGCTCCATTTTGTCCAGTCCACCGCGAATTCACTCGCAATAAAATAATAAGTTAAATTATAAGTATTAATATCATGACAATACAAAATATCGTGTTTTCATATTGCATAGCAGGTCAGCGCGCCTTTGCTTCTTCTGGCTCCTTCTGGCTCGTACATTTAGGG
Source organism: Scaptomyza flava (assembly GCA_030179655.1). Classification (NCBI taxonomy): domain Eukaryota; kingdom Metazoa; phylum Arthropoda; class Insecta; order Diptera; family Drosophilidae; genus Scaptomyza; species Scaptomyza flava. The sequence goes on from JARNME010000273.1 coordinate 119,142, forward strand.
TCATCCTTCCATTTCGATCTTTATAACATTGATCCTGTGAATGCAGTTCGCTCGCAGTATGAAAATAAATATGTAAATGAATAAAATTAATTATTTTAAAATCATGGAAATTCAAAATATATTATTTTTAATACTTACAGAGCTGCAGAGCAGCTCAGCTCGCCTTTGCACATCTTTCCGGTGTCATACCTCTGGCACATCCTTCTTAGGGTTTGTTCCAGGTGCACATCCATCCATCCATGTTGGCGCATCCATCTAGGGTCATCCTTCTAAGCGCATGCCTCCAAAGTAATCCTTTTGTTCCAGGGTATGCTGGTAGCCATATACATATGTGGGGGACCAATGCAAGGGCTGCCTATAGTTGAAATTAAAATTATAATTTTTGCATTTATTCATTTGATGAATACTTACCATACTTATGTGGGCACCCTGTTAAATGCTGATCAACCCCTTTGGTAACCACGCTATATTGTGCAAGACCTATTAAAATGATATTTTGTCAAAGATATTTTTATTAATGCTTTTAAAAGAGTTTACTTACCAAATGTATGGGAGTGGCATGGCTCTTCCGATACCAATTCTGAAGAAATCTGAGCCTGGCCTATAAAAAAGCAATAATATTAATTATAGTTTTTTATTAATGTACTGCTTTAAAATTTTTACTTTTTTCGCCATGGGCCATGATTTTTGGATGTCTTATCCAACAGCTTTTCCTGGAACAGCCACATTGCTCTTTTCCTTGTTAATATAACTAACAATTTCTTCAGAAATTCCAGGCGGTGGTTGTAGCAGCTGTTTTTTTTTGTCAAACCAAGCTAGATAAACTGTGTTGGTTCGACGAAGACATTCTTCAGTTATGGTCTTGCACGGGTTCCTTGAGTGCGGCGACCTTTCGTAAATTTCGGCAAAGGAGTCATAATGCAAGTTGCACACGAGGAAGAATTCGTCTGATGGGGTTGTAAGGCGCATTTTGTCTATAGCAAAATTCCGTGCCTTTATCAGGTCCTCTTACATGCAAATGAGTCCATATGGCTGAGGGCAATATCGCATTTTAGGCAATTAATCTTCTTCTTAGCTATCAAGTAGCCGTCAAAACATCTGCGCGACACTAACTCCCCAACAGATACCTGAGGTGTAATTGATGCTACTTCCTCACCATTCAGATCGATGTCAATGCCAGGCTGTTGATTTGTGGGATGTGGAGCCTCGGTGTCCTCCGTCTAGAGGCTGATCGGGGTCACAAATCCAATTCATGTGCAGATCTTCATCATCATCCTCACAATTGGCATTAGTCAAGTCTGATGTTGTTATTATCTTCATGGACATCAATCTAGCCGTCAAGTACTGTATTTCACGTACTGAGGGGTTTGTGTTGTTCCCCAGTTTTGAGCGCACAGCAGCGAAGAAGTTTTTCAAACTGTCCTGGTTGAACCTTGTTGTATGCACGTACTCGATAGATTTGTCGCTGAATAGCTCGTCCGTAACGCTTATAATGTTTCCTAGAGTCATTATCAAAACAGCACGGCAACAGTTTTGGGAGCCTGGTCTGATGCTCTTAACGTATCTCATAAACTCGATCAGTTTTTCCTTATTTGCTAATTTATAGAGATTTTTGTAGCCCTGCTTATAAGATTTGCAGTTCAGCATGTCAAATCCATCATTCATTTTTATGACAAAATCTGCTGTGGCTAATGCAAATTCCATGTTTTTGGCGGAAAAGAGTTTGTTTTTATGGCAAACTGGATACTTGGACAGCAAGTTTAACACTCATTTTTTCGTGAAACTTTGGTTTGATGTGTTGTTCACCGAAAGCTTAGGCACCATGCGAGTTGTTCTGCTACTAGTGTCAATCTTAAACAATTTCTGTATCACACTCCAGCTAACCACGCTTTTTGGAGGCACAATGGGCTTTGATGTTAGGCAGTTCCTTAAACTTTTAAATAAGTGTACATAATCATACATCATGTGTATTTTATTGCCATTAAAGTCAATTTGCCATTTTCTATTAAATTTGCTTAAATTTTTATAGACTTTGGTTGTAGAATGACTGGTCGCATACAATGGCTTTTACTTTTAAACCCATTTTAGACAAAGCATCAATGTTCTCTAATAATCCTTGGGTCGTTATATCTGTAGTATTTTTCAGACTACCTGTGCAATAGTAGCTGAATGCATATCTCCATGGCTGAATAATGCCTTTCACTTGAAAAAATAGGAAACTGTTTGCCAGTATTGGTTCGCGTTTGCCCTTGCCACAGTTGCGTTCGCTCGGTTTCATCTGTTGCACATGTGTAGCTATTCTTTGGCAGACCTCTTCATTTATGCCCGGAGAAATCATTCTAATTGGGCTCGAATTTAATAATGTCCTAGGACTTGGCAAGTTAAAAGATAGCGCATCACGCAAAAATTTGTAGCCTCTTGATGACCTATAATTTATATTCATTAATAGTTTTTTTTTTGGGCATCAGTGAATTTTCTTTTATGTTCTTTCTTCAGAACCAGTGATGCAAAAAATTTTGATTCCTCGTTGACTTCGTCCGGAACTAACATGGAACTATTTGAGACATCTATGCGCTGCAGTGACCAATTGTTCTCGCTATCTTTAAATTTGTCCAGCAAAGCCGCCTTTTCTTCATTAATTTTTTTATGGTCGGCCAACAAATTATTATACTTGGCTTGCATTTCAAAATATTGTTATATATATATACTTCACAACGAGGGCATGCTTCTTCTTTTGGCTCTTTTTCAGTATCTCCTGGCTTGCTTGTTTCGACCAAAGCGTGGTTCTCATTATTTTCATCATCATCATTTTCGGTATTCGTAACTGTCAAACCCATAATCGGATGCACATTTTTTTTTTAATTTCTTCTGGAAATCCGATGGGTGAAAATGTTTTTTGCAGATAAACAGTCGGCTGTTGTTTTTAAATGCAGACTTTATGTGACAAATTTGTATCCACTCTGCCCTCTGAATCTTATCATCCGGGAATTTATGGAGCATCGACGGTGGATTGCTCATATTGCAGTCTTTTATGCAGCAATATCTGGTAAATATTTTTGGTTTCAAAGAATTTTGGTTGACGGGTTCGTCGGCGTGTCCTAAAGAAGATTATGATATTATTATTTGCCCCAAGTGACAAACAAACATATATGTGCATACTTAAAACGGACGGCCAAGAGACAAATTAGGCAGGAGTCAAACACATTTAACACAACAATCACAGCTAAAAAACAATCACATTGCAACATTGTTAAACACAAAAATACATATATGTACATACATGCATGAAGCAGTTAATACATTTGGCATAAGCGTAAAGCCCGCCATAAAAATAACATACACAGACACTTACCTAACTGCAGTGTTGGCACTAGAGGTCTGCATGGCTGCATTCACAACATACGCCAAGTTGAATGAATTCGAATTGAATTGAGTTGAGTGAGTGCGAAGCATAAAACGAAACGAATGAATATGAACATCGATGCGTGTTGCTTCATTCCATACGGCACTCAGTAAAAATGAATTAGAATAAATGAAGCGTAAAACGGAATGAACAATTTGGCAAAGCCGAAGACATTCGAGTTACTCGAGTTACTCGAGTTGTAATATTGTGAAGCACGCGGTCATCAAAAATGAACGGGGGTAAAAAAGCGGACGAAATTATATGTTGTTTGTGTTTCGCTGTTGTTTTTATGCATATAATGTATGTATTTTGGTGTATATCTCTACATTGACTTTCGTTTTTTCCATTCTTTTATTTTCCTACGCACGAAAACAAAACAACAACAAGCCGGCGTGGCATTCGAATGCATTCGAAACGCAAACTCTTATTCTCACGCATTCCCACTCATTCAATTCGTCTTTTTTCGTTTGAATGTTGTGCGACCGAGTCTGACGCGAGCACACTCATTCACTCAAATTCGGTCGGTCTTGCATTCAAATTCACTCAACTCATTTTGCGCATTGTTCGTTCGAACATGTTATTTTTGCCATTCATGCAGACCTCTAGTTGGCACTGATCCAGCTTTCAAATTGCGTATTCCAACGCACTCCTCCTCGAAATGCAAGTTGCACACTCTAGTGCAAGTGTTAAGGCTTGAAGTGTCCAATTTGAGGTTCTCGCACCACTCTTCTTCCATATCAGCCGGCACGTGAAACAGTTTGTGGCCACCAACGCAGCTCTTGACAACACAAGAGTATCGCACTCGTTTTGCATCATTGGCCATGGTTGAATAAAAATTTATTAATTAAATATCAATAAAATAATAGTTTGTTGTGTGTAGTTTAATAAAAACTGGTTTAAATATAACTTTTAAAAATCGCTTATAAACCTCACCGTATCGTCAGCACAAAAGCGAGGCAAACGCATGTAAAAGCACGCGAAGCTAATTTTTTGTTGTTGTTTTCACTTGCCGCTCTTTTTGTAACGCACGTCACTTACATGTGTTTTTGATTTGTTTTGTTTTGTACACTAGTGCATGGATTAAGAAACAACGCCAAGGAATACAAGTCAATCCAATAAATACCAATAAAGATTCAAAATAATAAGCCAAAAACTTATACATATGTTTTATTTTTTATTAAAAGAAAATCGACATAATAAAATTACAATTTCTTAAATATGTTTTTTTTTTTTTAATTTTTTCTTAAAAGTAATTAATGATATATATGATTATACATTTCAAATTTGAATATAAATACATTTATAATAACATATTAACATGCAACAAATATTTCAAATTTGCCGCCGGCAAAACGGCTACAGCTGATTGCAATAAAATGTAGGTCAAGTTCATCTTTGTGTGTATGCATGTGCGTGTGCCATTTGATAATAGGCAAAACGCAACAACAACAAGTTCTGGCTCGTCGTAGCCACGCATACATGCGTTTGAACGTTCTACATACATATATTTTTATATACATAAATGTGCGTTTTCATATGTTTGCAGTTTTGGTCGGCTTGGGCTTTGTAATAATTTTTTGTATTCGTTTTTCTAGCTCCCGTGAGATTGTGTGTGCGTCCCTGTATACATACATATGTATGTATCTACATGTGCATATTTAAATGTATGCGTAGCATTTGCCATGGCATTCATTGACCTTTCTCTACTATTATGAATTTCGGCAAACAAAATAGGCAGGCAAATATCAGTTTTGCATTATTGGTCATTTATACTCTTTCATGTTTTTATGTTTCGAAAATACCATACAGCATAGACGAATAATGTAACAAGACGGGTCTTAAGAGCTGGAATGTTATGTTAATTAACAGAGTCGCAACCACGAAGCGGACAACTGGGGAAACAGCGAATAGCCAGTATTTTTCATTATGTACGTGTTTCCACACTTTACTCGCAACAATGCCAGCTGGTGCATAGTGGGCCATCATTGTTTAGCTTTTTGTTTTGACTGCAAAGTGTGCGAAGCGCAAGGCATAATTAAATGTTGGGGCACATCGTTTCTCTTGTTGTTGTCGCAAGATTTGAAATCGTCAATTTTAGACTTACATATGCTTTTTTCGGCTTGCTGCTGCTCACCAAGAAAGGGTGGTATAGACTTCATATGAACCTTGTGCAATTGTAGAGCATAACATGAGATACTTTAATATAATGTCTTTTTATATGTTTATTTATATTTTGGCAATAAGTTTTGGCTTTCTCAACTTAGAACACAAGTTGTATATAAATAAATCGACTAACACTTAAACACACGTATTTTGTCTTTGTATACTTGAAATATACTATTAATATATTAAATTATATATTCAGGTTTTTGTTGACGTTAACTGAATATTGTGACAAGGGGTATTTTTACTTTGTTCTATTTGTGCATCTCATCTACGATAAGCCAGCACGTTGCTCGTTTTGTTTCAGCTCCGCTTTGCGGTCAGCGGCCTGTGCATTAAAGGAGAGGCGGCGGGCCAGCGGAAAGCAAGAACGGTAAAAATGTGTTAGTATGCCTATGCATGTGCGTTTGCTTAATTGTTGCTGGGCCTGCTCGTTGAGATTTTTGTTAGTTTTTCTTTTTACGTTTTTTCGATAAATACACTATTCAATACACTTTCGGCTTTTTTGAGCATCGCTGCATAGCTGTGTGATAGATGCGATGGCAAAATTGTTGGAAAGTGTCATAGAGCTAAAAACAAGAAAGAGTATGAATGACCAGCAATGCAAAACTGACATTTGCCTGCCTATTTTACTAAACGCTTGTTTATTTTCCTGTTCCCCTGCTCCTGCAAATGCTCAACCAGAACCAAAAAACATAGTGGCGCATAGTTAATTTTGGCTATGCCAAGACTATGATACCCTTCACACAGCCAAATCCATACTCCCCCCTCTTATGTTTCTGTGCAGTTGTTGGTAATTTTTCGCTAATATTTTTACTCTTGAGCGTCATTTACTTGTTCGTTTTCAACAAAAACAACATATTGACATGTAGGTACTTGAAAGTGCACGACAGAGACAACAATTGATAGTACGATATGGTAAATTTGTATGGTGGCTATGTCGTAGAATGCTCCGATCGAAATGCAATTACATAGTGAACAAACCCGACATGATCTAAGCAATCTGTGAAAGTTTCATCAAGATCGGTTCAGCAGTTTGGCCGGAAATCGTGTTGATATGGTAAATTTGTATGGTGGCTATATCGTAGAATGATCCGATCGAGATGAAATTTCATAGTGAACAAACCCGACATGATCTAAGCAATCTGTGAAAGTTTCATCAAGATCGGTTCAGCAGTTTGGCCGGAAATCGTGTTGAAACAGACAGAAGGACAGACGGACGGACAGACGGAAATCAATTCCTGAGCTCGTCCTGATCATTTTGATGTGTAGTTTATGGGGTCTCCCATCATTCCTTTAAGGCGTTACAGATTCATGACAAAGTCAATATACCCTGTGAAGGGTATAATGATATTTTACTGCCTTGGAAGTATTGTTTTTCTTATTTTTCTTAGGTTTTTGTAGGCTTATAGTAAAAAAATTATGCACCAAATTTAATCTAAATATTGGCTGTTTAGGGTTTGCCGAAATTCATAATATTAGAGAAAGGTCACTGAATTCTATGGCAAATACATTTAAATATGCACATGTAGACATACGTGGCTACGACGAGCTAGCACGTGTTGTGGTTGCGAGTTGCCTATTCTCGAATGGCACACGCACAGACAGACGGGTTTGTTCACTATGAAATTGCATTTCGATCGGAGCATTCTACGACAGACAGACAGACAGACAGACAGACAGACAGACAGACAGACAGACAGACAGACAGACGGGTTTGTTCACTATGAAATTGCATTTCGATCGGAGCATTCTACGACATAGCCACCATACAAATTTACCATATCAACACGATTTCCGGCCAAACTGCTGAACCGATCTTGATGAAACTTTCACAGATTGCTTAGATCATGTCGGGTTTGTTCACTATGTAATTGCATTTCGATCGGAGCATTCTACGACATAGCCACCATACAAATTTACCATATCGTACTATCAATTGTTGTCTCTGTCGTGCACAAGAGTAAAAATATTAGCGAAAAATTACCAACAACTGCACAGAAACATAAGAGGGGGGAGTATGGATTTGGCTGTGTGAAGGGTATCATAGTCTTGGCATAGCCAAAATTAACTATGCGCCACTATGTTTTTTGGTTCTGGTTGAGCATTTGCAGGAGCAGGGGAACAGGAAAATAAACAAGCGTTTAGTAAAATAGGCAGGCAAATGTCAGTTTTGCATTGCTGGTCATTCATACTCTTTCTTGTTTTTAGCTCTATGACACTTTCCAACAATTTTGCCATCGCATCTATCACACAGCTATGCAGCGATGCGCACAAACTGCGAAAGTGTATTTAGTTCTGCATATGTCGAATTCATTTGCCGAAAACTCGGATTATAAGAAAATAAAGAATGAAAGAAAATAAACTAAGAACTAAAATAAAGGGTCGGCCAATGTTTCACATACATTCATAGAGCTGAAAACATGAAAGAGTATATGTGACCAGCAATGCAAAACTGATATTCGGCTGCTTATTTTACTAGACGCTTGTTTATTTTGCTGTTCGCCTGATACTGCAAATGGTCGATCAGCACAAAATATGACATTTCGATGCCTTGGAAGTATTGCTTTTAAGGTTTTTGTAACAAAATACAAATTCTGCACCAAATTGAATTGATAATAAGTAGAGAAAGGTCAATGAATGCCATGGCAAATGCTTCGCATACAATTAAATATGTCATGTAGAAATACAAAACCACTAACACACTAACACTAGCCAGCCCAAACAAAATAACAAAAATCAGTAGAAATCCTAGCTTGATCCACCATCTGATGGTAGCAACCATTTCGTTAATAAAATTTCATGTCCTAATTGAATTACAAATTATTAACACATATTTTCTATCTTTGGCTGCAACTGCTCACTGAGCACTTTATTGTGTGTTTTTTTAAAGGTTGCCAAACAACGTAAATTTCACTGGTTTTGCTTATAATTTGTATGGCCAAAATTTATATGAGAAAAACGTTACACGGTGGCAGCTCTGTGAATGAAACCAATGCCGTATTATAAAGGTTTACTATCATTCTTGAGACTTACTACATCAAATTGAAGCAGCATAAATAAGCAAACAATAACGCGCCACCGACAAATTGTTGCGGCGTAAAAATCGCGTTGTAGGATTCGCGTTGTAAAAAAATTACCGCATTTTGGGAACCGCGTTGGAGCGAAAACGCGTTATAGAAAACCGTGTTGTAGGAGGGTTACATGTACCCTTATTTACCCATTTTATGGGTTAAGGGTATAAAAATCAGTAGAAATCCTAGCAAAACTGCAAACATTTATAAATATATATGTATGTGGGTATAGTGCATAGCTTTACTAAGGCAACGTCGCAAAAAGTGATAAGACGTGTGACGTATACACGCTCATATGCTTATACAAGCAAAATACTCAGAGCATGGCTGGCTGGCTGTGCTATGAGGGAAAAAAGCGTAGCACAGTCGGAAAGCCGAGTGGCTTGATAATCGGGCACGAAATGCGCTGGCAAAGAAAAACGCCGACAGCAGCGCTCTGTGAGAGAGGTGTCGCCACGATTGCCTATTCCAACTGGCAGTCAGAATTTGGCCTCATGACGACTCTATATGAGTTTCATTCTTGTTGAGTTCTATTCTCGTTGGTCTGACTGCAACGTTTCCACTTGTTATTTGTAGTTTTTGATATTTTATTTTAGGGATACATTAAATATTTTAGAACATTTATAATTGGATGAATTTATATCATTTTCTGCTAACCTTATTTTGTATAAAAATGTGCATATACAAAATTCCTATACCAAGCACGTCTGATTGCATTGATAGCTTACAAAGTTTAACCACATTTCAATTGCTCTTACAAGTAAAATTGCTTGCATAAAAACATCTGTGGTATGTTTTTCAGTTATTATATCTGCATATAAAAACATTTTAATACATAAGTACTTGTGTTAATTTATTTTAGGCTCTATCAGTCAAGTGGTGTGTCCGTGCTGGAAAAGTTAAAATGCATATTCCATTACTTTCGGCGCGTCAGTCCAACGGAGCGAGATGCCAGCAATGTACCTACGGGATGCTTGACATTTGTGCGGCTCAGCGGCAAGCCGGAGGATGAGGTGAACTGGTATTTGGACGGTGCAATACTTTCGGGCATACCTATTCACATTAATGCTGTTGGAACTATCGAAGACGCGGGCATTGGATTGCTGCAGGTGGATTTCGCTAATAAGTTTCTTGGTGGCGGCGTCCTTGGCCAGGGCTGTGTGCAAGAGGAAATTCGTTTTGTTATCTGTCCAGAGCTGCTGGTATCGAAGCTCTTTACCGAGTGTCTGTTGCCAGCAGAGGCTCTGCTAATGGTTGGAAGCGAGCGCTATAGTAACTACACTGGCTATGCAGGTAGCTTTGTTTGGGCTGGCAACCATGAAGATCAAACGCCTTACGATAGCTCGCGACGTAGACACACTGCAATTGTGGCAATTGATGCTCTCAGTTTTGACCAGGAGCTTCAATCGCATCAGTACCGTGAGGATCTTATCTTACGTGAACTCAATAAGGCGTCTATTGGCTTTAAACATTGCCTGGCCACACCGGCGCCAGGCGTCGCCACCGGCAATTGGGGCTGTGGTGCCTTTGGCGGCGATCCGTACCTCAAGGCGCTTATACAGATTATGGTCTGTGCGCACCATTGCCGGCCATTAGCCTACTACACATTCGGCAATCGGAACCTACGTGACGATCTTTTCGTTCTATGGAAGCTGTTCCGGGCACAAAGCACCACTGTGCAGCAGCTCTATGCCATTCTGCGGCGCTATAAGAAAGATGGCGAAGGTCAATCTTTCTACGCATTTGTGCTAGACGAACTCAAAAAACAAAATACTCACAAGCAATCACCCAAAGAAGCACAAGCCACACCAAGTTCAGCAACAATCTCAACATCAACAACACAACAGAGTATTCCAGATATGTCGGATTGCTCGCAAAGAAATGGCGATGGTGTATTATCCGACGATGATGCCGAACAGGAACAAGCAAACGCAATGATGTTGGCAGCCACCTTGGAAAGTGGAGGCAGCATCAGCAGCTCAATCAGATATGGCAATAATACAGCCGGAGTCGCTGCCACTAGCAGATCGTCAAGGAATGCTGACGGCAAGCGTCAGACAACGCTGCTGGAAATGCTGGATCGACATTATGATCAGGGTCACGCAAATGGCTCGAAGCGGCAGCATCAGTCGTCCTGTGAAACAGACAAGTGCGGCAAAGCGCGCAAAGACTCCAAGAAAAGCGATGCGAGTAATAGCGAAATCAACAGCAGCCGAACTTAATCAAATTAAAGCTAAAAATTAAGCAATATACGTAATGATATTGCTTCACTTATTATAACAGTTATAACTGTTCATAATTATTTTACTGTTGCACTCTTTTGCCATATCTTTCGCTGATGTACGATTGTAATTGTTTCCATCAGTTTGGTGTCTTCACCGTTGTGACATAAGCAACAAATGTGCAGTTTATGTACTTGTAGTTAACATACAATTCATGTATCTGTATAATTAAACTATATACATGTATAAAAAGCATACAAAAATAGGATAATATATACAATGTAATTATTCATACATATATGCCACACACACTTCTTATTAAAATAGATAACATTAAAATAACTATCATAAATTTACCAGCATGGATAAGAAAACAAAAAAAGATTAAAAATTCGACAATCAAAAATAATTATATACATACCTCTGTAGCTATTTTTTTTTTATTGTTGGTACACTATGTAATAACTAAATAGCAAGCTAGATAGTACATAGTTTGCCTATCAAATTACCAAGTCAAAAAATAAAATATTTAAAGATTGTAGGATTTGAAAGCTAACAGTCAATTGCTGAGCCTTTTCTACAACTTTAAAACTAGTATATACAGCCAGAAGACCTTGATTGTCAATATTTTAAAGATAAATATAAGCAAATTATGTGATTTAGCTTTTAGCAGTACACAATCACAAACACGTCTGTTCCTCCTATTTCGATTTAAGCACCATTATAACCAAAATATAATATCCAATTAACAATTGAACGCCAATGAGTGAATGCCATTTTATTATCAGCCTGTTTAAAGTTACAGGAAGCTATTTGTGAGATTTACGCACACTTTGTTCTCTACATATCAAAGACGTGTAAAACTTTTATTGTTATTATTATTTACAGTAAGGTTAAAGTTATAAACTTAGTGCCTAACTTAAATTTTTTAGCATGGCTCCCTTGTGGCCTTCAGCTAATTAAATGCAAGTGTTGCTTAAAACTATTAGATATGTACAAAGGTGATTATTATTATTGGACGTAGATGTACTAACGAAGAGTACAGTCAAGTGGCCCAACGATGCCAAGCACCGGCTTGTTAACGCGCGGACCCAAGCACAAAGCGACCCACCTCCCGCCCATCCGACCGAGGGGCACTCCGCTTATCGTGCGGTTACGATGATCGCGAACATGTAGACAAATGACACAAAACTAACTTTTTAATAGAGCAAGTAGAAGTGGCACTATGCATTAAGTGGGAACGATCGTTATAAGGATCGTTAATGATTAATAATTATTAATTATAAATAGTGTAGCAGTTTTGAGGCTTTAAAGTATTTTTCTCAGGGACCGCAAATAAGAGTTATAGAGTTGAAAAAAATCAAAGCGTAATATAGGGAGAAGGTAAGCTGGGAATCCAAAAATCGAATAAACTTTTATTTTCAATTTATATAAATAAATTAATCCTTAACTCTTATTTTTTGACTTAAATGAATAAATTATTATTTAATTATTAAATTTAAATTTTTTATAAAAAATTGTTAAATAACTCTTATTTTTCAATCTTTATTATAAAAATTAAAAACAAGAGTTGCTTTTCAATTTTTATTTTAACAATCAAAAATAAGAGTTATTTTGCAATTTTAAAAGTTGAAAATAAAAATTGATTTTAAATATCTTTTGAACCGAGCAGCATAGCACAAAAGTTAATATATATTTATGACCTACACTTAAATACCTTTCCATATATCACATGTCCTTCAAGGATCAATACTAAGGAACAAATTTATGTGTTGTCATTGTTTATGGACAAAGGAAGAAAGAAAACACTTTGTGGCTACGTATGAGAAATTAAAAACATCCACAGCAAGAAGTTTTTTTTATGTATTATTTATTTAACTTCAGAAACAATAACTTTTTGATGGACTCTGAAGATAAGTTGCACCTCAGGGCGGAAAGAACCAATTTTAAAGCGGAAAAGCTCTTTCAACTGAAAATTACGTTGCTGGTACGCAATGCACAACTTTTGACAATTTGTAGAGTCTGGGGTATACAAATTTTTTCTCTTCCATTCCATACGTCATTATATTTTGCCCAATACTAATGCGCTTTGGCCTATACCCGTTCAACTCCGTGATAGCTTATTTAAGTTCAATTTCTTTGCTCCAATTGGCTCCCGTGTGTTTTTTCTCTAGCTCAATGACTCCCAGTGTCCCTATTTCAATATTCTTATTGCGATAAAACAGCACATTAACACCCAAAATGCCTCTGCTATGCCGTGATGCTGTGTCAATTTTAAGCGATACAACTTTGTTTTACATATTCGCAATAAGACTTTCTTTAATTAAATCAAATTTTTCGCTCACATGCAGCATAACAATACGTGATGTTATGGGGCTCATGTCCAATCCGCTAAAAATTTGCTCCGTCAACTTCCTAAAAGGCACTGAATCTAATATGGCAAAAGGCATCTTCTCTTCGGTTACCAATTGCACGCACGCATCTTGCACTTCAGTCTCCGTTAAAGCAATTGATTTTTTTTGTTTTTTTTTTTTGTTTTGTCACGTGTTTGTTCTGATTATCCATTTCACTTTTATATTGTTCGTTGCGACACTCTTGCAAGTGTCTTCTGAAATTGGTGAAATATCCTCCTTGAAATGAACGACTACACAGCTTGCACTTTCTTTTGTTTTCACTGCTGTCCAAGGTGAAAAGATTTCGCACTACTAAGTCACACTTACGGCCCATTGCGATCAACACTCTAATGAACCACAAAACTTTGCAGAGATAAGCTCATGCCAGACAAGCATGCCGTTTTGACTATTTGTTACTGCAAGCCGAATTTTTTCTAATGCTGCGGAAGCCGGATACTGAGCTGCAGAAGAATCACTTAAGACCAACCGAGAAACACGGCGGGTGTAGTGTATTGGTTTAGGCCAAATTTCCACAAAAGGAGCGGGGAATCTTATTTTCATTGATGGCAAAATGAACTAAGACCATTATTTGAAAATATGGAGCCAAAATTTGAAGAATTCGGTCGAGATATCGGGTATTGGCAACTCATTCAAGTTATATCAGGGTAACAACCCAAAGCATAACGCCTACAAAACGGAGTCTGGGTTGTTATATAACTGCCCAAAAATCTTGGAAAAGGCACCCCAATCACCACATCTACATTCTGTTGAAAATTTGTGGAGTGAGTTGGTCCGCCGTGTGCACAAAACGCCAATATCGTCCTTTTCCGTATTATTAGAACGGCTTCAGGAAGAATGGGCTTATACTGGGCATGAATTTACCCAAAAAATTACAAAACTGTGCCAAAATGCCTAGGCGATACCATACAATATAATGGGTATCATACCAAATATAAGATTAAGTTTTTTTCTTAGCTAAAATAGATATTTGTTACTTAAAAAAAAAAAAACCGAATATTAATGTTGCGCAAATTTTGGCCTTTTTTTTGTTTTATGCATATTTTCTTTATTAGTTCAAAATAAAATCTAGATATATATAGCTCGATGAAAAGCTGATTTAACAAGCTTTAATTTACCATTTTTGCATTTTTCATTATTCTTGGTTTTAATCATTTTATTCGTGTTTGAAGTTGGAAAAAAAACCCGAATATTAATGTTATCCACTGTATACCCTATTCACCATGTTTTTTAGTGAGGGGCATACAAATATAACTGTAATAGCTGATAAGAATTTCTTCGAATGCTGTTTAAAGTGAACAATGACCTACAATAAAATTGTACAATTTTGTAAACATTGTATGCAATCAAGCAAACCATTAACTAGCTCCTTAGTATTGATCCTTGAAGGTCATGTGATATATCAATGGAAAGGTATTTAAGTGTAGGTCATAAATATATATTAACTTTGTGCTTTGCTGCTCGATTTAAAAGATATTTAAATTTAATTTTTATTTTCAACTTTTAAAATACAAATTGCAAAATAACTCTTATTTTCAATTGTTAAAATAAAAATTGAAAAGCAACTCTTATATTTAATTTTTACAATAAAGATTGAAAAATAAGATTTATTAAACAATTTTTTATAAATAATTTAAATATAATAATTAAATAATAATTTATTCATTTAAGTCAAAAAATAAGAGTTATTGATTTAGTTAAAGAAAAACAAGTGGAAACGTTGCAGTCGGACGCAACCGACTGCGGTATATTCGATACCAGTAATAAAACCGGAGAAACAGGCCTGATTGCAAAGGGAAACGGATGCGGCAGGGGTGTACGCTGCCTTAAAGATTCTCCGATGCAGATGGGGATTCCACCAGCTGTCTTCGTTGCAAATTTGGTGACTCTAGCTCAAAATTTTTAAAGAGTGGGGAAAGGGGGGCTTGGGCGGTATGGGTGGGTGTGGCATCCAAATTTTTGCTGCAGATCTTTGTGGAATGTCAATTGCTATCTTCATACCAAATTTTGTTAATCTAGCTCGAAGTTTGTAAAAGGTTGGGAAAGGGGGCATGGGGGCGGAATGGGTGGAAGAGCTCTTACATTTTTGACGCAGTTTTTTGGAGGTTGCTAGTAGCTATCTTCTCACCAAATTTGCTGGTTCTAGCTATAAGGATGTGCGAAATATAAGGACTTATCGGTTTTGAGTTAACGAATTTATCGATTTACTAGCCCCCAGCTATCGTAGAACATCCATCTTGACACTTTAATTTGCTATCCCATAGATTAAGAGAACTGGAAAGTTTCAAGTCTCTAGCTTGAATGGTGTGGAAAAATGTTGCGAACATACAGACGGACGGACACCATGACGGACATTGCGCAACCCCAATATACTCTTTACCTTCGGTATCGAGAATAAAAACAAAGGTTAGAAAGGGATGGCGCTTAACATTTAAATGACCAGCCAATATGAATGGATGATAGTATTTAACTTAAGGTTAGAGGGGACCAATCAATTAGTATTCTCATCTGCTTTTCATAGACGCTCGTCCCCTCTATCCTTTCCCCCTCTTACACCTTCACACTCAAACACCCTCTCCCTCTAACTCCACATAGCCCACATGAATGTTTTTGATGTTGCTGCTTTTGACAAAAAAAAAAAAAAAAAACAAGTGGAAACGTTGCAGTCGGACGCAACCGACTGCGGCATACTCGATACCAGTATTAAAACAGGTAAAAAGAGGCCTGATTGCAAAGGGATACGGATGGGATTAAAGATTCTCCGATGCAGATGGGGATGCCACCAACTATCTTCCTTCCAAATTTGGTGACTCTAGCTGAAAGTTTGTAAGAGCTGTTGAAAGGGGGACTGGGGGCGGTATGGGTGGGCGTGGCATCCAAAGTTTTGATGCAGATCTGTGTGGAATGTCAATTGCTATCTTCATACAAAATTTGGTGCTCTAGCTAAATGTTTGTAAAAGGTGGAGAAAGGGGGGTGAAATGGGTAGGCGTGGCTCCAAAACTTTCAGGAAGATTTTTTGGGGTCGTTGCCAGCTATCTTCCTACCAAATTTGGTGGCTTTAGCCTCACAACTCTGGAAGATACACGCACTCCCGTGGCTGTGGCGAAATTGGTGGGTGTGGCTCCAAAATTTGTAATGCAGTTTTTTGGGGGTTGCTAGTATCTCTCTGCCCACCAAATTTGGTAGTTCTAGCTGTTAGGATGTGGTCAAGAGTATATTGGTTTTGTGAAATGTCCTTCATGGTGTCTGTCCGTCTTGAAACTTTCAAATTCTCTTTATCTATGGGAAAGTAAATAAAAGTGTCAAGATTGGGGTTCTACGATAACTGGGGGGCTGGCAAATCGATAAATTCGATAACTCAAAACCGATAAATCCACATATTTCGCACATACTTACCGCTAGAACTACCAAACTTGGTAAGAAGAAAGCTACGATCAACCCCCAAAAAACTGCATCAACAATTTTGGAGCCTCGCCCACCCATTCCGCCCCCAGCCCCCCCCCGGATTTTTAAGTCAACAAAGCCTATATCTCCCACAGTTTTTGAGCTATAGCCACCAAATTTGGTGCCAAGATAGGTGCTAATGACCCCACAAAAACTGCATCAAAAGTTTGGATGCCACGCCTACCGATACTGCCCTAGCCGCCCCCATCCATCCTAACGCTTCGTCAAAAACGGGAATGCGTGTATCTTCCAGAGTTGTGAAGCTAGAGCCACCAAATTTGGTAGGAAGATAGCTGGCAACGACTCTGGTACCAGCGAACTTTGTGAGATGGTTCTGAGGTGGGCTAGCTGAAGCCATCGGACGGGTCGTAGGTTGCGGATAGCGCAAGGCCTCCAGTAGAGGTTAGCTGCGAATAGCGACTTGTCGTAATAAGCAGTCCCGGACAAAAGCGGGTACCACACCGTTAGTGGGACCGACAAGGCGCTTGTCTGACCGTCTTTAAAACATAGTCTCACACACACCCAATTCCTACACAAGATCCTACCCATTTCCTATCCCCTACATCTCACACGGGCAGTGGTGACGTCCTTAGGCAAGGGTGCCTCTTCACTCCCCTAAGCCAGGGTGTTACGTGGTCCGTGCCCATTGGTTGGTTTGCAGTCAGGGGTTACCGACTGTAATAGAACGGAGCCTCACCGATACCTGGCCGCCTCGGTGAGTATACCTGGCCCCGGCGTGTTAATGGGGGCTATGACACGCCGGTACTACTTTCCCCCATACTCGTGGGACCTAATATATGGAAAACAGTAAACTTTTTAATGATATGCGGGGCTTAACCGCTACACAGCTAGCAGAGCGGATGGAAGAGGCGGCTCTGGACTTGGGTGGCAAGCTGACACCGCGCAGGGGCCAGGCCCCCCACTCGAGGAGTGTTGCCAAGCCAAAGGACTCGTCCCCGAAGCAAAGCACCTCCAGAAGTGCAGAGGCTTTCAAGCCGCGAGTGGTTGACAGTGGCGACACCAAACGGACGAACGTAGGGGGTGGGAGCGCAGTGCCCGGCACTGCCCCAGTGGCTGTCCCGCACACAAGCAATGTCGGCGGGAAAGACACTGCAACACCCTCTTCTGGTCCGCAGAAGAGCAAGCAGATGCCGACCATCCCGGCACCAGGCTAACCCGCTAAGGCATGGCCTAAGTGGAGCCGGCCGCAAATGGTATCTTCGGTACCTGGGTCGTGGCTTGAAGCCGGAGGAGGCGCGCAGGAGAGCGCTGGAGCATCGGGCCCTGACCGTGTCTCCAGGCGAGAGGAAGGGAGAGGAAGCTGGCGTGGGGAAGAAGCGGCAATGGCAACAAACATTGCCTGCTGAGGCCCCCAATGACGCCAATAAGAAACCAAAGCGCAAGGGCAACGCGGCTCCTGAGGGCTCTGGAACCTCGAGGGACACGAAGCATCCGAAGGCAGCCTCGTACGCCAGCGTAGCCAAGGGCACAATTTTGGCTATAATGGCGAGCGAGCACCCGAAGAGGCTTCTGTCCAAAGAGGAGCTGACGGCGGTGGAACTGGCCCTCGTCGAGGAGATGAGGAAGGGCTGGACCGCAAGCCTGAATTTCAACGGCATCCACTTTCGCACAGGCCTGGTACTGGTGGAATGTATGGATGATGAGACCAAGAAGTGGCTAGAGCTTAAGGTCCCTAGCATCAGCTCTGCGGTGGGCGTGCAGCTTTGCACCTTTCCAAAGGACGAGATTCCGATGCCTAACATCGTGACCGTCTTTTTGTCGCGGACGGCTGGCGAGCCGGTGGCAAAGTCCTTTGGGTTGCTCACGGAGCAGAACAGAGGGCTCAGCACTGATACCTGGAAGCTGCTCAGGTGGAAGGAGGCTGAGGAAGGCAAGATCCTGACGCTAGGCGTGGAGGATGACGCACTTGCTCTCCTAAAGAACCATTTCATGCTGTTGAGCTTCCGCTTTGGGCAGCTCAAATGCAAGCTTCATTGGAAGAAGCAGGAAGCGGCGGCGGCTGATGCGGAGGCGTAAGCTGACGATGTGCCTGGCACTTCAGCAGCCTCAGCCGAAGCGACGCATGAGTGTCCGCCAGATGGAGCAGCGGAAGCAGAGGCGTTGGCGGTAATAGAGGCCTAGCTAGACTCGGTGTCCCTCCAGGGTCTGGACCTGTCCAGACTCAACGTCCGCGGAGATGGTGACATCACCAGTGAGGATGGGCCATCCGATGACGAGCGGACACCCACCGGGGCGCAGTCAGAGGCATATCTGACGTTCTCGGAGGGTGAAGAAGAGCTCTAGGGATGGAGACCACCAGCGTTGCACAGATTAACCTGCATCATGCGAGGGCAGCTTCGGATGTCATCGGCAGGTTGGTCACCAGGTTGGACCTGGGGCTGGTGCTCACCCAGGAGCCATGGGTCGTCAGAGGCAGGATCTGCGGCCTTAACCACGTAAGTGCAAGAGTAATTGGGGATGTAAGAGAGGCATCGCCAAGAGCTTGTATCTTGGTACAGAAGAATACTTACTTTCTATGTCTTTCTAACTTTCTCACCAAAGATTTAGTAGCAGTGCTGATCACTGGAGAGCGTGGAAGTATCGTGGTGGCGTCGGCGTACTTCCCGGGAGATGAGGCGGAGGCTCCTCCATTAGAGGTTCAGGCGCTAGTGGACTACTGCAGCAGCAAAAAGCTGCCATTGCTGCTGGGGTGCGATGCCAACGCACATAGCATCACGTGGGGCAGCACAGATACAAACAGCAGAGGTGAGTGTTTACTTGATTTTCTACTAGTTAAGGATCTCACTGTTTTCAACGTGGGGGCAGAACCTACGTTTGTAACCAAAAGCAGGGCCGAGGTGTTAGATATCACCTTTGGCAATGACGGAGGCTCCAGGTTGGTTCGCAACTGGAGAGTCTCTACTGAACTATCATTGTCGGACCATAGGATTATCCTATTCGACATTTGTAGTAACCTAAGTTTTAGTAAGGACATCAGAAATCCTCGACAGACTGATTGGCAACAATATCGGTCCTGTCTGGGGTTAAATCTGAGCAGACTAAACTACAGTAAAAGAGCTTCCTCACAGGAAGAGATTGAGCAGCAATCTATAGACGTGGGCAAGACTATCTTGGATGCTTATCATTTAAGCTGTCCTATTAAGAGCATTAAATCCAGCAGGGATAATCCATGGTGGACTAAGAAGCTAGGACTACTTCGAGTGGAGGTCAGGAAACTGTTTAACGCAGCTAAAAAGAGTAATGACAAATGGGATTGTTATACCAGGAAGCTTACTGAGTATAACAAGGAGATACGCAATAGCAAACGGGATCATTTCAGGAAGTTTTGTTCCACTCTAGAGCGGGCCACGCCCACTGCAAGGGTGTTCAAAGCCATCTCAAAAGGGAAAGTGCTCTCGGAACTTTGCCTTAAGAGACAGGATGGGACTTTCACGGACAATGAGGTAGAGCAGGCTGAACTTCTCTTACAAACTCATTTCCCGCTTTGTAGGACCATTTCAGATAGTGATAGCAGCTACGTACAGACCTCTGGGAGGAGACCCGAGTGGAGATTAGCTGCAGAAATTGTAACTGAGCATAGGATCAGGTGGGCCATCGGATCACTCAGTCCCTATAAGTCCCCGGGGTTGGATGGCATCATTCCCATCCTCTTACAGAAGGGTATAGACCCTCTCTTATTATTTCTAATCAGAATCTTCCGTGGGAGCATTGCCCTGGGGTACATACCGAGGGAGTGGAGGACGGCGAGGGTGATTTTCATCCCGAAGGCAGGAAAGAAAGACCCGTTTCTTCCCAAATCCTTCAGGCTAATCAGCCTTACCTCATTCCTGCTAAAAACCCTCGAAAAGATAGTAGACAATCACATTAGGTCTGTGCACCTAGTGGCCAAGCCACTACATGCACATCAGCATGCGTATGGGGCAGGGATGTTGCTTGACCTAGTGAACACTCTCCAGAAGTCTGTGAAAGCAAAAGAGGTCGCACTCTGCGCCTTTATGGACATAGAAGGTGCTTTTGACAACACGGCGCATGACGTGGTGGTCAGAGCTCTTGAGAGTAGAGGAGTTGAATCAGGACTCACGTCCTGGTTAGGCAAACTCCTGGGCTCTCGCATAGCAGAAGTAACCGTCAGCAACTCGACGATTAGAGCATAAACCACCAGAGGCTGTCCTCAAGGAGGTGTCCTATCACCTCTCCTTTGGAGTCTGGTGGTAGATGATCTCTTAGCTAATTTTACGGATAATGGCTTTCGATGTCTAGGCTATGCCGATGACATAACCATAATCTGCAAGGGGAATTTTGAGAGCACATTATGTGATAGAGTCACCCTGGGCCTTCGACTAAGCCTGGACTGGTGTAGAGACGTGGGGCTGAACATCAACCCAGCAAAGACCACGATTGTCGCCTTCACAAATCGGTACAAGCTTAAGTCTATGAGACCCATAGTCATTGGAGGTACAATTATACCAGTGTCCACGGAGGTCAAATATCTGGGGGTTATACTAGATAAAAGACTCCTCTGGAAACAGCAGGTGGAGCACGCTGTTCGGAAGGGCACTTTAGCCCTGATGAGCTGCAGAACTCTTGCGGGGAAAAACTGGGGGCTTTCACCTAAGATTCTGATGTGGATGTATACTGCTATGGTGAGGCCCATGGTGTGCTACGGAACAGGGGTCTGGGCTGGACACATGGACCGGGAAGGTGCAAGAAAGCAACTGGGTAAACTCCAGAGGCTTGCATGCTCGTGCATCTCGGGCGCAATGCGCACCTGCCCCTCCACGGCTCTAGACGTTCTATTAGGGCTTCCACCGCTGCATATATACATAAAACACAACGCAAGCAGAAGTCATATGAGGATAACGGGGGCATTAGCAACCGGATTGGCTGCAGGAGCCACAGGCTCACTGTTAGAATATCCACAGGATGCGCAGATGGCGTAATTTAGCTTCAGTAAGCTCTTTAACATAGAGCTTAGCTATAAGGCAGAATGGACCAACCTGTCAACTACCTATAATGTGAAAACACATGCTATTAGTTGGTACACAGACGGTTCGCTTACAGAGGAGGGGGCCGGGGCCGGAGTCTGCGGACCTCGACTCAATTACCATGAACCCCTTGGCAAGTTCGCCAGTATCTTCCAAGCGGAAATACACGCGATAGAGAGATGTGCCGCTTTCAACATCGACAGAGGGTACGATCGCAGAGACATAGCCATCTTTTCAGACAGTCAGGCAGCTATAAAGCACTAGGTGCTTATAAAATAGCTTCCAGGCTGGTTTGGCAAGGTATAGAAACATTAAACAGGTTGGGGACTAATAATAGAGTCACCATCTATTGGGTCCCTGGGCACGCGGGAATCCCGGGTAATGAGGTAGCGGACCAAATGGCCAGGAAGGGGGCAAGCACTCCTTTCTGCGGGCCGGAACCTTTCTGTGGGCTGGGCCCTGGGGTCATCGAGCAGAGCAGCCGCTCTGACCTTTGGTCCGATAGTGCGAACTTCTGGTTGTGTTCGCAGGGGGCGAGACAGAGTAAAAGGCTTTTAGGCAACTACAACAAGACGATGACTGAGGACTGTCCGAAGCTGAGCAAGGTTTCTCTTCGGATTGTCACAGGCTTTTTGACAGGACACTGCAGATTGCGTAGGCATTTACATAGGATACGCATAGGGAACGAGGCTACATGCTGGCTCTGTCTGGAGGGGGACGAAACTCCAGAACACCTACTAGAGGAGTGCCCTGCCATAGGTCGGCTGAGATTATCTCAGCTCGGGCGGGTCACACTAAACACTGAGGAGATGAGGGCTCTCCGTCCAGGCGACATCATCGCGTTTCTGCGATCGATTGCACTGTACGGGGAGCTGTAGCTCATACACTAGGATGAGGGCACAATAGACCCAGGTGGTCGCAGTGCACTAACCTCCTTTTTCATAATTGTAAATTGTAGCTGGCAACGACCCCTAAAAATCTTCCTCAACGTTTTGGAGCCACACCTACCCATTTCGCCCCCCGTTTCCCCACCTTTTAGAAACATTAAGCTAGAGTCACCAAATTTGGTATGAAGATAGCAATTGACATTCCACAAAGATCTGCATCAAAAATTTGGATGCCACGCCCACTCATACCGCCCCCAGCCCCCCTTTCCCCACTTTTTACAATTTTCGAGCTAGAGTCACCAAATTTGGTATGAAGATAGCAATTGACATTCCACAAAGATCTGCATCAAAAATTTGGATGCCTTACCCACCCAATCCGCCCCCAGCCCCGTTTGCCACAGCTTTTACAATTTTCGAGCTAGAGTCACCAAATTTGGTATGAAGATAGCAATTGACATTTCACAAAGATCTGCAGTAAAAATTTAGATGCCACACCCACCCATAGCGCCCCCAGCTCCCATTTCCACAGCTCTTACAAACTTTGAGCTAGAGTCACCAAATTTGGAAGGAAGATAGTTGGTGGCATCCCCATCTGCATCGGAGAATCTTTAAGGCAGCGCACACCCCTGCCGCACCCGTACCTCTTTGCAAGCAGGCCTCCTTTTACCGGTTTTAATACTGGTATGGAGTATGCCGCAGTCGGTTGCGTCCGACTGCAACGTTTCCACTTGTTTCTAATGTTTTTGATAGGCAGCAGTTAAGTGAGCTTGGTCCATAGTTGGTTATTATTGTTTTGTTTGAGTTGGGTTTCAGGATAGGTATGGCTAGGCTGGTTTTGTAGAATTGCGGGTTGAAAACGGTATTAAATAGGCTTGTGATTCTGGCTTTTAATGTGTAGGAGGTGTTTTTGATCATGGGGTATGATATTCTATTAGAACCAGGAGTGGTTCCTTTGAAGGAGTGTAGTGCAGCTAGGAGTTATATTTGTGTAATGTCAGATTCTATTGTCTTTGCTGTCGCGCTGATTATGAAGCTGGTTGACTTGTCTGTGTATTTGTTGGCTATGAAGTTTTGGTTGGAGTTTTCGTCTTTGGAGTGGTCTGACCAGTGATGAGCAAAAAGTTGAGTTATGTGGGATGTGTCTGTCGTGAGCAAGTTGTTATTTGGATCTGTGATACAATGTATGGTGTTTGTTGTGTTAAGTCCACAGAGACGTCTGATGTTTGCCCCGATTTTGTCTGACGGGGTGTTGGGTGAGATTGTGGATGTGAAGTCTGTCATAGCTCTATTTTTTATATTTTTAGCTCTCTCTGGAAAAGTGTGTTTGTGTATATTTGTTTTGTAAGCATTCAGTACATAAACTGACTGCTAAAACGGCGTCGCAACTAGCACTTGTAACTAGGTGGACTACGGAGGGGGAATTCCTTGATGATGAGTAAAATACTTGGTTTGTTGTTACAAAGTAAAGAACTGACTTTTATTAATGAAAGTAACAATATTTATAGGAAAAACTAGCTTAGTTTGCATAAGTGTAATATCAATATAAATTGGGTTATTGTAAACGCAGCAATTGCTTGCCAATGCAAAATTGCATATTGGCAATTTCCGCGTTGACTGACCGCTGTTTTGGTAACTAGGTATATGTGTCGGTTTCGCTGTGATCAGCAGTTTTTTGTAGCTAAGGCAATAATACGTATGGTGTTGCATTTAATTGACCTCGTTAAATTATAACTGTCTGTCATATATTGTGTGTGCTGTAACTTAAATGTATATACGCCTAAACACTCTCCCGGCCGTTGAACAGGTGTTCAACCATCATCTTGTCCTGTTGTGAATCGTCTTGGTGATGCAGTTGGATCAGGTGTATTGATGACTTCATTCCTGGGAACCGTTGGTTGCACAGTCCATAGGCGTTTCTTTCGCATTGCATAGGCACATAGCAATATGATAGAGATAGCTAAGGCAGCATACGATGCTATATGATTATGTAGGACTGAACTTGATTGATAAGGCAACTCTAGATTGTTCAGTGTTGGCAACTTCTGCTTCGTCCAGATCCTTGTCTTCTTGAACCTTGTAGTCTGAGATGTTAATATTTGTCGCAGGTACATGGGTGATGTTTGGCTTGATTAATTTGCCAAAGTGTGCGTAACTTGGACTCACTTGACTAATGATAGTGCCAAACGTACTGATGCTAATCTCCAAGTTGCGTGCAGTACAACCAGATGATAATGAGAGTATTCCGGTGTCTTCTAGCTGTATTGTGGATGGTGTTCCGTTGCATACGGCTTGCAGTTCCATTGCAGAATGTGTTGCAAAGATCCACCTGTTAGGTTGGTGTGTCTTTTCCCAAACCATCTTGGTGGTTCTGTGAGTTGTTTGATACACTTTAGGTTTCTTGTTGTTAAAGAGCTGAAACTCACATCGATTGTTTACATTGAACACAGCTTCTGTGTCCTCTGTTTCGTTAATAGTTCGTTTTTTGGCCATATCTTCTGGAAATAGTGGCGCAAGTCTGTTTATAGGGCGCTTGTAGGTGCCTGAGGCAGTTTTAACGTCAACCACCCTGACATAATTGTCTTGTCCTGGGTATGTTTTGACAATGCGTCCCATAGGCCAACTCATCACAGGTATGTTGTCTTCTTTGACTAGCACCAGCATGCCTTCCTTAATGTTGGAGTTGACGGATTTCCACTTGTGCCTGGCTTGCAGCTCTTGCAAGCATTCTTCCGACCATTGCTTCCAGAATCCTTGCTTTAGTCTGGATACTAACTCCCAGCGCTTTACCAAGGATTTTTCATTGCGGTCCGTGTTTACATCAGGGGGAGCAGTCAACGTTTCCCCAATCAAAAAGTGTGCTGGAGTGAGGGCGGTTGTGTCCGTTGGATCATTTGACATGGGTGTGATTGGGCGAGAATTGAGGATTGCTTCAATTTCGATAATCACCGTATTTAATTCTTCAAATGTTAGAGATGCGGTATTGGTTGTGGTGACCAAAAGTCTTTTTGCAGACTTGACCGCAGCCTCCCATAGCCCTCCAAACGATGGCGCGCGTGGTGGAATAAATTTGAAGGCAACTTGTTTTTTGTTGCACTGATTGATGATCTCGGCTTGGCTTTTTTCGCCAAATATTGATCCTTCCAGTTCCTTCAGCTGGTTGTTTGCTCCAACGAAGTTAGTTGCATTGTCACAATGAATTGTTTGACACTTGCCTCGACGGCTTAAGAAGCGTCGTAAGGCTCCCAAAAAGGCGTCTGTTGTTAGATCACTAACCAGCTCAAGGTGTACCGCCTTGGTGGCGAAGCAACAGAAACAGCTATGTATGCTTTGTCTGGTCGCTTTCCTCGAAGCTTATGATGAATCCATATTGGTCCGCAGTAATCTACGCCTGTTGTAAGAAATGGGCGTGTTGGTGTTACTCGATCGTCTGGCAAATTACCCATAATTTGGTTCATTAACTTGATCCTTGCCTTGTTGCATGTCACGCAATTGTGAATGATATTCCTTGACATTGTTTTGTCGTTGAGGATCCAATATTGTTGTCTAGCGGTTGCTCGTAAGGCTTGGGCACCGCAATGCATATTGTCATCATGCAGATCTTTCAACAGCATTTTTACTATTGGATAATTGTAGGGCAGCAGTATCTGGTGCCTTGCATTGTAAGGGAGTGGGGCTTGATCCAATCTGCCACCAACTCGTATAAGTCCGTCGGATCCTTGTAGGGGGGACAGCGATGAAATAGAACTCCTTTTTCCACCATATTGTGACGCTGCAGCGATTTTAGCTCAGCAGCAAATTCCGCTTGTTGCATTGTCCTCAAAATTACGTTGCGAGCGTGATTCAATTCCTCGACGCTTAGAGTGACAGTTGCTGATCTCTGTTTGTTGTAGCAGAAGCGTAACATGAAGCTACAATGCGTTGTAACTTGTGGAACGAATGACTGTGTCTGCAAGTGTACAATTCCTCACCTATTGTAGATGGGGATATTGCCATGCTTATATGTTTTGTTTTCCTTTCCAGGTTGCTCAGAATGATGTTGGGTATGGTTGCCCATTTATCTGGAGACCCATGCAGGAACAGTGGTCCATATAGCCATAGATTATGCTCAGGTAATCTACGTGCAGATATTCCTCTTGAAAGAACATCCGCTGCGTTGTTAGCGGATGACACATGACGCCATTGATTTTGGCTTGTTAGTGCTTGGATCTTAGCTATCCGGTTGGCCACAAATGTATGGAATGTGGAGGCAGCTGCATTGACAGGACGACCGTAGAATCTGACCAAAAGTATCCTGGTACTGTGTTGGAGTTCAAGTTGAGGTCCCGTCGAATTGTGTCCGCGAGCTCAGCACCCAATAGTGCAGCACAAAGTTCTAGTCGCGGGAGTGACTGCTTTGCCGTTGGGGCTACTCGAGATTTTGAGCATAGCAACCGCACAGAAATTTGTTTATTCTTGTACGTTGCGCGAACGTATTTTGCTGCGCCATAAGCGCGTTCCGATGCATCCACAAATGTGTGCAGTTCCTTTGTGACTGGAATCTTTCCGTGGTATAAATGTCGGGGAATTTGCATCGAATTAAGGGTCTTCAAGTCCTCTCGATAGTCCTTCCAGTCGTTCTGAAGGGATGTGGGTAATTCGTCATCCCAGTCGAGTTTGTCTTCCCAGAGTCGTTGCATGAAGATTTTGGCGACGGGAGCGAATAAGCCTAGGGGATCGAAGATTTGTGCCAGCTCAGAGCAAACGACACGCTTAGTTATTTTCGTAGCTGTGCTGCTCTGAGCGTGGCCACAAAGTTGGTCTCCTTTGGGCATCCAAATAAGACACAATGTCTTGATTCTGTAACTTTCCACTGTGTCCTCGAAGTTTACTTCGCTTGCAATGTCGTCCTTTTGTATCCCTTGCAACAGTTGCTCGTTGTTCGAGCACCATTTTCGTAAGTTAAATCCATAGGGACGCAGGATCTTTAACAACTCTTCTCGAATTTGGACCGCTTCTTGGACTGAGTCTGCTCCTGTGAGGCAGTCGTCTACGTAGAAGTCATTTACTAATTTAGTGGCTCCTACTGGTGATTTGTCCATGTGTGTTGCGCCCAAGTGATTCAGACACTTTGTTGCTAAAAATGGAGCTGAGGCCGTGCCGTATGTAACTGTTTTGAGTCTATAGTACCTTAGCTGCTCCTTGGGATTGTTCCTCCAAACAATCATCTGGTGGAATTGGTTCTCTGGATTGATCCAAATCTGGCGGTACATTTTTTCAATGTCCGCAGTGAACACATATTTGTGTGTTCTGAATCTTAACAAGATTGACATTAGGCCACTTTGCACCGTGGGTCCTTCATGCAATATGTCGTTAAGTGACTTTCCTGTCGATGTCTTGCAGGATGCATCAAAAACTACTCGTAGCTTTGTAGTGCTGCTATCTGATTTTTGCACACAATGATGAGGGATGAAGTAATGACATCTGGGAATCTGTTGTGGTGACACTTCTTTCATGTTTCCTAGATCCTCATATTCTGACATGAACGCTGCATATTGCTTCCAGTATCTGCAGAAGCTCTGCGCTCCGAAGATAAAAATCGTCTTGTCGCAATCTCCATGGAATCTCCCAGGGCTGAATAGTGTTCAGAAAATGGAAGCTTCACAATGAGTCGGCCGTCCACTGCTAACTGCAAATTCTCCAAAAAATGCTTTTCGCAATGGGCCTCAACAGTTGTTCGGTGTTTCTCTGCTGTTTCCATGTTGTCCAGTGTCCAAAATCGCTCTAATAGTTCATTAGTTTCCTCATTAGTTGCTGCCGCACAAATGACTGATGATTCATTTGCTGCCTTAACTTTTCCTGCAACAATCCAACCGAATTCGGTCTTTTGCATAATTGGTCCAGAATGTAATATTCTGTGTTGCTGAGGGAGCAGTATTGAGTAATAATGCTCTGCTCCAATCAACAGATCGATTTTGCCTGGTTTGCTGAAGTACGGGTCAGCAAGTGGTAAATTGCTCGGTATGATCCAGCTCGAATTGTTGATCGCTTGGGCAGGTTGATCCGATATTATATTTGGTAGTACAAATGCTTCCATTCGCATCGTAAAGTTGCTGTGTAGTGACTTAATTGTCACATTTACACAAGCTTTGCTGATCCTTGTATTTCCTCCGATGCCTTCAATCCGGAGAGTTGTGTCATGACGTTTTAGTGCCAGCATTGTCACTAGCCTTTCAGAAATGACGTTGATCTGTGATCCAGAGTCCAGGAGTGGTTTGAATGTTGCCTGCTGTCCATCATTTGCTTGTACAACTACCTTGGCTGTTGCAAGTAAGTTGTAATTTTGGTTGTTAGCGGATGCCACAACTTGTGCGTGTGGTTCTGCTGCTGAAGCGATAGCGTTCTCCAAATGTAGCACAGTGTGGTGTTTCTTGTTGCATTTAAAACAACTGAACTTGCTAGGGCAAGCATTCTTCTTATGGTCATTTTTAAAACAGTTGACGCATAACCTTTGTCGTTGCACCCAATTAAGACGTTCGCTAACTGTTTTAGCGCGAAAGTCGTCACATTTGGATAAATAGTGACCTGTCTTTTTACAATAAAGACATCCTTTGGGTGCACTTGAAGTCGAGGCACATGTTGTATTTTTAGGGTCCTTCTTATAAGTTGCAGAGGCTTTTTTTCCAGTAGCTATGACTGAAACTCGCTGTTCGAGGAACTGGAGCATGGTGTCCAGTGGCTGGATTTCCTTTGTGTTACCCAATGATTGTTCATATAGGGTTTTGTTTGTGCCATCCAGTTTGTTTCTGAGGATGGCAATGATGATTGGATCCCATGTTGAGATGTCAATCCCGAGTCTCTTCAACGAAGCTAATGACTCAACTGTTGTAATGTGCAGTTCTTTTAAAGACTTCACATCGTCGCTGCAGGTTTGTTGCAGCAGAAGACGATTCAATATCCTAGAAGCAATATCTCTAGGATTATTGTACGCATAAACTAAGATTTCCCATGCGAAGAGGTAATTTTCCTCCTTGAGATCAATGTGACGGATTAGTCTTTCCGCCTATCCGATTACGCTGGTCTTGAGGTACCACATTTTACGTATGGTTGGCATTCTAGTTTCATGTATCATACATGAGAACATATCAAAGAACTGAGACCACTTGAGTATATCACCATCAAATTTTGAAATGGAGATGCATGGCAAGTTAATGTTATCGGACACCGTACTATTTGACTTGTCTGTCAGTACGTTCCTAACCTCAGCTTCTGCTTTGAGATAGTCAGTGGCGTCATAGCCTGCTTCCTCCGGGTCCTCAAGCTCCTCGTATATTTGGAAGTGGACCTCTTGAAGTTTTGCCCATAATGAGTTTACAATTTCTGCATTAAGGGGCTTGTGTTGAATGGCGCGATTTTTTGACTCAATCATCGCTTTTTGCCGACGGCACAATGCAACTAGCTTGGCATTTGTGTTTGCTTTGGCATCAACAATTCCTGCAGCAATGGCGGGTTTTGGTTCCGTCCTATTGCTGGTAGACTGATCTGCAATATCAGCTTGTTCTTTGAAGTAGGTTCTGGTTTTTTGAACCAAATCGTGAACCTCTTCGGAGAACTTGTGGTATGGGTGAGACTCCTCTAACTTAGAGTTTTTGATCAAGACATTGTTGTTCTTGAAAATAGTCCACTTTTCTTCAAGGATTTTGGCCTTGGCTTGGTAGTAGCCAGGTTTTGCCTTCCGCTCTGCTGGGTCCTTTTTTGTGTTCTTTATAAGCCTTGATACCTCCTGGCTTATTTCTTCCTGCGCATCTAGGACATCTTCCAATACGAGTGATTTCTCTGTGCTCATTTTGTCGCCTTGTTGACAATGACTAAGCTACCAGAATCACGTTTGTTTTGTTTTTGTATATAGCTCATTGATTACTCCCGACCCGGTGGAAGTGTTTTATTCGCTCGGCCTGAGCTGGATTACGCTTCTATTCGCAACCGTGTGGTGTGGTCGAAGGAGTAGCGAGCTATATGTTGAAGACAGGATCCTTCCTAGGAGTGCTGTGTCGGGGTCACCAAAATGTTTGTGTATATTTGTTTTGTAAGCATTCAGTACATAAACTGACTGCTAAAAAGGCGTCGCAACTAGCACTTGTAACTAGGTGGACTACGGAGGGGGAATTCCTTGATGATGAGTAAAATACTTGGTTTGTTGGTACAAAGTAAAGAACTGACTTTTATTCATGAAAGTAACAATATTTATAGGAAAAACTAGCTTAGTTTGCATAAGTGTAATATCAATATAAATTGGGTTATTGTAAACGCAGCAATTGCTTGCCAACGCAGAATTGCATATTGGCAATTTCCGCGTTGACTGACCGCTGTTTTGGTAACTAGGTATATGTGTCGGTTTCGCTGTGATCAGCAGTTTTTTGTAGCTAATAGCCTGATTCCACTACAAGCAGAATGCAAGTATGTAATTGGAACTCGGGAATGCTGCATTCTTTTGTATTGGATTCCCATTTGTACAATGGGAATCTTGTTCAAATATTCCCCGTTGGTTGGCTGCATTCCCAGTTGGTTGAAAACCGACCAAGTGGGAATGTTAGAAGTTAACATTACAGAGCACTGAACAGAGCATAAACATAGTCGATAGCATGAAATTTGTAATCGATACAAGGTTTATACAGTGCCGATTTGAGTAAAACAGCTTGTCATCAAGTGCATGTCCAAACAAACTGGGATATTCGCTAAACCATGTTTGCATTTTGCGCACAAATTAAAGCAATAATTTT
This sequence comes from Scaptomyza flava, assembly GCA_030179655.1. NCBI lineage: Eukaryota > Metazoa > Arthropoda > Insecta > Diptera > Drosophilidae > Scaptomyza > Scaptomyza flava. The sequence goes on from JARNME010000273.1 coordinate 150,509, forward strand.
TACTTTTTTGGCTTCACTAATTTTATATGTGTTCGAGCTCATATTTGCTTCCAATTATATATAAACGTATAATACACAAATAGCTCTCAGCTGTCACTTAACAGACCCGGTTAAAAAAGAATGCCGAAACCAATTGGATGTATAGTGGAATCACCTACATTCCCGACTTGCTGTTAATGAAGAATGCAGCATAGTGGAATCGGGGTATAAGACAATAATACGTATGGTGTTGCATTTAATTGACCTCGTTAAATTATAATTGTCTGTCATATATTGTGTGTGCTGTAACTTAAATGTATATACGCCTAAACAGAGTGCATTAGCTTGTTTATATTTAAGGAGATTTTCGGCGCTGTTGAAGTTTTTGAAAGTTTGCCAGGTTTTGAATTTATTTGCCCTAAGTTTGGTCAGGGTCTTATTCCACCATGGAGTATTTTTGCTGTAGTGGTGTGGGGTTGTCTGTGGTATACTGTGATGGGCTGCTTGTAGGGTATAAGTTCGTTTATGTCGTTGGTTAGTTTTGCGAAAAGTTGCCAGTCTGCTCCTTTTGTTTTGAACAGGGGACGAGAAAAGTTTGTTGTTTGTTATTGCGGGAACGGGGAGATTAGTATTGGAAAGAAATCACTTCCATGGAGGTCGTCGAGTATTTTCCAGTTAGTGATTGGGGGTGAGTTGGGGCAGCATAACGAAAGGCCTATGTGGGTGAGTGTGTTGCGGGTTGAAAAGTGGGTGGGTGAGCCGTCGTTAAGTAAAGTGAGTTTGGCGTTTTGGATAAATCTGGCTAGGATTCTGCCTCTTCTCTTCTCTTGAAGGGATCCCCAGAAGTGATGCCAGCTGTTGAAGTCGCCTAGGATAATTTGGTTGGCGTTAGTATTGTGCGTTTCAAACTGGTCGCTTAGTAATTTGAGTGAACGCGTATTCAAAGCGTTTCTAGGTGTCTAGGTTGGTTTGACTGTGTGTGTTGTATGGATTTGTGGACTAATATGGCTACTCCACCAAATCGGTTGGAGGTTGTGTTCGTATAGATTTGGTAATTTATTCACTGATAGAAAAAAGCCGTGCTAAAATTAAGTACGACCGTACTTGAATTGAGTATTTGCGATTCTAGTATTTCATTCTCGATTTAAGTATGAAATACTTGAAATGAGTATACAAAAACTTAAATCAAGAATAAAATACTTGAAATGAGTTTAAAAATACTTAAATCAATTACAAACGTTTTTGAATAAAGAATAGGAGAACTTGAATCAAGTATTATTCCAGAAATACTTAAATCCAGTACGAAATTCTTGATTCAAGTACGATTATCGGGTTCAAATCCCGGCGGACTTGAATTTTTTTTTTTTGGTTTTTAAGAACGTGTTACATGTTAATAGTTTACTGTTGTAGCATAAAAATGAACTGCAGTCGTAATGTGCCTGGAATTGGCTTAACAGCTATGGCACTCGACGCAATACCACGAGATTTGTGGTTCAAATCCCGGCGCGGTTAGCATATTCAGAAAATGTTGTTAAAGTTATTTCGAATTTCTTTCATATCTAGCTTAATCCTGAGAATGATAGCCAGTTTTTAAAAAGCTCTAGCTGCGCTATGTATCTATATAATGCCATGTTCACACTATGAAAAATTAATCGCGTGATTAAGATAATCTACCACCGATAATCTTATGCGTTCACACAGCAATCAGCTGATTCGCATAAGATTAAGTTTGGCATTCGTTTGTTTACATTTATAAATGAACAAAATTAAATAACAAACAGCAGAGAAAATTGAAATTAACCATTAGTGAATAAATATTAAGCATTAGTGAATAAAAATGCCGCCAAATATTATTAAAATTATTTTTTTTATGATAAAAATGCTGGATATGGCGAAAATAATGGAGGATTTATTCAATACTTGAAGAGCACAAAGGATTTACGTAAATGTTGGTAGCCCAGGTCGCTGTCATGATTCTAACATTTATGAAAAATCATTGCTCAAGCGAGAACTCAAAAACTGTGAGCTTTTAAATGATATGGCAAGAAACATGAACAACACAAGAGTACCGGTTTTCATAATAGGAGACTCTGCATTCAGACTTGGTGATGAGCTTATGAAACCGTACCCTTTCACTGTTGCACAACCAGCGGATAAAAAAGCGTTCAATTATCGCCTTTCTAAATGCAGGAGGGTAGTTGAGAACGCATTTGGCCACTTGAAAGCTCGATTTAGGAGAATCGGAAAGGGTATCGATAACCAAGTGGACAGTGCTACACTGATCATCAAGGCGTGTTGTGCACTGCACAATTTTCTTAACAACGAAAATTACGAGGTAAATGAAAGTTGGTTGGCATCACAGCAAATGATCGACCATGCAAGACATTCACCAGACATAACAATTATTACTCAAAATGTTGGTAGAGCAGAGGATATACGTAAAGCATTGACATCTTTCATTTGTAAGTACATATTTTATTATATTAATTATTGTTTTTTTAAAAATGACACCATAGCGTCTTTCAGTTCACTAAAATCTGAAACGCAGCGTTTCAAAAGTACCACCTTCTTCTCCTCTATTTCTTTATTCTCTTTAAGAGCTTCTTTAAAATCCTTAGAGGACTGCTCCATATAATCGCATATCTTCGCCTGAAAGCTTTGTTTTTTCTTTTTAGATGAGCGCTCACATTCGGAATCTGATGTTGCTGAAGGCGTTTCATTAAATATCATTCTTGGCGATGTTGGAGAAGGCGACATTGGAGTTGCAGGTGCAGAATATGTTGATGAATCCACATTCAACGAATCATAACTTTCTTCTATGGATAATAATACTTTTTAGTACTTAATATATTAAACAATAAAATATTATATTTACCCATAATACTGTCTTCCACAATTGCTTCAGTGTCAATACTTTTGCAGCCATTCAATATTTGGTGCACAGCAGCATAGTGCTTCCACAAAGATGGCGCACCCCCAGACGGGCCAATTTTTGTCTTCTCCTGTCTGTGAATACAATTTTCAATAAATTTATCATATTTATAAGTGTTTTTACATATAAAAAATTTTACATACCTGTATCTATTTGTAAAATTGTGCACTTTAACTTTTATTTCTGCGCCCGTGAAGTGATAGCCAAAGTTGCGCATCTCTACCGCCATTTCCTCATATATATGCGAGTTTTTCCTAGCAGATCGCAGTTGTTGCAATCTGCTCTGCCATATCTCGATGAGGCAGATTTCTGCCACATCGCACCAATTTATTCTTTTCTTTTTTGCTGCCATATTTTCTTACAAATTGCAAATAAAACCACAATAACAAATAACAGCTGTTCTCATATGGTAAAAACAGCGCCATCTGTCGTTTATGTTAGACAAAAACAGGGTTGCATTGACGCTAATCAACTAGATTAGCAGGTAATCTCGTCAATGAGAGGATTACGTTTGACAGTTTTTGTATGAGTTAATCGCGCGATTATATGTAGATTAGTGCTTTAATCTCGTTAATGACCCTAATCGCGCGATTAAGTGCTATATCAGAACATGGCATAAGACTTTCAGGGTTTAATAAAATCAAGTATTATCATGCATGGATCAAGTACGCAAATTCTCGGACCATGTTTGCACGTACTTATTTCAAAAACTTAATGATTTATCATTTTAAGTACTCAAAAACTTAAATCGAGTTCTGAAAGAACTTAATTCAAGTTTAAAGAGAACTCAAATCAAAAACAAACGAACTTAAAACAAACGTACTTGAATCAAGTACGACATTCTCGGATTCATTAATTCCGTACTTAGTGAGAAATCAAGTTCGAAATGTGGGGTTTTGAGTACGGAATACTTGATTATTTCTATCAGTGTTGGGACGGGAATGGGGGTGTTTGTGTTGTAATAATAGGTTTATTGGAGACAAATGATTTGTGGCGAGTATTTCTTAATTAAAGTTGAGAGCACACTGTAGTTGTTTGTGTAACCCTTGATGATCCATTGTAGTATTACGAGTGACATTTTTAACATTTTGGGTGTTATGGGTTTGGTTTGATTTAGGTTAAAGTTAAATTAAATTAAGTTTAGGTTTAGGGTTAAATTAAAAAATTTTTATTTTTTAAATAGAGTCGCTTTCGCTATTGTTAGTGTATTTGTTCTTGTTTGAGGGTTTGGTTTTGATTTTAGTGTTGGATTTGGTTGTTTTGAGGGTGGTAGAAAGATTGTTTGACTTATCTTTAGCATACAGTTTGATTTTTAGGTCTCCTATAAGGTGTGATGTGTATGGCTTGTTTGCTGCGTTGGTATGGTAGGTATCCAAGTCTTCTGGTTCGGTCGAGTTAGGTTGCTGCGTAGATGCTGGTGATGGTGGTGTTCTGGTTGATGATGTTGCGTTAGAGGCTGCATTGAGTGTGCTTTGAGCGCGCAGAGCTGCTGATATGGTTTGGTGTGTTGCTTTAGTAGGTGGCGCGAGTTGGGTGATTGGCGATGTGTTTGTTGGCGTGTATGTACTTGGTGCTTGCGTGGTGGTTGAGTGTTGTGTTATATTGCTGAGAGTTTTTGCATAAGATGCTCTGATGTGATGGCCGTGTCGGTTGTTATAGATGTTAAGTGCAGTTTTGTTGTCTGTTTTTTCTGTAATTTTTATAGCTTTTAGTTCTTGTTGTTTCAAGAATGCGGGGCATTTGCAGTCGAGGGGGCTGTGTTGGTGATCGATATCCGGATTGTTGTTGCAACTTAGGCAAATTTCTTCGTTTTTGCATAGCTCGTTTTCGTTCGTGTGTCTTGCGTTTGATCAATTTATGCATATTTCTATGCCTTTGCATACTGGAGTTGGATGGCCAAAACGGAGGCACTTTGTGCATCTTAGGGGTAGTGGGATGTACGGGCGCACTTGGACTGTTTCGCAGCCGATTCTTATTTTTTCTGGGATTCTCAGGGTTCCGAAAGTGATTATGATGAGTCCAGTTTCTATTAGCGTATTGTTGTTTTCTTCATAGTTTGTGTTTGTTGGCTGTTTTTTTTTTTTTTAAGATTTTTCTAACTTCTGTTACATGTTGTGAGTAGTAGGGAACTGCCGGTTCTAACTCAAAAGGATGCCAACAATTTATGACCCCATTAATTTTTATGACCCTTTTATTGCCCCCTTGTTTTTTGACCCCCTTCCATATCATAATTTATGACCCTTTTTTTCCCATGATCGTGTCCCTCCTTTGATAAGACTAGGGTGGAGAACAAAGGATTAACATTCCTAGGCCACCACTTTACCAGCAGCATCTGTGAGAATTAGTGATCAAAGGATTTGGAGTCAAGTGCGCGCCTGTTGAACCTGCGTTGCATTATACACCTGCAAGCAGGTGATCAGAGGAACAGATTTGGCTATTTACCTAACTAGTGTTAGAGTCAATTGTGCGCCTCTTTGACGTGCGTGGCATTGTAAACCTGTTTATGGTCATGAGGTGCAGTGTGCACAGGAAGAAAGGATAGATCAAAAAGAGTCGAGAGGGTGCCTGTTTGACGTGCGCTGCATTGTTAACCTGAAAGCAAGCAATAAAGAATGAATGTTTATGGTCATGAGTAGCAGTGTGCAAAGGAAGGAAGGATAGAAAATAGAGAAAAGCGAACGCTTGTTCGATGTACGTTGCATTATTATGGTCAACAGCAACAACAACAAGAACATACAGATTCGTGGAGTTCTGTGAACAAGGGATGCAAATTTTCCTACGCAGCAGCAGCAGCAGCGGCAGGATCAATACGTTGATCTTTATGACTGTGTGAATGAGAGGATCAGTTTTAACTATTTAACCAATTAGTGTTAGAGTCAAGTGTGCTCCTGTTTTAAGTACGTTGCGCTGCACACGTACATTGATATTGTCAACAGCAACAACAACTACAACCTTCGTGGGGGCGTTATGTGTGCAAGGGTGGGAATTTTCTTACGCAGCGGCAGCAGCAGCAAGATCAACACATTGTTTATAAACAAGAGTATTGATACTTATACATTTCGATTATAAAGAGTTAGAGGGAGAAGGTTTAAGAGGGGGAGTGTTAGAGGGAGAAGGTGTAAGAGGGGGAAAGAGTTAGAGGGGGAAAGTGTTAGAAAGAGACTGTGTGCAAGAAAGTGTTAGAGGGAGGAAGACTTAGAGACAAGTTTGTGCATGCTTGAAGTGCGCTAGTCAAAGGTCAAGTACATTAGTTGGCTAATGTGTTATAGGTATCACCGTCCGTGAGGTTCAGTGAGCAAAGTACATTGCCTATGAAACTATTAAATGCTAGAGTCAAGTGTGCACAGGTTACTTAGCTACAAGTTAGTAGATAAGAGAGAGAGAGAGAGTCAACTGTGAGCAGGTTTCTTAGCTACGAATAAGTAGATAAGAGAGAGTCGAGAGGGCACCTGTTTGACGTGCGTTGTCTTGCACACCTGCAAGCAAAACATTAACAATGAATGAATGTGAAAACCAGTGATCAAAGAATAAAAGGATTGAGACAAGATTGTGCTTTTTTGAAGTACGCTGGTCTAAGGGCAGTACATTCGTAGGCCACATTGTTATGATCAAAAGCAACACCATCAGCAACAACAACTACAACCTTCTTGGGGCTCTTTGAACAAGAGATGGAACTTTTCTTACGCAGCAGCAGCAGCAGCAATGTCAATACGTTGAGCCTTATGGTTGTGATAATGACAGGATCAGTTTTTGCTATTCAACCAATTAGTGTTAGAGTCAAGTATGCTACTGTTTTAAATACATTGCTTTGCACACGTAAATTGTTATTGTCAACAGCAACAACAACATCCTTCGTGGGGGGTTATGTGTGCAATGATGGGAATTGTCTTTCGCAGCAGCAGCAGCAGCAAGATCAACACATTGTTTTTAAACAAGAGTATTGATACTTGTACATATAGATTATAAGGAGTTAGAGGGAGAAGGTGTGAGAGGGGGAGTGTTAGAGGGAGAAGGTGTAAGAGGTGGAAAGGATAGAGTGGGAAAGTGTTAGAGGGAGAAGGTGTTAGATACGAATAAGTAGATAAGAGAGAGTCGAGAGGGCGGCTGTTTGACGTGCGTTGCCTTGCACACCTGCAGGCAAAACAAAAACAATGAATGTTTGTGAAAACCTGTGATCAAAGAATAAAAGGATTGAGACAAGATTGTGCTTGTTTGAAGTACGCTAGTCAAAGGGCAGTACATTCGTAGGCCGCATTGTTATGATCAAAAGCAAAACCAACAACAACAGAACAACAACATTCGTGAGTGTTATGTAAGCAAGGGATGGGAATTTTTTCGCAGCAGCAGCAACAAGATCAACACAAGAGTATTGAGACTTGCAGATTTAGTTTGAAATATTATAGGGGGAAGTTGTAAGAGGAGGAAAGTGTTAGAGGGAGAAAGAGAGAGTTAGTATTAGAGAGAGTAGGTGTTAGAGGGGGAAAGTGTTATAGGGGAAAGTGATCCTGCTTGTATTATTATATTAAAACACGCTCCGTTATGCGATTCTATACACGAGCGTCTATGAAATGCAGGTGGTATGTTTATTGATTGTCCCTTCTTCTAACGCACACTCAACTTATTCGCTACTTACGTTTCTAACCTTTGTTTGCATATATCTGTTTTGATTATTGCACTGACTTCTGTTACTTTTATAGAGCTAATAAGTATAACTTTTTAATAAACCAATGAACATTTTTTAGGTTGGTGTACTTTGTTAAGAAACTATCAAATTATGTTTTTCTTATGGGTATGTTTTAAGTTTATTTCATGTATATATATATCATTTTTTTATTTTTTTTTTATAGATTTTTGTAGTATGTTAAATTTAAGATTTATATTAAGCTTGTTCCGTTGAGGGATTTAGCAAACACAAACACCGAACATTAAGATTAATGACAAGCCGGTAGAACACACAAGTCATACTCCATGATTTTGTTTCGGCTTTATAAAAAGCTTTTTTAAGTCAATATTATAAGCCTTAGTTCTAGTACTCACTTGAAAGCTTAACGAAGTTCGTGTAGCTGGTATAATAAATCATGTTTTAACAAACTAATTTTGATCTTAATATTTATACTTCATCGTTTATTGAGATTATTGTTATTATTATTTTTTTAATCCCCATCTATTGGATTTCGTTCTATCTCAGTAATAATTTATTTTGCTTATACATTCTTTAAATTCCTTAAGGTAATCATTTGGGCTTATCAAATAATCATTTCCTTAACTTTCCCTCTGCTCGCTTTAAGATTTTCATCAAATGACACTTTTCATATTTAAGATATCCGTCAAACTATTTCTTATACTCAACTAAAATTATTTCATCAAACTCACATATCAAATCAATTTCTAAAATAAAGAAAATGAAAACCGTAAGATGTTCTTAGCAGCTTGATTTTTTTTTATAAACGGGTTTTACCAACTCTTTCTCAGTATGCTACCTACGATAAAAATGTATAAAGAATGTGTTTTGTACTCATTTACTGACTTCAAAAATTCTTCTATTGACGTTGTATGATACCTTATCTTAATTTGTGTTTTATTTAATCGTTTTCTTCAACTTAGTACTCTACAGATAGTAGTAGTTAGCTATTTTGACTAGGCTTTACGCTTAAAACGAGATAGATTGTATTATTGTCCTTAACAAGTTAACTTAATTTTAACAGGGAAATCGATCGGACATTGATTTTTAACTTTATAATTGATTGCTTTAATATATTTCAACTGTCAACCTATGTACATTTCTACTTTTTAAGTGATTATGTTAGATTTTTATATTTCCAAACTCATTGCTTGAACTTACAAAATTTCGTTACTAATTTCTTATAATTGATGGATGGTAATATTTTATTTCATTATTCTCCCCATTTTTCTTGCATTTAATAAGGAAGTGCATTGAACTAGCTTATCAGTTCGAGATATGAGTCTGTTTCGAAAAGTATGAATACGTTAAATGTTTAAATTTTGCTGCTAAAAACACGGATTTTTCAGGTTTAAAAACAGGGTGTTGATATTTGTTTAAACGAAGGGCTGTTATATGTGCAATATGCAGATATAACAGTCCACCAGTTTAACATCTATCAACAACCTGTTTTAAAAACAGTTTGCTGTTAGCTGCTATTTTTATATAACAGTCAAACATCAACCACCGGGTTGGATGATTGTGTTTTCGCTGACGAAAGCAAATTCAACTTATTGGGCAGTGGTGGCAAGTCCATGGTGCTGCGGAAGCCGGATACTGAACTGCAGAAGAATCACTTAAGACCAACCGAGAAACACGGCGGGTGTAGTGTATTGGTTTAGGCCAAATTTCCACAAAAGGAGCGGGGAATCTTATTTTCATTGATGGCAAAATGAACTAAGACCATTATTTGAAAATTTTGAGCCAAAATTTGAAGAATTCGGTCGAGATATCGGGTATTGGCAACTCATTCAAGTTATATCAGGGTAACAACCCAAAGCATAACGCCTACAAAACGGAGTCTGGGTTGTTATATAACTGCCCAAAAATCTTGGAAAAGGCACCCCAATCACCACATCTACATTCTGTTGAAAATTTGTGGAGTGAGTTGGTCCGCCGTGTGCACAAAACGCCAATATCGTCCTTATCCGTATTATTAGAACGGCTTCAGGAAGAATGGGCTTATACTGGGCATGAATTTACCCAAAAAATTACAAAACTGTGCCAAAATGCCTAGGCGATACCATACAATATAATGGGTATCATACCAAATATAAGATTACGTTTTTTTCTTAGCTAAAATAGATATTTGTTACTTGAAAAAAAAAAACCGAATATTAATGTTGCGCAAATTTTGGCCTTTTTTTTGTTTTATGCATATTTTCTTTATTAGTTCAAAATAAAATCTAGATATATATAGCTCGATGAAAAGCTGATTTAACAAGCTTTAATTTACAATTTTTGCATTTTTCATTATTCTTGGTTTTAATCATTTTATTCGTGTTTGAAGTTGAAAAAAAAACCCGAATATTAATGTTATCCACTGTATACCCTATTCACCATGTTTTTTAGTGAGGGGCATACAAATATAACTGTAATAGCTGATAAGAATTTCTTCGAATGCTGTTTAAAGTGAACAATGACCTACAATAAAATTGTACAATTTTGTAAACATTGTATGCAATCAAGCAAACCATTAACTAGCTCCTTAGTATTGATCCTTGAAGGTCATGTGATATATCAATGGAAAGGTATTTAAGTGTAGGTCATAAATATATATTAACTTTGTGCCTTGCTGCTCGGTTTAAAAGATATTTAAATTTAATTTTTATTTTCAACTTTTAAAATACAAATTGCAAAATAACTCTTATTTTTAATTGTTAAAATAAAAATTGAAAAGCAACTCTTATATTTAATTTTTACAATAAAGATTGAAAATAAGATTTATTAAACAATTTTTTATAAATAATTTAAATATAATAATTAAATAATAATTTATTCATTTAAGTCAAAAAATAAGAGTTATTGATTTAGTTAAAGAAAAACAAGTGGAAACGTTGCAGTCGGACGCAACCGACTGCGGTCTATTCGATACCAGTATTAAAACCGCAGAAACAGGCCTGATTGCAAAGGGAAACGGATGCGGCAAGGGTGTACGCTGCCTTAAAGATTCTCCGATGCAGATGGGGATTCCACCAGCTGTCTTCGTTGCAAATTTGGTGACTCTAGCTCAAAATTTTTAAAGAGTGGGGAAAGGGGGGCTTGGGCGGTATGGGTGGGTGTGGCATCCAAATTTTTGCTGCAGATCTTTGTGGAATGTCAATTGCTATCTTCATACCAAATTTTGTTAATCTAGCTCGAAGTTTGTAAAAGGTTGGGAAAGGGGGCATGGGGGCGGAATGGGTGGAAGAGCTCTTACATTTTTGACGCAGTTTTTTGGAGGTTGCTAGTAGCTATCTTCTCACCAAATTTGCTGGTTCTAGCTATAAGGATGTGCGAAATATAAGGACTTATCGGTTTTGAGTTAACGAATTTATCGATTTACTAGCCCTCAGCTATCGTAGAACCTCCATCATGACACTTTAATTTGCTATCCCATAGATAAAGAGAACTGGAAAGTTTCAAGTCTCTAGCTTGAATGGTGTGGAAAAATGTTGCGAACATACAGACGGACGGACACCATGACGGACATTGCGCAACCCCAATATACTCTTTACCTTCGGTATCGAGAATAAAAACAAAGGTTAGAAAGGGATGGCGCTTAACATTTAAATGACCAGCCAATATGAATGGATGATAGTATTTAACTTAAGGTTAGAGGGGACCAATCAATTAGTATTCTCATCTGCTTTTCATAGACGCTCGTCCCCTCTATCCTTTCCCCCTCTTACACCTTCACACTCAAACACCCTCTCCCTCTAACTCCACATAGCCCACATGAATGTTTTTGATGTTGCTGCTTTTGACAAAAAAAAAAAAAAAACAAGTGGAAACGTTGCAGTCGGACGCAACCGACTGCGGCATACTCGATACCAGTATTAAAACAGGTAAAAAGAGGCCTGATTGCAAAGGGATACGGATGGGGCAGGGGTGTACGCTGCCTTAAAGATTCTCCGATGCAGATGGGGATGCCACCAAATATCTTCCTTCCAAATTTGGTGACTCTAGCTGAAAGTTTGTAAGAGCTGTTGAAAGGGGGACTGGGGGCGGTATGGGTGGGCGTGGCATCCAAATTTTTGATGCAGATCTTTGTAAAATGTCAATTGCTATCTTCATACCAAATTTGGTGAATCTAGCTCGAAAATTGTAAAAAGTTGGGAAAGGGGGGCTGGGGGCGGTATGGGTGGGCGTTGCATCCAAAGTTTTGATTCAGATCTGTGTGGAATGTCAATTGCTATCTTCATACAAAATTTGGTGCTCTAGCTAAATGTTTGTAAAAGGTGGAGAAAGGGGGGTGAAATGGGTAGGCGTGGCTCCAAAACTTTCAGGAAGATTTTTTGGGGTCGTTGCCAGCTATCTTCCTACCAAATTTGGTGGCTTTAGCCTCACAACTCTGGAAGATACACGCACTCCCGATTTTGACGAAGCGTTGGGGCAGATGGGGTCGGCTAGGGCGGTATTGGTGGGCGTGGCATCCAAAATTTTGATTTTTGATTTTGGGGTATCATTATCACCTATCTTGGCACCAAATTTGGTGGCTATAGCTAAAAAACTGTGGGAGGTATGGGCTTTTCTGATTTCAAAATGCGGGTGGCTGGGGGCGGAATGGGTGGGCGTGGCTCCCAAACTTTGATGCAGGTCATCATCACCTATCTTGGCACCAAATTTGGTGGCTCTAGCTCAAAAACAGTGGGAGATATAGGCTTTTTTCACTTTCAAATGCGGTGGGGGGGGGGGGGGGGATGGCTGTGGCGAAATTGGTGGGTGTGGCTCCAAAATTTGTAATGCAGTTTTTGGGGGTTGCTAGTATCTCTCTGCCCACCAAATTTGGTAGTTCTAGCTGTAAGGATGTGGTCAAGAGTATATTGGTTTTGTGAAATGTCCTTCATGGTGTCTGTCCGTCTTGAAACTTTCAAATTCTCTTTATCTATGGGAAAGTAAATTAAAGTGTCAAGATTGGGGTTCTACGATAACTGGGGGGCTGGCAAATCGATAAATTCGATAACTCAAAACCGATAAATCCACATATTTCGCACATACTTACAGCTAGAACTACCAAACTTGGTAAGAAGAAAGCTACGATCAACCCCCAAAAAACTGCATCAACAATTTTGGAGCCTCGCCCACCCATTCCGCCCCCCAGCCTCCCCCCCGGATTTTAAAGTCAACAAAGCCTATATCTCCCACAGTTTTTGAGCTATAGCCACCAAATTTGGTGCCAAGATAGGTGCTAATGACCCCACAAAAACTGCATCAAAAGTTTGGATGCCACGCCTACCGATACTGCCCTAGCCGCCCCCATCCATCCTAACGCTTCGTCAAAAACGGGAAAGCGTGTATCTTCCAGAGTTGTGGAGCTAGAGCCACCAAATTTGTTAAGAAGATAGCTGGTTACGACCCCCAAAAAACAGCATCAACAATTTTGGAGCCACGCCCACCCATTCCGCCCCCCAGCCCCCCCGGATTTTACAGTCAACAAAGCCTATATCTCCCACAGTTTTTGAGCTATAGCCACCAAATTTAGTGCCAAGATAGGTGCTGATGACCCCACAAAAACTGCATCAAAAGTTTGGATGCCACGCCTACCGATACTGCCCTAGACGCCTCCATCCTCCCCAACGCTTCGTCAAAAACGGGAATGCGTGTATCTTCCAGAGTTGTGAAGCTAGAGCCACCAAATTTGGTAGGAAGATAGCTGGCAACGACTCTGGTACCAGCGAACTTTGTGAGATGGTTCTGAGGTGGGCTAGCTGAAGCCACCGGACGGGTCGTAGGTTGCGGATAGCGCAAGTCCTCCAGTAAGGTTAGCTGCGAATAGCGACTTGTCGTAATAAGCAGTCCCGGACAAAAGCGGGTGCCACACCGTTAGTGGGACCGACAAGACGCTTGTCTGACCGTCTTTAAAACATAGTCTCACACACACCCAATTCCTACACAAGATCCTACCCATTTCCTATCCCCTACATCTCACACGGGCAGTGGTGACGTCCTTAGGCAAGGGTGCCTCTTCACTCCCCTAAGCCAGGGTGTTACGTGGTCCGTGCCCATTGGTTTGTTTGCAGTCAGGGGTTACCGACTGTAATAGAACGGAGCCTCACCGATACCTGGCCGCCTCGGTGAGTATACCTGGCCCCGGCGTGTTAATGGGGGCTATGACACGCCGGTTCTACTTTCCCCCATACTCGTGGGACCTAATATATGGAAAACAGTAAACTTTTTAATGATATGCGGGGCTTAACCGCTACACAGCTAGCAGAGCGGATGGAAGAGGCGGCTCTGGACTTGGGTGGCAAGCTGACACCGCGCGGGGGCCAGGCCCCCCACTCGAGGAGTGTTGCCAAGCCAAAGGACTCGTCCCCGAAGCAAAGCACCTCCAGAAGTGCAGAGGCTTTCAAGCCGCGAGTGGTTGACAGTGGCGACACCAAACGGACGAACGTAGGGGGTGGGAGCGCAGTGCCCGGCACTGCCCCAGTGGCTGTCACGCACACAAGCAATGTCGGCGGGAAAGACACTGCAACACCCTCTTCTGGTCCGCAGAAGAGCAAGCAGATGCCGCCCATCCCGGCACCAGGCCAACCCGCTAAGGCATGGCCTAAGCGGAGCCGGCCGCAAATGGTATCTTCGGTACCTGGGTAGTGGCTTGAAGCCGGAGGAGGCGCGCAGGAGAGCGCTGGAGCATCGGGCCCTGACCGTGTCTCCAGGCGAGAGGAAGGGAGAGGAAGCTGGCGTGGGGAAGAAGCGGCAATGGCAACAAACATTGCCTGCTGAGGCCCCCAATGACGCCAATAAGAAACCAAAGCGCAAGGGCAACGCGGCTCCTGAGGGCTCTGGAACCTCGAGGGACACGAAGCATCCGAAGGCAGCCTCGTACGCCAGCGTAGCCAAGGGCACAATTTTGGCTATAATGGCGAGCGAGCACCCGAAGAGGCTTCTGTCCAAAGAGGAGCTGACGGCGGTGGAACTGGCCCTCGTCGAGGAGATGAGGAAGGGCTGGACCGCAAGCCTGAATTTCAACGGCATCCACTTTCGCACAGGCCTGGTACTGGTGGAATGTATTGATGATGAGACCAAGAAGTGGCTAGAGCTTAAGGTCCCTAGCATCAGCTCTGCGGTGGGCGTGCAGCTTTGCACCTTTCCAAAGGACGAGATTCCGATGCCTAACATCGTGACCGTCTTTTTGTCGCGGACGGCTGGCGAGCCGGTGGCAAAGTCCTTTGGGTTGCTCTAGGAGCAGAACAGAGGGCTCAGCACTGATACCTGGAAGCTGCTCAGGTGGAAGGAGGCTGAGGAAGGCAAGATCCTGACGCTAGGCGTGGAGGATGACGCACTTGCTCTCCTAAAGAACCATTTCATGCTGTTGAGCTTCCGCTTTGGGCAGCTCAAATGCAAGCTTCATGGGAAGAAGCAGGAAGCGGCGGCGGCTGATGCGGAGGCGAAAGCTGACGATGTGCCTGGCACTTCAGCAGCCTCAGCCGAAGCGACGCATGAGTGTCCGCCAGATGGAGCAGCGGAAGCAGAGGCGTTGGCGGTAATAGAGGCCGAGCTAGACTCGGTGTCCCTCCAGGGTATGGACCTGTCCAGACTCAACGTCCGCGGAGATGGTGACATCACCAGTGAGGATGGGCCATCCGATGACGAGCGGACACCCACCGGGGCGCAGTCAGAGGCATATCTGACGCTCTCGGAGGGTGAAGAAGAGCTCTAGGGATGGAGACCACCAGCGTTGCACAGATTAACCTGCATCATGCGAGGGCAGCTTCGGATGTCATCGGGAGGTTGGTCACCAGGTTGGACCTGGGGCTGGTGCTCACCCAGGAGCCATGGGTCGTCAGAGGTAGGATCTGCGGCCTTAACCACGTAAGTGCAAGAGTAATTGGGGATGTAAGAGAGGCATCGCCAAGAGCTTGTATCTTGGTACAGAAGAATACTAACTTTCTATGTCTTTCTAACTTTCTCACCAAAGATTTAGTAGCAGTGCTGATCACTGGAGAGCATGGAAGTATCGTGGTGGCGTCGGCGTACTTCCCGGGAGATGAGGCGGAGGCTCCTCCATTAGAGGTTCAGGCGCTAGTGGACTACTGCAGCAGCAAAAAGCTGCCATTGCTGCTGGGGTGCGATGCCAACGCACATAGCATCACGTGGGGCAGCACAGATACAAACAGCAGAGGTGAGTGTTTACTTGATTTTCTACTAGTTAAGGATCTCACTGTTTTCAACGTGGGGGCAGAACCTACGTTTGTAACCAAAAGCAGGGCCGAGGTGTTAGATATCACCTTTGGCAATGACGGAGGCTCCAGGTTGGTTCGCAACTGGAGAGTCTCTACTGAACTATCATTGTCGGACCATAGGATTATCCTATTCGACATTTGTAGTAACCTAAGACTTAGTAAGGACATCAGAAATCCTCGACAGACTGATTGGCAACAATATCGGTCCTGTCTGGGGTTAAATCTGAGCAGACTAAACTACAGTAAAAGAGCTTCCTCACAGGAAGAGATTGAGCAGCTATCTATAGACGTGGGCAAGACTATCTTGGATGCTTATCATTTAAGCTATCCTATTAAGAGCATTAAATCCAGCAGGGATAATCCATGGTGGACTAAGAAGCTAGGACTACTTCGAGTGGAGGTCAGGAAACTGTTTAACGCAGCTAAAAAGAGTAATGACAAATGGGATTGTTACACCAGGAAGCTTACTGAGTATAACAAGGAGATACGCAATAGCAAACGGGATCATTTCAGGAAGTTTTGTTCCACTCTAGAGCGGGCCACGCCCACTGCAAGGGTGTTCAAAGCCATCTCAAAAGGGAAAGTGCTCTCGGAACTTTGCCTTAAGAGACAGGATGGGACTTTCACGGACAATGAGGTAGAGAAGGCTGAACTTCTCTTACAAACTCATTTCCCGCTTTGTAGGACCATTTCAGATAGTGATAGCAGCTACGTACAGACCTCTGGGAGGAGACCCGAGTGGAGATTAGCTGCAGAAATTGTAACTGAGCATAGGATCAGGTGGGCCATCGGATCACTCAGTCCCTATAAGTCCCCGGGGTTGGATGGCATCATTCCCATCCTCTTACAGAAGGGTATAGACCCTCTCTTATTATTTCTAATCAGAATCTTCCGTGGGAGCATTGCCCTGGGGTACATACCGAGGGAGTGGAGGACGGCGAGGGTGATTTTCATCCCGAAGGCAGGAAAGAAAGACCCGTTTCTTCCCAAATCCTTCAGGCTAATCAGCCTTACCTCATTCCTGCTAAAAACCCTCGAAAAGATAGTAGACAATCACATTAGGTCTGTGCACCTAGTGGCCAAGCCACTACATGCACATCAGCATGCGTATGGGGCAGGGATGTTGCTTGACCTAGTGAACACTCTCCAGAAGTCTGTGAAAGCAAAAGAGGTCGCACTCTGCGCCTTTATGGACATAGAAGGTGCTTTTGACAACACGGCGCATGACGTGGTGGTCAGAGCTCTTGAGAGTAGAGGAGTTGAATCAGGACTCACGTCCTGGTTAGGCAAACTCCTGGACTCTCGCATAGCAGAAGTAACCGTCAGCAACTCGACGATTAGAGCATAAACCACCAGAGGCTGTCCTCAAGGAGGTGTCCTATCACCTCTCCTTTGGAGTCTGGTGGTAGATGATCTCTTAGCTAAGTTTACGGATAATGGCTTTCGATGTCTAGGCTATGCCGATGACATAACCATAATCTGCAAGGGGAATTTTGAGAGCACATTATGTGATAGAGTCACCCTGGGCCTTCGACTAAGCCTGGACTGGTGTAGGGACGTGGGGCTGAACATCAACCCAGCAAAGACCACGATTGTCGCCTTCACAAATCGGTACAAGCTTAAGTCTATGAGACCCATAGTCATTGGAGGTACAATTATACCAGTGTCCACGGAGGTCAAATATCTGGGGGTTATACTAGATAAAAGACTCCTCTGGAAACAGCAGGTGGAGCACGCTGTTCGGAAGGGCACTTTAGCCCTGATGAGCTGCAGAACTCTTGCGGGGAAAAACTGGGGGCTTTCACCTAAGATTCTGATGTGGATGTATACTGCTATGGTGAGGCCCATGGTGTGCTACGGAACAGGGGTCTGGGCTGGACACATGGACCGGGAAGGTGCAAGAAAGCAACTGGGTAAACTCCAGAGGCTTGCATGCTCGTGCATCTCGGGCGCAATGCGCACCTGCCCCTCCACGGCTCTAGACGTTCTATTAGGGCTTCCACCGCTGCATATATACATAAAACACAACGCAAGCAGAAGTCATATGAGGATAACGGGGGCATTAGCAACCGGATTGGCTGCAGGAGCCACAGACTCACTGTTAGAATATCCACAGGATGCGCAGATGGCGTAATTTAGCTTCAGTAAGCTCTTTAACATAGAGCTTAGCTATAAGGCAGAATGGACCAACCTGTCAACTACCTATAATGTGAAAACACATGCTATTAGTTGGTACACAGACGGTTCGCTTACAGAGGAGGGGGCCGGGGCCGGAGTCTGCGGACCTCGACTCAATTACCATGAACCCCTTGGCAAGTTCGCCAGTATCTTCCAAGCGGAAATAAACGCGATAGAGAGATGTGCCGCTTTCAACATCGACAGAGGGTACGATCGCAGAGACATAGCCATCTTTTCAGACAGTCAGGCAGCTATAAAAGCACTAGGTGCTTATAAAATAGCTTACAGGCTGGTTTGGCAAGGTATAGAAACATTAAACAGGTTGGGGACTAATAATAGAGTCACCATCTATTGGGTCCCTGGGCACGCGGGAATCCCGGGTAATGAGGTAGCGGACCAAATGGCCAGGAAGGGGGCAAGCACTCCTTTCTGCGGGCCGGAACCTTTCTGTGGGCTGGGCCCTGGGGTCATCGAGCAGAGCAGCCGCTCTGACCTTTGGTCCGATAGTGCGAACTTCTGGTTGTGTTCGCAGGGGGCGAGACAGAGTAAAAGGCTTTTAGGCAACTACAACAAGACGATGACTGAGGACTGTCCGAAGCTGAGCAAGGTTTCTCTTCGGATTGTCACAGGCTTTTTGACAGGACACTGCAGATTGCGTAGGCATTTACATAGGATACGCATAGGGAACGAGGCTACATGCTGGCTCTGTCTGGAGGGGGACGAAACTCCAGAACACCTACTAGAGGAGTGCCCTGCCATAGGTCGGCTGAGATTATCTCAGCTCGAGCGGGTCACACTAAACACTGAGGAGATGAGGGCTCTCCGTCCAGGCGACACCATCGCGTTTCTGCGATCGATTGCACTGTACGGGGAGCTGTAGCTCATACACTAGGATGAGGGCACAATAGACCCAGGTGGTCGCAGTGCACTAACCTCCTTTTTCATAATTGTAAATTGTAGCTGGCAACGACCCCTAAAAATCTTCCTCAACGTTTTGGAGCCACACCTACCCATTTCGCCCCCCGTTTCCCCACCTTTTAGAAACATTAAGCTAGAGTCACCAAATTTGGTATGAAGATAGCAATTGACATTCCACAAAGATCTGCATCAAAAATTTGGATGCCACGCCCACTCATACCGCCCCCAGCCCCCCTTTCCCCACTTTTTACAATTTTCGAGCTAGAGTCACCAAATTTGGTATGAAGATAGCAATTGACATTCCACAAAGATCTGCATCAAAAATTTGGATGCCTTACCCACCCAATCCGCCCCCAGCCCCGTTTGCCACAGCTTTTACAATTTTCGAGCTAGAGTCACCAAATTTGGTATGAAGATAGCAATTGACATTTCACAAAGATCTGCATAAAAAATTTGGATGCCACACCCACCCATAGCGCCCCCAGCTCCCATTTCCACAGCTCTTACAAACTTTGAGCTAGAGTCACCAAATTTGGAAGGAAGATAGTTGGTGGCATCCCCATCTGCATCGGAGAATCTTTAAGGCAGCGCACACCCCTGCCGCACCCGTACCTCTTTGCAAGCAGGCCTCCTTTTACCGGTTTTAATACTGGTATGGAGTGTGCCGCAGTCGGTTGCGTCCGACTGCAACGTTTCCACTTGTTTCTAATGTTTTTGATAGGCAGCAGTTAAGTGAGCTTGGTCCATAGTTGGTTATTATTGTTTTGTTTGAGTTGGGTTTCAGGATAGGTATGGCTAGGCTGGTTTTGTAGAATTGCGGGTTGAAAACGGTATTAAATAGGCTTGTGATTCTGGCTTTTAATGTGTAGGAGGTGTTTTTGATCATGGGGTATGATATTCTATTAGAACCAGGAGTGGTTCCTTTGAAGGAGTGTAGTGCAGCTAGGAGTTATATTTGTGTAATGTCAGATTCTATTGTCTTTGCTGTCGCGCTGATTATGAAGCTGTTTGACTTGTCTGTGTATTTGTTGGCTATGAAGTTTTGGTTGGAGTTTTCGTCTTTGGAGTGGTCTGACCAGTGATGAGCAAAAAGTTGAGTTATGTGGGATGTGTCTGTCGTGAGCAAGTTGTTATTTGGATCTGTGATACAATGTGTGGTGTTTGTTGTGTTAAGTCCACAGAGACGTCTGATGCTTGCCCCGATTTTGTCTGATGGGGTGTTGGGTGAGATTGTGGATGTGAAGTCTGTCATAGCTCTATTTTTTATGTTTTTAGCTCTCTCTGGAAAAGTGTGTTTGTGTATATTTGTTTTGTAAGCATTCAGTACATAAACTGACTGCTAAAAAGGCGTCGCAACTAGCACTTGTAACTAGGTGGACTACGGAGGGGGAATTCCTTGATGATGAGTAAAATACTTGGTTTGTTGTTACAAAGTAAAGAACAGACTTTTATTCATGAAAGTAACAATATTTATAGGAAAAACTAGCTTAGTTTGCATAAGTGTAATATCAATTAAATTGGGTTATTGTAAACGCAGCAATTGCTTGCCAATGCAAAATTGCATATTGGCAATTTCCGCGTTGACTGACCGCTGTTTTGGTAACTAGGTATATGTGTCGGTTTCGCTGTGATCAGCAGTTTTTTGTAGCTAAGGCAATAATACGTATGGTGTTGCATTTAATTGACCTCGTTAAATTATAATTATCTGTCATATATTGTGTGTGCTGTAACTTAAATGTATATACGCCTAAACACTCTCCCGGCCGTTGAACAGGTGTTCAACCATCATCTTGTCCTGTTGTGAATCGTCTTGGTGATGCGGTTGGATCAGGTGTATTGATGACTTCATTCCTGGGAACCGTTGGTTGCACAGTCCAAAGGCGTTTCTTTCGCATTGCATAGGCACATAGCAATATGATAGAGATAGCTAAGGCAGCATACGATGCTATATGATTATGTAGGACTGAACTTGATTGATAAGGCAAATCTAGATTGTTCAGTGTTGGCAACTTCTGCTTCGTCCAGATCCTTGTCTTCTTGAACCTTGTAGTCTGAGATGTTAATATTTGTCGCAGGTACATGGGTGATGTTTGGCTTGATTAATTTGCCAAAGTGTGCGTAACTTGGACTCACTTGACTAATGATAGTGCCAAACGTACTGATGCTAATCTCCAAGTTGCGTGCAGTACAACCAGATGATAATGAGAGTATTCCGGTGTCTTCTAGCTGTATTGTGGATGGTGTTCCGTTGCATACGGCTTGCAGTTCCATTGCAGAATGTGTTGCAAAGATCCACCTGTTAGGTTGGTGTGTCTTTTCCCAAACCATCTTGGTGGTTCTGTGAGTTGTTTGACACACTTTAGGTGTCTTGTTGTTAAAGAGCTGAAACTCACATCGATTGTTTACGTTGAACACAGCTTCTGTGTCCTCTGTTTCGTTAATAGTTCGTTTTTTGGCCATATCTTCTGGAAATAGTGGCGCAAGTCTGTTTATAGGGCGCTTGTAGGTGCCTGAGGCAGTTTAAACGTCAACCACCCTGACATAATTGTCTTGTCCTGGGTATGTTTTGACAATGCGTCCCATAGGCCAACTCATCACAGGTATGTTGTCTTCTTTGACTAGCACCAGCATGCCTTCCTTAATGTTGGAGTTGACGGATTTCCACTTGTGCCTGGCTTGCAGCTCTTGCAAGTATTCTTCCGACCATTGCTTCCAGAATCCTTGCTTTAGTCTGGATCCTAACTCCCAGCGCTTTACCAAGGATTTTTCATTGCGGTCCGTGTTTACATCAGGGGGAGCAGTGAACGTTTCCCCAATCAAAAAGTGTGCTGGAGTGAGGGCGGTTGTGTGCGTTGGA
Organism: Scaptomyza flava; assembly: GCA_030179655.1. Lineage (NCBI taxonomy): Eukaryota > Metazoa > Arthropoda > Insecta > Diptera > Drosophilidae > Scaptomyza > Scaptomyza flava. The sequence continues at coordinate 172,261 of JARNME010000273.1, forward strand.
TCATTTGACATGGGTGTGATTGGGCGAGAATTGAGGATTGCTTCAATTTCGATAATCACCGTATTTAATTCTTCAAATGTTAGAGATGCGGTATTGGTTGTGGTGACCAAAAGTCTTCTTGCAGACTTGACCGCAGCCTCCCATAGCCCTCCAAACGATGGCGCGCGTGGTGGAATAAATTTGAAGGCAACTTGTTTTTTGTTGCACTGATTGATGATCTCGGCTTGGCTTTTTTCGCCAAATATTGATCCTTCCAGTTCCTTCAGCTGGTTGTTTGCTCCAACGAAGTTAGTTGCATTGTCACAATGAATTGTTTGACACTTGCCTCGACGGCTTAAGAAGCGTCGTAAGGCTCCCAAAAAGGCGTCTGTTGTTAGATCACTAACCAGCTCAAGGTGTACCGCCTTGGTGGCGAAGCAACAGAAACAGCTATGTATGCTTTGTCTGGTCGCTTTCCTCGAAGCTTATGATGAATCCATATTGGTCCGCAGTAATCTACGCCTGTTGTAAGAAATGGGCGTGTTGGTGTTACTCGATCGTCTGGCAAATTACCCATAATTTGGTTCATTAACTTGATCCTTGCCTTGTTGCATGTCACGCAATTGTGAATGATATTCCTTGACATTGTTTTGTCGTTGAGGATCCAATATTGTTGTCTAGCGGTTGCTCGTATGGCTTGGGCACCGCAATGCATATTGTCATCATGCAGATCTTTCAACAGCATTTTTACTATTGGATAATTGTAGGGCAGCAGTATCTGGTGCCTTGCATTGTAAGGGAGTGGGGCTTGATCCAATCTGCCACCAACTCGTATAAGTCCGTCGGATCCTTGTAGGGGGGACAGCGATGAAATAGAACTCCTTTTTCCACCATATTGTGACGCTGCAGCGATTTTAGCTCAGCAGCAAATTCCGCTTGTTGCATTGTCCTCAAAATTACGTTGCGAGCGTGATTCAATTCCTCGACGCTTAGAGTGACAGTTGCTGATCTCTGTTTGTTGTAGCAGATGCGTAACATGAAGCTACAATGCGTTGTAACTTGTGGAACGAATGACTGTGTCTGCAAGTGTACAATTCCTCACCTATTGTAGATGGGGATATTGCCATGCTTATATGTTTTGTTTTCCTTTCCAGGTTGCTCAGAATGATGTTGGGTATGGTTGCCCATTTATCTGGAGACCCATGCAGGAACAGTGGTCCATATAGCCATAAATTATGCTCAGGTAATCTACGTGCAGATATTCCTCTAGAAAGAACATCCGCTGCGTTGTTAGCGGATGACACATGACGCCATTGATTTTGGCTTGTTAGTGCTTGGATCTTAGCTATCCGGTTGGCCACAAATGTATGGAATGTGGAGGCAGCTGCATTGACAGGACGACCGTAGAATCTGACCAAAAGTATCCTGGTACTGTGTTGGAGTTCAAGTTGAGGTCCCGTCGAATTGTGTCCGCGAGCTCAGCACCCAATAGTGCAGCACAAAGTTCTAGTCGCGGGAGTGACTGCTTTGCCGTTGGGGCTACTCGAGATTTTGAGCATAGCAACCGCACAGAAATTTGTTTATTCTTGTACGTTGCGCGAACGTATTTTGCTGCGCCATAAGCGCGTTCCGATGCATCCACAAATGTGTGCAGTTCCTTTGTGACTGGAATCTTTCCGTGGTATAAATGTCGGGGAATTTGCATCGAATTAAGGGTCTTCAAGTCCTCTCGATAGTCCTTCCAGTCGTTCTGAAGGGATGTGGGTAATTCGTCATCCCAGTCGAGTTTGTCTTCCCAGAGTCGTTGCATGAAGATTTTGGCGACGGGAGCGAATAAGCCTAGGGGATCGAAGATTTGTGCCAGCTCAGAGCAAACGACACGCTTAGTTATTTTCGTAGCTGTGCTGCTCTGAGCGTGGCCCCAAAGTTGGTCTCCTTTGGGCATCCAAATAAGACACAATGTCTTGATTCTGTAACTTTCCACTGTGTCCTCGAAGTTTACTTCGCTTGCAATGTCGTCCTTTTGTATCCCTTGCAACAGTTGCTCGTTGCTCGAGCACCATTTTCGTAAGTTAAATCCATAGGGACGCAGGATCTTTAACAACTCTTCTCGAATTTGGACCGCTTCTTGGACTGAGTCTGCTCCTGTGAGGCAGTCGTCTACGTAGAAGTCATTTACTAATTTAGTGGCTCCTACTGGTGATTTGTCCATGTGTGTTGCGCCCAAGTGATTCAGACACTTTGTTGCTAAAAATGGAGCTGAGGCCGTGCCGTATGTAACTGTTTTGAGTCTATAGTACCTTAGCTGCTCCTTGGGATTGTTCCTCCAAACAATCATCTGGTGGAATTGGTTCTCTGGATTGATCCAAATCTGGCGGTACATTTTTTCAACGTCCGCAGTGAACACATATTTGTGTGTTCTGAATCTTAACAAGATTGACATTAGGCCACTTTGCACCGTGGGTCCTACATGCAATATGTCGTTAAGTGACTTTCCTGTCGATGTCTTGCAGGATGCATCAAAAACTACTCGTAGCTTTGTAGTGCTGCTATCTGGTTTTTGCACACAATGATGAGGGATGAAGTAATGACTTCTGGGAATCTGTTGTGGTGACACTTCTTTCATGTGTCCTAGATCCTCATATTCTGACATGAACGCTGCATATTGCTTCCAAGTATCTGCAGAAGCTCTGCGCTCCGAAGATAAAAATCGTCTTGTCGCAATCCCCATGGAATCTCCCAGGGCTGAATAGTGTTCAGAAAATGGAAGCTTCACAATGAGTCGGCCGTCCACTGCTAACTGCAAATTCTCCAAAAAATGCTTTTCGCAATGGGCCTCAACAGGTGTTCGGTGTTTCTCTGCTGTTTCCATGTTGTCCAGTGTCCAAAATCGCTCTAATAGTTCATTAGTTTCCTCATTAGTTGCTGCCGCACAAATGACTGATGATTCATTTGCTGCCTTAACTTTTCCTGCAACAATCCAACCGAATTCGGTCTTTTGCATAATTGGTCCAGAATGTAATATTCTGTGTTGCTGAGGGAGCAGTATTGAGTAATAATGCTCTGCTCCAATCAACAGATCGATTTTGCCTGGTTTGCTGAAGTACGGGTCAGCAAGTGGTAAATTGCTCGGTATGATCAAGCTCGAATTGTTGATCGCTTGGGCAGGTTGATCCGATATTATATTTGGTAGTACAAATGCTTCCATTCGCATCGTAAAGTTGCTGTGTAGTGACTTAATTGTCACATTTACACGAGCTTTGCTGATCCTTGTATTTCCTCCGATGCCTTCAATCCGGAGAGTTGTGTCATGACGTTTTAGTGCCAGCATTGTCACTAGCCTTTCAGAAATGACGTTGATCTGTGATCCAGAGTCCAGAAGTGCCTTGAATGTTGCCTGCTGTCCATCATTTGCTTGTACAACTACCTTGGCTGTTGCAAGTAAGTTGTAATTTTGGTTGTTAGCGGATGCCACAACTTGTGCGTGTGGCTCTGCTGCTGAAGCGATAGCGTTCTCCAAATGTAGCACAGTGTGGTGTTTCTTGTTGCATTTAAAACAACTAAACTTGCTAGGGCAAGCATTCTTCTTATGGTCATTTTAAAACAGTTGACGCATAACCTTTGTCGTTGCACCCAATTAAGACGTTCGCTAACTGTTTTAGCGCGAAAGTCGTGCACTTGAAGTCGAGGCACATGTTGTATTTTTAGGGTCCTTCTTATAAGTCGCAGAGGCTTTTTTTCCAGTAGCTATGACTCGAACTCGCTGTTCGAGGAACTGGAGCATGGTGTCCAGTAGCTGGATTTCCTTTGTGTTACCCAATGATTGTTCATATAGGGTTTTGTTTGTGCCATCCAGTTTGTTTCTGAGGATGGCAATGATGATTGGATCCCATGTTGAGATGTCAATCCCGAGTCTCTTCAAGGAAGCTAATGACTCAACTGTTGTAATGTGCAGTTCTTTTAAAGACTTCACATCGTCGCTGCAGGTTTGTTGCAGCAGAAGACGATTCAATATCCTAGAAGCAATATCTCTAGGATTATTGTACGCATAAACTAAGATTTCCCATGCGAAGAGGTAATTTTCCTCCTTGAGATCAATGTGACGGATTAGTCTTTCCGCCTATCCGATTACGCTGGTCTTGAGGTACCACATTTTACGTATGGTTGGCATTCTAGTTTCATGTATCATACATGAGAACATATCAAAGAACTGAGACCACTTGAGTATATCACCATCAAATTTTGAAATGGAGATGCATGGCAAGTTAATGTTATCGGACACCGTACTATTTGACTTGTCTGTCAGTACGTTCCTAACCTCAGCTTCTGCTTTGAGATAGTCAGTGGCGTCATAGCCTGCTTCCTCCGGGTCCTCAAGCTCCTCGTATATTTGGAAGTGGACCTCTTGAAGTTTTGCCCATAATGAGTTTACAATTTCTGCATTAAGGGGCTTGTGTTGAATGGCGCGATTTTATGACTCAATCATCGCTTTTTGCCGACGGCACAATGCAACTAGCTTGGCATTTGTGTTTGCTTTGGCATCAACAATTCCTGCAGCAATGGCGGGTTTTGGTTCCGTCCTATTGCTGGTAGACTGATCTGCAATATCAGCTTGTTCTTTGAAGTAGGTTCTGGTTTTTTGAACCAAATCGTGAACCTCTTCGGAGAACTTGTGGTATGGGTGAGACTCCTCTAACTTAGAGTTTTTGATCAAGACATTGTTGTTCTTGAAAATAGTCCACTTTTCTTCAAGGATTTTGGCCTTGGCTTGGTAGTAGCCAGGTTTTGCCTTCCGCTCTGCTGGGTCCTTTTTGTGTTCTTTATAAGCCTTGATACCTCCTGGCTTATTTCTTCCTGCGCATCTAGGACATCTTCCAATACGAGTGATTTCTCTGTGCTCATTTTGTCGCCTTGTTGACAATGACTAAGCTACCAGAATCACGTTTGTTATGTTGTGGTATATAGCTCATTGATTACTCCCGACCCGGTGGAAGTGTTTTATTCGCTCGGCCTGAGCTGGATTACGCTTCTATTCGCAACCGTGTGGTGTGGTCGAAGGAGTAGCGAGCTATATGTTGAAGACAGGATCCTTCCTAGGAGTGCTGTGTCGGGGTCACCAAAATGTTTGTGTATATTTGTTTTGTAAGCATTCAGTACATAAACTGACTGCTAAAAGGCGTCGCAACTAGCACTTGTAACTAGGTGGACTACGGAGGGGGAATTCCTTGATGATGAGTAAAATACTTGGTTTGTTGGTACAAAGTAAAGAACTGACTTTTATTCATGAAAGTAACAATATTTATAGGAAAAACTAGCTTAGTTTGCATAAGTGTAATATCAATATAAATTGGGTTATTGTAAACGCAGCAATTGCTTGCCAACGCAGAATTGCATATTGGCAATTTCCGCGTTGACTGACCGCTGTTTTGGTAACTAGGTATATGTGTCGGTTTCGCTGTGATCAGCAGTTTTTTGTAGCTAATAGCCTGGTTCCACTACAAGCAGAATGCAAGTATGTAATTGGAACTCGGGAATGCTGCATTCTTTTGTATTGGATTCCCATTTGTACAATGGGAATCTTGTTCAAATATTCCCCGTTGGTTGGCTGCATTCCCAGTTGGTTGAAAACCGACCAAGTGGGAATGTTAGAAGTTAACATTACAGAGCACTGAACAGAGCATAAACATAGTCGATAGCATGAAATTTGTAATCGATACAAGGTTTATACAGTGCCGATTTGAGTAAAACAGCTTGTCATCAAGTGCATGTCCAAACAAACTGGGATATTCGCTAAACCATGTTTGCATTTTGCGCACAAATTAAAGCAATAATTTTTACTTTTTTGGCTTCACTAATTTTATATGTGTTCGAGCTCATATTTGCTTCCAATTATATATAAACGTATAATACACAAATAGCTCTCAGCTGTCACTTAACAGACCCGGTTAAAAAAGAATGCCGAAACCAATTGGATGTATAGTGGAATAACCTACATTCCCGACTTGCTGTTAATGAAGAATGCAGCATAGTGGAATCGGGGTATAAGACAATAATACGTATGGTGTTGCATTTAATTGACCTCGTTAAATTTTAATTGTCTGTCATATATTGTGTGTGCTGTAACTTAAATGTATATACGCCTAAACAGAGTGCATTAGCTTGTTTATATTTAATGAGATTTTCGGTGCTGTTGAAGTTTTTGAAAGTTTGCCAGGTTTTGAATTTATTTGCCCTAAGTTTGGTCAGGGTCTTATTCCACCATGGAGTATTTTTGCTGTAGTGGTGTGGGGTTGTCTGTGGTATACTGTGATGGGCTGCTTGTAGGGTATAAGTTCGTTTATGTCGTTGGTTAGTTTTGCGAAAAGTTGCCAGTCTGCTCCTTTTGTTTTGAACAGGGGACGAGAAAAGTTTGTTGTTTGTTATTGCGGGAACGGGGAGATTAGTATTGGAAAGAAATCACTTCCATGGAAGTCGTCGAGTATTTTCCAGTTAGTGATTGGGGGTGAGTTGGGGCAGCATAACGAAAGGCCTATGTGGGTGAGTGTGTTGCGGGTTGAAAAGTGGGTGGGTGAGCCGTCGTTAAGTAAAGTGAGTTTGGCGTTTTGGATAAATCTGGCTAGGATTCTGCCTCTTCTCTTCTCTTGAAGGGATCCCCAGAAGTGATGCCAGCTGTTGAAGTCGCCTAGGATAATTTGGTTGGCGTTAGTATTGTGCGTTTCAAACTGGTCGCTTAGTAATTTGAGTGAAAGCGTATTCAAAGCGTTTCTAGGTGTCTAGGTTGGTTTGACTGTGTGTGTTGTATGGATTTGTGGACTAATATGGCTACTCCACCAAATCGGTTGGAGGTTGTGTTCGTATAGATTTGGTAATTTATTCACTGATAGAAAAAAGCCGTGCTAAAATTAAGTACGACCGTACTTGAATTGAGTATTTGCGATTCTAGTATTTCATTCTCGAAATATGAAATACTTGAAATGAGTATACAAAAACTTAAATCAAGAATAAAATACTTGAAATAAGTTTAAAAATACTTAAATCAATTACAAACGTTTTTGAATAAAGAATAGGAGAACTTGAATCAAGTATTATTCCAGAAATACTTAAATCCATTACGATATTCTTGATTCAAGTACGATTATCGGGTTCAAATCCCGGCGGACTTGAATTTTTTTTTTTTTTGGTTTTTAAGAACGTGTTACATGTTAATAGTTTACTGTTGTACTTATTTTTTTTTTTTTTTTAAATCATTAATAAGCATAAAAATTCCAAAAAAGTTGAGGTAAGCCAAGTGCACTTAGCATAAAAATGAACTGCAGTCGTTATGTGCCTGGAATTGGCTTAACAGCTATGGCACTCGACGCAATACCACGAGATTTGTGGTTCAAATCCCGGCGCGGTTAGCATATTCAGAAAATGTTGTTAAAGTTATTTCGAATTTCTTTCATATCTAGCTTAATCCTGAGAATGATAGCCAGTTTTTAAAAAGCTCTAGCTGCGCTATGTATCTATATAATGCCATGTTCACACTATGAAAAATTAATCGCGTGATTAAGATAATCTACCACCGATAATCTTATGCGTTCACACAGCAATCAGCTGATTCGCATAAGATTAAGTTTGGCATTGGTTTGTTTACATTTATAAATGAACAAAATTAAATAACAAACAGCAGAGAAAATTGAAATTAACCATTAGTGAATAAATATTAAGCATTAGTGAATAAAAATGCCGCCAAATATTATTAAAATTATTTTTTTTATGATAAAAATGCTGGATATGGCGAAAATAATGGAGGATTTATTCAATACTTGAAGAGCACAAAGGATTTACGTAAATGTTGGTAGCCCAGGTCGCTGTCATGATTCTAAAATTTATGAAAAATCATTGCTCAAGCGAGAACTCAAAAACTGTGAGCTTTTAAATGATATGGCAAGAAACATGAACAACACAAGAGTACCGGTTTTCATAATAGGAGACTCTGCATTCAGACTTGGTGATGAGCTTATGAAACCGTACCCTTTCACTGTTGCACAACCAGCGGATAAAAAAGCGTTCAATTATCGCCTTTCTAAATGCAGGAGGGTAGTTGAGAACGCATTTGGCCACTTGAAAGCTCGATTTAGGAGAATCGGAAAGGGTATCGATAACCAAGTGGACAGTGCTACACTGATCATCAAGGCGTGTTGTGCACTGCACAATTTTCTTAACAACGAAAATTACGAGGTAAATGAAAGTTGGTTGGCATCACAGCAAATGATCGACCATGCAAGACATTCACCAGACATAACAATTATTACTCAAAATGTTGGTAGAGCAGAGGATATACGTAAAGCATTGACATCTTTCATTTGTAAGTACATATTTTATTATATTAATTATTGTTTTTTAAAAATGACACCATAGCGTCTTTCAGTTCACTAAAATCTGAAACGCAGCGTTTCAAAAGTACCACCTTCTTCTCCTCTATTTCTTTATTCTCTTTAAGAGCTTCTTTAAAATCCTTAGAGGACTGCTCCATATAATCGCATATCTTCGCCTGAAAGCTTTGTTTTTTCTTTTTAGATGAGCGCTCACATTCGGAATCTGATGTTGCTGAAGGCGTTTCATTAAATATCATTCTTGGCGATGTTGGAGTCGGCGACATTGGAGTTGCAGGTGCAGAATATGTTGATGAATCCACATTCAACGAATCATAACTTTCTTCTATGGATAATAATACTTTTTAGTACTTAATATATTAAACAATAAAATATTATATTTACCCATAATACTGTCTTCCACAATTGCTTCAGTGTCAATACTTTTGCAGCCATTCAATATTTGGTGCACAGCAGCATAGTGCTTCCACAAAGATGGCGCACCCCCAGACGGGCCAATTTTTGTCTTCTCCTGTCTGTGAATACAATTTTCAATAAATTTATCATATTTATAAGTGTTTTTACATATAAAAAATTTTACATACCTGTATCTATTTGTAAAATTGTGCACTTTAACTTTTATTTCTGCGCCCGTGAAGTGATAGCCAAAGTTGCGCATCTCTACCGCCATTTCCTCATATATATGCGAGTTTTTCCTAGCAGATCGCAGTTGTTGCAATCTGCTCTGCCATATCTCGATGAGGCAGATTTCTGCCACATCGCACCAATTTATTCTTTTCTTTTTTGCTGCCATATTTTCTTACAAATTGCAAATAAAACCACAATAACAAATAACAGCTGTTCTCATATGGTAAAAACAGCGCCATCTGTCGTTTATGTTAGACAAAAACAGGGTTGCATTGACGCTAATCAACTAGATTAGCAGGTAATCTCGTCAATGAGAGGATTACGTTTGACAGTTTTTGTATGAGTTAATCGCGCGATTATATGTAGATTAGTGCTTTAATCTCGTTAATGACCCTAATCGCGCGATTAAGTGCTATATCAGAACATGGCATAAGACTTTCAGGGTTTAATAAAATCAAGTATTATCATACATGGATCAAGTACGCAAATTCTCGGACCATGTTTGCACGTACTTATTTCAAAAACTTAATGATTTATCATTTTAAGTTCTCAAAAACTTAAATCGAGTTCTGAAAGAACTTAATTCAAGTTTAAAGAGAACTTAAATCAAAAACAAACGAACTTAAAACAAACGTACTTGAATCAAGTACGACATTCTCGGATTCATTAATTCCGTACTTAGTGAGAAATCAAGTTCGAAATGTGGGGTTTTGAGTACGGAATACTTGATTATTTCTATCAGTGTTGGGACGGGAATGGGGGTGTTTGTGTTGTAATAATAGGTTTATTGGAGACAAATGATTTGTGGCGAGTATTTCTTAATTAAAGTTGAGAGCACACTGTAGTTGTTTGTTTAAATTAAATTAAGTTTAGGTTTAGGGTTAAATTAAAAAATTTTTATTTTTTAAAGAGAGTCGCTTTCGCTATTGTTAGTGTATTTGTTCTTGTTTGAGGGTTTGGTTTTGATTTTAGTGTTGGATTTGGTTGTTTTGAGGGTGGTAGAAAGATTGTTTGACTTATCTTTAGCATACAGTTTGATTTTTAGGTCTCCTATAAGGTGTGATGTGTATGGCTTGTTTGCTGCGTTGGTATGGTAGGTATCCAAGTCTTCTGGTTCGGTCGAGTTAGGTTGCTGCGTAGATGCTGGTGATGGTGGTGTTCTGGTTGATGATGTTGCGTTAGAGGCTGCATTGAGTGTGCTTTGAGCGCGCAGAGCTGCTGATATGGTTTGGTGTGTTGCTTTAGTAGGTGGCGCGAGTTGGGTGATTGGCGATGTGTTTGTTGGCGTGTATGTACTTGGTGCTTGCGTGGTGGTTGAGTGTTGTGTTATATTGCTGAGAGTTTTTGCATAAGATGCTCTGATGTGATGGCCGTGTCGGTTGTTATAGATGTTAAGTGCAGTTTTGTTGTCTGTTTTTTCTGTAATTTTTATAGCTTTTAGTTCTTGTTGTTTCAAGAATGCGGGGCATTTGCAGTCGAGGGGGCTGTGTTGGTGATCGATATCCGGATTGTTGTTGCAACTTAGGCAAATTTTTCGTTTTTGCATAGCTCGTTTTCGTTCGTGTGTCTTGCGTTTGATCAATTTATGCATATTTCTATGCCTTTGCATACTGGAGTTGGATGGCCAAAACGGAGGCACTTTGTGCATCTTAGGGGTAGTGGGATGTACGGGCGCACTTGGACTGTTTCGCAGCCGATTCTTATTTTTTCTGGGATTCTCAGGGTTCCGAAAGTGATTATGATGAGTCCAGTTTCTATTAGCGTATTGTTGTTTTCTTCATAGTTTGTGTTTGTTGGCTGTTTTTTTTTTTTTTAAGATTTTCTAACTTCTGTTACATGTTGTGAGTAGTAGGGAACTGCCGGTTCTAACTCAAAAGGATGCCAACAATTTATGAACCCATTAATTTTTATGACCCTTTTATTGCCCCCTGTTTTTTGACCCCCTTCCATATCATAATTTATGACCCTTTTTTTCCCATGATCGTGTCCCTCCTTTGATAAGACTAGGGTGGAGAACAAAGGATTAACATTCCTAGGCCACCACTTTACCAGCAGCATCTGTGAGAATTAGTGATCAAAGGATTTGGAGTCAAGTGCGCGCCTGTTGAACCTGCGTTGCATTATACACCTGCAAGCAGGTGATCAGAGGAACAGATTTGGCTATTTACCTAACTAGTGTTAGAGTCAATTGTGCGCCTCTTGACGTGCGTGGCATTGTAAACCTGTTTATGGTCATGAGGTGCAGTGTGCACAGGAAGAAAGGATAGATAAAGAGAGTCGAGAGGGTGCCTGTTTGACGTGCGCTGCATTGTTAACCTGAAAGCAAGCAATAAAGAATGAATGTTTATGGTCATGAGTAGCAGTGTGCAAAGGAAGGAAGGATAGAAAATAGAGAAAAGCGAACGCTTGTTCGATGTACGTTGCATTATTATGGTCAACAGCAACAACAACAAGAACATACAGATTCGTGGAGTTCTGTGAACAAGGGATGCAAATTTTCCTACGCAGCAGCAGCAGCAGCGGCAGGATCAATACGTTGATCTTTATGACTGTGTGAATGAGAGGATCAGTTTTAACTATTTAACCAATTAGTGTTAGAGTCAAGTGTGCTCCTGTTTTAAGTACGTTGCGCTGCACACGTACATTGATATTGTCAACAGCAACAACAACTACAACCTTCGTGGGGGCGTTATGTGTGCAAGGGTGGGAATTTTCTTTCGCAGCGGCAGCAGCAGCAAGATCAACACATTGTTTTTAAACAAGAGTATTGATACTTATACATTTCGATTATTAAGAGTTAGAGGGAGAAGGTTTAAGAGGGGGAGTGTTAGAGGGAGAAGGTGTAAGAGGGGGAAAGGATAGAGGGGGAAAGTGTTAAAAGGGAGAAGGTGTTAGAGGAGGAAAGAGTTAGAGGGGGATAGTGTTAGAAGGATACTGTGTGCAAGAAAGTGTTAGAGGGAGGAAGACTTAGAGACAAGTTTGTGCATGCTTGATTGTGCTTTTTTGAAGTACGCTGGTCTAGCAGTACATTCGTAGGCCGCATTGTTATGATCAAAAGCAAAACCAACAACAACAAGAACAACAACATTCGTGAGTGTTATGTAAGCAAGGGATGGGAATTTTTTCGCAGCAGCAGCAACAAGATCAACACAAGAGTATTGAGACTTGCAGATTTAGTTTGAAATATTATAGGGGGAAGTTGTAAGAGGAGGAAAGTGTTAGAGGGAGAAAGAGAGAGTTAGTATTAGAGAGAGTAGGTGTTAGAGGGGGAAAGTGTTATAGGGGAAAGTGATCCTGCTTGTATTATTATATTAAAACACGCTCCGTTATGCGATTCTATACACGAGCGTCTATGAAATGCAGGTGGTATGTTTATTGATTGTCCCTTCTTCTAACGCACACTCAACTTATTCGCTACTTACGTTTCTAACCTTTGTTTGCATATATCTGTTTTGATTATTGCACTGACTTCTGTACTTTTATAGAGCTAATAAGTATAACTTTTAATAAACCAATGAACATTTTTTAGGTTGGTGTACTTTGTTAAGAAACTATCAAATTATGTTTTCTTATGGGTATGTTTAAGTTTATTTCATGTATATATATATCATTTTTTATTTTTTTTTATAGATTTTGTAGTATGTTAAATTTAAGATTTATATTAAGCTTGTTCCGTTGAGGGATTTAGCAAACACAAACACCGAACATTAAGATTAATGACAAGCCGGTAGAACACACAAGTCATACTCCATGATTTTGTTTCGGCTTTATAAAAAGCTTTTTTAAGTCAATATTATAAGCCTTAGTTCTAGTACTCACTTGAAAGCTTAACGAAGTTCGTGTAGCTGGTATAATAAATCATGTTTTAACAAAACTAATTTTGATCTTAATATTTATACTTCATCGTTTATTGAGATTATTGTTATTATTATTTTTTTAATCCCCATATATTGGATTTCGTTCTATCTCAGTAATAATTTATTTTGCTTATACATTCTTTAAATTCCTTAAGGTAATCATTTGGGCTTATCAAATAATCATTTCCTTAACTTTCCCTCTGCTCGCTTTAAGATTTTCATCAAATGACACTTTTCATATTTAAGATATCCGTCAAACTATTTCTTATACTCAACTAAAATTATTTCATCAAACTCACATATCAAATCAATTTCTAAAATAAAGAAAATGAAAACAGTAAGATGTTCTTAGCAGCTTGATTTTTTTTTATAAACGGGTTTTACCAACTCTTTCTCAGTATGCTACCAACGATAAAAATGTATAAAGAATGTGTTTTGTACTCATATACTGACTTCAAAAATTCTTCTATTGACGTTGTATGATACCTTATCTTAATTTGTGTTTTATTTAATCGTATTCTTCAACTTAGTATTCTACAGATAGTAGTAGTTAGCTATTTTGACTAGGCTTTACGCTTAAAACGAGATAGATTGTATTATTGTCCTTAACAAGTTAACTTAATTTTAACAGGGAAATCGATCGGACATTGATTTTTAACTTTATAATTTATTGCTTTAATATATTTCAACTGTCAACCTATGTACATTTCTACTTTTTTAGTGATTATGTTAGATTTTTATATTTCCAAACTCATTGCTTGAACTTACAAATTTCGTTACTAATTTCTTATAATTGATGGATGGTAATATTTTATTTCATTATTCTCCCCATTTTTCTTGCATTTAATGAGGAAGTGCATTGAACTAGCTTATCAGTTCGAGATATGAGTCTGTTTCGAACAGTATGAATACGTTAAATGTTTTAATTTAAGGGTTAAGTATCTATTAGATGCCATGTTATTAGGGCGTATTTATTCATATAATTATTATAATTATTTCTTAAGGAGACTTATTTTCTTTAGTGCTCAAAACTTATTGTCGCTAAAGGATTTATTTTTTCATGATCTGAGTTATTTATTTAATTCGTGAAACCATTGTATTGTGATTTATTATTCTTGAATCTTTGCATTAATATTGAATTTGGATGGCAAAATACGGTTGTGATGTACTAAAGCTCGAGATGACTTGAGAGTCGGTATTTTGCAAAACGGGCGGTAGAGTACTTAAAATTTTTAATTGTAGTGTGTTTTTAAAATAATGTACTTTAACTATCACCGGAATGGTTTATACCCACTAAATATTGATATTTTCGGTTTTTTGTTCCTTTGTATTAGTCGTTTTATACACCCTAGCTCTTGATCCTGTTTTTGATTTTAGTAGAGTGTTTGATTTTATTGCATACTGTTTGTGGAGGAGGCTCCAAATAATAAGATTTGGTTTAATAATTGTATAGTAAGATTTATTTTTCTTTTTTTATGTTGGTAAAGCAATAGTTGTATGTTAAACTAATAAAAAGAGCGCAAGCAAGTCATTTAAAATAATTTTCACTAACTTAGGATTCATGGTATTAAGACCGTTTAGACTTCAAGTAGTAAGTAGTAAGCAGTTTTGCTAGACTATATTCTATTATGATTCTTGTGGGTTATAATTCGTACATTGAAAGAGCGGGATAAAGCTGTTCTTGTTTAGGTCCACAATCTATTTTCTTGGTCCATTTTCCTTTACATATAATACGGCAGGGAGTAAGATTTAAAATTTGTTTGTCATTCCATTCTAATAATATTTGTATATTGTTTTTATTATTTTGCTATTTAATTTTTATTTTATACTTTTATGTTATTTGACTTTATATATCGCCTTTAAATTAAGGGTTTTGCCTCTCAATTTTTGAACCGAGTCATAGTATTTTTTTTTTCTGTGCTGCATAAACGAAAGCATGCTTGATCCCAGATATGTTTATTCTTAATCAATATGTAGATCAACACCGTAGGCTTTCAAGTACTATATGTCTGTATCTATATTTTATCAGCTTTTAGGTATTGAGATTAAATTTTGCTCAGAATCTAATCGCTGACTTAAACACATGAGTGTTACAACTTTCACACTTAAGGAGCATCAGATCTTTCGTTTCAAAGTGTTTACTATTTGACGCTTTTAAGAACAATTTGCTTGCCTGAGCTAGGTAGGTTATACAGTTAAAACAATTAGTGGAAAGACGGAACTGTCTTATAGAATTTCTTCAACATTATTAGGTGGTTCTTTCCGTTTCGCATTTTATCACGCACTTTGAGATTATTATATTACTTAATGGAATGTGCTCTATGTTCCTGATTGTTTGCTGATTATTGTTGTTAATTATTATTTTGTTTATTTATTCTTTTGCATCTCATATAGTATTTTCCCTTATGTTTCTTTTTATTGCGCTCCACTTCTAAACTTACTTTAATAATTTTCGATGTTTCCTACAATTTATATTCAATCGCCCTTTTTTTGACAAAAACTGGGCTGTTAAAAACGGAAGCCAATTAATCTATCAAACTGATGGAAGGGAATAGTTGTGTTTATTTTTCATTTACAAATAAAAATAGGCTGTTATACGGGTACACAAAATATTTACTTATATTAAATTAAAAGTACTGTCACTGTTTACGACAGCCTGGCATCCTAAAGAGACTCAATCGCTCACCATCATCACTTGACACCCCACCCTCCCATACGACGAAGCGATCCTCACCTGGACCATCAATCGTACACACATAATTAACTTTTACCTATATAATGTACGGTTTGCATGTAGGCGCCTTATTTGAATAGTATTTCATTGTTTTACTCTGTACCGATTTCGATCCCTGATTTATATTATTTCCAGCTACTTTCCAAGGCTCACACCTTAACTTTTAACACACCAGCCACAAAACATATAATTTGGATATAAAAACATTAGACAACGACATCAAGCACCAAGAGCTATTACAAAAATTTATAAAGTATTCGGAGGAAATTTGATCGAACAATGTAACACCCAAAATATTTATTATGGTTTACATTAAATCGTGAAGTCATAATCGAGTCTACTACGTACTTCACATTTTTCCATGAGTTGTTCCCATCTAAAAACCCTATCAATTTATCCGTTTTTTCTTATTATTATTTTTTCAACCAAGTAAGTGCGTACCTGTTTTTTCAATTTTATCTCTCTAGAAAATGTCTGTAAGTTCGGTAGCCTCACAGTCATTCAATATGTTTGTTATAGGGATTTTGTATTGTATTTCTATTATTGTACATTTTAAGTTTTCCGGTTTGGTGAGTAGCTATTCTCAATTAAGTATTATGTTTGCTTATACACACATAATCATTTATTTAGATTTTTGTCTGACTAATAAAAATGTCTTAAAATCTTTTTAAAAATTTAAGGATTTACTTTTATGTATGGAATTTTAGCTGTCCTATTATATCGCTGATTGCTCTAACTAAACAATTGATTGAACACTACCTCCATAATGTCTTTTAAACGTATCTTTGATTGAGTTTTCGATAATAACTTCTTATTAATTTTTTTAGATCGTACCCGAGTCACGTAAATATTGCAGGGCACGTAAAAATTAGCACGCAAACAAGATTGAGGGCAGAGACACTCCTAAAAGGCTGTCAGCAAAGGGTGAAGTAGAAAAAGGTACAATAAGGTAGGAGCTAACGAACAGCGAGAGTCTTTAGATGGAAGCGAGCTGAACGAAGACATCTGATCTCAGACAAGACAAATGTTTATCGGGAGAAAGAATCCTCCTTTCACATCATAGCAGTATGCGTTACCTTAGCAAGGAACAAATTTTATTGTCTTAGAACAACATATCAACCGTATTAAAGGCTAAGAAACCCTCAACTCATCATAAATACTTGATCTCGTACAGTTTCCATGTCCGGTGGAAGAGTCATAGAACTAGAAGGGGGGGGCACAACAGACCTCTCAGTTACCAAATCATTCATCGACGATTAAGGTTTATACAGGCAGGAGACATATTATTCTATTATTGATTCCCCTTTATGTTAAAATTTTTTTTTATTAAAAAGTTGTTACTATTCTACTGACTTTTATTGATTTTTTATTAATTTTGTATTATCTTGTCGGAAATTTAATTTCCGTTTGTTTTCTTCACAAAGTAGTTTACATCTGTCAGCAATGTCAATTCGTGATTTTTTTTTTCTAAAAATTTTTGAGATTCGAATCTATTTTTTAAAGCCAACAAAAGTACTGACGCAATACTGCTGCGTTTTGTACTATAACTTGAATTTAACATTTAAATGAAAGAACAAGTCCACAATCGTGGCGATTAAAAACCGGGACTTAAAAGTACGCTGTTGAACAGAGTAAAGTACTCCTTGCACAGTGAGGCAGCGGTGGCCATCTGACGTTTCCAGGCAAGTATTTTCTCTTTCAACTCCAATTCTAGAACTCATACAATAACCTTGAAAAGAGGTAAGCCCAAAATACATGGAACTGGTGGCAGTTTTGCTGTTAAAAACACGTTTTTTTCGGTTTTAGAAACCGGTTGTTGTTTAACTGTTTAAAACAGGAAGCTGCTATGTTTTACGGTTTGAAAAACCGGGTGCTGTTTTGCTGTTATTTGTCATGTTTTTCAGAAACAGCTTCTTGTTTTGCTGTTATTTTTTGATGATTTTAAGAAACAGGTTGTTGTTTAGCTGTTTAAAACAGAGAGCGGTTATTTTACCGGTAAAAAAAAAACCGGCTGCAGTTGTTGATAGATGTTAAACTGGTGGACTGTTATATCTGCATATTGCACATATAACAGCCCTCCGTTTAAACAAATATCAACACCCTGTTTTTAAACCTGAAAAATCCGTGTTTTTAGCAGCAAAATTTACACCCCCCCCTCCCCAAAACTGTTTTCAAACCGGAAAAATAGCAGTCAAACAACAACCTGATTCTTGAAAACCACAAAAATAACAGCTTAACAGCCCCAGTTTTTAAAACCAGAAAAAATAACAGCTCTCTATTTTAAAAAGTTAAACAACAACCGGTTTCTTAAACCGAAATAAACCTGTTTTTAACAGCTAAACTGCAGCCGGTTTTATTTTTACCGGTAAAATAACCGCTCTCTGTTTTAAACAGCTAAATAACAACCTGTTTCTTAAAAACATCAAAAAATAACAGCAAAACAAGAAGCTGTTTCTGAAAAACATGACAAATAACAGCAAAACAGCACCCGGTTTTTCAAACCGTAAAACATAGCAGCTTCCTGTTTTAAACAGTTAAACAACAACCGGTTTCTAAAACCGAAAAAAACGTGTTTTTAACAGCAAAACTGCCACCAGTTCCATGTATTTTGGGCTTACCTCTTTTCAAGGTTATTGTATGAGTTCTAGAATTGGAGTTGAAAGAGAAAATACTTGCCTGGAAACGTCAGATGGCCACCGCTGCCTCACTGTGCAAGGAGTACTTTACTCTGTTCAACAGCGTACTTTTAAGTCCCGGTTTTTAATCGCCACGATTGTGGACTTGTTCTTTCATTTAAATGTTAAATTCAAGTTATAGTACAAAACGCAGCAGTATTGCGTCAGTACTTTTGTTGGCTTTAAAAAAATAGATTCGAATCTCAAAAATTTTTTAGAAAAAAAAAAATCACGAATTGACATTGCTGACAGATGTAAACTACTTTGTGAAGAAAAACAAACGGAAATTAAATTTCCGACAAGATAATACAAAATTAATAAAAAATCAATAAAAGTCAGTAGAATAGTAACAAATTTTTAATAAAAAAAAATTTTAACATAAAGGGGAATCAATAATAGAATAATATGTCTCCTGCCTGTATAAACCTTAATCGTCGATGAATGATTTGGTAACTGAGAGGTCTGTTGTGCCCCCCCTTCTAGTTCTATGACTCTTCCACCGGACATGGAAACTGTACGAGATCAAGTATTTATGATGAGTTGAGGGTTTCTTAGCCTTAAATACGGTTGATAGTTGTTCTAAGACAATAAAATTTGTTCCTTGCTAAGGTAACGCATACTGCTATTATGTGAAAGGAGGATTCTTTCTCCCGATAAACATTTGTCTTGTCTGAGATCAGATGTCTTCGTTCAACTCGCTTCCATCTAAAGACTCTCGCTGTTCGTTAGCTCCTACCTTATTGTACCTTTTTCTACTTCACCCTTTGCTGACAGCCTTTTAGGAGTGTCTCTGCCCTCAATCTTGTTTGCGTGCTAATTTTTACGTACCCTGCAATATTTACGTGACTCGGGTACGATCTAAAAAAATTAATAAGAAGTTATTATCGAAAACTCAATCAAAGATACGTTTAAAAGACATTATGGAGGTAGTGTTCAATCAATTGATTAGTTAGAACAATCAGCGATATAATAGGACAGCTAAAATTCCATACATAAAAGTAAATCCTTAAATTTTTTAAAAGATTTTAAGACATTTTTATTAGTCAGACAAAAATCTAAATAAATGATTATGTGTGTATAAGCAAACATAATACTTAATTGAGAAGAGCTACTCACCAAACCGGAAAACTTAAAATGTACAATAATAGAAATACAATACAAAATCCCTATAACAAACATATTGAATAACTGTGAGGCTACCGAACTTACAGACATTTTCTAGAGAGATAAAATTGAAAAAACAGGTACGCACTTACTTGGTTGAAAAAATAATAATAAGAAAAAACGGATAAATTGATAGGGGTTTTAGATGGGAACAACTCATGGAAAAATGTGAAGTACGTAGTAGACTCGATTATGACATCACGATTTAATGTAAACCATAATAAATATTTTGTGTGTTACATTGTTCGATCAAATTTCCTCCGAATACTTTATAAATTTTTTTAATAGCTCTTGGTGCTTGATGTCGTTGTCTAATGTTTTTATATCCAAATTATATGTTTTGTGGGCTGGTGTGTTAAAAGTTAAAGGTGTGAGCCTTGGAAAGTAGCTGGAAATAATATAAATCAGGGGATCGAAAATCGGTACAGAGTAAAACAATGAAATACTATTCAAATAAGGCGCCTACATGCAAACCGTACACTATATAGGTAAAAGTTAATTATGTGTGTACGATTGATGGTCCAGGTGAGGATCGCTTCGTCGTATGGGAGGGTGGGGTGTCAAGTGATGATGGTGAGCGATTGAGTCTCTTTAGGATGCCAGGCTGTCGTAAACAGTGACAGTACTTTTAATTTAATATAAGTAAATATTTTGTGTACCCGTATAACAGCCTATTTTTATTTGTAAATGAAAAATAAACACAACTATTCCCTTCCATCAGTTTGATAGATTAATTGGCTTCCGTTTTTAACAGCCCAGTTTTTGTCAAAAAAAGGGCGATTGAATATAAATTGTAGGAAACATCGAAAATTATTAAAGTAAGTTAAGAAGTGGAGCGCAATAAAAAAGAAACATAAGGGAAAAATACTATATGAGATGCAAAAGAAATAAATAAACAAAATAATAATTAACAACAATAATCAGCAAACAATCAGGAACATAGAGCACATTCCATTAAGTAATATAATAATCTCAAAGTGCGTGATAAAATGCGAAACGGAAAGAACCAACTAATAATGTTGAAGAAATTCTATAAGACAGTTCCGTCTTTCCACTCAGGCAAGCAAATTGTTCTTAAAAGCGTCAAATAGTAAACACTTTGAAACGAAAAGATCTGATGCTCCTTAAGTGTGAAAGTTGTAACACTCATGTGTTTAAGTCAGCGATTAGATTCTGAGCAAAATTTAATCTCAATACCTAAAAGCTGATAAAATATGGATACAGACATATAGAACTTGAAAGCCTACGGTGTTGATCTACATATTGATTAAGAATAAACATATCTGGGATCAAGCATGCTTTCGTTTATGCAGCACAGAAAAAAAAAATACTATGACTCGGTTCAAAAATTGAGAGGCAAAACCCTTAAATTTAAAGGCAATATATAAAGTCAAATAACATAAAAGTATAAAATAAAAATTAAATAGCAAAATAATAAAAACAATATACAAATATTATTAGAATGGAATGACATACAACTTTTAAATCTTACTCCCTGCCGTATTATATGTAAAGGAAAATGGACCAAGAAAATAGATTGTGGACCTAAACAAGAACAGCTTTATCCCGCTCTTTCAATGTACGAATTATAACCCACAAGAATCATAATAGAATATAGTCTAGCAAAACTGCTTACTACTTACTACTTGAAGTCTAAACGGTCTTAATACCATGAATCCTAAGTTAGTGAAAATTATTTTAAATGACTTGCTTGCGCTCTTTAACATACAACTATTGCTTTACCAACATAAAAAAAAAAAAAATAAATCTTACTATACAATTATTAAACCAAATCTTATTATTTGGAGCCTCCTCCACAAACAGTATGCAATAAAATCAAACACTCTACTAAAATCAAAAAACAGGATCAAGAGCTAGGGTGTATAAAACGACTAATACAAAGGAACAAAAAACCGAAAATATCAATATTTAGTGGGTATAAACCATTCCGGTGATAGTTAAAGTACATTATTTTAAAAACACACTACAATTAAAAATTTTAAGTACTCTACCGCCCGTTTTGCAAAATACCGACTCTCAAGTCATCTCAAGCTTGTGAGGTAGGCCAACATTAGCCTCCCTCACAATTTATTATTAAAGAATATATTGTCATTTAATGAAGCTAAGTACATGAAGTACAAATGAGAAGAAGTCGTTCTCACCCTTATATTATAATTTATTAGTTATTAAGAGTAATTAACAGCTTGCCAAACATTAACATTACAATCATTCATTCTTCATCATATTATAGTTTACCACGTTACAATTATGTTCATTAGTTTTTAATAACATTTTGGCTCAAGCAACTTAACAGAATATTCGAACGGCCAGATCGGCGAAAGATGATCGAAGGGTGCGTGCGCTCTCACGACCCACGATCCACAATCGCGACCCACGCGAAGAAGGAAGGCGCGCTCGGACTGAGCACGCGACCGGCGAGTTAGTTAGAAATTCGGGTCAAAGGCGTGTAGACGTGTCGGCGGAAAAATTGATTAAGAGCAAGGTTAAACGGTCGCTAAGTGCAGTTGACGACAGCGAAAAGGGAATAGAAGCGTAGCCAAGACTAAAGTAAGCGTAATATAGAACATCTAAGGAAGGCATATAGAAATAAAGGTTCGAAAGACAGAAATACTCTAACCCCAAAACCACGTGTATGCATCATTAGGTTGAGTCGTTTCGATTCGCATTATAAAGTGCTTCGCCAGCTGATGGCGTTCGCTTCAGCTTGGAAGATAAGAGAAACCTGTGGACTTTGTGGTAGGAGTGCGGTGACAATCCACTTGCCAGCCCAAATCGCCCAGGCATTCCAGTAGCGCGTATTAATGGTAGTTTATCCAGCCTATGGTAATCACCTGGGCTTGGAAAGAGTAATAACTGAGGCTTGTGGTAGGAGTGCGGTGACAATCCACTCGCCAACCCAGATCACCCAGTAAGTTCGGTGACGCGACCTTTTGCATTATGACTCTGACGAACTTTACCTCCAGTTAGCAATTGTGTTTCGGCAAATATAAATATTTCTTGTAACGCGAGCCTTGGCCAGACTGAGATCTGTACCTCGGCTCAAAATCATTACTTTACAAGTGGCGCCCGAGCAGGGACCTAAGCTAAGGAGGAGTAGAGCAAATCGGGAATAAAGACCCCAGAAGCAATACTTGAAAGTTCGAAAGTCGTGAATTTGTGTATACCCGGTCATACACTGTTTTACTGCACGTGCATAAAACAAGGTAAAAAAAAAAAACGGAATCATTCGAGAATCTTCTTTTGCGCAATTGTCGTGGCGCAAAGAAGTTGACGGTCGAAACGGGCGCACCGATTAAACAAACGGGATCGCGCAAAACAAGCGATTAAGTCGGGCCATTTGCGGCGCAACGAAAGTGACGGTGGAAGCGTGCGCACCGATTGCATAGCGGAATTTGTTTAAGTGCCAGTGGTTGGTAACAAGTCGCGGCGCAGCGAAGTTGATGGTGAAGTGGACGAGCCGATCACCTAACGGCACAACGCGCACGTCGACAAGCCAAGTACAGCACGCATCAAATCATCAAAAGTGGAATGGTTTTTTTTTGGCAACGGCAAATAGCGAAAAGTGGGACGAGAACAATCGGGAAAGCAAAACTGAACAGTGGGACAAGAGTGGTGGGAGCAATGGGATGAGTGCAACCGCGAAGTGGAATAAAAATTAAATAAATTAAAAAAAAAAAAAAAAACATTTTAATGAAATAATTAAAACAAAAAAAAAAACTATAACAATAATAATAATAATAGTGAAATATTTATAAATTAAAAAAAAAAAAACATTTTAATGAAATAATTAAAAAAAAAAAAAATAATAATAATAATAAAAATATATAAATTAAAGAAAAAAAAACGGTGGAAAATTAAATAAAGTTAAACGGAAAAAAGAGGGTTTTGACGAAATAAAATCTAAATAAAACTAATAAAACCGAATTACAACCAGGAGCAAATAATATACCGGCCATGAGTGAACGCGAGAGCACAGAGTTAGAGAACTGCAGTAACTCAGGCGTAGGCGTGCGATGGGTGTACCACTGCCGAAAGGAGGACTTGGAGAAGATTGCGCACGAACTCGGCCTGGACAAACTTGGAAAGGTAGAAGAGTTGCGGAAACGGGTATGTACCTTTATAAAAGAAGGGACCCATAATTTGGGGACGCGGACACGTTTGACGGAATGGGAGTCGAGGTTTGCCAAGACCCAAGAATCGCCCGGCCTTTCCGCCGCAGCACCACGAACGCGCCAAAAATCAGAATCTGACTTGCTGACACTGTCGGGGTCACCCGGGGGATTGTTTCCGATGCACAGCCACACACAATATATGCCGCCCAGTGAGCAGAAGATAAGGATTGAATCCTTACCTGGTATACAGGTGGTGCCGCCTGTAAACCCCCCTGTGAATAATACCCAGGTGTGGCAGGTGGACTACAGACCAAGTGTGGGAGCCGGCGACGCGGAGTTTGGTAGTCATAGACAATATGTGTTCGTCCCTGAGCTAGTTCGCAGGTGGGGAATCAAGTTTAACGGATGCACCGACCCACTCACATTTCTAGGAGCGATTGAAGAACGGGCGATATCCCACGAGGTTAGTCTAGATCGTGTGGCCAAGGTTATGAGCGAAGCATTGACAGATAAGGCGGCACTCTGGTTCACAACCAGTCGACTAAGAGATACGACGTGGGCCACTTTCAAGAAAGAATTCTTGGAATTTTTCTTGCCCCCGAGGTACTTCCAGAGGCTGGAAGACGAAATCAGAGCTCGTCGGCAGCGTAGTGGCGAAGGATACAAAGACTATTTAATTGACCTTAGGGGACTTATGTATCACGCAGGATATGGGTCAGCACAAGAGTTGGACAGAATTTATGAAAACCTAGCGCCAGAGTATAGATTATATATCCGCAGAAGAGATTTCGTGACGTTGGGGCAGCTAACGCAGATGGCCGCCGAATTCGAAAACGTCCGAAATCAGAGCCGCAGGGAAGCAGAGGGTAGTCAGGGGTTAGGCGTTAAAGATCATGGTGCGACAGGGGGGACAGGCATTCCCGTCACCCGAAGCAACCCGTTTAAAAATCCGACGCCTGTACAACCGACCAGTCCTGTAAGGGGGATTCCAAACGGTGGGATCGGTCACGAGCAACGTAGACCCTACGACGGGAGACGCGTGTGCTATAAGTGTTCGCAGGGCGGGCATTTTGCTAGAGAATGCACCAATCCGCGAGTACTGTTCTGCAGATCGTGTGGTACACAGGGGGTGAACAGCGCAGAGTGTTGTCAGAAACAGCCGGGAAACGAGCAGCGGCGGCATCCGGAGTGGGATCGGATGGGCGCCGGTGTGAGTCGTTCCCAAAATTAGAGTACCCACTGAGTGTCCAGGACAGTCGTATAGTCGCTACTATTAAGGTTGGAAGGTGCGTAGCGAAGGCGACAGTTGACACAGGGGCCACCAGGAGTTTTGTGAGCGAAGGTTTTTTTCGAAAGGTGGCAGACGAAGGCAAGTTACTAGCAGCGGATGCTAAGGCGCGCTTAGCGGATGGTTCAAGCACAGCCATAGAAAAGATATTGCGGGTAAAGGTTGGATTAGCAGGAGACGAGGCGACGATAGACATGCTCTTTATGCCGTCTATGTTGGACAACGTGATTTTAGGTATGGACTTTCTGTGCAGGATGGGTACGAAAATCCAATGCGGAAAAGCGAACCTTGTTCTCGAAGCAATGGAGGAACCAACCCCGGGGGTTGGCAGTACCACCGTGGATCGGATAACAAGGAAGAAAGGCAAAATGGACGGCAGCGAAAGGAAAGAACAAAGAGATGTACCAGGGGTAGCCAAGGTGGATGACGCCGTGAAAGCCAAGCGAGAGGAAAATCAGGAGATGGCGCCGGGCGCCAAGGAGTCTCTACTAGGTCGGTTGGAAGATCCAGGCAAAGAAAAGCTTAATCCAACGAGTCCGGCGCGCACAGCGCTTCCAATACAAAAGGAAAATCCCAGGAAAGGCGAAAGGCATCCCATGGGCAGGGCACATGTGGAGGGAGACGAGCATCCAAAGGCAGGATTATCTGGCAAGGGGAAAGCGAAGTCAGAGATGCAACCGAGTGCATTAACAGAAGTAGGGTTGGAATGGCCAGCAGATCTGGAGCCGGCGTTACAGGAATTCTTGGAGACGGAGTTGGCACGTTTCGAAGGACTCAAAGGCGTGTCTAATATAGCCGAGCATCGGATTGTGATGAGGGATGATAAGCCAATAAAACAGAGGTATTATCCCAAGAACCCAGCTATGCAGCGAGTTATCGACGATCAAGTGAACGAACTGATAGAAGCCGGTGCGATAGAGCCGTCCAGGAGTCCTCACAGTGCGCCTATTGTGCTCGTTCGTAAAAAGACAAATGAATGGCGAATGTGTATTGACTACCGCCAGCTCAACGCACATTCAATACCCGACGCGTACCCAGTGCCCAGAATAAACCATATCTTGGAAAGGCTGAGGCACGCACGTTACATATCTACGTTGGATTTAAAACACGGATATTGGCAAATTCCAATGGCAGCGGATAGTCGGAAATGCACGGCGTTTACGGTACCAGGCCGAGGATTGTTCCAGTGGCGAGTCATGCCGTTTGGTTTGCATTCGGCGGGTGCGACATTTCAAAGAGCATTGGACACAGTAATCGGCCCGGAGATGGAACCCCATGCGTTCGCCTACTTAGACGATATCATAGTGGTCAGCGAGACGAAGGAGCAGCATACGGCAAACCTAAAGGAAGTTTTTCGTCGGCTGAGGGCAGCAAATTTGAAGCTGAACAGGAAGAAGTGTTCGTTCTTCCAGAGGAAGCTAGTATACCTGGGACATTTAGTGAGTGACGAGGGAATCCAGACTGACCCGTCGAAGGTGGAAGCGATTAACAATTTGAAGGCCCCAGCAAACTTGAAGGAGCTCAGACGGTGCTTAGGCATGGCATCGTGGTATCGGCGATTCGTGCCTAATTTTACGACGGTAGTGCAGCCGATGACAAGTTTGTTGAAAAAATCCCGAAAGTGGTCGTGGAACACGGAACAGCAGGCGGCATTAGACAATCTCAAACACTGTCTGACGACCGCTCCTGTCCTGGCATGTCCGGATTTCGCTGAGAAGTTCACACTACAAACGGATGCAAGCGATTACGGCCTCGGAGCAGTGCTAACGCAAACTATCGACCAGCAGGAGCGAGTCATAGCGTATGCGAGTCGTAAGTTGTCGAAAGCAGAAGAAAATTACTCGGCGACCGAAAAAGAGTGCCTGGCAATAGTGTGGTCGATCCGGAAATTAAAATGTTATCTGGAGGGATATCGTTTCGATGTAATCACGGATCATATGGCGCTAAAGTGGTTGGATTCCATAGAGAGCCCGTCGGGAAGGATCGCGCGCTGGGCGTTAGAGCTCCAGCAATACCAGTTCGACGTACGGTATCGGAAGGGCAAACTCAACGTGGTGGCAGACGCGTTGTCTCGAGACCCGTTAGAGAAACTCCAGCAAGCCGTGGTTCAACAACTACCAGGAAAGTGGATTCAAGGAATGAAGGATAAAGTCGCCAAGGAACCAACCAAGTATGCGGATTACGTCGAGGAAAATGGACAGTTATACCGGCACTTAGGCTATCGCGCAGACGATGAGGATTACATCCCATGGAAGCTCTGTGTCGACGAAGAACAAAGGACGCGAGTGCTTAAAGAATGCCACGACGCGCCGACGGCAGGTCACCAAGGAATTCGCAAGACGATTATGAGGTTATCACAGCGTTACTACTGGCCGGGAATGTTTCGTGATGCAGCCAGGTACGTTAAGTGCTGCGAGAGATGTCAGATATTCAAATCGGAGCAGAGGAAGCCAGCCGGACAGATGCTAACCCACCAGGTGGCAGAGCCGATGGCCATCCTGTGCGCGGACTTCGTGGGCCCTTTGCCACGCTCAAAACAGGGTAACACGGTGCTTTGGTGTTTCACGACGCATTCACGAAATGGGTGGAACTGGTCCCCTTGAGACGAGCGACTGCAGCAACACTACAAAGAGCATTTCGCGAGCGAATCTTATGCCGTTTCGGAGTACCAAAGAGATTCGTGTGTGACAACGGAGTGCAGTTCACGAGTCGAAACTTCAAGGCATTTTTGAATTCGCTAGGCGTAGAGGTGGAATATACAGCCCCGTACTGCCCACAGGAAAACCCGACAGAGAGAACAAATAGGACGGTGAAAACTATGATAGCACAATTCATTTCCGGAAGTCAAAGTTCGTGAGATGAACTAATACCCGAAATCTCTTTAGCCGTCAACTCGAGCATTGCAGATTCAACAGGATTTTCCCCAGCGTTCCTGATGCAGGGAAGGGAACCTCGTTTGCCAGCAACGTTATACGATGAGAAAACGCCGGGTACGGGAAGTACAGCACAAACACCGGAGGAAAAAGCAGTTCGAATGCAAGAAGTATTCAAAATAGTCCAAAGCAACCAACAACGGGCTTCGAAAGACCAAGGGAGGAACTATAACCTAAGGCGGAGGGAATGGCGACCCACCATCAACGATTTAGTCTTATTAAGAACACACCAGCTATCCAAAGCTAGCGACGGATTCGCGGCAAAGTTAGCCCCGAAATACGACGGCCCGTTCCGCGTTAAAAATTTCTTATCTCCGAACGTCGTGCGTTTGGTGAAAGAGGGGGAATGGAAGACCAGAATCGCCAGCATAGGGCAACTAAAACCATTCCATCGAGAAGACGAAGATCCCGAAGTGAGCCGCTCCCCGTTTTAAAAGGCTGGAATTGAATCGGAAAACAAGTTAAAAAAAAAAAAAAAAAAAAAAAAACCAACTAACTAACTAACTAACCATTTTATATAAACACCATTAATCACCGAACTTAGAACAATTTATATTAAAGGTTAATTGCGAAGAATGGACAGCATCATCACCCTCAGCAGCGACGAGGACTCTGACACCACCATCCGACGATAGTATGAAGACGGCGTCTACGGACAATACTCGGAAGCTCATGTGGAAGACGCAGAAGATAGCGATCGTTCGGAGGTATCAGACTCAGATCCAAGATCGCAGCAGCAGTCGCGTGACCCACGGCGGAACCACCCCCGATATGAGCAAAGGGAAAGAGAGATGTCTCCTACATCGTTTAAACATACAATGTTTATAAGGAATAAATCTGCGGTGATCACAGTAGACGGCGCAGTCATCGTACAGACGGTGGAGATAACGACGGTAGTCATAGAGGCGCCAAACGCACGAGCACCACAACCATACGTCGAGGAGCCGGCCTCGCCTCCAAACCTTAAAGCATTGGAAGAAGGGGTGGACACCCTACCGAACGAAGGGACTGAAGAGGGTAACCAGACGGAAGCACCTAGCAAGGCGTTGGAAACACCCACGCCACCGGAAAACGATATGGTCGAGCAAGGCAAAAAGCCAAAAACAACAGGCGACGCAAAGGATGAAAATTGGGAGGATCAGCAAAAGGAAGATGACCTGGAGGAAGCATTTACCGAGTTGGACAGCCCACAGACGTTTGAAGGGATTGATGGATGGGAAGAAGGACTAGACTCGGAGTTGGGTGAGGAGGACAACCAATCGAGATGTCAGCGGAACCCACCCGCACACAACCCGATGGTCTGGATGTCAAAACCGTCGAGTTGGAACGTTTACCCTAACGATAGAATTCTGACACGGGCCGCCATTCCGGTCATTGATGCGGAGCTACGAAGCAGAGTCCCTAGGAGCCGACGCAGCCGTTTCACGATCAGGGTAGGAGCGGATACATTCGCCGTGACACGACACCGCGACGGTAACGTCGCGATCACGAAGAAAGGGGGGGGTGTGAGGTAGGCCAATATTAGCCTCCCTCACAATTTATTATTAAAGAATATATTGTCATTTAATGAAGCTAAGTATATGAAGTACAAATG
The DNA here is from genome assembly GCA_030179655.1 of Scaptomyza flava. NCBI lineage: Eukaryota > Metazoa > Arthropoda > Insecta > Diptera > Drosophilidae > Scaptomyza > Scaptomyza flava. Next base: position 201,623 of record JARNME010000273.1, read on the forward strand.
AGAAGAAGTCGTTCTCACCCTTATATTATAATTTATTAGTTATTAAGTGTGATTAACAGCTTGCCAAACATTAACATTACAATCATTCATTCTTCATCATATTATAGTTTACCACGTTACAATTATGTTCATTAGTTTTTAATAACATTTTGGCTCAAGCAACTTAACAGAATATTCGAACGGCCAGATCGGCGAAAGATGATCGAAGGGTGCGTGCGCTCTCACGACCCACGATCCACAATCGCGACCCACGCGAAGAAGGAAGGCGCGCTCGGACTGAGCACGCGACCGGCGAGTTAGTTAGAAATTCGGGTCAAAGGCGTGTAGACGTGTCGGCGGAAAAATTGATTAAGAGCAAGGTTAAACGGTCGCTAAGTGCAGTTGACGACAGCGAAAAGGGAATAGAAGCGTAGCCAAGACTAAAGTAAGCGTAATATAGAACATCTAAGGAAGGCATATAGAAATAAAGGTTCGAAAGACAGAAATACTCTAACCCCAAAACCACGTGTATGCATCATTAGGTTGAGTCGTTTCGATTCGCATTATAAAGTGCTTCGCCAGCTGATGGCGTTCGCTTCAGCTTGGAAGATAAGAGAAACCTGTGGACTTTGTGGTAGGAGTGCGGTGACAATCCACTCGCCAACCCAGATCACCCAGTAAGATCGGTGACGCGACCTTTTGCATTATGACTCTGACGAACTTTACCTCCAGTTAGCAATTGGGTTTCGGCAAATATAAATATTTCTTGTAACGCGAGCCTTGGCCAGACTGAGATCTGTACCTCGGCTCAAAATCATTACTTTACAAGCTTTAGTACATCACAACCGTATTTTGCCATCCAAATTCAATATTAATGCAAAGGTTCAAGAATAATAAATCACAATACAATGGTTTCACGAATTAAATAAATAACTCAGATCATGAAAAAATAAATCCTTTAGCGACAATAAGTTTTGAGCACTAAAGAAAATAAGTCTCCTTAAGAAATAATTATAATAATTATATGAATAAATACGCCCTAATAACATTGCATCTAATAGATACTTAACCCTTAAATTAAAACATTTAACGTATTCATACTGTTCGAAACAGACTCATATCTCGAACTGATAAGCTAGTTCAATGCACTTCCTTATTAAATGCAAGAAAAATGGGGAGAATAATGAAATAAATATTACCATCCATCAATTATAGGAAATTAGTAACGAAATTTTGTAAGTTCAAGCAATGAGTTTGGAAATATAAAAATCTAACATAATCACTTAAAAAGTAGAAATGTACATAGGTTGACAGTTGAAATATATTAAAGCAATCAATTATAAAGTTAAAAATCAATGTCCGATCGATTTCCCTGTTAAAATTAAGTTAACTTGTTAAGGACAATAATACAATCTATCTCGTTTTAAGCGTAAAGCCTAGTCAAAATAGCTAACTACATAACATAAAATGTTTAAAAATCTGTAGAATACTAAGTTGAAGAAAACGATTAAATATAACACAAATTAAGATAGGGTATCATACAACGTCAATAGAAGAATTTTTGAAGTCAGTAAATGAGTACAAAACACATTCTTAATACATTTTTATCGTAGGTAGCATACTGAGAAAGAGTTGGTAAAACCCGTTTATAAAAAAAAATCAAGCTGCTAAGAAAATCTTACTGTTTTCATTTTCTTTATTTTAGAAATTGATTTGATATGTGAGTTTGATGAAATAATTTTAGTTGAGTATAAGAAATAGTTTGACGGATATCTTAAATATGAAAAGTGTCATTTGATGAAAATCTTAAAGCGAGCAGAGGGAAAGTTAAGGAAATGATTATTTGATAAGCCTAAAAGATTACCTTAAGGAATTTAAAGAATGTATAAGCAAAATAAATTATTACTGAGATAGAACGAAATCCAATAGATGGGGATTAAAAAAATAATAATAACAATAATCTCAATAAACGATGAAGTATAAATATTAAGATCAAAATTAGTTTGTTAAAACATGATTTATTATACCAGCTACACGAACTTCGTTAAGCTTTCAAGTGAGTACTAGAACTAAGGCTTATATTATTGACTTAAAAAAGCTTTTTATAAAGCCGAAACAAAATCATGGAGTATGACTTGTGTGTTCTACCGGCTTGTCATTAATCTTAATGTTCGGTGTTTGTGTTTTCTAAATCCCTCAACGGAACAAGCTTAATATAAATCTTAAATTTAACATACTACAAAAATCTAAAAAAAAAAATAAAAAAATGATATATATGAAATAAAATTAAAACATACCCATAAGAGAAACATAATTTGATAGTTTCTTAACAAAGTACACCAACTTAAAAAATGTTCATTGGTTTATTAAAAAGTTATACTTATTAGCTCTATAAAAGTAACAGAAGTCAGTGCATTAATCAAAACAGATATATGCAAATAAAGGTTAGAAACGTAAGTAGCGAATAAGTTGGGTGTGCGTTAGAAGGAGGGACAATCAATAAACATACCACCTGCATTTCATAGACGCTCGTGTATTGAATCGCATAAAGGAGCGTGTTTTAATATAATAATACAAGCAGGATCACTTTCCCCTATAACACTTTCCCCCTCTAACACCTACTCTCTCTAATACTAACTCTCTCTTTCTCCCTCTTACACTTTCCTCCTCTTACAACTTCCCCCTATAATATTTCAAACTAAATCTGCAAGTCTCAATACTCTTGTGTTGATCTTGTTGCTGCTGCTGCGAAAAAATTCCCATCCCTTGCTTACATAACACTCACGAATGTTGTTGTTCTTGTTGTTGTTGGTTTTGCTTTTGATCATAACAATGCGGCCTACGAATGTACTGCCCTTTGACTAGCGTACTTCAAACAAGCACAATCTTGTCTCAATCCTTTTATTCTTTGATCACAGGTTTTCACAAACATTCATTGTTTTTGTTTTGCCTGCAGGTGTGCAAGGCAACGCACGTCAAACAGCCGCCCTCTCGACTCTCTCTTATCTACTTATTCGTATCTAACACCTTCTCCCTCTAACACTTTCCCACTCTATCCTTTCCACCTCTTACACCTTCTCCCTCTAACACTCCCCCTCTCACACCTTCTCTCTCTAACTCTTTATAATCTATATGTACAAGTATCAATACTCTTGTTTAAAAACAATGTGTTGATCTTGCTGCTGCTGCTGCTGCGAAAGACAATTCCCATCATTGCACACAAAACCCCCCACGAAGGATGTTGTTGTTGCTGTTGACAATAACAATTTACGTGTGCAGAGCAATGTATTTAAAACAGTAGCATACTTGACTCTAACACTAATTGGTTGAATAGCAAAAACTGATCCTGTCATTATCACAACCATAAGGCTCAACGTATTGACATTGCTGCTGCTGCTGCTGCGTAAGAAAAGTTCCATCCCTTGTTCAAAGAGCCCCACGAAGGTTGTAGTTGTTGTTGCTGTTGGTGTTGCTTTTGATCATAACAATGCGGCCTACGAATGTACTGCCCTTTGACCAGCGTACTTCAAAAAAGCACAATCAAGCATGCACAAACTTGTCTCTAAGTCTTCCTCCCTCTAACAATTTCTTGCACACAGTATCCTTCTAACACTATCCCCCTCTAACTCTTTCCTCCTCTAGCACCTTCTCCCTCTAACACTTTCCCCCTCTTTCCTTTCCCCCTCTTACACCTTCTCCCTCTAACACTCCTCCTCTTACACCTTTTCCCTCTAACTCTTTATAATCTAAATGTACAAGTATCAATACTCTTGTTTAAAAACAGTGTGTTGATCTTGCTGCTGCTGCCGCTGCGAAAGAAAATTCCCATCATTGCACACATAACGCCCCCACGAAGGTTGTAGTTGTTGTTGCTGATGGTGTTGCTTTTGATCATAACAATGCGGCCTACGAATGTACTGCCCTTTGACTAGCGTACTTCCAAAAAGCACAATCTTGTCTCAATCCTTTTATTCTTTGATCACTGGTTTTCACATTCATTCATTTTTAATGTTTTGCCTGCAGGTGTGCAAGACAACGCACGTCAAACAGGTGCCCTCTCGACTCTCTCTTATCTACTTATTCGTAGCTAAGAAACCTGCTCACAGTTGACTCTCTCTCTCTCTTATCTACTAACTTGTAGCTAAGTAACCTGTGCACACTTGACTCTAGCATTTAATAGTTTCATAGGCAATGTACTTTGCTCACTGAACCTCACGGACGGTGATACCTATAACACATTAGCCAACTAATGTACTTGACCTTTGACTAGCGCACTTCAAGCATGCACAAACTTGTCTCTAAGTCTTCCTCCCTCTAACACTTTCTTGCACACAGTCTCTTTCTAACACTTTCCCCCTCTAACTCTTTCCTCCTCTAACACCTTCTCCCTTTTTACACTTTCCCCCTCTATGCTTTCCCCCTCTTACACCTTCTCCCTCTAACACTCCCCCTCTTAAACCTTCTCCCTCTAACTCTTAATAATCGAAATGTATAAGTATCAATACTCTTGTTTAAAAACAATGTGTTGATCTTGCTGCTGCTGCCGCTGCGAAAGAAAATTCCCACCCTTGCACACATAACGCCCCCACGAAGGTTGTAGTTGTTGTTGCTGTTGACAATATCAATGTACGTGTGCAGCGCAACGTGCTTAAAACAGGAGCACACTTGACTCTAACACTAATTGGTTAAATAGTTAAAACTGATCCTCTCATTCACACAGTCATAAAGATCAACGTATTGATCCTGCCGCTGCTGCTGCTGCTGCGTAGGAAAATTTGCATCCCTTGTTCACAGAACTCCACGAATCTGTATGTTCTTGTTGTTGTTGCTGTTGACCATAATAATGCAACGTACATCGAACAAGCGTTCGCTTTTCTCTATTTTCTATCCTTCCTTCCTTTGCACACTGCTACTCATGACCATAAACATTTATTCTTTATTGCTTGCTTTCAGGTTAACAATGCAGCGCACGTCAAACAAGCACCCTCTCGACTCTCTTTTATCTATCCTTTCTTCCTGTGCACACTGCACCTCATGACCATAAACAGGTTTACAATGCCACGCACGTCAAAGAGGCGCACAATTGACTCTAACACTAGTTAGGTAAATAGCCAAATCTGTTCCTCTGATCACCTGCTTGCAGGTGTATAATGCAACGCAGGTTTAACAGGCGCGCACTTGACTCCAAATCCTTTGATCACTAATTCTCACAGATGCTGCTGGTAAAGTGGTGGCCTAGGAATGTTAATCCTTTGTTCTCCACCCTAGTCTTATCAAAGGAGGGACACGATCATGGGAAAGAAAGGGTCATAAATTATGATATGGAAGGGGGTCAAAAAACAAGGGGGCGATATAAGGGTCATAAAAATTAATGGGGTCATAAATTGTCGGCATCCTTTTGAGTTAGAACCGGCAGTTCCCTACTACTGTTGTGTTTTTGATCATGATGATGATGATGAGTATTTCATTTTCGGCTATGCCGCGCAATTCGTTGCAGTAAATGACTCCCTTTGTGGAATTTAGAGTTTTGTGTTCGGTGGCAGTGATTTCAATATTTGTCATTAATTTTAGTTTTAGTAGTTTAAGGGCTTGTAATTTGTTTTTTGTTTTGATTAAGAGTGAGCCGTCTTTTTTTTTTGCACGTTTCGACTTCCCCATCGCAAGCGTAGTCTATTGTTGTTTTGATAACGAATGGTGAAACGTTTTCAGAAGTGTTGTTGTCGTTTCTTTTAAATAGCTTTTTATTAGCTTCACTTTGGGCGGAGGGAGTAACTCAAAAAAAAGTATAAATTGGTTGTCAAAGGCACTTCGGGTACGCTCTCATATAGTCTAGTGGTAAGGGTGCCAGACTCTCACCTAGGGGTTCCGGATTCAAATCTCAGTGAGTAAATGAATGATTTTAATGTTTTAGCCAATTTTTTAGTTTTTTTTTTTACTCGGGAGGTCCGGGTTCAATTCCCAGTATGGGCATATGGATTAGAGGTCTGCATGGCAGCATTCACAACATACGCCAAGTTGAATGAATTCGAATTGAATTGAGTTGAGTGAGTGCGAAGCACAAAACGAAACGAATGAATATGAACATCGATGCGTGTTGCTTCATTCCATACGGCACTCAGTAAAAATGAATTAGAATAAATGAAGGGTAAAACGGAATGAACAATTTGGCAAAGCCGAAGACATTCGAGTTACTCGAGTTGTAATATTGTGAAGCACGCGGTCATCAAAAATGGACGGGGGTAAAAAAGCGGACGAAATTATGTGTTGTTTGTGTTTCGCTGTTGTTTTTATGCATATAATATATGTATTTTGGTTTATATCTCTACATTGACTTTCGTTTTTCCATTCTTTATTTTCTTACGCACGAAAACAAAACAACAACAAGCCGGCGTGGCATTCGAATGCATTCGAAACGCAAACTCTTATTCTCACGCATTCCCACTCATTCAATTCGTCTTTTTTCGTTTGAATGTTGTGCGACCGAGTCTGACGCGAGCACACTCATTCACTCAAATTCGGTCGGTCTTGCATTCAAATTCACTCAACTCATTTTGCGCATTGTTCGTTCGAACATGTTATTTTTGCCATTCGTGCAGACCTCTAATATGGATGCTTTAATCTTTTAGCCAAATTTAGTTTTTATTAACTTCACTTGATGATGAGTAACTCAAAACAAGTAAGAAGGCTCTAGTCGGGAGAGCCCGACTAGAAGATACCCTGAACCCAGTTGCAATAAATGAATTAAATTTATGTAAGACTTTGGTATACTGACTTAGCTTCAATCGATTAAATTCAATATCTCCGGTGTTTCTCAACCGATTTAAACGAAATTTTCAGAAAAGTTCTATCGTTACCCATTATTTCAACCCTCATTTTAACATTTTCCAAATTCGATATTTTATTGGTATCGATATTATGTGTATATCGGAAACCAGAATAGTTATCCAAATTTGAAGCAAACTTGTTCTGCTCATGGTATAGGAGAACTTAAATACGAAATCAGAAGTCTCTAGCTTTTGTAGTCTCTGAGATCCACGCGTTCATACAGACGGACAGACGGACAGACGGACAGACAGACGGACAGACGGACATGGCTATTTCGTCTCGGCTGTTGATGCTGATCAAGAATATATATACTTTGTGGGGTCGGAGATGCTTCCTTCTGCCTGTTACATACTTTTGCACAAAACCATTATACCCTTATTTACCCATTTTATGGGTTAAGGGTATAAAAATACGCTTTTAAAAACATTGAACTAAAAATTTAAAAATAAACACAGTTTGAAAAAACTAAAAAATACTCTTCTGAAAACATTGAACTAAAAATTTAAAAAATAATTTCTAATGCAAGCTTAAAAAATCTTAAAGTTCTTGAATTATTGTCTAAAAAGCGTTGCCGCTTTGTGATATATTTTTCGTGTATCGAGCGCCAGACGCTTTTTCACAATAATTCATGAATATTTTGATTTTTTAAGCTTACATTAGAAATTATTTTTTAAATTTTTAGCTTAATGTTTTTAAAAGGCGTATTTGTTGGCAATATAGCAAGTGGCATCCCCGAAAGACCAGCATCAGCCTAACAGAACGCAGCGTACACACCTGCCGCATCCTTACCCCTTTGCAATCAGGCCTCGTCTTATTCGTAGACCAAGTCACTTACAAGACTGGAAAACAGAAGTGGAATGTAACGTTAAATAACATTAAACACCAGATATAATTTAAATTTCATATGTAAATTTATGTATTGGCAATATGTTAGGGCATTTATTACTAACTGAACATTTTGTATATATATCAGTAAACTTAGACTAAAATAAACGTATTTTGTACTTAAATACTTAAAATAAACTATTCATATATTAAAATTCTATATTCGCGTTTTTATTTACTTTTATTGAATATTGGTACACGGGGTATTTTAACTTTGTTTCGTATTTTATCCATTAGCTTACTGATAGACAACAATTTTACCTTCGTTGAACTGGATCGGGATTCTAACGAAAGGGAGACACTCAAAATACGCCAAATAGTTTCGGTAAAGATACCCAAGAAAAATCTTGCAGCCATCCTTTGTCACAGATGCCGAGGCTTCGGGCAAACTAAAAAGAATTGCTGGAGACCAAACATCTGCGGAAAATGTTCTGAAGATCATTGAACATCGCAGTGCATGGAAATTGCAGTTGAAAATTTCCATTGTTTCAATTGTGGCGGTGTACATCCAGCCTGACCTACGGATTGTCGCATTATATATAAAGCTTGAACAGAAGATCGGAGTCCAAAAATCAATGTAAAAATCACATCAGCAAATTCTCGAATGTGCAACAATTTGTACCAGTAGCTATGGTGCAAGGGAACATGTTTTATGCAGAGGCGTTTCGCTTTCATAGAGCCTCACATATTACACGGCCCGGAACACCAGTACAGATCAGAACAAAAGCATTACAGATGCAAGTAATTTTGTCAACTCGACCCAGAAAGGACCCTCAAGACTAGAGTCGGCCAATAAAGCTCTCACACAAAATTTGATGTACTGCAAGCCATGTTTAAACAGATACAGGAGACGAACCAGTTTCTTAAAAAAATGTGCCTCAGTCTTTTAAACGCCAAAATTCGATGGCACACACACTAAGCCTTAGCTTATGGTATGCTCGGGGAATCTCTGCGTGTGTTGAGGAGCTAGGCTAATTCTAACCGAAAATAAGAAATATGTTATGCTTATCACTGAGTCCTGGCTTCAGGAAAAAAACACACATCTATCTCCCCGTCTTCATTAAGCAGACAATCCCAGTAATATACTAAGAGGTGGAGTGGCGATCCAAGTAATACAGGAAAAACCTAATTTTTCTTGCGACCTGGTGACGAAGACGCACCTGCAAATGGCCACCATTAAAAATTCACACAACCTCGGGTGAGTTTGGGAATTTCTTGTCTGTAACTTCCTCCAAAGGTCCCATGGTCAATAGCGGACTTCAACCAGATATTCAGCATTCAGGGCAGTAAATTTAATATTTGCGGCCATTTAATGCTTAAAGCAGACTTTGGGGAAGTTTTCAGGGCGATGCGAGAGGCAGCTGTCTTCAGTGCGGCGTTCAAAGCTCTTCTGTTCAAATTCTGGAAACTGGTCAAGCAACACACTATCCTGCAGATACAAATCGAACACCCAGCCATATCAATTATTTGTTTACAATGGACTACGACCAGAGCATCGCAAGATAAGAACGCAATATCAGCTTTCAGCAGATCATCTACCATTATAAGTTACATAAAACTATGCTCCGGTTATCACGATGAAAATGTGTCGATTACTGTACAGGAGAGCCAATATAGAAGCTTACGTCCGGAATTAAAGAAATCTGTGGATCTCAATCTAGAAATTTTGCTGCCAGAAGATATCGACGATGCGTTTTGCGCTGCTCCGCCCCATCAACTACAAAGCTCTCAAAACAGTCTCCCTCAAACTATTGAGACGCTACTGCTCATCAAAAGGGGGCTTGGGAGGTAGAATTGTCGCACTCGTGACCAAAGTATCAAATAGGGTAAAAAAATTGCTGGGCTTACACAAACAGATAGAAAATGACCGCATACTTTCTAATGTTTCCGCTGATTATGCCCTAAGCATTCACTGTAGACTCTGGATAAAAAATGTAAGCAGCAGGTGGCACCCGAAATTTCCGATTAGAAAGCCCAACGGATCTCGGGCCAGATCCTAAAAAATGAAAGCAGAGCAATTTGCAGAAGACTTAGAAGCCAGATTTCACCCGTTTAACACCAGTTCAACTAACAGTCAAAGAAGAGTTCAACTGGTGCTTGAGAGTCCTGGGCAGTTATGTCCCCCGTTCGCACCCCTTACAGTTGAAAAAGTTAATAGTTAAATCAAACAACTCAAAGCTAGAAAAGCATCAGGTGAAGATGGCCTGCGCCTCTTAAAGCTGTTGAAGTGTGTTTATGCTTGAACATGAAAACTCAGTATTTGACACTTTGTCGCATACAAAAATACATATATACAAATCATGCAGCGCATGGACTGACTAAATAAACAATATGTGAATGCCAGGCATAGGCCATGGCTAATAGCTCGCAGCAAAAGCAGTTATATAAAAGTGTTTAAATAAACAACACCACAAGCAACAGCAACACGAGACGAGCCTTAGGAACAAAACTAAATTCGGCTAGTGAAAAACACTGCTAATAGCATGGTGGCTGCCTAAAATAGTGAAGCCACAAGCAGCAGCGGCAGCGAGACTACAAACAACCCAACATTCAAAAAGGAACATCAAACGTAGAGAATAGAGAAAAGCGAGCGCTTGTTCGATGTACGTTGCATTGTTATGGTCAACAGCAACAACAACTACAACCTTCGTGTGGGGCTCTTTGAACAAGGAATGGAAATTTTCTTACGCAGCAGCAGCAGCAGCAAGGTCAATTCGTTGAGCTTTATGGTTGTGATAATGACAGGATCAGTTTTAGCTATTTAACCAATTAGTGTAAGAGTCAAGTATGCTACTGTTTTAAATACATTGCTCTGCACACGTACATTGTTATTGTCAACAGCAACAACAACAACCTTCGTGGGGGGGTATGTGTGCAAGGATGGGAATTATCTTTCGCAGCAGCAGCAGCAGCAAGATCAACACATTGTTTTTAAACAAGAGTATTGATACTTGTACATTTAGATTATTAAGAGTTAGAGGGAGAAGGTGTAAGAGGGGGAGTATTAGAGGGAGAAGGTGTAAGAGGGGGAAAGGATAGAGGGGAAAGTGTTAAAAGGGAGAAGGTGTTAGAGGAGGAAAGAGTTAGAGGGGGAAAGTGTTAGAAAGAGACTGTGTGCAAGAAAGTGTTAGAGGGAGGAAGACTTAGAGACAAGTTTGTGCATGCTTGAAGTGCGCAAGTCAAAGGTCAAGTACATTAGTTGGATAATGTGTTTTAGGTATCACCGTCCGTGAGGTTCAGTGAGCAAAGTACATTGCCCATGACACTATTAAATGCTAGAGTCAAGTGTGCACAGGTTTCTTAGCTACAAGTTAGTAGATAAGAGAGAGAGAGAGTCAACTGTGAGCAGGTTTCTTAGCTACGAATAAGTAGATAAGAGAGAGTCGAGAGGGCGCCTGTTTGACGTGCGTTGTCTTGCACACCTGCAGGCAAAACATTAACAATGAATGAATGTGAAAACCAGTGATCAAAGAATAAAAGGATTGAGACAAGATTGTGCTTTTTTGAAGTACGCTAGTCAAAGGGCAGTACATTCGTAGGCCGCATTGTTATGATCAAAAGCAACACCATCAGCAACAACAACTACAACCTTCGTGGGGGCGTTATGTGTGCAATGATGGGAATTTTCTTTCGCAGCGGCAGCAGCAGCAAGATCAACACACTGTTTTTAAACAAGAGTATTGATACTTGTACATTTAGATTATAAAGAGTTAGAGGGAAAAGGTGTAAGAGGGGGAGTATTAGAGGGAGAAGGTGTAAGAGGGGGAAAGGATAGAGGGGAAAGTGTTAAAAGGGAGAAGGTGTTAGAGGAGGAAAGAGTTAGAGGGGGATAGTGTTAGAAGGATACTGTGTGCAAGAAATTGTTAGAGGGAGGAAGACTTAGAGACAAGTTTGTGCATGCTTGATTGTGCTTTTTTGAAGTACGCTGGTCAAAGGGCAGTACATTCGTAGGCCGCATTGTTATGATCAAAAGCAACACCAACAGCAACAACAACTACAACCTTCGTGGGGCTCTTTGAACAAGGGATGGAACTTTTCTTACGCAGCAGCAGCAGCAGCAATGTCAATACGTTGAGCCTTATGGTTGTGATAATGACAGGATCAGTTTTTGCTATTCAACCAATTAGTGTTAGAGTCAAGTATGCTACTGTTTTAAATACATTGCTCTGCACACGTAAATTGTTATTGTCAACAGCAACAACAACATCCTTCGTGGGGGGTTATGTGTGCAATGATGGGAATTGTCTTTCGCAGCAGAAGCAGCAGCAAGATCAACACATTGTTTTTAATCAAGAGTATTGATACTTGTACATATAGATTATAAAGAGTTAGAGAGAGAAGGTGTGAGAGGGGGAGTGTTAGAGGGAGAAGGTGTAAGAGGTGGAAAGGATAGAGTGGGAAAGTGTTAGAGGGAGAAGGTGTTAGATACGAATAAGTAGATAAGAGAGAGTCGAGAGGGCGGCTGTTTGACGTGCGTTGCCTTGCACACCTGCAGGCAAAACATAAACAATGAATGTTTGTGAAAACCTGTGATCAAAGAATAAAGGATTGAGACAAGATTGTGCTTGTTTGAAGTACGCTATGCAAAGGGCAGTACATTCGTAGGCCGCATTGTTATGATCAAAAGCAAAACCAACAACAACAGAACAACTACATTCGTGAGTGTTATGTAAGCAAGGGATGGGAATTTTTTCGCAGCAGCAGCAACAAGATCAACACAAGAGTATTGAGACTTGCAGATTTAGCTTGAAATATTATAGGGGGAAGTTGTAAGAGGAGGAAAGTGTAAGAGGGGAAAGAGAGAGTTGGTATTGGAGAGAGTAAGTGTTAGAGGGGGAAAGTGTTACAGGGGAAATTGATCCTGCTTGTATTGTTATATTAAAACACGCTCCTTTATGCGATTCTATACACGAGCGTCTATGAAATGCAGGTGGTATGTTAATTGATTGTCCCTCCTATTAACGCACACCCAACTTGTTCGCTACTTACGTTTCTAACCTTTATTTGCATATATCTGTTTTGATTATTGGACAGACTTCTGTTACTTTTATAGAGCTAATTAGTATAACTTTTTAATAAACCAATGAACATTTTTTAAATTTGTGTACTTTGTTAATAAACTATCAAATTATGTTTTTCTTATGGGTATGTTTTAATTTTATTTCATATATATCATTTTTTTATTTTTTTTTTTAGATATTTGTAGTATGTTAAATTTGAGATTTATATTAAGCTTGTTCCGTTGAGGGATTAAACAAACACAAACACCGAACATTAAGATTAATGACATATAGTTATAGGCGGTAGAACACACAAGTCATACTCCATTATATTGTTTCGGCTTTATAAAAAGATTTTTTTAAGTCAATATTATAAGCCTAAGTTCTAGTACTCACTATATACATATCTAAAAATGCTTTTATGTATATCATTATTTTGAAAGCATAAAAAAGTTCGTGTAGGTGGTATAATAAATCATGTTTTAACAAAGTAATTTTGATCTTAATATTTACACTTCATCGCTTATTGAGATTATTATTATATTTTTTTATTCCCCATATATTGGATTCCGTTCTATATCAGTAATAATTTATTTTGCGTATACATTCTTTAAATTCTTTGAGGTAATCTTTTAGGCTTATTAAATAATCTTTTCCTTAACATTCCCTCTGCTCGATTTAGATTTTCATCAAATGACACTTTTCATATTTAAGATATCCGTAAAAATATTTCTAATACTCAACTAAAATTATTTCATCAAACTCACATATCAAATCAATTTATAAAATAAAGAAAATGAAAACAGTAAGATGTTCTTAGCAGCTTGATTTTTTTTATAAACGGGTTTTACTATACTCTTTCCCAATATGCTACTTACGATAAAAATGTATAAAGAATGTGTTTTGTAACTTAATTTTAACAGGGAAATCGATCGGACATTGATTTTTCACTTTATAATTGATTGCTTTCATATATTTTAACTGTCAACCTATATACCTTTCTACTTTTTTAGTGATTCTATTAGATTTTTATATTTCCAAACTCATTGCTTAAACTAAGAAAATTTCGATACTAATTTCTTATAATTGATGGATAGTAATATTTTATTTCATTATTCTCCTCATTTTTTTGCATTTAATAAGGAAGTGCATTGAACTAGCTTAACAGTTCGAGATATGAGTCTTACACTGTTTCGGAAAGTATGAATACGTTAGGTGTTTCAATTTATGGGTTAAGTATCTACTACTACTGTTCCTTAACTGTGATGGTTGCAGTTTTGTTACATCTCACTTCCATTTTTTTTTCTTGTTGTTATTATTATTTATTTATTTATTTATTTTTTTTTATGAGAACAAAAACTTTTTGTTCTAGATGCCATGTTATTAGGGCGTATTTATTCAATTAATTATTATAACTATTTCCTAAGGAGACTGAAAAATCTAATAGTTTTTAGATTTATATGTGTACAAAACAAAATTGAGACGCGGTTATTTCTTTAGATTGACAACGAGTTTTATGTGGTGGCTTCAAGTGATTTTCGACAATTAAAGTTAGCTTCGCCTAATACAATTGCGTGGGCCACAGACGGCCACACGCAACACAAATTCGCCGTCGGCAGATTGCCGATCGGCCTAAAAGCTTTCATAGCTTAAGAGCGAATTCATTGTTTTTCTTAAACTAACTTAAGCTATGTCTACAAACTATCAATATACTTGTTCTGCTCCAACATTCCGGCCCCGTTGACGAGCTCCGGTCTTCAACAAATTCAACAATTCGGTGTTGGTGCCAGCTTATGTAAAGGCCGTTTAATAACGCCGGCCGGAGTTCTTATCTCGGCCACCCGCACCTTGCCGTCCTTCCCAGCTACGACGCGTGTGACCCGCCCGATGATCCATCGTTGAGGGGGGGTGTTGTCGTCGTGGACGAGCACGACCGCCCCTTCTCCCATGTTGGCCTCGTCTTTGCTCCACTGGGCTCGCTGCAGCAGGTTGAGCAGGTAATCCCTGAACCACTTGCGCCAACAGTGCAGTTTGCGCACCAACAACTATCGCCACCGCTTCCAGTATGCGGCTACGCGCTCGTTGTTGGGCTCCTCGGGCGTGGATCCTGTGAGCAGCCCCAGCAAAGACTGGCCGATGAGCAAATGCCCTGGCATCGGCACCTCTCCATCGTTCTGGTCGCTGCTGTCTGCCACGAGCAGCCTGGAGTTGCGTGTGTCCAGCGTACGCTTGGCGTCGCCTGACCCTCGCGCTAGCCTCTGTTTGGCAGCCTCTACTGTTGCTTTCCACAGTCTGCCGAAGTGCGGTGTCCTCGGAGGGATACCCCTCCATTGCACAGCTTTCTCCTTGCTGAGGTGAAGCGCTTCGTGGACCTCCTTCAGCACGTTGCTCGCTCCAATGAGCCTTTTAAAAACAATAAGATAGGCGTCAGTGTAATGGTCAGTCACAAATTTCAAGACCGCCTTTGAGGCGAAACAAACTAATACGGCAACGTACATTTTTAAAGGTGGTCTACCTCTCACTCTGTAGCTTACATAATTAGGCTGCCTCAACAATCCAATCAGAACTTTTGCACCAGCATGGAAGTGCCTAAGGTGCAAATGCCTGAAGAAGATGCTGAAGAATTCAGAATTCTTTGGTAGCAACAAAAGGGATTTAGCATCATGTGAGATAGGGCCGTGTAGCATACGCCCTCCTACTCGATATTATTCAAATTTAATACCATTTTCCTCAACTTCGTGGATAAATGAATTTAACGAGTGCAGTATTGGAGCTAATACTACCGACTTTGTTAACAAAATTTTTGCCGTAGTGACAAATGGACACAACAAGCCGAGAGAGTCCAACAAGCGAGAGGCTATGGACAAGATATAACGTTTTTTTGGTTTAAGGGAAGCAAAACTATCAACGTCAAGATGATATTTGAAAACATCCTCTTGAGGTGCCCAACGCATTCCAAGAGTCTTAACTGAGCTTTGCTCATCAACTGTTATACAAATTTCTCCACTGGCGATCCTGTCACCAGACCGATTCTGGCAATTGGAAGCCCACTTGGCCAGTGGAAATCCTCCTGCGTGCAATATGTCACCGACATGGCTCCAAATAGTGTCCAGTTCGTTTCAACTGTCTACACCTGCCAGAAAAACATAAACATAAAAACAATTTTTAATCACATCCGCGCCAATGGGGTATGATTGTGTGTAGATATTTGCCAATTCAAACAAACAACGTACAGCCAAAAAGGGTGCTGACGCTGTACCATATGTACAAGTATTCAATCTGTATGCCTGTAAATTTTGAGAAGTTGCTTCTCTCCACAAAACAAGTTGAAAGTCTCTGTCCTCCTCAGAAACATTTATCTGCCTATACATTTTTGAAATGTCTGCAGGTACGGCATATTTGTTCAACCGAAAGTTGACCAACGTTGAATACAACTCCCTCTGAATAGTTGGCCCCACCATTAGTGTTTCGTTGAGCAAAACTGCTGTTAATGTTTTTCTAGAAGCATCAGAAACAACTCGAAGCTTGGTTGGGGTACTCTCAGGTCGCAGAACGCATTGATGAGGAATGTAATACTGCTGTTCTCGAGGAGCAGACTTCAGAATGGACATATGTCCCAAATCCAAATACTCTTTCATGAAGTCTTGATACATATTTCTAAGAGTGTCATTTCTTGACGGTTTGCGCTCAAGTTGCAGAAGACGCCTTTCAGAAGTTTGAATGACAGGCCAAGAACTTTGGGATTGGTCTTAAAGGAAAGATTTACTTGAAAGCGACCGCAAGAGAACCGTTGTATGGTTTTCTTGAAATGCACTTCATAGGCCTGCTGTTCAGCTGTTTGGCGACCAGCCTTCGACTCGATTGGACATTGATCCAATTTCCAAGAACGATTAACTACGGAGCCGAGAGAACAAAAAGAAACTTGAGCTGCTGAACTCTTACTATATTGTTTCCGAGGCACTTGTCCAGTATATTTGCCCGCTACAATCCAGCCGAGCAATTCTTTTTGCATGATGGGCAGCTCGGAATGTAGTTTTATTTGCCCAACGCACAATAATCCATTAAACAATTCCGCTCCCAAGAGCACATCTACCTTCGCTGGCTTATAGAATTCGGGATCTGCCAACTTAATATTTTTTGGAATTTTCCAATTCAATATGGATAGAGCCTGTCCAGGCTGAGATGTGGATATCGATTTCAGTACCCAGCACTCAGCGGAAAACGTGTGGGAATTCAAACGAGATTGAACTGATGCACAAACCTTATTGTTGCTATTAGTGGTTGCCCCACCTACCATTGAGATGGCAAGGGAAGTTGGCTTGCGTTTAAGCCGTAGCCTCTGGGCCATGCTCTCAGACATCAAATTTATCTGCGAGCCACTGTCCAGCAACACTCGTGCTGGATGCAACTGTCCGAATCTATCTTTTATATTTACCACGGCGGTAGCAAGAACGACTTGATCTGCATTACGCATGTGACCAACGTATGCCTCTGAAGTTGAGGCTTGAAGTGCAGCTGCCTCACTTTGTACTGGTGTGTAAAACCTATGAAGCAAAGAGTGATGAGGCTTTGAACACACACGACACTTCGACGCCTTGCAGTTCGAAACAATGTGTCCCACGGTCAAACAATTAAGACACATTCTTTGAGTTTTTATGTACTCAAATCGTTGCATAACCGAGATACCACAGACTGCGGGACAAACATATATATTGTGATCTGCAGACTTGCAATAAGTACATGCAGACGACGACCTTTGACATGCATTAGCACAGGCAAATGAAGATTTTTGTTGAGGCTTTCTCACTTCATTGCGCACTTTTGACTTGTCACGAGTGGACTCCTCTGCTGTCAAGTATTGATACCTCCTATTCAACTGTTTAGCACAATCTTCCCAAGATGGCAGCTTATCATAATCAAGCTGCTCCTCAAAACGAGATTTGGTTGTATGGTCTACCTTAGCAATGTCTTTGTCGTCACCCAAAGACGACAGCGATGCATGTATAGCAGACACTGTATCTACCATCGATCTTAAACTCGACGCAGATGGTTTTGTCATGCTTGGCAAATCAAAAAATTGAGCAACTGCATCAAAAAATATAAGGCATCAATTGTCGTAAACTGACTTTAGACTAGCAAGGGCCTTGGGGTAGTTACAATCTGTTAGCTGATATGGCTTAACTACACCCAATGCTTCATCTGACAAACAAGAAACTAAATGGTTAAATTTTTCAACGCTTGTTAATGACGCATCGTCATCAACGAGACTCTCGAAAAGGCACATAAAGTTCCTAAACTCCGAATGTTTACCACTAAATTTCGGTAGACGCATTTTAGGCAGTTGAGATCGCTGGCTCGAATTCATTGAGCAATCATGTTGTACCTGTGTGTCGAATCGTGGCTTAATTGCATTCATAAACAACGCTTTTGTTATGACACACAAATCCTCTAGCGGCCCTCTGCTTTCGTTAGCTGGATTTAAACTGTCCAGCTCTGCCTGTAAATTCATAGCCTTTTCAACATACCCTTCTAATAATTCTAATCGACATGCTAACTCTGTTTTGTCGGATGAAATTTTTTTAATTTAAAGGCGGTTTGCATGCTAGCAATGTCAGCACTAACTTTATCAAACTTCTGCAAACATAATGTTAACTTAACATTAGACTTAGATGCTGCTGGCTTTTCGAGTGACAGTTTATCTGATTCAGACATATTTAAGCTGACTAAAAACAACCTTTAACAAACGCAGAAAAAAGTTCGGCACACTTTGTGAGCTACCCTAACGCACGCACTTTGAATATTTAACAAAACGCCAAGCTTGCTTGTTGAACACACACACGCACTCTTGGTGATTAGGAACAAACAAACGAAAACGGTCCAAGCGACTGAGAATAAGCAAGTCAAGCAGCCACTTTGTGGGTACAGCTGTAAAATATGCGGGGTGCGGGGGGTTAAACAAAGTAAAGAGATAATTTGGAGCGAACGCGCGCACAAAAACGAACAGACGATCAAGCCAAGCTTGATCCGCAAGCAAAGCGGGGATGAAAAGAACAAGCGGCAAAATTTGGCGCGAGCGCACGCATAGACAAACCAATGTATAGAATAAATGCAAGCGCAAGCAAAGAGCGAAGAAAGGTTAACGAACGAGCGAACAATCAGAGGTTAATGCACAAAAATGTTTAACAAAAGTTTGTGTGTATGTGCGAGTGCAAACATATGTTTTAATGTATGTATGTACATTTATTGTTACGTAGCGATTAGTTGAGAAGTGAAAACAAAAAACACTTTGCAGTTGCACAAACACACGAACTATATGAAACGCAATAAATAGACCACCGTTTGAAACCTTAATTTGGTTTCTTGTATTGAATTTTTATTTATTCACTGTTATATATGTATGAAAATATGTTGCCGTTTTGTTTATTTAAATCAAATACACAAAGTGCCAGAAATTGATCTGTTTCTACGTGTATGAACGTATGTACATATGTACATATAAGTATCACAAATTTTGATATTTTTTTTGTCGATGGCAGCGACACAACGAAGTACACAGAATACCTGGAGACTTTCTAGCGATTCAATAGAAAGTGTTCTTCCTTTATTCTCATTATTTATTATTATTTTTTGACACTTTTATTACCCCCCAATACTATAATTTATGACCCTTTTTTTACACTTTTATTACCCCCAATACTATAATTTATGACCATTTTTCCCATGATCGTGCCCCGCTTTAATTAGTCTAGGGAGAAAGTGTTAGAGGGAAAGTGATCCTGCTTGTACTAATTTAATAAGCCACGCCCCTTATACGATTTTGATTGGTCCCCACCGTCCTTAATATGAAAACTATTTTCCAATCCTTTGGGATTGATATTTAAATATTTAGCGCCATCCCTTTCTAACCTTTGATATTATATAAGTTAACACGCGCAAGCTAGAGTTAGCTGACAACGCTGTTGCGCCGGATGCCGTCGCGACAAAGTTGCAGCCGAAATATGAAACTCGCACGCGCAAGCAGCCTGATCACCCGTTGAAGACGCCGACTCAGCATTCAGCCGGCATTCCAGCGAGCAGCGGCGGCTTCATGGTTCGATGCACTTTGCCTTAGAGTTTAGTTTAAGAATTGTTCTCCAACAGCTCAAACGAGCCAGTAAATAAAAACATACTAATAAAGATATTTCCTTTTAATAAATAAACATACTTATAAAAAGGTACTTCTTTGTAATTGGCGCCCAAATGGCAAAAAAAACCTACGACTAGTTAATAACTTTCGTATCATTTAAACGGGAAAATCCTCTAAAAAAAATAGGAGTCCCGATATTAACAAATCAGTGAAGTGAATGTTATAGCAACAACACATATAAAAAAAAAACACACGCAAAAACAATAAAAAACGCAAAGAACCAACGAAAACACACAAAATAGAGTGAGTGTTACAACACAAACAAAAACACAAAATTCCAACAAACACAAAAACACACAAAGTAAGTGTTGCAACAATAACATAAACAAAAATAAAACCAACAAACACAAAAAGAAAAACAATAAAGTGAGTGTTACAACAATAAGAGAAAAACACAAGAACTAACACTGAACAATAAAGTGATCAACATAAAAAAATTAACATTGTCATAGAAACAAAAAAAAAAAACGCAAGAACTAACAGTGAACAATAAAGTGATCAACAAATTAACATTGTCATAACAACAAAACGCAAAAAAAAAAAAAAAAAAAAACTGAGCGTTCTAAACATCAAAAACAAAAAACAGGGAGCAGCCGGACAAACAACGAAAACGTCACAGCGCAGCGGCCACCACATCGTGCGATAAGAGGCATATTATATTTCAAAAATGTGAGTGAGATGTTCATTTTTCTTTTTGCAATCCAAATAAACGAATAATAAAAATACAAAGCTGTCTCATATGAGTTTTCATTTCGTTTACAAAGTAATAAGCTTTAATAAAAACTGCCTGTTGCAATAAATATTGCGAGACCCTTATAACTGACACTAGAATAAATTCCGGAGTGGTCTGAAATTATTTATGCTGCGCCCAAGTCAAACAAAACGGACGACAGTAGTGGAGACGAACTTATATCTTCGTACTTAGAACAAAAAACAAAAAAAAAAAAATGAATTCGGAACAAATTGCACAGATGGAGGCAAAGGTTCAGGCAGCCCTTGACCAACAAGCGCGCTTATTCGAAGATAAGATAGCCTCTCTTACATATCAGTTTCATCAGTTAAATAATTCTGCCCCACAAATAGAAGTTTTTCAAGAAATAGAACTCAATCCAGAGGTAAAGTGCGACGAGTCACTAGAAATTATAAAGTCCATTCCCGAGTTCGACGGGAAACAAGAAAATTATCTTATATGGAGGCAAGCTGCTTCTACAGCTTACAAAGTGTTTGAGCCACACTATGGCAGCTCAAAACATTATCAGGCAGTAGCCATAATTCGAAACAAAGTAAGGGGACCAGCAGCTACCGTGCTGGCTTCATTCAACACAGTGTTGAACTTCAGGGCCATTATTGCTAGATTAGATTTCACGTACGCGGATAAAACACCGATGCATGTAATTCAACAACAGTTAAGCACGCTTCGGAAGGGCGACTTGCCATTGCTAACATATTTCGATGAGGTAGAGAAAAAGCTCACCTTGTTACAAAATAAAACGCTTATGACACACGAACCAGCTGCAGCAGCCGTATTAAACGAAAAATTTAGAAACGATGCACTTCACACTTTCGTGTCAGGGTTGAAAAAATCTCTGAGATGGGCCGTTTTTCCGGCACAACCCATGGACCTCCCATCAGCTTTGGCTCTAGCTCAAGAAGCTGAGTCAAGCAATGAGAGAGGCATTTTTGCAGCAAATTTTGCAAAACACCTCGAGGAAAAACCCCAAAAGCCAAACTATCAAAAATCCCAGAACTGGCGTCAGAACGCCCAACAATAGAAGGAAGGCAATTCCCAAAACAAGAACCCGTACTTCCAGAAAAACCAGAAAGATCAAAATCAGCAAAAACCAAGTAGCTCGAAAACCGCTACAACAATCAAAAGTCCCAAGGGCGGGCGCCTGAGCCAATGGATGTGGATCCATCTTCGCGCTCTAGGCACAGGGCTACAGAAACAACCAAGGGTATGGTGACCAGTCCATGAGGACTCAGCAAAACGTAAATCACTTACCACAGGAAGAAGGTACTGGTGACTACGAGTCACTGTCAAAGCATGAGGCAGCTGAAATTGAAGAAGATTTGTCCGGGGCCGAAAGCTGCAATTTTTTAGCGGAAACTCCCTGCTTCCGTTCGTAAGGCGAATGGTCGCAGGGCAAACTATCAAACTTTTGATAGACACAGGGGCCTCAAAGAATTATATAAAACCCCTTCCCGGACTGGCACATTGGATGCCAGTTGACAGCCCTTTTCATGTAAAATCAATCCACGGGCACACCAAGATTGAGCAGAAATGTCTCATCCATCTTTTCGACGTTAGGTCGTACTTTTTCATGCTGGAGTCACTTAATGACTTTGACGGCATAATCGGCCTTGATCTGTTAAAACAGGTCAACGCTCGGATACATTTAACTAACAATGTCATAAAACATGACAATGGAAGTGAAAAAATCGAGTTCACTAAGTGCCAACAAGTGAACCACATTCGGATTAATGACACGGATGTTCCCCCCGCTGTCAGATCCACCTTCGATCGTATGATCAATAAAATGGTAAAGGCTTTCGCAGACGTTAACGAGTCCCTTCCGTACAACATAAATACGGTTGCCACAATACCAACGGATGACGAACCAGTTTACTCTAAACTGTATCCGTATCCAAAAGGTGTGTCAGACTTTGTCAATGCAGAAGTTAAACAACTTCTAGCGAACGGCATAATACGACCATCATTTTTGGGTCTAGCACGCTACTATAGCTGCTTTATAACAGGCTTTGCCAGCATCGCAAGGCCTTTAACAAATATTCTCAAGGGCGACAATGGCAAAGTAATTGCCAATTATTCAAAAAAAGTAATAATTGAATTGTCACCAGAGCAAAGCGAGGCCTTTAATAGGCTTAAAAACATACTAGCCTCAGAAGACGTAATGTTGTCCTACCCGAATTACAAAAAGCCTTTCGACCTCACAACTGATGCGTCTGGCCACGGACTGGGTGCGGTACTGTCTCAAGACGGTCGACCCATAACAATGATCTCGCGAACTCTGCGGGGTAACGAGGTAAATTTCGCCACAAATGAGCGTGAACTTCTCGCCATTGTATGGGCACTCAAAAACCTCAGGAATTATTTGTATGGCGTTAGAAATCTTAACATCCATACAGACCATCAGCCATTAACCTTTTCGGTATCGGACAAGAATCCGAATGCCAAAATAAAGCGTTGGAAAGCTTTTATTGATGAGCACAACGCAAATATAATTTATAAACCCGGAAAAGAGAATTTGGTGGCGGATGCGCTGTCTCGCCAAAATGTCAATGCGTTAGAGGATTCAGCAGATTCTGATGCTGCTACCATTCATAGTGAAGAATCCCTCACATACACCATTGAATCCACAGACAAACCGGTGAATTGTTTTAGGAACCAGATTATTCTCGAAGAGGGAACTTTTCCCCAACAAAAGACGTTTATTTTGTTTAAAACAAAAACTCGTCATATTATCAATTTTTCCGATCGCAACACATTACTGCAGACCATTAAAGAAACAGTAAACGCTGACGTAGCCAACACAATCCACTGTGAGCTACCCATACTGGCCTTGATCCAGCACGGATTGGTCGAAGCATTCCCTTCTACCACTTTTAGATATTCCAAGAATTATGTTACGGACATTACAAACCCAACCGAACAAAGGGAAATTGCTACAGTTGAGCATAACCGCGCCTACAGAGCGGCGCAAGAAAACGCAAAGCAAATACTTAGGGACTATTTTTTTCCGAAAATTGGTCGTCTAACGTCAGAAATAGCGGCGAATTGCAGAGTCTGCACTATGAGTAAACATGATCGGCACCCAAAAAAACAAGAGATAGGGAAAACCCCGATACCAACATATGCCGGAGAAATGTTGCATATAGATGTTTACTCCACCGATGGTAAATACTTTTTAACTTGCATCGACAAGTTTTCCAAATTCGCAGTAGTACAGCCCATACGGTCCCGCGCAATTGTAGATATAAAAGCCCCACTTCTACAACTTTTAAATTTGTTTCCAAAAACAGAAAGCATCTACTGCGACAATGAAAAATCCCTGAACTCGGAAACCATTAAATCCATGCTTAGCAACAGCTTTGGCGTCGAGATTTCTAACGCCCCACCCTTGCATAGCTCCTCTAATGGGCAGGTTGAGCGGTTTCACGGTACCCTCGGAGACATAGCACGTTCTTATAAGTTGGAAACACAGGTGGAGGACACTGTTGAGAATATTCTCCTTGCAACCGTCAAGTACAACAGGTCAATTCACTCGGTAACAAATGAGAGGCCCATAGACGTAATCCACGCAAATTCCAAAAACAACACAGCGAAAATTAGGGAAAAGATTGCAGATGCTCAAAGAAAGACACTTGACCTTATGAATAAAAATAGGGTCTACAAGTCGTATAAAGCAGGAGAAAAGGTCTGGATAAAAAATAATAGAAGGTTAGGAAACAAGCTATCACCCTTATTTACAGAAGCAACAGTAGAGGCAGACCTAGGTACGACGGTTCTCATTAAGGGAGGGTGGTCCATAAGGACAACCTAAAATAAGCATTCTGCTCTAAAAAATAAATTATTTTTTTTTTAAATAAAAAAATTTTTAAACATTTTTAAGTAATTCTATTGCACAAATTTTTATATTCATTTTAGGTTAGGATACTTTTTCAGTTTAACAATGGCAGCCATGACTCTGACTGAAGCGACACTGAGACTTAACGACTATTCACACGCGGACTACATACCTATAGTTGACGGAGACGTGACGATTTGGGACGAGTACAGCTACATGGGACGTACAACGAACTTGACATCATTCGAAACTTACATCGACGAGACACAAAAATTAATAGACAAGTTACCTAAGGACCACATGAGACAGGTACTGAGAACTGACATACAACACATAGCTACCCTTATAGCCTCCCTGACAGTTCACCACCGACAAGCACGCAGTATCAACATGATAGGTAGTGCCCTTAAGGCAATTGCAGGAACCCCAGATTTTGACAACTGGGAACAAATAAAATTTAAACAAGGTCAGCTAGTAGAATCCGAAAATAGACAGATAGAGATCAATAACAAATTCCAGGCGAGACTTAATGACGTTTCAAGAACACTCAATGAAATTTTAAAACCAGATGCAGAGGTCGAACATTTTTACGCAACAATTTTGGCAAAAAATAGAATGATTTTCACTAATCTGGAGGACTTAATCCTCACGGTTACACTCGCAAAAATAAATCTAATCAGCCCTCTCATACTAGACAGCATTGATATAAAAGAATTGCTAAGTTGCTTAACAACTCACGAATACTAGCATAACTGACCTTTTAGAGGTTTCACATATTAAAGCTTTCCAAAATTCTGAACTAATGTATTTTCTAATAAAATATCCTAAACCATTGTTAAATTGTAAGAAGATAGATATTTTCCCTGTTCAACATAATAATATAATATTAGATTTAGAAGAAGGAAATACGGTGGCCGATTGCGGAACAAAAACCTTCGCTGTGCGTGACTGCGCTGCCACTGTGAGCACTACTTTCTGTAGAAGACTGCAGAACACCTCGTGTGCCCAACAACTGGTGTCTGGAACCGTCGCACAATGTGCCACACGCCCCGGGCACCTGGATGCTGTAACAATAATCGGCGAGGGCATCGTGGTAATAAACAACGCAACCATGAATGTAGTGGACAGCAATGGAAACAGCCAAATAGTAGCGGGAACTTTTCTCGCCACTTACGACGAACACGCCTTCTTGAATGGTACCCGTTACGTGAACCATCGAGGCATCCTGAAGAAGAAGCCTGCCGTATCTACGTTAGCCGTGGTCAACGTCACTCTCTTCAGAGAACACCTGAGCCTCCCATTCCTGCACGACCTGAGCCTAAAGAATCTCCAACACATCGGGGATCTTAGATCAAAGGTATCATCTAGGTCATTTGGCTGCTTGGCACTCATCGCCCTATTCCTACTCCTCGTGGGCGCCTGGAGATTATACCAGCGCAGAGCAAGCAAGAAGAAACCCGAGGACGTGTTTCCATCTAGTAGGGGAGGACTTAACACGCGCAAGCTAGAGTTAGCTGACAACGCTGTTGCGCCGGATGCCGTCGCGACAAAGTTGCAGCCGAATTATGAAACTCGCATTCCAGCGAGCAGCGGCGGCTTCATGGTTCGATGCAGTTTGCCTTAGAGTTTAGTTTAAGAATTGTTCTCCAACAGCTCAAACGAGCCAGTAAATAAAAACATACTAATAAAGATATTTCCTTTTAATAAATAAACATACTTATAAAAAGGTACTTCTTTTTAATTGGCGCCCAAATGGCAAAAAAACCTACGACTAGTTAATAACTTTCGTATCATTTAAACGGGAAAATCCTCTAAAAAAAATAGGAGTCCCGATATTAACAAAACAGTGAAGTGAATGTTATAACAACAACACATATAAAAAAAAAACACACGCAAAAACAATAAAAAACGCAAAGAACCCACGAAAACACACAAAATAGAGTGAGTGTTACAACACAAACAAAAACACAAAATTCCAACAAACACAAAAACACACAAAGTAAGTGTTGCAACAATAACATAAACAAAAATAAAACCAACAAACACAAAGAGAAAAACAATAAAGTGAGTGTTACAACAATAAGAGAAAAACTCAAGAACTAACACTGAACAATAAAGTGATCAACATAAAAAAATTAACATTGTCATAGAAACAAAAAAAAAAAAACGCATGAACTAACAGTGAACAATAAAGTGATCAACAAATTAACATTGTCATAACAACAAAACGCAAAAAAAAAAAAAAAAAAACTGAGCGTTCTAAACATCAAAAACAGGGAGCAGCCGGACAAACAACGAAAACGTCACAGCGCAGCGGCCACCACATCGTGCGATAAGAGGCATATTATATTTCAAAAATGTGAGTGAGATGTTCATTTTTCTTTTTGCAATCCAAATAAACGAATAATAAAAATACAAAGCTGTCTCATATGAGTTTTCATTTCGTTTACAAAGTAATAAGCTTTAATAAAAACTGCCTGTTGCAATAAATATTGCGAGACCCTTATAACTGACACTAGAATAAATTCCGGAGTGGTCTGAAATTATTTATGCTGCGCCCAAGTCAAACAAAAACGGACGACAGTAGTGGAGACGAACTTATATCTTCGTACTTAGAACAAAAAACAAAAAAAAAAAAAATGAATTCGGAACAAATTGCACAGATGGAGGCAAAGGTTCAGGCAGCCCTTGACCAACAAGCGCGCTTATTCGAAGATAAGATAGCCTCTCTTACATATCAGTTTCATCAGTTAAATAATTCTGCCCCACAAATAGAAGTTTTTCAAGAAATAGAACTCAATCCAGAGGTAAAGTGCGACGAGTCACTAGAAATTATAAAGTCCATTCCCGAGTTCGACGGGAAACAAGAAAATTATCTTATATGGAGGCAAGCTGCTTCTACAGCTTACAAAGTGTTTGAGCCACACTATGGCAGCTCAAAACATTATCAGGCAGTAGCCATAATTCGAAACAAAGTAAGGGGACCAGCAGCTACCGTGCTGGCTTCATTCAACACAGTGTTGAACTTCAGGGCCATTATTGCTAGATTAGATTTCACGTACGCGGATAAAACACCGATGCATGTAATTCAACAACAGTTAAGCACGCTTCGGAAGGGCGACTTGCCATTGCTAACATATTTCGATGAGGTAGAGAAAAAGCTCACCTTGTTACAAAATAAAACGCTTATGACACACGAACCAGCTGCAGCAGCCGTATTAAACGAAAAATTTAGAAACGATGCACTTCACACTTTCGTGTCAGGGTTGAAAAAATCTCTGAAATGGGCCGTTTTTCCGGCACAACCCAGGGACCTCCCATCAGCTTTGGCTCTAGCTCAAGAAGCTGAGTCAAGCAATGAGAGAGGCATTTTTGCAGCAAATTTTGCAAAACACCTCGAGGAAAAACCCCAAAAGCCAAACTATCAAAAATCCCAGAACTGGCGTCAGAACGCCCAACAATAGAAGGAAGGCAATTCCCAAAACAAGAACCCGTACTTCCAGAAAAACCAGAAAGATCAAAATCAGCAAAAACCAAGTAGCTCGAAAAACCGCTACAACAATCAAAAGTCCCAAGGGCGGGCGCCTGAGCCAATGGATGTGGATCCATCTTCGCGCTCTAGGCAACCCGCACAGGGCTACGGAAACAACCAAGGGTATGGTGACCAGTCAATGAGGACTCAGCAAAACGTAAATCACTTACCACAGGAAGAAGGTACTGGTGACTACGAGTCACTGTCAAAGCATGAGGCAGCTGAAATTGAAGAAGATTTGTCCGGGGCCGAAAGCTGCAATTTTTTAGCGGAAACTCCCTGCTTCCGTTCGTAAGGTGAATGGTCGCAGGGCAAACTATCAAACTTTTGATAGACACAGGGGCCTCAAAGAATTATATAAAACCCCTTCCCGGACTGGCACATTGGATGCCAGTTGACAGCCCTTTTCATGTAAAATCAATCCACGGGCACACCAAGATTGAGCAGAAATGTCTCATCCATCTTTTCGACGTTAAGTCGTACTTTTTCATGCTGGAGTCACTTAATGACTTCGACGGCATAATCGGCCTTGATCTGTTAAAACAGGTCAACGCTCGGATAGATTTAACTAACAATGTCATAAAACATGACAATGGAAGTGAAAAAATCGAGTTCACTAAGTGCCAACAAGTGAACCACATTCGGATTAATGTCACGGATGTTACCCCCGCTGTCAGATCCACCTTCGATCGTATGATCAATAAAATGGTAAAGGCATTCGCAGACGTTAACGAGTCCCTTCCGTACAACATAAATACGGTTGCCACAATACCAACGGATGACGAACCAGTTTACTCTAAACTGTATCCGTATCCAAAAGGTGTGTCAGACTTTGTCAATGCAGAAGTTAAACAACTTCTAGCGAACGGCATAATACGACCATCAAAGTCTCCATATAATAACCCAATATGGGTTGTCGACAAAAAAAAAGTATCGATGAAGCGGGACACAAGCACAAGCGTCTAGTTATTGACTTTAGGAAACTAAATCAAAAAACCACAGATGACAAATACCCTATACCATCAATCTCGACTATATTGTCGAACTTGGGTGAGGCTCAGTATTTTACTACGCTAGACCTCAAATCAGGGTTTCACCAAATCGAATTAGCTGAAAGAGACAGAAGAAAGACAGCGTTCTCTGTCAACAACGGGAAGTATGAGTTTTGCTTCCTTCGGGCTAAAAAATGCCCCAAGCATTTTTCAACGAGCCATCGATGATGTGCTCCGTGAACAAATCGGCAAGATATGTTATGTCTACGTTGATGACGTAATAATCTTTTCCAAGTCCAAGGAAGACCACATCAGAGATATTGAATGGGTCTTGAAAAACCTTAGAGATGCAGGCATGCGAGTATCCCAAGAAAAATCAAAGTTTTTCAAAAAAAGCGTTGAATATTTGGGATTCACAGTATGCAGAGGCGGAATTCAGTCCTCGCCCGATAAAGTGAAAGCGATTAAAGACTTTCCACAACCAAAAACTCTTTTTGCTCTTAGATCATTTTTGGGTCTAGCACGCTACTATAGCTGCTTTATAACAGGCTTTGCCAGCATCGCAAGGCCTTTAACAAATATTCTCAAGGGCGACAATGGCAAAGTAATTGCCAATTATTCAAAAAAAGTAATAATTGAATTGTCACCAGAGCAAAGCGAGGCCTTTAATAGGCTTAAAAACATACTAGCCTCAGAAGACGTAATGTTGTCCTACCCGAATTACAAAAAGCCTTTCGACCTCACAACTGATGCGTCTGGCCACGGACTGGGTGCGGTACTGTCTCAAGACGGTCGACCCATAACAATGATCTCGCGAACTCTGCGGGGTAACGAGGTAAATTTCGCCACAAATGAGCGTGAACTTCTCGCCATTGTATGGGCACTCAAAAACCTCAGGAATTATTTGTATGGCGTTAGAAATCTTAACATCCATACAGACCATCAGCCATTAACCTTTTCGGTATCGGACAAAAATCCGAATGCCAAAATAAAGCGTTGGAAAGCTTTTATTGATGAGCACAACGCAAATATAATTTATAAACCCGGAAAAGAGAATTTGGTGGCGGATGCGCTGTCTCGCCAAAATGTCAATGCGTTAGAGGATTCAGCAGATTCTGATGCTGCTACCATTCATAGTGAAGAATCCCTCACATACACCATTGAATCCACAGACAAACCGGTGAATTGTTTTAGGAACCAGATTATTCTCGAAGAGGGAACTTTTCCCCAACAAAAGACGTTTATTTTGTTTAAAACAAAAACTCGTCATATTATCAATTTTTCCGATCGCAACACATTACTGCAGACCATTAAAGAAACAGTAAACGCTGACGTAGCCAACGCAATCCACTGTGAGCTACCCATACTGACCTTGATCCAGCACGGATTGGTCGAAGCATTCCCTTCTACCACTTTTAGATATTCCAAGAATTATGTTACGGACATTACAAACCCAACCGAACAAAGGGAAATTGCTACAGTTGAGCATAACCGCGCCCACAGAGCGGCGCAAGAAAATGCAAAGCAAATACTTAGGGACTATTTTTTTCCGAAAATTGGTCGCCTAACGTCAGAAATAGCGGCGAATTGCAGAGTCTGCACTATGAGTAAACATGATCGGCACCCAAAAAAACAAGAGATAGGGAAAACCCCGATACCAACATATGCCGGAGAAATGTTGCATATAGATGTTTACTCCACCGATGGTAAATACTTTTTAACTTGCATCGACAAGTTTTCCAAATTCGCAGTAGTACAGCCCATACGGTCCCGCGCAATTGTAGATATAAAAGCCCCACTTCTACAACTTTTAAATTTGTTTCCAAAACAGAAAGCATCTACTGCGACAATGAAAAATCCCTGAACTCGGAAACCATTAAATCCATGCTTAGCAACAGCTTTGGCGTCGAGATTTCTAACGCCCCACCCTTGCATAGCTCCTCTAATGGGCAGGTTGAGCGGTTTCACGGTACCCTCGGAGACATAGCACGTTCTTATAAGTTGGAAACACAGGTGGAGGACACTGTTGAGAATATTCTCCTTGCAACCGTCAAGTACAACAGGTCAATTCACTCGGTAACAAATGAGAGGCCCATAGACGTAATCCACGCAAATTCCAAAAACAACACAGCGCAAATTAGGGAAAAGATTGCAGATGCTCAAAGAAAGACACTTGACCTTATGAATAAAAATAGGGTCTACAAGTCGTATAAAGCAGGAGAAAAGGTCTGGATAAAAAATAATATAAGGTTAGGAAACAAGCTATCACCCTTATTTACAGAAGCAACAGTAGAGGCAGACCTAGGTACGACGGTTCTCATTAAGGGGAGGGTGGTCCATAAGGACAACCTAAAATAAGCATTCTGCTCTAAAAAATAAATTATTTTTTTTTTAAATAAAAAAATTTTTAAACATTTTTAAGTAATTCTATTGCACAAATTTTTATATTCATTTTAGGTTAGGATACTTTTTCAGTTTAACAATGGCAGCCATGACTCTGACTGAAGCGACACTGAGACTTAACGACTATTCACACGCGGACTACATACCTATAGTTGACGGAGACGTGACGATTTGGGACGAGTACAGCTACATGGGACATACAACGAACTTGACATCATTCGAAAGTTACATCGACGAGACACAAAAATTAATAGACAAGTTACCTAAGGACCACATGAGACAGGTACTGAGAACTGACATACAACACATAGCTACCCTTATAGCCTCCCTGACAGTTCACCACCGACAAGCACGCAGTATCAACATGATAGGTAGTGCCCTTAAGGCAATTGCAGGAACCCCAGATTTTGACAACTGGGAACAAATAAAATTTAAACAAGGTCAGCTAGTAGAATCCGAAAATAGACAGATAGAGATCAATAACAAATTCCAGGCGAGACTTAATGACGTTTCAAGAACACTCAATGAAATTTTAAAACCAGATGCAGAGGTCGAACATATTTACGCAACAATTTTGGCAAAAAATAGAATGATTTTCACTAATCTGGAGGACTTAATCCTCACGGTTACACTCGCAAAAATAAATCTAATCAGCCCTCTCATATTAGACAGCATTGATATAAAAGAATTGCTAAGTTGCTTAACAACTCACGAATACTAGCATAACTGACCTTTTAGAGGTTTCACATATTAAAGCTTTCCAAAATTCTGAACTAATGTATTTTCTAATAAAATATCCTAAACCATTGTTAAATTGTAAGAAGATAGATATTTTCCCTGTTCAACATAATAATATAATATTAGATTTAGAAGAAGGAAATACGGTGGCCGATTGCGGAACAAAAACCTTCGCTGTGCGTGACTGCGCTGCCACTGTGAGCACTACTTTCAGTAGAAGACTGCAGAACACCTCGTGTGCCCAACAACTGGTGTCTGGAACCGTCGCACAATGTGCCACACGCCCCGGGCACCTGGAAGCTGTAACAATAATCGGCGAGGGCATCGTGGTAATAAACAACGCAACCATGAATGTAGTGGACAGCAATGGAAACAGCCAGATAGTAGCGGGAACTTTCCTCGCCACTTACGACGAACACGTCTTCTTGAATGGTACCCGTTACGTGAACCATCGAGGCATCCTGAAGAAGAAGCCTGCCGTATCTACGTTAGCCGTGGTCAACGTCACTCTCTTCAGAGAACACCTGAGCCTCCCATTCCTGCACGACCTGAGCCTAAAGAATCTCCAACACATCGGGGATCTTAGATCAAAGGTATCATCTAGGTCATTTGGCTGCTTGGCACTCATCGCCCTATTCCTACTCCTCGTGGGCGCCTGGAGATTATACCAGCGCAGAGCAAGCAAGAAGAAACCCGAGGACGTGTTTCCATCTAGTAGGGGAGGACTTAACACGCGCAAGCTAGAGTTAGCTGACAACGCTGTTGCGCCGGATGCCGTCGCGACAAAGTTGCAGCCGAATTATGAAACTCGCACGCGCAAGCAGCCTGATCACCCGTTGAAGACGCCGACTCAGCATTCAGCCGGCATTCCAGCGAGCAGCGGCGACTTCATGGTTCGATGCAGTTTGCCTTAGAGCTTAGTTTAAGAATTGTTCTCCAACAGCTCAAACGAGCCAGTAAATAAAAACATACTAATAAAGATATTTCCTTTTAATAAATAAACCTCCTGGTCTGATGAACTTGTGGGATGGTTCGGAGGGGGCTAAGCTGAGGCCACCAGGCGGGTCGCGGGTTGCGGATAGCGAACGGCCCTTCGGGGTCAGCTGCGAATAGCGAGAAATCCTCGTGAATAAGCAGTCCCGGACAAACAGCGGGTGCGGTAGGTTTTATCGCACTGACAAGACGCTTGTGTCGCCGTCTTTCAATCATAGCCTCACACACTCCCAACTCCCCCACAAATACCCATCTACATCCCTTCCCTCACATCTCACTCCGGGCTGGGCTAAGGTGTCAATCGGACCGTGCCGAGAGTCAGCCTGGCTGGGGGCCCGGATTAAAAACTAGCCCAGTCTCTAACGGTGGGCTCAGGCAGATGGCGACCGCCTGTTCTATCCAGCCTTACCCGGGTATGGCGGATCTCTGCCTGGGCGGTCCATAATTTCTCCGCAACTCGTGGGAACAAGTATGAAGCACAACAACAATAAAGTACAGCAGGATATCCCTGCCGCCAGTGTCGCGAGACACTTTGAGGACCGCCTCCTTGACGGAGACCGGCCCTCCAGCGTGGGACCAACCCCACATCGCCCCAAGGAGAGGCAAAGGAGGCATCAGACGACCAGCGCCGCGTCGAGACGCCGCCCCCGCAACCGAAAGCATGCGCCAACCGGCGCGGCCGACGGTT
Organism: Scaptomyza flava; assembly: GCA_030179655.1. Lineage (NCBI taxonomy): Eukaryota > Metazoa > Arthropoda > Insecta > Diptera > Drosophilidae > Scaptomyza > Scaptomyza flava. Next base: position 235,430 of record JARNME010000273.1, read on the forward strand.
AATGCGGTCAGGAGGCACAGTCAGGCGGCATTTGGGAGTCAGCAGCCGAAGAAGACCCTTCCGAAACTCGGAGAGCCGGGGGGTATAGACGATCCAAATAGGAAGGGCCTATGTGGATCAAAGGTGAAGTGGTACGTCAGGTATCTGCAGCAGGGACTACCCCCTGCTGAGGCGCTGAAAAAGGCGACCACCGGCAGAGAGACGGCGCAGCAGGCAAGGGGACCAGCCCCCAAACGCCTGAATGACACTTTGACGCCACCTACTGAGGCCCCCAAAAGGGTGTGTCAGGAGGAGCGTCCAAGCACGTCGAAGGCTGCTGCTGCTTCCGTCCCTACGGCTGTGAGGAAACCTTCTCCTCCAGTGCCCACTGCGGCTCGCCCGTCCTACGCGACGATGGCAAAAAGGGTCAAAGTGGCCGTGTTACCTGTGGAATATCCCCAGGTAATGCTCAGTCACGGGGACTTGTCCGCATTGGAGGAGGCCATCCTCGATGAGATTATTCTCTCGGGATGGGGCACCCCGGTTGCGTTCGCGGGCATTCATTTCAGGGTGGGACACCTGGTGATCGAATGCTCTGACGAGGGCTCAGCAGATTGGCTGAGGACCATGACGTCGATGTTGCAGACGTGGAAGGGAGTACCCCTTGACTGTAGGGTAGGTGAGAATATCCCCTCGCCACATACCATCACCATCTACTGTCCAAGGTGCGCTGATCGGTCTAACGAATCAATACTGATTTTGCTGAGGAATCAGAACATGATCGAGACCGAGGCGTGGAAGGTAATTTCGAGAAGGACGGAGGGTGGAGGTGCGCTGATGGTGATCGGCATCGATGAAGCCACAAAGGATGCCATTGTGGAGAAGGGCCACCAGGTCTCTTTCCGCTACGGGACCATCCCCGTTAGTGGCCTTAAGAAGCCGACCGCCGGCCAAAATGCCCCCGCCCCCGCCCCAGTACCGGCACCCAAACCAGCAGAGGTGGTACCGTCCCCCTCACCAAAGGTGATACCCCCTCCCGCTGCCTCGGAGGTGTGCCTGGATCTGGCGGACGACGAGGAGCTGGCGGACGTGACGCTCAGCCCAGAAATGCTGGAGGATGGGCTAGACGAGCAGGCGCCAATATCGTCGCAGGAGCTGGCTGCAGAGATGGAGGCAGAAAATGAAGCTGGCGTGACGATGACGGGCAGCGACGATGGGGGCAACTCCGGGCCTTCATCGTCAGGAAGTGGAGCGGCGGTAAAGTGATGGTGACGCCTCTCGTTGCCACCACGGGGCTAGCCCAGATAAACCTCCATCGGGCTAAGTCGGCCTCGGCCGTCCTAGCCAGGATGTTTATCAAACAACATCTTGGGCTGGCCCTTGTACAGGAGCCATGGGTGGCATCAAAGGCCTGTACACCGCTAATTCGAAGGTAATCTGGGACCACAGAGATCCGAAACCTAGGACATGTATCATGGTAAGAAAAGGCATTAACTTTACTATTCTTTCAGAATTCCTTACTAGGGACTGCGTGCCCATTGCCGTTAAAGGCAAAGGAAGCGCCCCCCCTATAGTAGTGGTATCTGCCTACTTCGCGGGTGATGAGGCATGCCCTCCACCGGAAGTGGATAAGCTGGTGGATTACTGCAGGAGAGAGAAGGTGCCAATTTTAATCGGCTGCGATGCCAACGCGCACCACACAATATGGGGCAGCAACGACATCAACACACGGGGTGAGTGCCTCACTGACTTTATATTCAAGTATAATTTAGAAATTTTAAATGTCGGGTCAACACCGACATTCGTAACTAGAATAAGAGAGGAAGTTTTAGACATCACCCTGACCAGTCGGTCTTTACGGCCACATCTCAGAGAATGGCATGTCTCCTCAGAAGAATCTTTGTCTGATCATAAGATCATCCTTTTTAAGCTTCAGTTTAATACGGAAAGTAACGTTACAACTCGCAACCCCAGAAAAACCAACTGGGAAAAGTTTAGGTCAACCCTAAAACTTAACCTAGCCTCCGAAAGTTTTGGAATAGCCAAACGCACAGGTGAGCTAAATAGAGTTGTACGGAATTTAGGCAAATGCATCAGTAACGCATTTGAAGAAAGCTGCCCACTAGGCAAAACGCGCAGAGAAATAGATGCCCCATGGTGGAACGATAGTCTAGAGAGACTACGAACATCCACCCGTCATCTCTTCAACAGAGCCAAGAGTGACGGATCATGGGATAACTATCGGGAAAGCCTCACCTTGTACAGCAGGGAAATCCGAAAGGCTAAACGTAGGAACTATAGGGACTTCTGCGAAAGCATAGCTAGTACGACTGAAGGTGCACGGCTCCATAGAGCATTATCCAAACGGGCACCGGAGGCGAATCTAGCCCTGAAACGTAGGGACAACACCTTTACGACCAGTAACATGGACAAGCTAGAGCTTCTATTCGAGACGCACTTCCCAGGAAGTATTCCCTGTGGCCCATGCGAAACACTCGAAACGGAAGACAGACACAGACCGACTGCTCTAGACTGGGCACTAGCCAAGTCAGTAGTCACAATGGAGAAGACACAATGGGCAATTGGAACTTTCCAGCCCTATAAATCTCCCGGTCTGGACAGTATATCGCCAGTATTCCTTCAGCAGGGGCAGGACATACTCCTACCCACCCTGAGGAAAATACTAGTCAGTAGCCTAGCACTCGGTCATATACCGAGCACTTGGAGTAGAGCTAGGGTGGTCTTCATCCCCAAAGTAGGGAAGACAGATATCACCAACCCAAAGTCCTTCAGACCCATTAGCTTAACATCGTTTTTGTTGAAAACGTTGGAATAGCTAGTGGATAACTACATTAGGAGTACTCTGTTGACACGGAGTACGCTGCAAGCTACGCAGCATGCATACAGAGCAGGCCGATCTACGGATACGGCACTTTATAAACTGCACCACACTTTGCGTTCCGCAGTTTTAAACAAAGAAGTAGCAATATGTGCATTTTTAGATATTGAGGGCGCCTTTGACAACACCTCATACGATGCCGTCAAGGCTGCCCTAAATAGAAGGGGTCTGGACATGACAACTAGCAGATGGATCTCATCGCTACTCAGGTCCAGACAAGCTACGGCAACTATACAAGATAGTACCGTAACAGTGACAACCACAAGAGGCTGTCCACAAGGGGGGGTTTTATCACCGCTCTTATGGAGTATCTTAGTAGACGAATTGTTAAGTAGACTTGCCAGCAGGGGTATCCAATGCCAGGGCTATGCCGATGACATTGTGATAATAGCGCGGGGCAAGTATGAGGAAACTCTGTGTGAAATTATCCAACTGGGACTTAGGATCACATATGACTGGTGTAGTGAGGTTGGACTCAACCTAAACCCTACAAAAACCGTCATAGTTCCGTTCACCAGGAGGTATAAGTTGCAGAGGATGAGACATATTAGGCTCGCGGGGAGTCGAATAGTAACAAGCAGGGAAGTCAAATACCTTGGGGTCACATTTGACAGTAAATTGAACTTTGGGACCCATGTTCAGAATACGATTCTAAAGTGCTGCAGAGCACTCTACACATGTCGTAGAATAGCGGGGAAATCATGGGGAACCTCTCCAAAAATTTTGAGATGGCTATACCTCATGGTAGTAAGGCCCATGCTCACATACGGAGCAATTGCATGGGGGGACAAGGCACAGCAAATCACTGTGCAGAGGCAATTACATAAATTGCAAAGAATGGCCTGTGTAGGAATCACTGGAGCGATGAGGACCTGTCCCACATCAGCGCTAGAGGTTCTGTTGGGGATTACCCCACTCCATCACACAATTAGGCTACAGCAGAAAGCTGCATTATTAAGAATGTCGGTCGAGGGAGTTGGCAAGGAGCATATTCTGAGTCAACTAGATGCAGATATGCTGTCAGGTGAGCTTCCCCTATTGGCACAGCCTAGGGACGAAATGAAAGCCGAACACATGTTCGAGCAAAAATTTCAAATTCACCTGAGCAGAAAAAGGGAGTGGACATCTCTTGAAGAGGTCCACCAAATGAAATCCCACACCATCAAATGGTACACCGATGGATCCCTTACCAACCAAGGCTCCGGTCTTGGAGTGGTAGGCCCTCGGCTAAAATACCATGAGTCCCTAGGTAAGCACACCAGCATCTTCCAGGCAGAGGTATGTGCAATAGGGAGGTGTGTGGACTTTAATCTGAAGCGTAACTATCGGAATAGGGATATAGCTATATTATCAGATAGTCAAGCAGCCATTATGGCACTCAGCAAGATCGAAATTAGGTCGAAGGTAGTTCGCGAGGTGTGAACCAAGCTAAACACTCTGGGACTACATAATAGGCTAACCCTAAGATGGGTCCCAGGACATGTTAACATAGCTGGGAACGAAGAGGCAGACAAGCAAGCAAGGCTGGGGGCAGCGACACCCCTCATAGGGCCCGAGCCGTACTGTGGGATAGGAAGAAGCACAATACGGCAGGAACTTAGGAGTGAAGAGAAACTCTTGCGCGAAATGAGCTGGGCGCAGTCCCCAGGACTCAGACAAGCCAAGTGTCTTCTTGGAACTTACAATCTGAAAAGATTCAAGCAGATTATAAACATTGGAAAGAATAGACTCAGGATAATCACCGGTCTTTTGACAGGACACTGCAGACTAAGGGGTCACCTAGCCAAGCTAGGAATCGCCAGTAATGATACATGCAGATTCTGCGATATGGAAAGGGAATCCTCCTTGCATATCATAGCAGAATGTGTAGCCTTAGTGGGGAAGAGAAGCAGGTTTATAGGAAAACATGTCATTCAGCTCACTGACCTGAAGACCATCGATCCAGTAAATATACTTGCCTTCGTACAAGGACTGGGTCTGATGGAAGAGCTTTAAGCCAAGAAGGGGGCACAATAGATCTTTTAGGTCGCAGTGCACTTCACCCCAATTATAATAATAATAATAATAATAAATAAACCTACTTATAAAAAGGTACTTCTTTTTAATTTATATATACCCGCTTTTATTATGGTCAACAGCAACGACAACAACACCAAGAACATAAAGATTCGTGGGGTTCTGTGAACAAGGGATGCAAATTTTCCTACGCAGCAGCAGCAGCAGCGGCAGGCTCTATACGTTGATCTTTATGACTATGTGAATGAGAGGATCAGTTTTAACTATTTAACCAATTAGTGTTAGAGTCAAGTGTGCTCCTGTTTTAAGTACGTTGCGCTGCACACGTACATTGATATTGTCAACAGCAACAACAACAACAACAGCCTTCGTGGGGGGTTATGTGTGCAAGGATGGGAATTTTCTTTCGCAGCGGAAGCAGCAGCAAGATCAACACATTGTTTTTAAACAAGAGTATTGATACTTGTACATTTAGATTATAATGAGTTAGATGGAGAAGGTGTAAGAGGGGGAGTGTTAGAGGGAGAAGGTGTAAGAGGGGGAAAGGATAGAGTGGGAAAGTGTAAGAGGAAGAAGGTGTTAGAGGAGGAAAGAGTTAGAGGGGGATAGTGTTAGAAGGATACTGTGTGCAAGAAATTGTTAGAGGGAGGAAGACTTAGAGACAAGTTTGTGCATGCTTGATTGTGCTTTTTTGAAGTACGCTGGTCAAAGGGCAGTACATTCGTAGGCCGCATTGTTATGATCAAAAGCAACACCAACAGCAACAACAACTACAACCTTCGTGGGGCTCTTTGAACAAGGGATGGAACTTTTCTTACGCAGCAGCAGCAGCAGCAATGTCAATACGTTGAGCCTTATGGTTGTGATAATGACAGGATCAGTTTTTGCTATTCAACCAATTAGTGTTAGAGTCAAGTATGCTACTGTTTTAAATACATTGCTCTGCACACGTAAATTGTTATTGTCAACAGCAACAACAACATCCTTCGTGGGGGGTTTTGTGTGCAATGATGGGAATTGTCTTTCGCAGCAGCAGCAGCAGCAAGATCAACACATTGTTTTTAAACAAGAGTATTGATACTTGTACATATAGATTATAAAGAGTTAGAGAGAGAAGGTGTGAGAGGGGGAGTGTTAGAGGGAGAAGGTGTAAGAGGTGGAAAGGATAGAGTGGGAAAGTGTTAGAGGGAGAAGGTGTTAGATACGAATAAGTAGATAAGAGAGAGTCGAGAGGGCGGCTGTTTGACGTGCGTTGCCTTGCACACCTACAGGCAAAACATAAACAATGAATGTTTGTGAAAACCTGTGATCAAAGAATAAAGGATTGAGACAAGATTGTGCTTGTTTGAAGTACGCTAGTCAAAGGTCAAGTACATTCGTATGCCGCATTGTTATGTTCAAAAGCAAGTGTTATGTAAGCAAGGGATGGGAATTTTTCGCAGCAGCAGCAGCAAGATCATTACAAGAGTATTGAGACTTGCAGATTTAGTTTGGAATATTATAGGGGGAAGTTGTAAGAGGGGGAAAGTGTTAGAGAGTAAGTGTTAGAGGGCGAAAGTGTTATAGAGGAAAGTGATCCTGCTTGTATTATTATATTAAAACACGCTCCCCTATGCGATTCTATACACGAGCGTCTATGAAATGCATGTTAATTGATTGTCCCTCCTTCTAACGCACACCCAACTTGTTTGCTACTTACGTTTCTAACCTTTATTTGCATATATCTGTTGTGATTATTGGACTGACTTCTGTTACTTTTATAGAGCTAATTAGTATAACTTTTTAATAAACCAATGAACATTTTTTAAATTGGTGTACTTTGTTAATAAACTATCAAATTATGTTTTTCTTATGGGTATGTTTTAATTTTATTTCATATATATATCATTTTTTTATTTTTTTTTATAGATTTTTGCAGTATGTTAAATTTGAGATTTATATTAAGCTTGTTCCGTTGAGGGATTTAGAAAACACAAACACCGAACATTAAGATTAATGACATATAGTTATAGCCGGTAGAACACACAAGTCATACTCCATGATTTTGTTTCGGCTTTATAAAAAGCTTTTTTAAGTCAATATTATAAGCCTAAGTTCTAGTACTCACTTAAAAGCTTAACGAAGTTCGTGTAGCTGGTATAATAAATCATGTTTTAACAAAGTAATTTTGATCTTAATATTTATACTTCATCGTTTATTGTGATTATTATTTATTTTTTTAATCCCCATATATTGGATTCTATTCTATCTCAGTAATAATTTATTTTGCTTATACATTCTTTAAATTCTTTAAGGTAATCTTTTAGGCTTATCAAATAATCTTTTCCTTAACTTTCCCTCTGCTCGATTTAAGATTTTCATCAAATGACACTTTTCATATTTAAGATATCCGTCAAACTATTTCTTATACTCAACTAAAATTGTTTCATCATACTCACATATCAAATCAGTTTCTTAAATAAAGAAAATGTAAACAGTAAGATGTTCTTAGCAGCTTGATTTTTTTTTATAAACGGGTTTTACCAACTCCTTCTCAGTATGCTACCTACGATAAAAATGTATTAAGAATGTGTTTTGTACTCATATACTGACTTCAAAAATTCTTCTATTGACGTTGTATGATACCCTATCTTAGTTTGTGTTATATTTAATCGTTTTCTTCAACTTAGTATTCTTCAGATTTTTAAACATTTTATGTTATGTAGTTAGCTATTTTGATTAGGCTTAACGCTTAAAACGAGATAGACTGTATTATTGTCCTTAACAAGTTCTCTTAATTTTAACAGGGAAATCGATCGGACATTGATTTTTCACTTTATAATTGATTGCTTTCATATATTTTAACTGTCAACGTATATACCTTTCTACTTTGTTAGATTTTTATATTTCCAAACTCATTGCTTAAACTAAGAAAATTTCGTTACTAATTTCATATAATTGATGGATGGTAATATTTTATATCATTATTCTCCCCATTTTTCTTGCAATTATTAAGGAAGCGCATTGAACTAGCTTAACAGTTCGAGATATGAGTCTTACGCTGTTTCGAAAAGTATGAATACGTTAGGTGTTTCAATTTAAGGGTTAAGTATCTACTACTACTGTTCCTTAACTGTGATGGTTGCAGTTTTGTTACATCTCACTTCCATTTGTTTTTCTTGTTGTTATTATTATTTGTTTTTTATTTTTATTATTTTTTTTTGTAGGTGCTTTATTAATTTTAATGAGAACAAAACCTATTTGTTCTAGATGCCATGTTGTTAGGGCGAATTTATTCAGTTAATTATTATAATTATTTGTTAAGGAGACTTATTTTCTTTAGTGCTCAAAACTTATTCTCGCTAAAAGATTTATTTTTTTTTTTGATTTGAGTTATTTATTTAATTCATTAAACCATTGTATTGTGTTTTATTATTCTAGAACCTTTGCATTAATCTTGAATTTGGATGGCAAAATACGGTTGTGATATACTAAAGCTCGAGATGACTTGAGAGTCGGTATTTTACAAAACGGGCGGTAGAGTAAAATAATGTACTTTAACTATCACCGGATTGGTTTATAACCACTAAATATTGGTATTTTCTGTTTTTTCTTCCTTTGTATTAGTCGTTTTATACACCCTAGCTTTTCATCCTGTTTTTTGATTTAAGATTAGGGTTTGATTTTATTGTATACTGTTTGTGGAGGAGGCTCCAAATAATAAGATTTGATTTAATAATTGTATGGTAAGATTTATTCTTATTTTTTGTGTTGGTAAAGCACTAGTTGTGTGTATGTTAAACTAATAAAAAGAGCGCAAGCAAGTCATTTACAATAATTTTCACTAACTTAGGATTCATGGTCTTAAGACCGTTTAGACTTCATCGTAAGTAGTTTTGCTAGGCTATATTCTATTATGATTCTTGTGCATGCTTGATCCCAGATATGTTTATTCTTAATCAATATTTATTTATCTCTATATTTGATCAGCTTTTAGGTATTGAGATTAAATTTTGCTCAGAATCTAATCGCTGACTTAATCACATGAGTGCTACAACTTTCACACTTAAGGAGCATCAGATCTTTTCGTTTCAAAGTGTTTACTATTTGACGCTTTTAAGAACAATTTGATTGCCAGAGCTTGGTAGGTTATACAGTTAAAACAATTAGTGGAAAGACGGAACTTTCTTGTAGAATTTCCTCAACATTATTAGTTGGTTCTTTCCCTATCGCTTTTTATCACGCACTTTGAGATTATAACATTACTTAATGGAATGTGCTCTATGTTCCTGATTGTTTGCTGACTATTGTTGTTAATTATTATTTTGTTTATTTATTTCTTTTGCATCTCATATAGTATTTTTACCTTACGTTTCTTTTTTTCGCCTCACTTTTATACTTACTTTAATAATTTATCATATGTTTCCTACAGTTTATATTCAATCGCCCTTTATTTGACAAAAACTAGGCTGTTAAAAACGGAAGCCAATCAATCTATAAAACTGATGGAAGGGAATAGTTGTGATTATTTTTCATTTAAAAATAAAAGTAGGCTGTTATACGAGTACACAAAATATTTACTTATGTATATTAAATTAAAATTTGAATTGATTTTTAATAAACCGGTGTTTTTCGAAAATGTAGTTTTTAAAGAATATATTAAGCTCATATCATATATATTTAGATTTTCACATTTAGGTAACATCAGCTCAACTCCCTCACCATCCGATAGTGAGCTGCCGTTTACAGACAGTAAAGTAAACGGGGATGCCGCTATATCGTTTCTCATAATCACAATTTAGCTGCCCGACAATGAAAATTAGTTCCCTTACGATTTAAGTACTGTCACTGTTTACAGCAGCCTGGCATTCTAAAAAGACTCAATCGCTCACCATCATCACTTGACACCCCACCCTCGCATACGACGAAGCGATCCTCACCTGGACCATCACTCGTACACACATAATTAACTTTTACCTAGATAAGGTACGGTTTGCGTGTAGCCGTCTTATTTGAATAGTACTGTTCTACTCTGTACCGATTTTGGGTCCCCTGATTTATATTATTTCCAGCTACTTTCCAAGGCTCACACCTTAAACTTTTAACACACCAGCCCACAAAACATATAATTTGGATATAAAAACATTAGACAATGACTATCAAGCACCAAGAGCTATAAAAGAAATTTATAAAGTATTCTGAGGAATTTGATCGAACAATGTAACACCCAAAATATTTATTATGGTTTACATTAAATCGTGAAATCATAGTCGAGTCTACTACGTACACTTGGCCCTCGCTTAACACGGACTCTTTTAGCACGAACTCGGTCTTACACGGTTACAAATTTGCTCCCTTTCCTCTTTAAACACGCTGAAAACCTCGTTCTTACACGATTGCAAAATATCAATTTTTTTTCTTCTGTTAATTGATGCGTTATTGCCTTTGTGCTTGTATCATATGTAGTCGGACCGACGCAAACATAGCGTAACTATAACATTAACATTAGTGTAACATTAACATTAACCTGTTAGCTGCGTAATTTTTTTTTTGTCAAAACATTCTCTCGTTGCTTTGGTCAAATATAGCGAAGACTAGATATCTTTTTTTTAAACCCATTAAGTAAAAATAAACGAATATATGGTACTACATTAACACTTATTAAAAGTTTTTAGTCCTTTTACCTCCTCGAAATTTTTAACTTTTCAAAAAGAGTGTTTGCTTGGACGAGTAAACTCGTCTTACGCAGCTAACAGGTTAATTTAACATACACGTACATGATCTTACTATCTTAAGTTACTTTATGATTTCAAATTCTAGTTGCACTGGTGTTAGTGCAAGTCCCGTTAGGGCATACATTTATACTTGGTTAATATATAAAAGAACATTTGTCTACCACATACACGCATGGGTGCTTGTAGAAAAAGCGGAATCCCACATTTGAGCTGTAAGAGTGTTTTAGTTAGTGAAAAACTCTTGAGCTTTGCAGACGCGCAAATATAAAATCAAAGATTGTGTGGTAAGTAAAAAGGTGGTACATCTTGATTAAATTAAAAATAAATACATAAATTTCAGCTTTTACAATGGCAGAAAGAAAGAACAGAGCTCCTTTAAAACGAAAAGTCATTTCCATAGAAACAAAAATACAAATTCTTAACCGCTTAGACAATGGGCAAACTGCCACGGAAATTGCAAGAAGCCTTGACTTGAATGAGGTAACAGTTCGGACTATCAAAAAAAATGAAACAGAAATACGACGTGCAGGAAAGATTGGGTCATCTATATCTACAAAATTTACCAGTAGAGCACGTGCACCCATTTTGGAGAAAATGGAAAGAGCACTTAGCATTTGGATTGACGATAGCTACGAAAAAAGATCCCTTTAAGCCAGCGAATCATTCAGGAAAAGGCACTCAGGATTTATGAACTGCTCAAGCAAAATGGAGAGCCCTCTTCCAGCATAGATTTCGCTGCTAGTAATTCTCCATTCATAGCATCAAATTTAAAGGCGAAGCGGCATCGGCCGATAATGGAGCTGCTACCACATACCCAGAAGAAATTCGGGGGTTCATTGAAGAAGGGGAATTCTTGCCTGACCAAGTTTTCAATGCTGATGAAACTGGACTTTGCTGGAAAAAAATGCCAAGTCGAACTTTTTTATCAAAGAATGAAAAAGTAGCTCCCGGCCTTAAGGCACAAAAAGATCGCTTTACACTTTTGCTGTGTAGTAATGCATCAGGCGACTTTCAAGTAAAGCCAATGCTTGTTTATAAGTCTTTGAATCCCCGTGCTTTTAAAGGGATAGACAAGAGAAAATTACCCGTTTACTGGAAAGCAAATTCCAAAGCTTGGATAACTGCAGAATTATTTAAAGACTGGTTCTTAAATTGTTTTGTTCTTGAAGTTGAAAAATATTTAAAAAAGAAGAATTTACACTTTAAAGCACTTTTGTTGTTGGACAACGCCCCAGGTTGTTAAAAGCCATGAAATAGAATTGCCAAAATGTGGATTCCAGGATATATTGGACCTTGCTCATTCAATTGAAGGTGAAGGTTTCGACGACATGGCATTTGATGATGTTCAAGAAATGTTTGAAGACGAAGGAATTAATGACGAATCATTGCTTGATATTGCTGTGAATGAAGCAATGAATTCGAAATCAGATGACGGCAGCTCTGAAGAAACCGATCCGATTTGTTTAACGATAGAAAAGCTCCAAGAAGGATTCTAATACTATGCTAGCAGCTTGGAATCGTGCTTTTTAAATTCAGATCCGGTCATCGAACGACGACTTAAGTTTAAGAGAGAGTTGGAAAAAATACTTTTGCCTTATAAGGAGTGCTATAAAGAAGCTTTAAATGCCAACAAACAATCGAAAATGACTGATTTTTTCGATAAGGAGCCACCAAAAAAGAAAACATGTTGAAACAAAACGGCTTAAGCTATGTATAAATGAAACATATGATCTTCTTACTTCTTAACATTTTTGAGTTTTTAAAAAGTCTAGCCTGTTCATTAATTATATGAAGTAACTTTTTTAATTTAATACCAACTTTTAATTTTGAAAATATGAATGTTAAACATATATTTAAGGCATATCATAAGTAACTTTTGGTTAATTTTGAAAAAATATATGAGGTTTAAATATAAAAAGACCAAATTTAAAAATTAAAAAAAATTGTTGTTGCCAAATTTGAATTTCAGGAACGTAACCCCTTGTTTTGTACTGAATCCATGTTTCGCTAAACACGATTTCGCTTAACACGAGGTTTTCTAGGAACGTAACCCCCGTGTTAAGCGAGGGCCAAGTGTACTTCACATTTTTCCATGAGTTGTTCCCATCTAAAACCCCTATCAATTTATCCGTTTTTTCTTATTATTATTTTTTCAACCAAGTAAGTGCGTGCCTGTTTTTTCAATTTATGTTTCTAGAAAATGTCTTTAAGTTCGGTAGCCTCACAATCATTCAATATGTATGTTCTAGGGATTTTGTATTGTATTTCTATTATTGTAAATTTTAAGTTTTCCGGTTTGGTGAGTAGCCCTTCTCATTTAACTATTATGTTTGCTTATACACACATAATCATTTACTTAGATTTTTATCTGACTAATAAAATTGTCTTAAAATCTTTTAAAAATTTAAGGATTTACTTTTATGTATTGAATTTTAGCTGTCCTATTATATCGCTGATTGTTGTTACTAAACAATTGATTGAACACTACCTCCATAATGTCTTTTAAACGTATCTTTGATTAATTTTCGATAATCACTACTTATTAAATTTTCTAGATCGTACCCAAGTCACGTTCATATAGCAGGATACGTCAAAATAAGCACGCAAACTCCTGAAAGGCTTTGAGCCGAAGTGTGACGTAGAAAAAGGTACAATAAGGTAGGAGCTAACGAACAGCGAGAGTCTTTAGAGGGAAGCGAGCTAAACGAAGACATCTGATCTCAGGCCAGACAAATGTTTATCGAGAGAAAGAATCCTCCTTTCACATTATAGCAGTATGCGTAGCCTAAACAAGGAACAAATTTTATTGTCTTAGAACAACATATCAACCGTATTAAAGGCTAAGAAACCCTCAACTCATCATAAATACTTGATCTCGTACAGTTTCCATGTCCGGTGTAAGAGTCATAGAACTAGAAGGGGGCACAACAGACCTCTCAGTTACCAAATCATTCATCGACGATTAAGGCTTACACAGGCAGGAGACATATTATTCTATTATTAATTCCCTTTTATATTTTTTTTTTATTTTTACTAAAAAAGAACATATCAATAAAGTTGTTGCTATTTTACTGACTTTTATTGATTTTTTATTAACTTTTTATTATCTTGTCTCAAATTTAATTTCCGTTTTTTCTTAACAAAGTAGTTTACATCTGTCAGCAATGTCAATTCGTGATTTTATTTTTTCGAAAAAATATCTGAGAACCGAATCTATTTTTTAAAGAGGGCTTTTAATTTTTTTTATTATTATTTTTTTACTATAAGCCAACGAAAGTACTGACGCAATACTGCTGCGTTTCGTACTATAACTATAATTTAACATTTAAATGAAAGAACAACTCCACAATCGTGTTGACAAAAACCGGGACTTAAAAGTACGCTGTTGAACAGAGTAAAGTACTCCTTGCAAAGTAAGGAAGCGGTGGCCATCTGACGTTTCCAGGCAAATATTTTCTCTTTCAACTCCAATTCTAGAACTCATACGATAACCTTGAAAAGAGGTAAGCCCAAAATACATGAAACTAGTGGCAGTTTTGCTGTTAAAATCACGTTTTTTTCGGTTTTATAAACCGGTTGTTGTTTAACTGTTTAAAACAGGGAACTGCTATTTTTTACGGTTTGAAAAACCTGGTGCTGCTTTTTTTTTTGATGTTAAAAACAGGGATTTTTCAGGTTTAATTTATTTTTTAACAATGAGAAAACGGCAAAATAAAGCAGTGGGTGCAAACGTATCCCGGGTGTGTGAAGTTGAAGTTGCTTTTGGGTGTGTGTCGTACGGTTAATATAACATACACGTACATGATCTTACTATCTTAAGTTACTTTATGATTTCAAATTCTAGTTGCACTGGTGTTAGTGCAAGTCCCGTTAGGGCATACATTTATACTTGGTTAATATATAAAAGAACATTTGTCTACCACATACACGCATGGGTGCTTGTAGAAAAAGCGGAATCCCACATTTGAGCTGTAAGAGTGTTTTAGTTAGTGAAAAACTCTTGAGCTTTGCAGACGCGCAAATATAAAATCAAAGATTGTGTGGTAAGTAAAAAGGTGGTACATCTTGATTAAATTAAAAATAAATACATAAATTTCAGCTTTTACAATGGCAGAAAGAAAGAACAGAGCTCCTTTAAAACGAAAAGTCATTTCCATAGAAACAAAAATACAAATTCTTAACCGCTTAGACAATGGGCAAACTGCCACGGAAATTGCAAGAAGCCTTGACTTGAATGAGGTAACAGTTCGGACTATCAAAAAAAAAATGAAACAGAAATACGACGTGCAGGAAAGATTGGGTCATCTATATCTACAAAATTTACCAGTAGAGCACGTGCACCCATTTTGGAGAAAATGGAAAGAGCACTTAGCATTTGGATTGACGATAGCTACGAAAAAAAGATCCCTTTAAGCCAGCGAATCATTCAGGAAAAGGCACTCAGGATTTATGAACTGCTCAAGCAAAATGGAGAGCCCTCTTCCAGCATAGATTTCGCTGCTAGTAATGGATGGTTCGAGAAATTTAAAAAACGGTTCTCCATTCATAGCATCAAATTTAAAGGCGAAGCGGCATCGGCCGATAATGGAGCTGCTACCACATACCCAGAAGAAATTCGGGGGTTCATTGAAGAAGGGGAATTCTTGCCTGACCAAGTTTTCAATGCTGTTGAAACTGGACTTTGCTGGAAAAAAATGCCAAGTCGAACTTTTTTATCAAAGAATGAAAAAGTAGCTCCCGGCTTTAAGGCACAAAAAGATCGCTTTACACTTTTGCTGTGTAGTAATGCATCAGGCGACTTTCAAGTAAAGCCAATGCTTGTTTATAAGTCTTTGAATCCCCGTGCTTTTAAAGGGATAGACAAGAGAAAATTACCCGTTTACTGGAAAGCAAATTCCAAAGCTTGGATAACTGCAGAATTATTTAAAGACTGGTTCTTAAATTGTTTTGTTCTTGAAGTTGAAAAATATTTAAAAAAGAAGAATTTACACTTTAAAGCACTTTTGTTGTTGGACAACGCCCCAGGTTGTTAAAAGCCATGAAATAGAATTGCCAAAATGTGGATTCCAGGATATATTGGACCTTGCTCATTCAATTGAAGGTGAAGGTTTCGACGACATGGCATTTGATGATGTTCAAGAAATGTTTGAAGACGAAGGAATTAATGACGAATCATTGCTTGATATTGCTGTGAATGAAGCAATGAATTCGAAATCAGATGACGGCAGCTCTGAAGAAACCGATCCGATTTGTTTAACGATAGAAAAGCTCCAAGAAGGATTCTAATACTATGCTAGCAGCTTGGAATCGTGCTTTTTAAATTCAGATCCGGTCATCGAACGACGACTTAAGTTTAAGAGAGAGTTGGAAAAAATACTTTTGCCTTATAAGGAGTGCTATAAAGAAGCTTTAAATGCCACCAAACAATCGAAAATGACTGATTTTTTCGATAAGGAGCCACAAAAAAGAAAACATGTTGATACAAAACGGCTTAAGCTATGTATAAATGAAACATATGATCTTCTTACTTCTTAACATTTTTGAGTTTTTAAAAAGTTTAGCCTGTTCATTAATTATATGAAGTAACTTTTTTAATTTAATTCCAACTTTTAATTTTGAAAATATGAATGTTAAACATATATTTAAGGCATATCATAAGTAACTTTTGGTTAATTTTGAAAAAATATATGAGGTTTAAATATAAAAAGACCAAATTTAAAAATTAAAAAAAATTGTTGTTGCCAAATTTGAATTTCAGGAACGTAACCCCTTGTTTTGTACTGAATCCATGTTTCGCTAAACACGATTTCGCTTAACACGAGGTTTTCTAGGAACGTAACCCCCGTGTTAAGCGAGGGCCAAGCGTACTTCACATTTTTCCATGAGTTGTTCCCATCTAAAACCCCTATCAATTTATCCGTTTTTTCTTATTATTATTTTTTCAACCAAGTAAGTGCGTACCTGTTTTTTCAATTTATCTTTCTAGAAAATGTCTTTAAGTTCGGTAGCCTCACAATCATTCAATATGCATGTTCTAGGGATTTTGTATTGTATTTCTATTATTGTAAATTTTAAGTTTTCCGGTTTGGTGAGTAGCCCTTCTCATTTAACTATTATGTTTGCTTATACACACATAATCATTTACTTAGATTTTTATCTGACTGATAAAATTGTCTTAAAATCTTTTAAAAATTTAAGGATTTACTTTTATGTATTGAATTTTAGCTGTCCTATTATATCGCTGATTGTTCTTACTAAACAATTGATTGAACACTACCTCCATAATGTCTTTTAAACGTATCTTTGATTGATTTTCGATAATCACTACTTATTAAATTTTCTAGATCGTACCCGAGTCACGTTAATATAGCAGGATACGTCAAAATAAGCACGCAAACTCCTGAAAGGCTTTGAGCCGAAGTGTGACGAAGAAAAAGGTACAATAAGGTAGGAGCTAACGAACAGCGAGAGTCTTTAGAGGGAAGCGAGCTAAACGAAGACATCTGATCTCAGGCCAGACAAATGTTTATCGAGAGAAAGAATCCTCCTTTCACATTATAGCAGTATGCGTAGCCTAAACAAGGAACAAATTTTATTGTCTTAGAACAACATATCAAACGTATTAAAGGCTAAGAAACCCTCAACTCATCATAAATACTTGATCTCGTACAGTTTCCATGTCCGGTGGAAGAGCCATAGAACTAGAAGGGGGCACAACAGACCTCTCAGTTACCAAATCATTCATCGACGATAAAGGCTTACACATGCAGGAGACATATTATTCTATTATTAATTCCCTTTTATATTTTTTTTTATTTTTACTAAAAAAGAACATATCAATAAAGTTGTTGCTATTTTACTGACTTTTATTGATTTTTTATTAACTTTTTATTATCTTGTCTCAAATTTAATTTCCGTTTTTTCTTAACAAAGTAGTTTACATCTGTCAGCAATGTCAATTCGTGATTTTTTTTTCGAAAAAATATCTGAGAACCGAATCTATTTTTTAAAGAGTGCTTTTAATTTTTGTTATTATTATTTTTTTTACTAAAAGCCAACGAAAGTACTGACGCAATACTGCTGCGTTTCGTACTATAACTATAATTTAACATTTAAATGAAAGAACAACTCCGCAATCGTGTTGACAAAAACCGGGACTTAAAAGTACGCTGTTGAACAGAGTAAAGTACTCCTTGCAAAGTAAGGAAGCGGTGGCCATCTGACGTTTCCAGGCAAGTATTTTCTCTTTCAACTCCAATTCTAGAACTCATACAATAACCTTGAAAAGAGGTAAGCCCAAAATACATGGAACTGGTGGCAGTTTTGCTGTTAAAATCACGTTTTTTTCGGTTTTATAAACCGGTTGTTGTTTAACTGTTTAAAACAGGGAGCTGCTATGTTTTACGGTTTGAAAAACCGGGTGCTGTTTTGCTGTTATTTGTCATGTTTTTCAGAAACAGCTTCTTGTTTTGCTGTTATTTTTTGATGATTTTAAGAAACAGGTTGTTGTTTAGCTGTTTAAAACAGAGAGCGGTTATTTTACCGGTAAAAAAAAAACCGGCTGCAGTTGTTGATAGATGTTAAACTGGTGGACTGTTATATCTGCATATTGCACATATAACAGCCCTCCGTTTAAACAAATATCAACACCCTGTTTTTAAACCTGAAAAATCCGTGTTTTTAGCAGCAAAATTTACACCCCCCCTCCCCAAAACTGTTTTCAAACCGGAAAAATTGCAGTCCAACAACAACCTGATTCTTGAAAACCACAAAAATAACAGCTTAACAGCCCCAATATTTAAAACCAGAAAAAATAACAGCACTCTATTTTAAACAGTTAAACAACAACCGGTTTCTTAAACCGAAATAAACCTGTTTTTAACAGCTAAACTGCAGCCGGTTTTTTTTTTACCGGTAAAATAACCGCTCTCTGTTTTAAACAGCTAAATAACAACCTGTTTCTTAAAAACATCAAAAATAACAGCAAAACAACAAGCTGTTTCTGAAAAACATGAAAAATAACAGCAAAACAGCACCCGATTTTTCAAACCGTAAAATATAGCAGCTCCCTGTTTTAAACAGTTAAACAACAACCGGTTTATAAAACCGAAAAAAACGTGATTTTAACAGCAAAACTGCCACCAGTTCCATGTATTTTGGGCTTACCTCTTTTCAAGGTTATTGTATGAGTTCTAGAATTGGAGTTGAAAGAGAAAATATTTGCCTGGAAACGTCAGATGGCCACCGCTTCCTCACTTTGCAAGGAGTACTTTACTCTGTTCAACAGCGTACTTTTAAGTCCCGGTTTTTGTCAACACGATTGTGGAGTTGTTCTTTCATTTAAATGTTAAATTATAGTTATAGTACGAAACGCAGCAGTATTGCGTCAGTACTTTCGTTGGCTTATAGTAAAAAAATAATAATAAAAAAAATTAAAAGCCCTCTTTAAAAAATAGATTCGGTTCTCAGATATTTTTTCGAAAAAAAAATCACGAATTGACATTGCTGACAGATGTAAACTACTTTGTTAAGAAAAAACGGAAATTAAATTTGAGACAAGATAATAAAAAGTTAATAAAAAATCAATAAAAGTCAGTAAAATAGCAACAACTTTATTGATATGTTCTTTTTTAGTAAAAATAAAAAAAAATATAAAAGGGAATTAATAATAGAATAATATGTCTCCTGCCTGTGTAAACCTTTATCGTCGATGAATGATTTGGTAACTGAGAGGTCTGTTGTGCCCCCTTCTAGTTCTATGGCTCTTCCACCGGACATGGAAACTGTACGAGATCAAGTATTTATGATGAGTTGAGGGTTTCTTAGCCTTAAATACGGTTGATATGTTGTTCTAAGACAATAAAATTTGTTCCTTGTTTAGGCTACGCATACTGCTATAATGTGAAAGGAGGATTCTTTCTCCCGATAAACATTTGTCTGGCCTGAGATCAGATGTCTTCGTTTAGCTCGCTTCCCTCTAAAGACTCTCGCTGTTCGTTAGCTCCTACCTTATTGTACATTTTTCTTCGTCACACTTCGGCTCAAAGCCTTTCAGGTGTTTGCGTGCTTATTTTGACGTATCCTGCTATATTAACGTGACTCGGGTACGATCTAGAAAATTTAATAAGTAGTGATTATCGAAAATCAATCAAAGATACGTTTAAAAGACATTATGGAGGTAGTGTTCAATCAATTGTTTAGTAAGAACAATCAGCGATATAATAGGACAGCTAAAATTCCATACATAAAAGTAAATCCTTAAATTTTAAAAAGATTTTAAGACATTTTTATTAGTCAGATAAAAATCTAAGTAAATGATTATGTGTGTATAAGCAAACATAATACTTAAATGAGAAGGGCTACTCACCAAACCGGAAAACTTAAAATTTACAATAATAGAAATACAATACAAAATCCCTAGAACATACATATTGAATGATTGTGAGGCTACCGAACTTAAAGACATTTTCTAGAAATATAAATTGAAAAAACAGGTACACACTTACTTGGTTGAAAAAATAATAATAAGAAAAAACGGATAAATTGATAGGGGTTTTAGATGGGAACAACTCATGGAAAAATGTGAAGTACGTAGTAGACTCGACTATGATTTCACGATTTAATGTAAACCATAATAAATACTTTGGGTGTTACATTGTTCGATCAAATTTCCTCCGAATACTTTATAAATTTATTTAATAGCTCTTGGGGCTTGATAGTCATTGTCTAATGTTTTTATATCCAAATTATATGTTTTGTGGGCTGGTGTGTTAAAAGTTTAAGGTGTGAGCCTTGGAAAGTAGCTGGAAATAATATAAATCAGGGGACCCAAAATCGGTACAGAGTAGAACAGTACTATTCAAATAAGACGGCTACACGCAAACCGTACCTTATCTAGGTAAAAGTTAATTATGTGTGTACGAGTGATGGTCCAGGTGAGGATCGCTTCGTCGTATGGGAGGGTGGGGTGTCAAGTGATGATGGTGAGCGATTGAGTCTTTTTAGAATGCCAGGCTGCTGTAAACAGTGACAGTACTTAAATCGTAAGGGAACTAATTTTCATTGTCGGGCAGCTAAATTGTGATTATGAGAAACGATATAGCGGCATCCCCGTTTACTTTACTGTCTGTAAACGGCAGCTCACTATCGGATGGTGAGGGAGTTGAGCTGATGTTACCTAAATGTGAAAATCTAAATATATATGATATAAGCTTAATATATTCTTTAAAAACTACATTTTCGAAAAAAACCGGTTTATTAAAAATCAATTCAAATTTTAATTTAATATAAGTAAATATTTTGTGTACTCGTATAACAGCCTACTTTTATTTTTAAATGAAAAATAATCACACCTTTACCTTCCATCAGTTTTATAGATTGATTGGCTTCCGTTTTTAACAGCCCAGTTTTTGTCAAATAAAGGGCGATTGAATATAAATTGTAGGAAACATATGATAAATTATTAAAGTAAGTATAAAAGTGAGGCGAAAAAAAGAAACATAAGGTAAAAATACTATTTGAGATGCAAAAGAAATAAATAAACAAAATAATAATTAACAACAATAGTCAGCAAACAATCAGGAACATAGAGCACATTCCATTAAGTAATATTATAATCTCAAAGTGCGTGATAAAAAGCGATAGGGAAAGAACCAACTAATAATGTTGAAGAAATTCTATAAGAAAGTTCCGTCTTTCCACTAATTGTTTTAACTGTATAACCTACCAAGCTCTGGCAAGCAAATTGTTCTTAAAAGCGTCAAATAGTAAACACTTTGAAACGAAAAGATCTGATGCTCCTTGAGTGTGAAAGTTGTAGCACTCATGTGTTTAAGTCAGCGATTAGATTCTGGGCAAAAATTAATCTCAATACCTAAAAGCTAATCAAATATAGAGACAGACATATAGTACTTGAAAGCGTACGGTGTTGATCTAAATATTGATCAAGAATAAACATATCTGGGATCAAGCATGCTTTCGTTTATGCAGCACAGAAAAAAATACTATGTCTCGGCTCAAAAATTGAGAGGCAAAACCCTTAAATTTAAAGGCAATATATAAAGTCAAATAACATAAAAGAATAAAATTAAAAATTAAATAACAAAATAATAAAAATAATATAAAAATATTACTAGAATGGAATGACATACTACATTTAAATCTTACTCCCTGCCGTATTATATGCAAAGGAAAATGGACCAAGAAAATAGATTGTGGACCTTAAAGAGAACAACTTTATCTCGCTCTTTCAATGTACGAATTATTACCCACAAGAATCATAATAGAATATAGCCTAGCAAAACTACTTACGATGAAGTCTAAACGGTCTTAAGACCATGAATCCTAAGTTAGTGAAAATGATTGTAAATGACTTGCTTGCGCTCTTTTTATTAGTTTAACATACACACAACTAGTGCTTTGCCAACACAAAAAATAAGAATAAATCTTACCATACAATTATTAAATCAAATCTTATTATTTGGAGCCTCCTCCACAAACAGTATGCAATAAAATCAAACACTCTACTAAAATCAAAAAACAGGATCAAGAGCTAGGGTGTATAAAACGACTAATACAAAGGAACAAAAAACCGAAAATACCAATATTTAGTGGTTATAAACCAATCCGGTGATAGTTAAAGTACATTATTTTACTCTACCGCCCGTTTTGTAAAATACTGACTCTCAAGTCATCTCGAGCTTTAGTATATCACAACCGTATTTTGCCATCCTAATTCAAGATTAATGCAAAGGTTCTAGAATAATAAAACACAATACAATGGTTTAATGAATTAAATAAATAATTCAGATCAAAAAAAAAAATAAATAAATCCATTAGCGAGAATAAGTTTTGAGCACTAAAGAAAATAAGTCTCCTTAACAAATAATTATAATAATTAAATGAATAAATACGCCCCAAAAACATGGCATCTAAAAGGTTTTGTTCTCATTAAAATTAATAAAGCACCTACAAAAAAAAAATAATAAAAATAAAAAACAAATAAATAAATAAAAATAAAAACAATAAAAAAAATGGAAGTGAGATGTAACAAAACTGCAACCATCACAGTTAAGGAACAGTAGTAGTAGATACTTAACCCTTAAATTGAAACACCTAACGTATTCATACTTTTCGAAACAGCGTAAGACTCATATCTCGAACTGTTAAGCAATATATGTTCAATGCGTTTCCTTAATAAATGCAAGAAAAATGGGGAGAACAATGATATAAAATATTACCATCCATCAATTATATGAAATTAGTAACGAAATTTTCTTAGTTTAAGCAATGAGTTTGGAAATATAAAAATCTAACAAAGTAGAAAGGTATATAGGTTGACAGTTAAAATATATGAAAGCAATCAATTATAAAGTGAAAAATCAATGTCCGATCGATTTCCCTGTTAAAATTAAGAGAACTTGTTAAGGACAATAATACAGTCTATCTCGTTTTAAGCGTTAAGCCTAATCAAAATAGCTAACTACAGAACATAAAATGTTTAAAAATCTGAAGAATACTAAGTTGAAAAAAACGATTAAATATAACACAAATTAAGATAGGGTATCATACAACGTCAATAGAAGAATTTTTGAAGTCAGTAAATGAGTACAAAACACATTCTTAATACATTTTTATCGTAGGTAGCATACTGAGAAGGAGTTGGTAAAACCCGTTTATAAAAAAATCAAGCTGCTAAGAACATCTTACTGTTTACATTTTCTTTATTTTAGAAACTGATTTGATATGTGAGTATGATGAAATAATTTTAGTTGAGTATAAGAAATAGTTTGAGGGATATCTTAAATATGAAAAGTGTCATTTGATGAAAATCTTAAATCGAGCAGAGGGAAAGTTAAGGAAAAGATTATTTGATAAGCCTAAAAGATTACTTTAAAGAATTTAAAGAATGTATAAGCAAAATAAATTATTTCTGAGATAGAATAGAATCCAATATATGGGGATTAAAAAAATAAATAATAATCACAATAAACGATGAAGTATAAATATTAAGATCAAAATTACTTTGTTAAAACAAGATTTATTATACCAGCTACACGAACTTCGTTAAGCTTTGAAGTGAGTACTAGAACTAAGGCTTATAATATTGACTTAAAAAAGCTTTTTATAAAGCCGAAACAAAATCATGGAGTATGACTTGTGTGTTCTACCGGCTATAACTATATGTCATTAATCTTAATGTTCGGTGTTTGTGTTTTCTAAATCCCTCAACGGAACAAGCTTAATATAAATCTCAAATTTAACATACTGCAAAAATCTATAAAATATAATATATAAAAAAATCTATATGAAATAAAATTAAAACATACCCATAAGAAAAACATAATTTGATAGTTTATTAACAAAGTACACCAATTTAAAAAATGTTCATTGGTTTATTAAAAAGTTATACTAATTAGCTCTATAAAAGTAACAGAAGTCAGTCCAATAATCAAAACAGATATATGCAAATAAAGGTTAGAAACGTAAGTAGCAAACAAGTTGGGTGTGCGTTAGAAGGAGGGACAATCAATTAACATGCATTTCATAGACGCTCGTGTATAGAATCGCATAGGGGAGCGCGTTTTAATATAATAATACAAGCAGAATCACTTTCCCCCATAACACTTTCGCCCTCTAACACTTACTCTCTCTAATACTAACTCTCTCTTTCTCCCTCTAACACTTTCCCCCTCTTACAACTTCCCCCTATAATATTCCAAACTAAATCTGCAAGTCTCAATACTCTTGTGTTGCTGCGAAAAATTCCCATCCCTTGCTTACATAACACTTGCTTTTGATCATAACAATGCGGCCTACGAATGTACTGCCCTTTGACTAGCGTACTTCAAACAAGCACAATCTTGTCTCAATCTTTTTATTCTTTGATCACTGGTTTTCACAAACATTCATTGTTTATGTTTTGCATGCAGGTGTGCAAGGCAACGCACGTCAAACAGGCGCCCTCTCGACTCTCTCTTATCTACTTATTCGTAGCTAAGAAACCTGCTCACAGTTGACTCTCTCTCTCTCTTATCTACTAACTTGTAGCTAAGAAACCTGTGCACACTTGACTCTAGCATTTAATAGTGTCATAGGCAATGTACTTTGCTCACTGAACCTCACGGACGGTGATACCTAAAACACATTAGCCAACTAATGTACTTGACCTTTGACTTGCGCACTTCAAGCATGCACAAACTTGTCTCTAAGTCTTCCTCCCTCTAACACTTTCTTGCACACAGTCTCCTTCTAACGCTTTCTCCCTCTTACTCTTTCCTTCTCTAACACCTTCTCCCTATTACACTTTCCCACTCTATCCTTTCCCCCTCTTACACCTTCCCCCTCTAACACTTTATAATCTAAATGTACAAGTATCAATACTCTTGTTTAAAAACAATGTGTTGATCTTGCTGCTGCTGCCGCTGCGAAAGAAAATTCCCATCCTTGCACACATAACCCCCCACGAAGGCTGTTGTTGTTGTTGTTGCTGTTGACAATATCAATGTACGTGTGCAGCGCAACGTACTTAAAACAGGAGCACACTTGACTCTAACACTAATTGGTTAAATAATTAAAACTGATCCTCTCATTCACATAGTCATAAAGATCAACGTATAGATCCTGCCGCTGCTGCTGCTGCTGCGTAGGAAAATTTGCATCCCTTGTTAACAGAATTCCACGAATCTTTATGTTCTTGGTGTTGTTGTTGTTGCTGTTGACCATAATAAAAGCGGTTATATATATAATATCAAAGGTTAGAAAGGGATGGCGCTAAATATTTAAATATCAAGCCCAAAGGATTGGAAAATAGTTTTCATATTAAGGACGGTGGGGACCAATCAAAATCGTATAAGGGGCGTGGCTTATTAAATTAGTACAAGCAGGATCACTTTCCCTCTAACACTTTCTCCCTCTAACACTTTCTCCCTCTAACACTTTCCCACTCTATCCTTTCCCCCTCTTACACCTTCTCCGTCTAACACTCCCCCTCTTACATCTTCTCCCTCTAACACTCCCCCTCTTACACCTTCTCCCTCTAACTCTTTATAATCTTAATGTACAAGTATCAATACTCTTCTTTAAAAACAATGTGTTAATCTTGCTGCTGCTGCTGCGACAGAAAATTCCCATTATTGCACACATAACCCCCCCACGAAGGTTGTAGTTGATGATGTTGACAATTACAATGCACGTGTGCAGAGCAACGTATTTAAAACTGAAGCACACTTGACTCTAGCACTAAATGGTTAAATAGCTAAAACTGATCCTGTCATTATCACAACCATAAAGATCAATGTTTATGGCCTGCTTGTCAAACAGGAGCACACTTGACTCTAATACAAATTGGTTACATAGCCAAAACTGATAGTGTGAACACTGATTTTCACAGCTTGGCACCCGATCCCTTGCTCACAAGCCCACATGAATGTAGTTGTTGTTGTTGTTGTTGGCAAAAACAATGTATGTTGTGGCTTGCTTGCACGTGTTCAAGGCAACGCACTCAAAACAGCAGCACACTTGACACCCGATCCTATGATCACTGATTCTCAAGGATTCTGTCGATGCTGTTGCTCTTGACAATAACAATGCATGTCGTGGCTTGCTTGCAGGGGGTAAAAGACAACGCACGTGCAAACAGATGTACACTTAACACCAGTTTCTATGATCACTGATTCTCATAACCATAACAATGCGGCCTAGGAATGTCATGCCTTTGTCCTTAATACCTAGACTAATTAAAGCGGGGCACGATCATGGGAAAAAGGGTCATAAATTATAGTATTGGGGGGTAATAAAAGTGTAAAAAAAGGGTCATAAATTATAGTATTGGGGGGTAATAAAAGTGTCAAAAAAAAGGGATCATATTACTTAATGGGGTCATAAATTATGATTGGGGGGTAATTAAAGTGACAGCTACTTCCTGTCACAGAACCGGCAGTTCCCTACTACTATTCTCCATGGACAATCCTGATTTTGCAGCGTCCAAGATGGCAAAGTCCAAAGGGGCAAAGCAACAAAATCCAAAATAAGCAGCGTCAAAAATGGCACAGTCCAAAGGGTAAAGCAGCAAATCCAAATCAGCGAAAATGTGTGATTCTTTATCACACGCGAGACTTGAGCCACCACCGCGAAACAAACAACAAATTGAAATGACCGAAGTCCCTGCTCGGGCGCCAATGAAAAATCTAATAGTTTTTAGATTTATATGTGTACAAATTACAAAAATTGAGACGCGGTTTTTTCTTTAGATTGACAACCAGTTTAATGTGGTGGCTTCAAGTGATTTTCGACAAAATTAGCTTCGCCTAATACAATTGCGTGGGCCACAGACGGCCACACGCAACACAAATTCGCCGTCGGCAGATTGCCGATCGGCCTAAAAGCTTTCATAGCTTAAGAGCGAATTCATTGTTTCTCTTAAACTAACTTAAGCTATGTCTAGAAACTATCAATATACTTGTTCTGCAACAGAGACTTATTTTCTTTAGTGCTCAAAACTTATTGTCGCTAAAGGATTTATTTTTTCTTGATCTGAGTTATTTATTTAATTCATGAAACCATTGTACTGTGTTTGATTCTTCTTAAACCTTTGCATTAATCTTGAGTTTGGATGGCAAAATAAGGTTGTGATGTACTAAAGCCCGAGATGACTTAAAAGTCGGTATTTTGCAAAACGGGCGGTAGAGTACTTAAAATTTTTAATTGTAGTGTGTTTTTAAAATAATGTACGTTTACTATCACCGGATTGGTTTATACCAACTAAATATTGGTATTTTAAGTTTTTTTTTTTCTTTCTTATTCCTTTGTATAAGTCGTTTTATACACCCTAGCTCTTGATCCGGTTTTTATACCCTTAACCCATAAAATGGGTAAATCAGGGTATAATGGTTTTGTGCAAAAGTATGTAACAGGCAGAAGGAAGCATCTCCGACCCTATAAAGTATATATATTCTTGATCAGCATCAACAGCCGAGACGATATAGCCATGTCCGTCTGTCCGTCTGTCCGTCTGTCTGTCTGTATGAACGCGTGGATCTCAGAGACTACAAGAGCTAGAGACTTCTGATTTTGTATTTAAGTTCTCCTATACCATGAGCAGAACAAGTTTGCTTCAAATTATCGATAACTATTCTGGTTTCCGATACACACATAATATCGATAACAAAAAATATCGAATTTGGAAAATCTAAAAATGAGGGTTGACGTAATGGGTAACTTTTCTGAAAATTTCGTCCAAATCGGTTGAGAAACACCGGAGATATTATACTTAATCGATTGAAGCTAAGTCAGTATACCAAAGTCTTACAAAAATTTAATTTATTTATTGCAACTGGGTTCAGGGTATCTTCTAGTCGGGCTCTCCCGACTAGAGCCTTCTTACTTGTTTGATTTTAGATAAGGGTCTGATTTTATTGTATACTGTTTGTGGAGGAGGCTCCATATAATAAGATTTGATTTAGTTATTGTATGGTTAGATTTATTCTCCTTTTTTGGGGCAGTATTTTAGAGCACTAGTTGTGTGTATGTTAAGCTAATAAAAAGAGCGCAAGCAAGTCATTTAAAATAATTTTCACTAGCTTAGGATTCATGGTCTTAAGACCGTTTAGACTTCATCTTAAGTAGTTTTGCTTGGCTATATTATGATTCTTGTGGGTTATAAATCTTACATTAAAAGAGCGAGATAAAGTTGTTCTTGTTTAGGTCCACAATCTATTTTCTTGGTCCATTTTCCTTGGCATATTATGCTGCAGGGAGTAAGATTTAAAAGTAGTATGTCATTCTATTCTAGTAATATTTTTATATTATTTTTATTATTTTGTTATTTAATTTTTAATTTTATTCTTTTATGTTATTTGACTTTATATATTGCCTTTAAGTTTAAAGGTTTTGCCTCTCAATTTTTGAACCAAGACATAGTATTTTTTTCTGTGCTGCATAAACGAAAGCATGCTTGATCCCAGATATGTTTATTCTTAATCAATATTTAGATCAACACCGTAGGCTTCCTAGATCTATATGTCTGTATCTATATTTTATCAGCTTTCAGGTATTGAGATTAAATTTTGCTCAGAATCTAATCGCTGACTTAAACACATGAACGTTACAACTTTCACACTTAAGGAGCATCAGATCTTTTCGTTTCAAAGAGTTTACTATCTGACGCTTTTAAGAACAATTTGCTTGCCTGAGCTTGGTAGGTTATACAGTTAAAACAATTAGTGGAAAGACGGAACTGTCTTATAGAATTTCCTCAACATTATTAGTTGGTTCTTTCCCTATCGCTTTTTATCACGCACTTTGAGATTATAACATTACTTAATGGAAAGTGCTGCATGTTCCCGATTGATTGCTGATTATTGCTGTTATTTATTATTTTTGTTTATTTTTCTTCTTTTCTTTCTTTCTTTTGCATCTCAAATAGTATTTTTCCCTTATGTTTCTTTTTTTTTGCGCTCCACTTCTATACTTGCTTTAATAATTTATCATATGTTTCCTACAATATATATTCAATCGCCCTTTAATTGACAAAAACTGGGCTGTTAAAAACGGAAGGCAATTTATCTATAAAACTGATGGAACGGAAGAGTTATGATTATTTTTCATTTAAAAATAAAAGTAGGCTGTTATACGGGTACATAAAATATTTACTTATATTAAATTAAAATTTGAATTGATTTTTTATAAACCGGCTTTTTTCGAAAATGTAGTTTTTTAAAGAACATATTAAGCTCATATCATATATATTTAGATTTTCACATTTAGGTAACATCAGCTCAACTCCCTCAACATCCGATAGTGAGCTGTCGTTTACAGACGGTAAAGTAAACGGGGATGCCGCTATATCGTTTCTCATAATCACAATTTAGCTGCCCGACGATGAAAATTAGTTCCCTTACGATTTAAGTACTGCCACTGTTTACAGCAGCCTGGCATTCTAAAAAGACTTAATCGCTCACCATCATCACTTGACACCCCACCCTCCCATGCAACGAAGCGATCCTCACCTAGACCATCACTCGTACACACATAATTATCTTTTACCTAGATAAGGTACGGTTTGCGTATAGCCGTCTTATTTGAATAGTACTGTTCTACTCTGTACCGATTTTGGGTCCCCTGATTTATATTATTTCCAGATACTTTCCAAGGCTCACACCTTAAACTTTTAACACACCAGCCCACAAAACATATAATTTGGATATAAAAACAATAGACAATGAATATCAAGCACCAAGAGCTATTAAAAAAATTTATAAAGCATTCGGAGGAAATTTGATCATGGTTTACATTAAATCGTGAAGTCATAGTCGAGTCTACTACGTACTACACATTTTTCCATGAGTTTTTCCCATCTTATATCTCCCACAGTTTTTGAGCTAGAGCCACCAAATTTGGTGCCAAGATAGGCGATGATGACCCCCAAAAACTGCATCAAAAGTTTGGATGCCACGCTCACCAATACCGCCCTAGCCGCCTCCAGCTGCCCAAACGCTTCGTCAAAAACGAGAATGCGTGTATCTTCCAGATTTGTGGAGCTAGAGCCACCAAATTTATTAGAAAAATAGCTGGTAACGAACCCCAAAAAACTGCATCAAAGTTTTGGAGTCACGCCCACCCATTCCGCCCCCAGCCCCCCCGCATTTTAAAGTCAAAAAAGCCTATATCTCCCACAGTTTTTGAGCTAGAGCCACAAAATTTGATGCCAAGATATGTGATGATGACCCCCCAAAAACTGCATAAAAAGTTTGGATGCCACGCCCACCAATACCACCCTAGCCGCCCCCAGATGCCACAACGCTTCGTCAAAAACGGGAATGCGTGTATCTTCCAGAGTTGTGGAGCAAGAGCCACCAAATTTGGCAGGAAGATAGCTTGCAACGACCCCCAAAAAACTGCATCAAAGTTTTGGAGCCACGCGCACCCCTTCCGCACCTTTACCCACCTTTTAAAGTCTTTGAGCTAGAGTCACCAAATTTTGTATGAAAGTAGCAATTGACATTCCACATAGATCTGCAGCAAAAATTTGGATGCCACGCCCACCCATACCGCCCCCAGCACCCTTTTCCCCAATTTTTACAAACTTTGAGCTAGAGTCACCAAATTTGGTATGAAGATAGCAATTGAAATTCCACACAGATCTGCATCAAAACTTTGGATACCACGCCCACCCATACCGCCCCCAGCCCCCCTTTCCCCACTTTTAACAATTTTCGAGCTAGAGTCACCAAATTTGGTATGAAGATAGCAATTGACATTCCACAAATATCTGCATCAAAAATTTGGATGCCACGCACAGCCATACCGCCCCAGCCCCCCTTTCCCCACTTTAAACAATTTCGAGCTAGAGTCACCAAAATTGGTATGAAGATAGCAATTGACATTCCACAAAGATCTGCATCAAAAATTTAGATGCCACGCCCACCCATACTGCCCCCAGCCTCTCTTTCCCCACTTTTAACAATTTTCGAGCTAGAGTCACCAAATTTGGTATGAAGATAGCAATTGACATTTCGCAAAGATTTGCAGTAAAATTTAGATGCCACACCCACCCATACCGCCCCCAGCCCCCCTTTCAACAGCTCTTACTAACTTTCAGCTAGAGTCACCAAATTTGGTAGGAAGATAGTTGGTGGCATCCCCATCTGCATCGGAGAATCTTTAAGGCAGTGTACACCCCTGCCCCATCCGTACCCCTTTGCAATCAGGCCACTTTTTAGATGTTTTAATACTGGTATCGAGTATGCCGCAGTCGGTTGCGTCCGACTGCAACGTTTCCACTTGTTTCTTATTATTATTTTTTCATCCAAATAAGTGCCTACCTGTTTTTTCAATTTTCTCTTTCTAGAAAATGCCTTTAGGTTCGGTAGCCTCAATATCATTCAATTTGTATGTTAAAGGGATTTTATATTGTATTTATATTATTGTAAATTTTAAGTTTTCCGGTTTGGTGAGTAGCCCTTCTCATTTAAGTATTATGTTTGCTTATACACACATATTCATTTACTTAGATTTTTATCTGACTAATAAAAATGCCTAAAATATTTTAAAAATTTAGGATTTACTTTTATGTATGGAATTTAAGCTGTCCTTTTATATCGCTGATTGTTCTTACTAAACAATTGATTGAACACTACCTCCATAATGTCTTTTAAACGTATCTTTGATTGATTTTCGATAATCACTACTTATTAAATTTTCTAGATCGTACCCGAGTCACGTTAATATAGCAGGATACGTCAAAATATGCACGCAAACAAGATTGAGGGCAGAGACACTCCTAAAAGGCTTTGATCCGAAGTGTGACGTAGAAAAAGGTACAATAAGGTAGGAGCTAACGAACAGCGAGAGTCTTTAGAGGGAAGCGAGCTGAACGAAGACATTTAATCTACGGCCAGACAAATGTTTATCGGGAGAATGAATCCTCCTTTCACATTATAGCAGTATGCGTAGCCTTAACAAGGAACAAATTTTAGTGTCTTACAACAACATATCAACCGTATTTAAGGCTAAGGAACCCTCAACTCATCATAAATACTTGATCTCGTACAGTTTCCATGTCCGGTGGAGGAGTCATAGAACTAGAAGGGGGGCACAACAGACCTTTCAGTTACCAAATCATTCATCGACGATAAAGGTTTACACAGGCAGGAGACATATTATTCTATTATTAATTCCCTTTTATATTTTTTTTTATTTTTACTAAAAAAGAACATATCAATAAAGTTGTTGCTATTTTACTGACTTTTATTGATTTTTTATTAACTTTTTATTATCTTGTCTCAAATTTAATTTCCGTTTTTTCTTTACAAAGTAGTTTACATCTGTCAGCAATGTCAATTCGTGATTTTTTTTTCGAAAAAATATCTGAGAACCGAATCTATTTTTTAAAGAGGGCTTTTAATTTTTTTTATTATTATTTTTTTACTATAAGCCAACGAAAGTACTGACGCAATACTGCTGCGTTTCGTACTATAACTATAATTTAACATTTAAATGAAAGAACAACTCCACAATCGTGTTGACAAAAACCGGGACTTAAAAGTACGCTGTTGAACAGAGTAAAGTACTCCTTGCAAAGTGAGGAAGCGGTGGCCATCTGACGTTTCCAGGCAAATATTTTCTCTTTCAACTCCAATTCTAGAACTCATACAATAACCTTGAAAAGAGGTAAGCCCAAAATCCATGGAACTAGTGGTAGTTTTGCTGTTAAAAACACGTTTTTTTTTCGGTTTTATAAGCCGGTTGTTGTTTAACTGTTTAAAACAAGGAGCTGCTATTTATTACGGTTTGAAAAACCGGGTGCTGTTTTGCTGTTATTTTTCATGTTTTTCAGAAACAGCTTGTTGTTTAGCTGTTATTTTTGGTGTTGTTCAGAAACAACTTGTTGTTTCGCTGTTATTTTTGATGTTTTTAAAAATCAGGTTGTTGTACTTTTAAGTCCCGGATTTTATAGACACGATTGTGGACTTGTTCTTTCATTTAAATGTTAAATGTTAAAGTTATAGTACGAAACGCAGGAGTATTGCGTCAGTACTTTCGTTGGCTTTTAGTAAAAAAAATAATAATAATAAAAATTAAAAGCACTCTTTAAAAAATAGATTCGGATCTCAGATATTTTTTCGAAAAAAAAAAATTACAAATTGACATTGCTGACAGATGTAAACTACTTTGTTAAGAAAAAAACGGAAATTAAATTTCCGACAAGATAATAAAAATGAATAAAAAATCAATAAAAGTCAGTAAAATAGTAACAACTTTATTGAAATGTTCTTTTTTTAATAAAAAAAATAAAATATAAAGGGGAATTAATAATAGAATAATATGTCTCCTGCCTGTGTAAGCCTTAATCGTCGATGAATGACTTGGTAACTGAGAGGTCTGTTGTGCCCCCCTTCTAGTTCTATGACTCCTCCACCACACATGGAAACTGTACGAGATCAAGTATTTATGATGAGTTGAGGGTTCCTTAGCCTTAAATACGGTTGATATGTTGTTGTAAGACACTAAAATTTGTTCCTTGTTAAGGCTACGCATACTGCTATAATGTGAAAGGAGGATTCATTCTCCCGATAAACATTTGTCTGGCCGTAGATTAAATGTCTTCGTTCAGCTCGCTTCCCTCTAAAGACTCTCGCTGTTCGTTAGCTCCTACCTTATTGTACCTTTTTCTACGTCACACTTCGGATCAAAGCCTTTTAGGAGTGTCTCTGCCCTCAATCTTGTTTGCGTGCATATTTTGACGTATCCTGCTATATTAACGTGACTCGGGTACGATCTAGAAAATTAATAAGTAGTGATTATCGAAAATCAATCAAAGATACGTTTAAAAGACATTATGGAGGTAGTGTTCAATCAATTGTTTAGTAAGAACAATCAGCGATATAAAAGGACAGCTTAAATTCCATACATAAAAGTAAATCCTAAATTTTTAAAATATTTTAGGCATTTTTATTAGTCAGATAAAAATCTAAGTAAATGAATATGTGTGTATAAGCAAACATAATACTTAAATGAGAAGGGCTACTCACCAAACCGGAAAACTTAAAATTTACAATAATATAAATACAATATAAAATCCCTTTAACATACAAATTGAATGATATTGAGGCTACCGAACCTAAAGGCATTTTCTAGAAAGAGAAAATTGAAAAAACAGGTAGGCACTTACACAGAGAAAAAAAATGAAACGTAAAACCAAACATGTTAATTTAAGATTCAGATTTTAATTTTTTTTTCTTAATTACAATACGAAAATTTTTGATTTTAAAATTAATCGTATTGAAACACCAAATTTAAAACGATTCGTATTAAAATCAATGCGGAAAAACGTTGATTTGAATAATTAGTTCTTAAACCTAAAATGAAAATTTTAAATTTAAGAATGTGCGCTTTTAAAATCTATATCTAAAACAACCACATTTAAATCGATATTTTCAATTTTAGAAATCAGTACGAATCGGTTTAGAATCAAAGTTGTTTTAAGGCTGTTTCATTTTTGAAGCAAAGTGCTCCATTATTACTACTCGAACTTCGAATGAAAAATTTTAAATTTAATAATTTGCCCTATTAAAAAACATATTTAAAACGAGCACATTTAATTTGATAATTAAAATTTTAGAAATCAGTACGAATCGCTTTAAAATTACGCTTAACTGAGAGAGAGAGAGAGAGAGAGAGAGAGAGAGAGACAGAGGCGCTTTTATGTGTACTATGTATTAAAATTAACTGTCTGTAAGACATAGTGGGCAACAGCGCAATGGGTATGGCATACGTTTGGTAATCGTAAGGTCTCAGGTTCGAGTCGCGGCATAGGTAATTGGCTTTTCGTGATCGGTAAGTTTTAAAAAAATAATTATAATTATACAAATGATTTATACTAAGTATGTAAACATAAAATTTCTCACGCACATTGAAGGAGTCTAATAACTATTAACAAAGAGCTATCATGCAATGCTGCTACTGGTGGTGTGTATCCGTGCGCCCCAAACAAAAAGTTTAGTAGAAATTTATAGAATCTTATAGCATAATTATAACCACCAATGTGGTTTTAAGTACTGATATCGGGATGTAACATTATTATTTCGATTCAAAAATTATTTTAGTTAATTTAAGGTTTCTAATGCTTAACTTTAAAATGAAAACATTTTGAATCAAAAAGTTTTCATTGTGAAAACTAAAATTCAAGCACTTTAAATATAAAATAAAAATTTTTAAACCGAAATTTTTAATTTTAAAATTTTATTTTAAAACTCCACTTTTAGAATTTAAAATTATAGGTGTAGACCGAAAATCGTTCCGAAAAATTTTAGAATCTAAGTGTAAATTATGCGATTTAAAATTTTTTTTTTCTGTGTGTACTTGGATGAAAAAATAATAATAAGAAAAAAACGGATAAATTGATAGGGGCTTTAGATGGGAACAACTCATGGAAAAATGTGAAGTACGTAGTAGACTCGACTATGACTTCTCGATTTAATGTAAACCATGATCAAATTTCCTCCGAATGGTTTATAAATTGTTTTAATAGCTCTTGGTGCTTGATATTCATTGTCTAATGTTTTTATATCCAAATAATATGTTTTGTTGACTGGTGTGTTAAAAGTTTAAGGTGTGAGCCTTGGAAAGTAGCTGGAAATAATATAAATCAGGGGACCCAAAATCGGTACAGAGTAGAACAGTACTATTCAAATAAGACGGCTACACGCAAACCGTACCTTATCTAGGTAAAAGATAATTATGAGTGATGGTCCAGGTGAGGATCGCTTCGTTGTATGGGAGGGTGGGGTGTCAAGTGATGATGGTGAGCGATTAAGTCTTTTTAGAATGCCAGGCTGCTGTAAACAGTGGCAGTACTTAAATCGTAAGGGAACTAATTTTCATCGTTGGGCAGCTAAATTGTGATTATGAGAAACGATATAGCGGCATCCCCGTTTACTTTACCGTCTGTAAACGACAGCTCACTATCGGATGTTGAGGGAGTTGAGCTGATGTTACCTAAATGTGAAAATCTAAATATATATGATATGAGCTTAATATGTTCTTTAAAAAACTACATTTTCGAAAA
Organism: Scaptomyza flava; assembly: GCA_030179655.1. Lineage (NCBI taxonomy): Eukaryota > Metazoa > Arthropoda > Insecta > Diptera > Drosophilidae > Scaptomyza > Scaptomyza flava. Next base: position 271,605 of record JARNME010000273.1, read on the forward strand.
AAGCCGGTTTATAAAAAATCAATTCAAATTTTAATTTAATATAAGTAAATATTTTATGTACCCGTATAACAGCCTACTTTTATTTTTAAATGAAAAATAATCACAACTCTTCCGTTCCATCAGTTTTATAGATAAATTGCCTTCCGTTTTTAACAGCCCAGTTTTTGTCAATTAAAGGGCGATTGAATATATATTGTAGGAAACATATGATAAATTATTAAAGCAAGTATAGAAGTGGAGCGCAAAAAAAAAGAAACATAAGGGAAAAATACTATTTGAGATGCAAAAGAAAGAAAGAAAAGAAGAAAAATAAACAAAAATAATAATTAACAGCAATAATCAGCAATCAATCGGGAACATGCAGCACTTTCCATTAAGTAATGTTATAATCTCAAAGTGCGTGATAAAAAGCGATAGGGAAAGAACCAACTAATAATGTTGAGGAAATTCTATAAGACAGTTCCGTCTTTCCACTAATTGTTTTAACTGTATAACCTACCAAGCTCTGGCAAGCAAATTGTTCTTAAAAGCGTCAGATAGTAAACTCTTTGAAACGAAAAGATCTGATGCTCCTTAAGTGTGAAAGTTGTAACGTTCATGTGTTTAAGTCAGCGATTAGATTCTGAGCAAAATTTAATCTCAATACCTGAAAGCTGATAAAATATAGATACAGACATATAGATCTAGGAAGCCTATGGTGTTGATCTAAATATTGATTAAGAATAAACATATCTGGGATCAAGCATGCTTTCGTTTATGCAGCACAGAGAAAAATACTATGTCTCGGTTCAAAAATTGAGAGGCAAAACCCTTAAATTTAAAGGCAATATATAAAGTCAAATAACATAAAAGAATAAAATTAAAAATTAAATAACAAAATAATAAAAATAATATAAAAATATTACTAGAATGGAATGACATACTACTTTTAAATCTTACTCCCTGCCGCATAATATGCCAAGAAAAATGGACCAAGAAAATAGATTGTGGACCTAAACAAGAACAACTTTATCTCGCTCTTTTAATGTAAGAATTATAACCCACAAGAATCATAATAGAATATAGCCAAGCAAAACTACTTAAGATGAAGTCTAAACGGTCTTAAGATCATGAATCCTAAGCTAGTGAAAATTATTTTAAATGACTTGCTTGCGCTCTTTTTATTAGTTTAACATACACACAACTAGTGCTCTAAAATACAAACACAAAAAAGGAGAATAAATCTTACCATACAATTACTAAATCAAATCTTATTATAAGGAGCCTCCTCCACAAACAGTATACAATAAAATCAAACCTTAATCTAAAATCAAAAAACCGGATCAAGAGCCAGGGTGTATAAAACGACTAATACAAAGGAATATGAAAAAAAAAAAAACTTAAAATTCCAATATTAAGTGGGTATAAACCAATCCGGTGATAGTAAACGTACATTATTTTAAAAACACACTACAATTAAAAATTTTAAGTACTCTACCGCCCGTTTTGCAAAATACCGACTTTTAAGTCATCTCGGGCTTTAGTACATCACAACCTTATTTTGCCATCCAAATTCAAGATTAATGCAAAGGTTCAAGAAGAATAAAACACAATACAATGGTTTCATGAATTAAATAAAAAACTCAGATCAAGAAAAAATAAATCCTTTAGCGACAATAAGTTTTGAGCACTAAAGAAAATAAGTCTCCTTAGGAAATAATTTGAATAATTAAATGAATAAATACGCCCTAATAACATGGCATCTAGAACAAAAAGTTTTTGTTCTCATTAAACTTAATAAAGCACCTACAAAAAAAAAAAACATAAATAAATAAATAATAATAAAAACAAGAAAAAAAAATGGAAGTGAGACTCTCGACTCTGTCTTATCTACTTTTTCGTAGCTAAGAAACCTGCGCACAGTTGACTTTCTCTCTCTTATCTACTAGCTTGTAGCTAAGAAACCTTTGCACACTTGAATCTAGCACTTAAAAGTTTCATAGAAAATGTACTTTGCTCACTGATCCTCACGGACGGTGATACCTATAACACATTAGCCAACTAATGTACTTGACCTTTGACTAGCGCACTTCAAGCATGCACTAACTTGTCTCTAAGTCTTCCTCCCTCTAACACTTTCCCTCTCTAAATCTTTCCCCTTTTTACACACAGTCTCTTTCTAACACTTTCCCCCTCTAACTCTTTCCTCCTCTAACACCTTCTCCCTCTAACACTTTGCCACTCTATCCTTTCCCCCTCTTACTCCTTCTCCCTCTAACACTCCCCCTCTTACACCTTCTCCCTCTAACTCTTAATAATCTAAATGTACAAGTATCAATTTTCTTGTTTAAAAACAATGTGTTGATATTTTTGCTGCTGCTGCTGCGAAAGAAAATTCCCATCCTTGCACACATAACCCCCCCACGAAGGTTGTTGTTGTAACTGTTGACAATAACAATGTACGTGTGCAGTGCAATGTATTTAAAACAGTAGCATACTTGACTCTAACACTAATTGGTTAAATAGCTAAAACTGATCCTGTCATTATCACAACCCTAAGGCTCAACGAATTGACCTTGCTGCTGCTGCTGCTGCGTAAGAAAATTTCCATCCCTTGTTCAAAGAGCCCCACACGAAGGTTGTAGTTGTTGTTGCTGTTGACCATAACAATGCAACGTACATCGAACAAGCGCACGCTTTTCTCTATTCTCTATCCTTTTTTCCTTTGCACAGTGCACCTCATGACCATAAACTGGTTTACAATGCAACGCACGTCAAATACGTGCCGTCTCGCCTCCATATCCTCTGATCATACATGTCAAGAATCTTGATGTCATTGTCCTTAAGAATGCCATCTATGATTGTGGCTTGCTTGCAGGTGTATAATGCAACGCAGGTTTAACAGGCGCGCACTTGACTCCAAATCCTATGATCACTGATTTTCACAGATGCTGCTGATAATGTGGTGGCATAGGAATGTTAATCCTTTGTTCTCCACCCTAGTCTAATCAAAGGAGGGACACGATCATGGGAAAAAAAATTATAATATTGGAGGGGTAAACTGAAAAGGGTCGAAAAAAGGGTCATAAAATTAATGGGGGGTTATTAAACTGTCAAAAAAAAAAGTCATAAATTGTCGGCATCCCTTTGGGGTAGAATCCCCAGTTTCTTACTACTCTCTAGCTCAAAGTTTTTTAAGGTGTTGTAAAGGGGATGGGGTAGTATGGGTTGGTGTAGCATCCAAATTTTTGACGGAGATCTTTCTGGAATTTCAATTTTTATCTTTATACCAAATTTGGTCACTGTAGCTCAAAAGTTTGTAAAAAGTGGGGGAAGGGGGCTGGGGGCAGTATGGGTGGGTGTGACATCCAAATTTTTAATGCACATCTTTCAGGAATGTCAATTGCTATTATCATAACAAATTTATTGTCTCTAGCTCGAAGTTTGTAAGAGGTAGTGGAAGGCGGGCTGGGAGCGGTATAGGTTGGTGCCGCATGCAAATTTTCGATGCAATCTTTGGGGAATGCCAATTGCTATCTTCATACCAAATTTGATCACTTTAGCTTATAGTTTGTAAAAGCTTATAGTTTGATGCAGTTCTTTGGGGTCGTTACCAGCTATCTTCCTACCAAATTTGGTGGCTCTAGCACTACAACTCTGGAAGATATACGCATTCTCGTTTTTGACGATGGGGCGGATGGGGGCGTCTAGGACAGTATTGATCAACAATTATGAAGCTCTTACAGAGTCGTCATGAGGACAAATTCTTACTGCCAGTTGGAATATGAAATCGTGGCGACACGTCTCTCACAGAGCGCTGTTGTAGACTTTTTTCTCTGCCAGCGCATTTCGTTCTCGTTTTTTAAGCCACTCGGCTTGCCGACTGTGCTACGCTTTTTTTCCTTCATAGCACAGCCAGCCAGCCATACTGTGTGTGTGCGCCTGTAGCCAGCGATATTGTAGCGCGCAGACCCTTGTTTTTTTGGGCTGATCGCCTGTTATCCCATGCTTATAAGCGTGTGTATTCTTCATATGATCATATGGTATGCCACATTCCTTATCGTTTTTGTGGCCAGCTGTAAAGCAGCAATACACAAATGTGTATTCATATCAACATACATATATTTTTATATGAATGCGCGTTTTCATATGTTTGCAGTTTTAGTGGACCTGGGCTTTGAAGTGATTTTTGATATTTTCCTTGGGATGTGTCCCATAATCAATTTTGCGACGTTGCCATAGTTTCATAGCACTATATCCACATGCATATATATTTCCATATGTTTGCAGTTTTGCTGGGATATAGGCTTTGTAGCGATTATAGTTATTTTGCTTGGTCTGGCTAGTGTTAGTTTGTAACTGCCTTTGTATATCCACAAGGCATATTTTAATGTATTCGCAGCATTTGCCATGGCATTCATTGACCTTTCTCTATTATCAATTAAATTTGGTGAAGAATTAGTATTTTGCCTACAAAAACCTTAAAACCAAGACCTTCCAAGGAAGTCAAACATCATATTTGGTGCTGGTCGAGCATTTGAGGAACAGCACAATAAACAATATATGCTTATGCATATGAGCGTATTCTTCTTGTGTGCTTATTTGTTTGTATTTTGCTTCTTTTTCGCCTATCCCTTGACCTAGCTGTAAATTTTACTACAAAAATTTAGCACAAATTTTTTTTTAAATTTTAAAAGTGTATTAACCATTATTTAATGTAATAAAAATATAATACACTCTGTTCATGCCTAAAAGCAGGCTTAAATAAACAAGAACTGCCGCTCTCACTTTCCGCTCTGAATGCATTTTTTTTTGTTCCACTATTTTTCATTTAGATTCTAAGCTTTTGTTCCTACGCACTTGTTCCTTTTTATATGAAATCAATCGCAAATATATACCAGACGTGTTTTTATTCCATCGCATACCGCATTTTGGTTACAAGTGCAAGCTGCACCTAATTTCATCAAGAAATCTACATAAAGTGAACTGACGCGCCACCCCACCACAACATTTTGGTCCTTCGAGCCGGATACTAAAAATAATTTTTTTAAGGAAGATCAGGATTTCATCCCCTTTACCCCGCTCGCCCCAGCTCGCAACGGTGAAAGACAACCAAAAAAAAAAAAAAACAGAAAAGTTAAGTTCAAATTTCTTATTTAAAACAAGTGGAAACGTTGCAGTCGGACGCAACCGACTGCGGTATACTCGATACCAGTATTAAAAATTTTGATGCCCATCCATGTGGGATGTCAATTGCTATCTTCATACCAAATTTGGTGACTCTAGCTCGAAGTTTGTATAAAGTGGGGAAAGAGGTGCTGGGGGCGGTATGGGTGGAATATCATCCAAATTATTGCTGCAGATCCTTGTGGAATGTCAAATGCTACCTTCATACCAAATTTGGTGACTCTAGCTCAAAGTTTGTATAAGGTGGGGAAAGGGGGTGGAATGGATGGGCTAGGCCCCAAAACTTTGAGGCAGATTGTTGGGAGTCGTTGCCAGCTATCTTCCTACCAAATTTGGAGGCTCTAGCTCCACTACTCTCGAAGATACACGCATTCCCGTTTTTTACGAAGCGTTGGGGCATCTGGGGGCGGCTAGGGCGGTATTGGTGGGCGTGGCATCCAAACTGTTGGTGCAGTTTTTGGGGGGTCATCATCAGCTAAATTGGCACCAAATTTGGTGGCTCTAGCTCAAAAACTGTGGGAGATATAGGCTTTTTTGACTTTAAAATGCGGGGGGTCTGGGGGCGGAATGGGGGGGCGTGGCTCTAAAATTTTTGATGCAGTTTTTTGGGGGTTGCTAGTAGCTATCTTCTTACCAAATTTGGTAGTTCTAGCTGTAAGGGTGTGTGAAATATGCGGATTTATCGTTTTTGAGTTATCGAATTTATCGATTTGCCAGCCCCCCAGTTATCGTAGAACCCCAATCTTGACACTTTAATTTACTATCCCATAGATAAAGAGAATTGGAAAGTTTCAAGTCCCTAGCTTGAAGGGTGTGGAAAAAACTTGCATTCATACAGACGGACAGACGGACAGACACCATGACGGATATTGCACAAAACCAATATACTCTTTACCTTCGGTATCGAGTATAAAAAATAAAAGCATACAGTCCGCTTAAATCATTATACCACGAGATATAATCCGAAATACAGTCCGCTTAATCTCCTAAAATTGCATTCAATTTATATCAGAATAGCAAAGTGCAGTGGCTGTCCTCCATATTGATATGTACGAACATACATCAGTACTTACATATATACGCACATATGTAAGAAACTCAAAGCGCAGCTTCAAGTCCGCCATACTATTTTTCATTCAATTCCACTTTTGGTAAAGGTGTCATAATTTATTAACAAAAGAAAAATAATAAACATTGCCAGTGAACACGCTTTTTATTTTACAATTTGTGAAAAACAATTTTTACATATTTTTTAAGGCTTAGCACTTACACTAAGTTACATAATTTCACAAATCAACCTACATTTATAGCCTGCGTATACCCGCAGTCATTTACACTTACATTTGTTTCAATTGTTGTTGTTTTCCATTGTTCAGCAGCCTGCAAGTGGTCGCATCGGCAGCTCCAGCTGTTTATTCCTCTTGTTTATGCCGTCTGAGAAAATAAATAATTGATTACAAATTTATTTTCACTGATTTTCCATATTGTAATTATTGGTGATTGCGCTTTAAACTAAACATGACGCAAACTAGGAAACTAACTGACTAAACTCCAGAAATATAAACAATAAAATAAGCCGCACAGAATTCACAAAGAGATATAAATAAAATTATTTTCGGTAGCCGGCATAACTAAAACGCTTTGTACATACATGCACAGTACATAACGTAAACACATACATCTACATCTCATATTACGCGCCATCACCAACACCAACAGCAATATATTTCCTTTAACATTTGTTTGCACTTTCCACTACATTATTTGTTTGATATTCCATAATAATAGTATTATTATTATTATATTGGGGGTAAATACACTGCGACCAAATAGATCTATTGTGCCCCCTTCTTGGCCTATAGCTCTTCCATCAGGCCCAGGTGTTGCATAAAAGCAAGTACCTTCCTGTGAAGAGATCGGTGAGTATCCTGAGTCTATTTTTACCCATTGATATTACTTGCTTAAACAGTTTAGGGTTATAGCTACCCAAGAGAATCTTTGCTTGTCTGAGTCCTGGTGTCCTTGCCCAGCTCGTTCCTCGCAGAAGTCTCTCTTCATTCCTAAGCTCTTGCCGTATTGTGCTTCTTCCTAAGCCACAGTACGGCTCGGGTCCTATTAGGGGTGTCGCTGCCCCCAGTCTTGCTTGCTTGTCTGCCTCTTCGTTCCCCGCTATGTCGACATGTCCCGGGACCCATCTTAGGGCAAGCCAATTTTGTGATCCCAGAGTGTCTAGCTTGGTTCGTACCTCACGAACTACCTTTGAACTGATTTCGGTCTTACGAAGTGCCATTATTGCTGCTTGACTATCGGATAGGATGGCTGTATCCCTATTCCGATAGTTACGCTTTAGATTAACTTGAAAGTTTTTGACCGAACATGTGTTCGGCTTTCATTTCGTTCCTTGGCTGTGTAGTAGGGGAAGTTCACCCGATAGCATATCTGCCTCTACTCGACTAAGAATGTGTCCTCTCCCAACTCCTTCAACGGACATTCTTAAGAGGGTTGCCTTCTGTTGTAGCCTAATTGTGTGATGGAGTGGTGTTATCTCCAATAGAACCTCAGCCCTGATGTGGGACAGGTCCTCATCGCTCCCGTGATTCCTACACATGCCATTCTTTGTAGCTTTTGAAGCTGCTTCTGCACAGTGATTTGCTGTGCCTTATCCCCCCATGCAATCACTCCGTACGTGAGCATGGGCCTTACTACCATAAGGTATAGCCATCTTATTATCTTTGGTGATGATCCCCATGACTTCCCGGCTATGCTACGACACGTATACAGCGCTCTGCTGCACTTTGCGATCGTATTCTGAACATGGGTGCCAAAGTTTAGTTTACTGTCGAAATTGACCCCAAGGTACTTAACTTCCTTGCTTGTTTCTATTGGACTCCCCGCGAGCCTAATCTCCCTCATCCTTTGTAGCTTGTATCTTCTGGTGAACGGAACGATGATTGTTTTAGTAGGGTTTAAGTTGAGACCAACCTCCCTACACTGATCATGCGTAATCCTAAGTCCCTGTTGAACATTATCACAAAGAGTTTCTTCATACTTGCCCCGAGCTATTATCACAATGTCATCTGCATAGCCTTGACATTGAATACCCCTGTTCGCAAGACTACTTCATAGTTCGTCTACTAGTATACTCCATAAGAGGGGTGATAAAACCCCCCCTTGAGGACAACCCCTTGTGGTTGTTACTGTTACGGTACTATTTTGTATAGATGCCTTAGCCTGTCTGGACCCTTATAAGGATGAAATCCATCTACTAGTTGTACTGTCCAGCCCTCTTCTATTCAAGGTAGCTTTGACAGCATCATGTGATGTATGCACAAACTGCTACTTCTTTTTTGTTTATTGCTGCCGCCCGCAGAGTACGGTGCAGCTCATACAGGGCAGTGTCCGTAGACCTGCCTGTTCTGTATGCTTGCTGCGTTGCCTGCAGTGGACTCTGTGTGAGCAGAGTACTCCTAATGTTATAAACCACCAGCTTTTCCAACGTTTTCAACAAAAACGATGTTAAGCTGATGGGTCTGAAGGACTTTGGGTTGGTGGTATCTGTCTTCCCTACCTTGGGGATGAAGACCACACTAGCTCTACTACAAGTGCTGGGTATATGACCAAGTGCTAGGCTACTGACCAGGATTTTCCATAGAGTGGGTAGGAGTATTCCGTGTCCCTGCTGAAGGAATACCGGTGATATGCAGTCTAGACCAGGAGTTTTGTAAGGCTGGAAGGTTCCAATTGCCCATTTTATTTTCTCCACTGTGACCACCGACTTGGCACATGCCCAGTCAATGGCCGTTGGTCTGTGTTGACCTCCTGTTTCAAGCGATTCGCACTGTTGCCAAGGGATACTTCCTGGGAAGTGCGTCTCAAACAGAAGCTCTAATCTTTGCATATTGGTGCTCGTATATGTATTATCTTTACGCTTCAAGGCTAAATTAGCCTCCGGTGCCCGCTTTGATAATGCTCTATGGAGCCAGGCAACTTCACTCGTGCTTGTTATGCTTTCGCAGAAGTCCCTATAGTTCCTGCGCTTTGCCTTCCTAATCTCCTTGCTGTAGGAGGTGAGGCTTTCGCAGTCTGTATCCCATGACCCGTCCCTCTTAGCTTTGTTGACGAGGTGACGTGTGGTGATACGCAGTCTCTCAAGGCCGTCATTCCACCATGGGGCATCTTTTTCTTTACGCGTTTTCCCTAGTGGGCAGCTTTCTTCATATGCTTTTTTAATGCTACTATTTAGATTTCTAAGAACTCTTTCTAGCTCACTCGTGCATCTGGGTATTCGAGAGTTTTCAGTGACTAGGTTAAGTTCTAGGGTGGACCTTAATTTTTCCCAGTTCGTTTTCGTGGGGTTACGAGTTGGTATACTACTATCCGTATTAACCTTAAGTTTGAATAGGATAATCCTGAGGATTCTTCTGAAGAGACATGCCATTCTCTGAAATGTGGCCTAAGAGACCGACTAATCAGAGTAATGTCTAATACCTCTTCTCTAACTCTAGTTACAAATGTCGGTGTCGATCCGACATTACCAATTTCTAAGTTATACTTGAATATAAAGTTGGTAAGACACTCACCCCTTTTGTTGATGTCCGTGCTAACCATATGGAGTGGTGCGAATTGGCATCGCAGCCGATTAAGGCCGGCAGCTTCTCTCTCCTGCAGCGGTCCATCAGCTTTTCTATTTCCGGTGGCGGGCAGTCCACATCACCAGCAAAATAAGCAGATGTCACCACAATAGGGGGGGCGTTTCCAATTGCCCTTACGGCAATAGGTACGCAGTCCCTAGTGAGGAATTCTGAAAGAATAGTAAAATTAATACATTTCCTTACCATAATGCAAGGTCTAGCTGTAGGATCTCTTTGATCCCAGATTACCTTTGAGTCAGCGGTGTACAGGCCTTTTATGCCATTGTCTACCCATGGATCCTGTACCAGGGCTAGCCCCAGATGTTGGGTGATAAACATCCTGGCCAAGACAGCAGAGGCTGCCTTAGCCCGATGGAGGTTTATCTGGGCAAGCCCAGTGACGGTGACGTTTGATGTCACCATCACTCATCCGCCGCTCCAGCTTCTGGTGATGTAGGTTGGGAGCTGCCCACATCACCGCTGCCCGTCAGGGTGACGTCAGCTTCTGCCGTTTCAAGCTCCTCAGCAAGCTCTTGCGAGGACATCGGCACCTCATCATTAATCCCTTCCAGCTCTGCTTGAGCGAGCGTCATCTCCGCCAGGTCCTCATCCTCGGCCAGATCCTCTGATAAATCCGAGACACCTGCCAGATGAGCACTCGGAACAATGGTGGTGGGAGGTGTGGGGGCCGAGCCTGCCGCTCCCGGGACTGTCGTTTGGGCAGGGGTAGTCCTTGCGCCAACACTCTCTTCTTCAGACCACTAACGGGGATGGTCCCGTAGCGGAATGAAACTTGGTGGCCTCTCGCCACTATCGCGTCTTTGGATGCCTCATCGATGCCAATCACCAACAGCGCACCTCCGCCTTCCGTCCTCCTTGACAACACCTTCCACGAGTCGTCTGGATCTTGTTCTGGTTCCTCAGCAGAACCAACAAGGATTCGGTTGACCGATCCGCGCTTCTTGGGCAAACGATGGTGATGTTGTGGGGTGATGGAATATCATCACCCACCTTGCAGTGCAGTGGAGGTCCTTTCCACGACTGCAGTCTTGGCGCCACGGTCCTCAGCCACTCAGCTGAGTGATCGTCGGAACATTCAATGACCAGGTAGCCAACCCGGAAATGAATGCCCGCGAACGCGACCGCGGTGTTCCATCCTGTGAGGATAACCTCATCTAGGATGGCCTCCTCCAATGCGGACAAGTCCCCATGGCTGAGCATTACCTGCGGGTATTCCACAGGTAACACGGCCACCTTGACTTTTTTTGCAATCGCTGCATACGATATGCGAGTCTCGGTGGACAAGGGAGGGGAAGACCTCACTGCTGTTGCTACGTCGGATGCCGACGTGCTGGGACGCTCCTCTGGGCACGCCCTCTTGGGGGTGGCAGTGGGTGGCGTCAAATTACTGGCTGGTCCCCGTACCTGGCTCGCCGAGTCTCTTAAAGACGTTGCCATGAGCAGTGCCTCAGCAGGGGGTAGCAGTGGGTGGCGTCAAATTACTGGCTGGTCCCCGTACCTGGCTCGCCGAGTCTCTTAAAGACGTTGCCATGAGCAGTGCCTCAGCAGGGGGTAGTCCCTGCTGAAGGTACCTGAAGTACCATTTGGTTTTTGAGCCGTTCAGCGTTTTTCGGTTTGGGTCATCCAAACCGCCCGACTCTCCCAATTTTGGCAGCTGCGCTTTTGGCTGCTGGTGCTGCACGCCATGTCGCTTAACAGCGCTAAGCCTCGGTCGCATCGGCTGGGATGGTAAAGCCTTGCTTCTTCCTCTTGCAGCTGGGGCGACACGGTGACGTGGGGCTTCCCTCGTCGTAGGTGCGTGCGCTGTATTAAGTGCCGCATGCGGCCTTCTTGTTTGCTGCGCCTGGTTAGGGCGCCGTGGGGCTGGTCCCACATTGGCCGCTCCCCGTCAAGGAGGCGGTCCTCAAAGTGTCTCGCGACACTGGCAGCAGGGGTATCCTGCTGCACACCTAAATACTTTTTATTTTTATTATTTCCTGTCATGTTCCCACGAGTTGCGGAGAAATATGGGGTCCACCCGGGCAGAGATCCGCAGTACCCGGGTAAGGCTAATTAGAACAGGCGGTCGCCATCTGCCTGAGCTCACCGTTAGCGACTGGGCTAGTTTTTAATCCAGGCACCCGGCCAGGTTGACTTTCGGCACGGTTCGAATGACACCTTAGTCCAGACCGGAGTGAGATATTGGGGAAGGGATGAAGAAGGGTACGTTGAGGGAGTTGGGAGTGTGTGAGGCTATGCTTTGAAGACGGCGACACAAGCGTCTTGTCGATACGGTGAACAGTACCGTACCAGCTGTTTGTCCGGGATTGCTTATTTGCAAGGATTCTCGCTTATTCGCAGTTAACCTCATAAAGAGGCCGTTCGCTATCCGCAACCCGCGACCCGCCTGGTGGCCTCAGCTTAGCCCCCTCTGAACTATCCCACAAGTTCTTTAGCCCAGGCCATAATAATAGTACTTAGACCCCATTTACACGCTTAATTTTTTTCGAGAATTTTCTCTCTGAATCTTTTATTTGAAAGCAAGGAGAGTAGAGGTGTAAAAATTCAATCAAAAATTCACTACTTGTTAAGTCCTGAATTTTTTATCTAGTTTTGCTTTGCCTTATTCCGATAGAATGTCAACACAGAGTTGCACAGTGTTTGATGTGAAAAACAAGTGGAAACGTTGCAGTCGGACGCAACCGACTGCGGCACACTCGATACCAGTACTAAAACAGGTAAAAAGAGGCCTGATTGCAAAGGGTAACGGATGGGACAAGGGTGTACGCTGCCTTAAAGATTCTCCGATGCAGATAGGGATGCCACCAACTATCTTCCTTCCAAATTTGGTGACTCTAGCTGAAAGTTTGTAAGAGCTGTTGAAAGGAGGGCTGGGGGCGGTATGATTGGGTGTGGCATCCAAATTTTTACTGCAGATCTTTGCGAAATGTCAATTGCTATCTTCATACCATATTTGGTGACTCTAGCTCGAAAATTGTTAAATGTGGGGAAAGGGGGGCTGGGAGCGGTATGGGTGGGCATGGCATCCAAATTTTTGATGCAGATCTTTGTGAAATGTCAATTGCTATTTTCATACCAAATTTGGTAACTCTAGCTCGAAAATTGTAAAAAGTGGGGAAGGGGGGGCGAAACGGGTGGGCGTGGCTCCAAAACTTTGATGCAGATTTTTGGGGGTCGTTACCAGCTATCTTCCCACCAAATTTGAAGGCTCCAGCTCCACAACTCTGGAAGATACACGCATTCTCGTTTTTGACGAAGCGTTGGGGTGGATGGGGGCGGCTAGGGCAGTATTGGTGGGCGTGGCATCCAAACTTTTGATGCAGTTTTTAGGGGGTCATTATCACTTATCTTGGCACCAAATTTGGTGGCTCTAGCCCAAAAGCTGTGGGAGATATAGCCATTTCTGATTTCAAAATGTGGGGGGCTGGGGGCGTAATGGGTGGGCGTGGCTCCAAAACTTTGATGCAGTTTTTTGGGGGTCGTTACCAGCTATCTTCCTACCAAATTCGCTGGCTCTAGCTCCACAACTCTGGAAGACACACGCATTCCCGTTTTTGACGAAGCGTTGGAGCGGATGGGGGTGGCTAGGGCAGTATTGGTGGGCGTGGCATCCAAACTTTTGATGCAGTTTTTGGGGGGTCCTCATCACCTATCTTGGCACCAAATTTGGTGGCTATAGCTCAAAAACTGTGGGAGATATAGGCGTTTTTGACCTCAACTGGGGGCAGAATGGGGGGGCGTGGCTTCAAAATTTTTGATGCAGTTTTTTGAGGGTTGCTAGTAGCTATCTTCTTACCAAATTTGGTAGTTCTAGCTGTAAGGATGTGCGAAATATGTGGATTTATCGGTTTTGAGTTATCGAATTTATCGATTTGCCAGCCCCCCAGTTATCGTAGAACCCCCATCTTGACACTTTAATTTACTATCCCATAGATAAAGAGAATTGGAAAGTTTCAAGTCTCTAGCTTGAAGGGTGTGGAAAAAACTTGCACACATACGGACGGACAGACGGACAGACACCATGACGGACATTGCACAAAACCAATATACTCTTTACCTTCGGTATCGAGTATAATAAAGTTATTGATACGAAATATCGCACAAGCAAATTATTAGCGCAAATGGTAAATATATTGTTGGGGTTTATAAATTATTAATATAACTGTTATGGACGAAAGAATTAATTGAACTGGTGTCAACTGTGTATTTTTATCGACCATTAATTTAAACCAGAGTTGCATTTTCAAAGGAAAAATTTCACTGAAAAACTTCAGCGTGTAAATGCGACCTAAATTCCGAAGAAGTTTTAAAATAGAATGAAAAAAAAAACTTCATGAAAAAACTTCAGCGTGTAAATGAGGTCTTACATGCGATTTGTCTATGCACTAGAGGTGGGCACGGGCCGGGCCGGGCCTCAGCCCAAAATAGCGGGCCTGGGCCTAAAAATCATTTTCGGGCTTTTTACGTGCGGGCCCGGGCTTTAATTCAAAAGCACGGCAGGCCCGGTGGGCCTAAAAAGCCCGTCAGTCCCGACAAGGCCGGCCAACCGCCTCGACCTGCGCACATTTAAGCGATAAGCGCGCTATATTTGTCAACAGTGTGCCCATCCTTACCTAAAAGTACAACGAAACACCAAACTTCTTATAGATTAAATATCGCACACGCTTAAATCATCGCAAAAACACCTGTAAACGAGAAGTGCGTTCTAACGTTTTGGAAGCATGCCAAGGAACTAAAATGCCTACAAATTTTAGCAAGAACCATACTTAATACTCCTGTAAGTTCAGCTACAAGCGAACGGCTTTTTTCTGCATCAGGGCAAATTCTAAATAAAACAAGTGGAATCGTTGCAGTCGGACGCAACCGACTGCGGCATACTCGATACCAGTATTAAAACAGGTAAAAAGAAGCCTGATTGCAAAGGGGTACGGATGGGGCAGGGGTGTACGCTGCCTTAAAGATTCTCCGATGCAGATAGGGATGCCACCAACTATCTTCCTTCCAAATTTGGTGACTCTAGCTGAAAGTTTGTAAAAAGTGGGGAGAAGAGGGCTGGGGGCAGTATGGGTGGGTGTGGCATCCAAATTTTTACTGCAGATCTTTGTGAAATGTCAATTCCTATCTTCATACCAAATTTGGTGACTCCAGCTCGAAGTTTGTAAAGAGTGGGGAAAGGGGGGCTGGGGGCAGTATGGCTGGGCGTGGCATCCAAATTTTTGATGCAGATCTTTGTGGAATGTCAATTGCTATCTTCATACCAAATTTGGTGACTCTAGCTCGGATATTGTTAAATGTGGGGAAAGGGGGGCTGGGGGCGGTATGGGTGGGCGTGGCATCCAAAGTTTTGCTGCAGATCTACATCTGTGGAATGTCAATTGCTACCTTCATACAAAATTTGGTGTCTCTAGCTCATAGATTGTAAAAGGTGGGGAAAGGGGGCGGAAGGGGTGCGCGTGGCTCAACAACTTTGATGCAGTTTTTTGGGGGTCGTTGCAAGCTATCTTCCTGCCAAATTTTGTGGCTCTTGCTCCATAACTCTGGAAGATACACGCATTCCCGTTTTTGACGAAGCGTTGTGGCACCTGGGGGCGGCTAGGGTGGTATTGGTCGGCGTGGCATCCAAATTTTTGATGCAGTTTTTGGGGGGTCATCATAGCCTATCTTGGCACCAAATTTGGTGGCTCTAGCTCAAAAACTGTGGGAGATATAAGCTTTTTTTTACTTTAAAATGCGGGGGGGGGGGGGGGGGCTGGGGGCGGAATGGGGGGCGTGAATCCAAAACTTTGATTCAGTTTTTTGGGGTTCGTTTCCAGCTATCTTCCTTCCCAATTTGGTGGCTCTAGCTCCACAAATCTGGAAGATACACGCATTCTCGTTTTTGACGAAACGTTGTTGCAGCTGGAGGCGGCTAGGGCGGTATTGGTGGGCGTGGCATCCAAACTTTTGATGCAGTTTTTGGGGGGTCATCATAGCCTATCTTGGCACCAAATTTGGTGGCTCTAGCTCAAAAACTGTGGGAGATATAAGCTTTTTTTTACTTTAAAATGCGGGGGGGGGGGGGGGCTGGGGGCGGAATGGGGGGCGTGAATCCAAAACTTTGATGCAGTTTTTTGGGGTTCGTTTCCAGCTATCTTCCTTCCCAATTTGGTGGCTCTAGCTCCACAAATCTGGAAGATACACGCATTCTCGTTTTTGACGAAACGTTGTTGCAGCTGGAGGCGGCTAGGGCGGTATTGGTGGGCGTGGCATCCAAACTTTTGATGCAGTTTTTTGGGGGCTGCTAGTAGCTATCTGCTTACCAAATTTGGTAGTTCTAGCTGTAAGGGTGTGTGAAATATGCGGATTTATCGTTTTTGAGTTATCGAATTTATTGATTTGCCAGCCCCCTAGTTATCGTAGAGCCCCAATTTTGACAGTTTAATTTACTATCCCATAGATAAAGAGAATTGGAAAGTTTCAAGTCTCTAGCTTGAAGGGTGTTGAAAAAAGTTGCGTTCATACAGACGGATAGACGGCCAGACGGACAGACGGACAGACTCCATGACGGACATTGCACAAACCCAATATACTCTTTACCTTCGGTATCGAGTATAAAAAGAACAAGATTGAAAAGCCAAAACCTTGACAAACTTATGTTTTTGTATAAAAATATGTAAATATTTTATTTAAATTTAAGCTTGTTATAAAAAAAACATATAATATACTAAATTTGAAAAGAAAAAAGTTATCAGCTTATTGAATATTATTATCTGATGTTTTTATGCCGGGCCAGGCTTTTTTGAAAATAACCCGGGCCGGGCCGGGCCGGGCCGGGGCTAAAATATTTTCTTTGGGCCCGGGCCGGGCCGGGCCTCTATTTTGAGGCCCGTGCCCATCTCTAATCTCCATACCAAATTTGGTGACTCTAGCTCGAAGTTTGTACAAGTTGGAGAAAGGGGGCCGGACGCGGTATGGGTGGGCGTGGAATTCAAATATTTTATGCAGATCCATGGGGAATGTCATCTGCTATCTTCATACCAAATTTGGTGACCCTAGCTCAAAAATTGTCAAAGGTGAGGAAAGTGGTTCGGAAGGGGTGGGCGTGGCTTCAAAACTGTGAGGCAGATTTTTGGGAGTCGCTGCCAGCTATCTTCCTACCAAATTTGGTGGCTCTAGCTCCCGTTTTTGACGAAGCGCTTGGGTATCTTAGGGCAGTTAGGGCGGTATTGGTGGGCGTGGCATCCAAACTATTGATGCAGTTTTTGGGGGTCATCATCACCTATGTTGGCACCAAATTTGGTGGCTATAGCTCAAAAACTGTAGGAGATATAGGCTTTTTTGACTTTAAAATGCGGAGCTGGGGACGGAATGGGTGGGCGTTGCTCTAAAATTGTATATGTTCTAGCTGTAAGGATGTGCGAAATATGTGGATTTATTGGCTTTGAGTTATTGAATTTATCGATTAGACAGCCCGCCAGTTATCGTAGAACCCCATCTTAGCAGTTTAATTAACCATCCCATAGATAAAGATAATTGGAAAGTTTCAAGTCTCTAGCTTAAAAGGTGTGGAAAATAGTTGTGAGCATACAGACGGACTGACTGACAGACGGACAGATGGACAGAAACCATGACGGTCATTGCACAATGCCAATATACTCTTAGCCTTCGGTAACAAGTATAAAAATGAAACATAAACAAGTAAGAAGGCTCAATTCGGGAGACCCAGACAGACAGACAGACAGACGGACGGACAGACGGACATGGCTATATCGTCGCGGCTGTTGATGCTGATCAAGAATATATATACTTTATGGGGTCGGAGATGCTTCCTTCTGCCTGTTAAATACTTTTGCACAAAACCATTATACCCTTATTTACCCATTTTATGGGTTAAGGGTATAAAAACGATTCATGTCAGCTATTAGTGCCGCCAATCTTTGTAATGATTTGGCAGTAAAATTTCGATATTTTAGATCGATTACTGTTTGAAGAGGTCAGAGTTGCGCAAAGAAGAATGTATATAGATAGAGGCACCAAATGGCGGTATTCCATCACATAGTTGGAATCTGAAAGCCAGGCTACATCACTCTCAAAGAGCGCATTTGTTGGCTAGTTTGGCTGGTCTGGCGAAGCATGAGGAAAATGCAAGTCATTCTGCATTCTGACGCTCCAGTGTAGGTGAACAATGCTGTTCCGTTGAGTTCTGTATAGATTCTAATTTTATTATTACAAATCCTAGTCCTTATATATTAACAAGATGTCTTAGAGTAGGTCTGCGGTGGCACATTATCGCAATTATCGCAATGTTACGCCCACCCATGCCGCCCTTAAACCCCCTTTCTCCACCTTTTACAAATTTCGAGTTAGAGTCACCAAATTTGGTATGAAGATAGCAATTGACATTTCACAAAGATCTGTATAATAAATGTGGATGCCACTCCTACCCAATCCGCCCCCAATCCCCCTTTCCCCATCTTTTACAAATTTTGAGCTAGAGTCACCAAATTTTGTATGAAGATAGCAATTGACATTCCCCAAAGATCTGCATCAAAAATTTGGATACCACGACCACCAATACCGCCCCCAGCCCCCCTTTCTCCACCTCTTACAAACTTTGAGCTAGAGTTACCAAATTTGGTATGAAGATATCAATTTACATTCCACAAAGACACAAGGTCTGCAATGTTTTATTGCCAAGTGAATTGCAACTAATACTTGCTCTGTAGTTGATTTATTGCTTTCTCCTTGTGTGAAAGCTCTTGAAGCGAATGCAATTGGCAATTGCACACCGTTGTAGTCTTGAGATATTAATGCGCCACATGCGTGTTTAATAGCATCTGTGGTAATGCAAAATTGTTTGCTGATATCAGGGTATTGCAATAATGTTGGTTTCATGAATGCCTTCTTTAAATATTTAAATCATAGCTCGCAAATAACTGTTGACACTTTTTCGTTGTCTGCAAGTAAGTGTCTTTCACTCACACAATAAAAAAGACTCAGACAGAAACTGATTTTGTCGCGTCTTTCTCAGCTCGCTCGCGCTCTGAGCAAGACAGTTATTTCTGTTTTCGTTTTGCTCAAGTCAAACACTGATCGTTTGCTTGAGTTAAATGAAGCAAATTGTCTTCTTAGTATGTATGGGTAAGCACGCGATTGTTGCGTTCTTTTTGTTTGCATTATACATATTAATTGCGTTTTAAATTCAGTGTGTGCGGAGCATTATATTTTTTGCGAAATGGGAAGAGACGAAAATAAAAAGTTCATCATTTTTTTAGATTTGTTGTCGAAGAAAATAAATCTATATGTAATGTTTGCGGTTTTAAAATGTCTGGGACATATTTAACAAATTTAAGACGGCATTTGACATTAAAACATGCTGACATTTTTAATGAGTGGAGCAAGAGCGGGGACTCCTAATTACAAGAAAGTGTAAAAAAAAGGAAAATATCATACCACACGAGTGAAGAATCCATTGTTTCTCCAATTATTAAGATAGTGACTACGGATGGAAAACCTTTTCTTTTTCTGGACAGTGAAGGCTTTAAGGATATAATGGATCCAATTTATAGTTCACTAGGCATGAACCCAATAACCTCGCAATATAATAAATTTTGTAAAAGTCAAAGAGCAGTCAATTAAAGAAAACATAAAGGCTTTAGTTAAAGAAAAACTGGTGTCGCTCAAAATCGTTGTGGCCACTAGAATGGATAAGTCTATTTTAGGTGTAAATTTGCAATTAATCGATGCAAGCCTTTATACAACTGAGATCGTTGTAAAAACGTTGGGCATGATCCAACTCGCGGACTCCCACACAGGAGTATACATTAAGCAGAAAATTTTAGAAATTTTAATGGATTATGAAATAAAAGTGGAACAAATTTTCAGGTAAAATTTGAATTACAGAAAATATATGAATGTTTTAAAATAATATTGCATTTATGCATACAGCATAACATCTGACAACGGAAGAAATATGATAAAAGCAGTTCAAGTTTTAAACGATGCTACAGAGGAATCTCTTTTTAACGATGATACGCAAGGTGAAACTGTTATGTATGAACTAGACACCATTGATTTGGCCAATATTCACCTAGTGAGATGTGCAGCACACACGTTGCAATTGTGTGTAATTGATGTAAATAAGGTGAACGAGATTAACGATAAAATTTGTTATTGTCGCACATTATGCAAAATGCTGCGCACAGAAACTAATAGGTAAGTAATGTTTAGTTGTTTCATAAATATATATAAATACATCTTTGTATATATGTTACCTGTACAGACGTTTATTAATCGAACACAAAAAAAACATACCATCGCTTGACGTCATAACAAGATGGAATTCAACTTATTTGATGATGACAAAATTGGTTGATTTAAAGGAGTTTCTGACTACCCAGTCTTATATTTATGTTGATGCTGATTGGGACTGGATGGAGTCTTATATTGACGCCTTTAAGAAAACATATGAAGCTACCCTAAAGTTACAAGATAAAAATCTAGTTTAAAGTGAGTTTTTTATAATTGGGATGGAACTTAAATTGGCATGCGAAAATAGTCAAAATCTCATAAAAAAGAGACTATTGGCCCAGATTAAGATAAGAGAGATAAAACTTTTAGAAAATGAAGCATTGTTAGCTGCAATTTTCATGGACCCAAGAGTTAATTGCATATTGAGTAATGATTAAAAACGGCTGGCAAAGCTAAATTTAAAAAAAATTGCATATAGGTTATTCGAGTTAAAGAATGTAAGTTGCAGAATGGTTAAAAGTGTTGTCCTGTGTCATTTATGTTTCATGTTAGTAGTTACTTATATTAACAATTAAAATTGTCTTTGTGAAAAACTAATACAAAACTAATATCAAAGAAAGATGTTAAAATTATTATCGCTCTTTTATTACAGGCAGCACAAAATGTTCCAGCGCTTGAAGCTCCTGCATCTGAAGATATGAACTTATCATTATCTTCAACTTTTTCGACTGCATCCTCGGCTGAAGAGAAGACGCTCTTGTCGGCATATTTGGATGATGTCCAGACAGTGACAGAAATCAAAGAAGATAATGTCTCTGCAAAACTTATAAAAATTTATGCTGACATTGAAAGTTTTGACGCAATATATGGTCGTTTACCATTAAACGCCAATATTTTGGAGTTTTTTAATGATCTCAGACTTAAGTTGCCACATTTGAGTGCACTCGCGCAGGTTGTTCTAGCAACACTGGCAACTCAGGTATCTGCAGAGCGAGCATTTTCTGCCCTTCATTTTATTTTAAGTGAAAGATGAAGCTCAATATCTGCAGAAAATCTTAATGCGCTATAAGTTGTTAAGCTAAACTCCATTAAAACAAGTGGAAACGTTGCAGTCGGACGCAACCGACTGCGGTATACTCGATACCAGTATTAAAAATTTTGATGCCCATCCATGTGGGATGTCAATTGCTATCTTCATACCAAATTTGGTGACTCTAGCTCAAAGTTTGTAAAAGTGGGGAAAGGGGGGCTGGGGGCGGTATGGTTGGGCGTGGCATTCAAATTTTTGGTGCAGATCTATGTGGGATGTCAATTGCTATCTTCATACCAAATTTGGTGACTCTAGCTCGAAGTTTGTATAAAGTGGGGAAAGGGGGGCTGCGGGCGGTATGGTTGGGCGTGGCGTCCAAATTTTTGCTGCAGATCCTTGTGGAATGTCAAATGCTACCTTCATACCAAATTTGGTGACTCTAGCTCGAAGCATGTAAAAGGTGGTGAAAGGGGGCCTATGGGGCTTGGGGCGGTATGGGTGGGCGTGGCTTTCAAATTTTTGCTGCCGATCCATGTGGGATGTCAATTGCTCCCTTCATACCAAATTTGGTGACTCTAGCTCGAAGTTTGTATAAAGTGGGGAAAGTGCGGCTGGGGGCGGTATGGTTGGGCGTGGCATCCAAATTTTTGCTGCAGATCCTTGTGGAATGTCAAATGCTACCTTCATACCAAATTTGGTGACTTTAGCTCAAAGTTTGTATAAGGTGGGGAGAGGGGGGCGGAATGGATTGGCTAGGCTCCAAAACTTTGATGCAGATTGTTGGGGATGGCTCTAGCTCCACTACTCTGGAATATACACGCATTCCCGTTTTTGACGAAGCGTTGGGGCAGATGGGGGTGGCTAGGTTGGTATTGGTGGGCATGGCATCCAAACTTTTGATGCAGTTCTTGGGGGGTCATCATCATCTATGTTGGCACCAAATTTGGTGGCTCTAGCTCAAAAACTGTGGGAGATATAGGCTTTTTTGCCTTTAAAATGCGGGGGGTCTGGGGGTGGAATGGGGGGCGTGGCTCCAAAATTTTTGATGCATTTTTTTGGGGGTTGCTAGTAGCTATCTTCTTACCAAATTTGGTAGTTCTAGCTGTAAGGGTGTGTGAAATATGCGGATTTATCGTTTTTGAGTTATCGAATTTATCGATTTGCTAGCCCCCCAGTTATCGTAGAACCCCAATCTTGACACTTTAATTTACTATCCCATAGAAAAAGAGAATTGGAAAGTTTCAAGTCCCTAGCTTGAAGGGTGTGGAAAAAACTTGCACACAGACGGACGGACAGACGGACAGACGGGCAGACGGACGGACGGACAGACGGACAGACACCATGACGGACATTGCACAAAACCAATATACTCTGTACCTTCGGTATCGAGTATAAAAAAAAAATATTATTAAAAGAAAATAAAAATAAATATTGTTCCTTAAAAAACAAAACATTTCTTTTCACATTTTTATTTAACATCCGATTGCACCAGATACTACCCCCTGCTGAGGCACTGAGCATGGCAACGACTGGAAAAGACTCGGCGAGCTAGGTACGGGGACCTAGCAGTAATCTGACGCCATCCACTGCCACCCCCAAGAGGGTGTGCCCAGAGGAGCGTTCAAAGTCCAAAGCGTCCAAAAGTGCAGTTGCCAAAATTGGGAGAGCGTGGCGGTTTGGATGACCCAAGCTGAAAAACGCTGAACGGCTCAAAAGTCAAATGGTACCTCAGATACCTTCAGCAGGGACTACCCCCTGCTGAGGCACTGCGCATGGCAACGTATGGAAAGGACTCGGCGAGCTAGGTACGGGGACCTAGCAGTAATCTGACGCCACCCACTGCCACCCCCAAGAGGGTGTGCCCAGAGGAGCGTCCCAGCACGTCGGCATCCGACGTAGCAACAGCAGTGAGGTCTTCCTCTCCATTGTCCACCGAGACTCGCATATCGTATGCAGCGATTGCAAAAAAAGTCAAGGTGGCCGTGTTACCTGTGGAATACCCGCAGGTAATGCTCAGCCATGGGGACTTGTCCGCATTGGAGGAGGCCATCCTAGATGAGGTTATCCTCACAGGATGGAACACCGCGGTCGCGTTCGCGGGCATTCATTTCCGGGTTGGCTACCTGGTCATTGAATGTTCCGACGATCACTCAGCTGAGTGGCTGAGGACCGTGGCGCCAAGACTGCAGTCGTGGAAAGGAGCTCCACTGCACTGCAAGGTGGGTGATGATATTCCATCACCCCACAACATCACCATCGTTTGCCCAAGAAGCGCGCATCGGTCAACCGAATCCTTGTTGGTTCTGCTGAGGAACCAAAACAAGATCCAGACGACTCGTGGAAGGTGTTGTCAAGGAGGACGGAAGGCGGAGGTGCGCTGTTGGTGATTGGCATCGATGAGGCATCCAAAGACGCGATAGTGGCGAGAGGCCACCAAGTTTCATTCCGCTACGGGACCATCCCCGTTAGCGGTCTGAAGAAGAGAGTGTTGGCGCAAGGACTACCCCTGCCCAAACGACAGTCCCGGGAGCGGCAGGCTCGGCCCCCACACCTCCCACCACCATTGTTCCGAGTGCTCATCTGGCAGGTGTCTCGGATTTATCAGGGGATCTGGCCGAGGATGAGGACCTGGCGGAGATGACGCTCGCTCCAGCAGAGCTGGAAGGGATTAATGATGAGGTACCAATGTCCTCGCAAGAGCTTGCTGAGGAGCTTGAAACGGCAGAAGCTGACGTCACCCTGACGGGCAGCGGTGATGTGGGCAGCTCCCAACCTACATCACCAGAAGCTGGAGCGGCGGATGAGTGATGGTGACATCAAACGTCACCGTCACTGGGCTTGCCCAGATAAACCTCCATCGGGCTAAGGCAGCCTCTGCTGTCTTGGCCAGGATGTTTATCACCCAACATCTGGGGCTAGCCCTGGTACAGGATCCATGGGTAGACAATGGCATAAAAGGCCTGTACACCGCTGACTCAAAGGTAATCTGGGATCAAAGAGATCCTACAGCTAGACCATGCATTATGGTAAGGAAATGTATTAATTTTACTATTCTTTCAGAATTCCTCACTAGGGACTGCGTACCTATTGCCGTAAGGGCAATTGGAAACGCCCCCCCTATTGTGGTGACATCTGCTTATTTTGCTGGTGATGTGGACTGCCCGCCACCGGAAATAGAAAAGCTGATGGACCGCTGCAGGAGAGAGAAGCTGCCGGCCTTAATCGGCTGCGATGCCAATGCGCACCACTCCATATGGTTAGCACGGACATCAACAAAAGGGGTGAGTGTCTTACCAACTTTATATTCAAGTATAACTTAGAAATTGGTAATGTCGGATCGACACCGACATTTGTAACTAGAATTAGAGAAGAGGTATTAGACATTACTCTGATTAGTCGGTCTCTTAGGCCACATTTCAGAGAATGGCATGTCTCTTCAGAAGAATCCATGTCCGATCAAACTTAAGGTTAATACGGATAGTAGTATACCAACTCGTAACCCCACGAAAACGAACTGGGAAAAATTAAGGTCCACCCTAAAACTTAACCTAGCCACTGAAAACTCTCGAATACCCAGATGCACGAGTGAGCTAGAAAGAGTTCTTAGAAATCTAAATAGTAGCATTAAAAAAGCATATGAAGAAAGCTGCCCACTAGGGAAAACGCGTAAAGAAAAAGATGCCCCATGGTGGAATGACGGCCTTGAGAGACTGCGTATCACCACACGTCACCTCGTCAACAAAGCTAAGAGGGACGGGTCATGGGATACAGACTGCGAAAGCCTCACCTCCTACAGCAAGGAGATTAGGAAGGCAAAGCGTAGGAACTATAGGGACTTCTGCGAACGAGAGATAATACATCACCGATATGCAAAGGTTAGAGCTTCTGTTTGAGACGCACTTCCCAGGAAGTATCCCTTGGCAACAGTGCGAATCGCTTGAAACAGGAGGTCAACACAGACCAACGGCCATTGACTGGGCATGTGCCAAGTCGGTGGTCACAGTGGAGAAAATAAAATGGGCAATTGGAACCTTCCAGCCTTACAAATCTCCTGGTCTAGCCGCATATCACCGGTATTCCTTCAGCAGGAACAGGGAATACTCCTACTCACTCTATGGAAAATCCTGGTCAGTAGCCTAGCACTTGGTCATATACCAAGCACTTGTAGTAGAGCTAGGGTGGTCTTCATCCCCAAGGTAGGGAAGACAGTTACCACCAACCCAAAGTCCTTCAGACCCATCAGCTTAACATCGTTTTTGTTGAAAACGTTGGAAAAGCTGGTGGTTTATAACATTAGGAGTACTCTAACTAACAGGCAGATCTACGGATACTGCCCTGTATGAGCTGCACCGTACTCTGCGGGCGGTAGTAGTAAACAAAGAAGTAGCAGTTTGTGCATTTTTAGACATTGAAGGTGCTTTCGACAACACATCCCATGATGCTGTCAAAGCTACCTTGGATAGAAGAGGGCTGGACAGTACAACTAGTAGATGGATTTCATCCTACGGCATCTATAAACAAGTAAGAAGGCTCTTGTCGGGAGAGCCCGACTAGAAGATACCCTGAACCCAGTTGCAATAAATATATTTAATTTATATAAGACTTTGGTATACTGGCTTAGCTTCCATCGATTAAGTTCAATATCTCTGGTGTTTCTCAACGGATTTGGACGAAATGTTCAGAAAAGTTCTATCATTATCCATTACTTCAACCCTCATTTTTAGATTTTCCAAATTCGATATTTTATTGTTATCGATATTATGTGTATATCGGAAACCAGAATAGTTATCGATAATTTGAAGCAAACTTGTTCTGCTCATGGTATAGGAGAACTTAAATACAAAATCAGAAGTCTCTAGCTCTTGTAGTCTCTGAGATCCACGCGTTCATACAGACGGACAGACGGACAGACAGATGGACAGACGGACATGGCTATATCGTCTCCGCTGTTGATGCTGATCAAGAATATATACACTTTATAGGGTCGGAGATGCTTCCTTCTGCCTGTTACATAAATTTGCACAAAACCATTATACCCTGATTTACCCATTTTATGGGTTAAGGGTATCAAAATAGTACCGCAACAGTGACAACCACAAGAGGCTGTTCACATGGGGGGGTTTTATTCCCCCTCTTATGGAGTATAGTAGTAGACGAACTATTAAGTAGACTTGCCAACAGTTGTATCCATTGGTGGGAGTTTGGTCTCAACTTAAGCCCTACTAAAACAATCATCGTTCCGTTCACCAGAAGATACAAGCTACAAAGGATGAGGGAGATTAGGCTCGCGGGCAGTCCAATAGAAACAAGCAAGGAAGTTAAGTATCTTGGGGTCAATTTCGACAGTGAGAGCGCTGTATACGTAGCATAGCCGGGAAGTCATGTGGAACATCGCCAAGGATAATAAGATGGCTATACCTTATGGTAGTAAGGCCCATGCTCACGTACGGAGTGATTGCATGAGGGGATAAGGCACAGCAAATCACTGTGCAGAAGCAGCTTCAAAAGCTACAAAGAATGGCATGTGTAGGAACCACGGGAGCGATGAGGACCTGTCCCACATCAGGGCTGAGGTTCTATTGGAGATAACACCACTCCATCACACAATTAGGCTAGAACAGAAGGCAACCCTCTTAAGAATGTCCGTTGAAGGAGTTGGGAGAGGACACATTCTTAGTCGAGTAGAGGCAGATATGCTATCGGGTGAACTTCCCCTACTACACAGCCAAGGGACGAAATGAAAGCCGAACACATGTTCGGTCAAAAGTTTCAAGTTCACCTCTGCAATAAAAAGGAGTGGACATCTCTGGAAGAGGTCCACACACCATAAAATGGTACACCGATGGATCCCTAACGCAACAAGGCTCCGGTCTTGGTGTGGTAGGCCCTCAGCTAATGTACCACGAGCCCCTAGGTATGCACACCAGCATGTTCCAAGCTGAGGTATGTGCAATCGGGAGGTGTGTGGACTTTAATCTAAAGCGTAACTATCGGAATAGGGATATAGCCATCCTATCCGATAGTCAAGCAGCAATAATGGCACTTCGTAAGACCGAAATCAGGTCAAAGGCAGTTCGTGAGGTACGAACCAAGCTAGACACTCTGGGATCACAAAATTGGCTTGCCCTAAGATGGGTCCCGGGACATGTCGACATAGCAGGGAACGAAGAGGCAGACAAGCAAGCAAGACTGTGGGCAGCGACACCCCTAATAGGACCCGAGCCGTACTGTGGCATAGGAAGAAGCACAATACGGCAAGAGCTTAGGAATGAAGAGAGACTTCTGCGAAGAACGAGCTGGGCAAAGACACCAGGACTCAGACAAGAAAAGCTTCTCTTGAGTAGCTATAACCTCAAACGGTTTAAGAATGTAATATCAATGGGTAAAAATAGACTCAGGATACTCACCAGTCTCTTGACAGGACATTGTAGACTACGAGGTCACCTGGCAAAGCTAGGTATAGTCAGCAGCGAGATTTGCAAAAGTATGTTACAGGCAGAAGGAAGCATCTCCAACCCCATAAAGTGTATATATTCTTGATCAGCATCAACAGCCGAGACGATATAGCCAAGTCCGTCTGTCCGTCTGTATGAACGCGTGTATCTCAGAAACTACAACAGCTACACATGGAATCGATTACAAAAAAATATCGAATTTTGAAAATGTAAAAATGGGGGTTGAAATAATGGGTAACGATAAAACTTTTCTGAAAATTTCGTCCAAATCGGTTAAGAAGCAACGGAGATATCGAATTTAATCGATTGAAATTAAGTCAGTATACCAAAGTCTTTTATAAATTTTATTTATTTATTGCAACTGGGTTCAGGGTGTTTTCTAGTCAGGCTCTCCCGACTAAAGCCTTCTTACTTGTTGTTTATGTATTTTTATTTCTTTAAACTCTATGGTAATAACAATAATTTTTCCGTATTTGATTATTTTTATACTCGTTAAGGAAGGTATATTGGCTTTGTACAATGTACTTCATGATGTATGTCCGTCCGTCCGTCTGTATGAAAGCAACTTTTTCAACACCCTTCAAGCTAGAGACTTGTAACTTTCCATATATATTCATCTATGCCTGGACAGAAACAGTGTCAAAATTGGTTTTCTTCGATAACTAGGGGCTGTCTAATCGATAAATTCAATAACTTAAAACCGATAAATCCACATATTTCGCACATCCTTACAGAAAGAACTACCAAATTTAGTAAGAAGATAACTACTAGCAAACCTCAAAAAAACTGCATCAAAAATTTTAGAACCGCGCCTTACTATTACGCCCACCGCCCAACGCATTTTGAAACCAAAAACGCCCATATCTCCCACAGTTTTTGAAACCCACCACAATTGGTGCCAAGATAGGTGACCCTCAAAAAACTGCATAAAATGCAAGCCCCAAGGCTTCGTTAAAAACGGAATCGCGTGTATCTTTCAGAGTTGTTAAGCTAGACTCACCTAATTTGGTATGAACATAACTGGTAATGACACCAAAAGATCTGCATCAAAAATTTGGATGCCACACCCACCCTTACCGCCCCAGCCAACCTTTCCCTACCTTTTACAAATTTTAAGCTAGAGTCACCAAATTTGGTATGAAGATAGCAATCGACTTTCCAGAAAGATCTGTATCAAAAATTTGGATGCCACGCCCATCCATACCGCCCCCATCCCTCCTTCCCCCACCTTTTACAAACTTTTGAGCTAAAGTGATCAAATTTGGTATAAAGATAGCAATTGGCATTCCCCAAAGATCTGCATCAAAAATTTGCATGCGACAAACTTATACCGCTCCCAGCCCGCCTTCCACCGCCTTTTACAAACCTCGAGCTAGAGACAATAAATTTGTTATGAACAAGTAAGAAGGCTCTAGTCGGGAAAGCCCGACTAGAAGATACCCTGAACCCAGTTGCAATAAATATATTTAATTTATATAAGACTTTGGTATACTGGCTTAGCTTCCATCGATTAAGTTCAATATCTCCGGTGTTTCTCAACCGATTTGGACGAAATTTTCAGAAAAGTTCTATCATTATCCATTACTTCAACACTCATTTTTAGATTTTCCAAATTCGATATTTTATTGTTATCGATATTATGTGTATATCGGAAACCAGAATAGTTATCGATAATTTGAAGCAAACTTGTTCTGCTCATGGTATAGGAGAACTTAAATACAAAATCAGAAGTCTCTAGCTTTTGTAGTCTCTGAGATCCACGCGTTCATACAGACGGTCAGACGGACAGACGGTCAGACGGACAGACGGACAGACAGACGGACATGGCTATATCGTCTCGGCTGTTGATGCTGATCAAGAATATATACACTTTATAGGGTCGGAGATGCTTCCTTCTGCCTGTTACATACTTTTGCACAAAACCATTATACCCTTATTTACCCATTTTATGGGTTAAGGGTATAAAAAAACAATTGACATTCCTGAAAGATCTGCATTACAAATTTGGATGCCACGCCCACTCATACTGCCCCCAGCCACCTTCCCCCACTTTTTACTTTCTTACAGTGACCAAATTTGGTATAAAGATAGCAATTGAAATTCCAGAAAGATCTGCGTCAAAAATTTGGATGCTACACCAACCCTTTTCAACACCTTAAAAAACTTTGAGCTAGAGTCACCAAATTTCGAAGGAAAATAGCTTGTGGCATCCCCATGTGCTTCGGACCACTTTGCAATTAGGCCTCCGTTACCGATTTGGTAACGAGTACACCGCAGTCGGTTGCGTCAGACTGCAACGTTTGTTTTTTTTTTATAATATATCAATTTTGTTGTACTTTTATTTGTTTCTAACTTTATGAGTTTTTTGAATGACTTTGTGGTTTACATTTTGCAACAGCAAGCTTACAATATTTTACTTAAACTAAGTATTAACACCACTAAGGCCCAATATCTCAATGTCCGGTTAGTCAACTTATTCTAAGTTTAGTCGAATTTGAGTCTCTCAATGTTCGGTTAGGAGTATATGAGAAACAAACTAACCGGATGGCTGGGTCTCGGTTAAAATTTAAAGCGCGTTGAAGTCACGATATATCGATATGAATCATCGATAAAGCAAACAGCTGTCCCTTGAATTGTATATTTATTTTGTTATTAAAAAAAATGGCATCGCACAGCATATTTGTCCTTCAAGGCTTTCCACGAACGACTAACACTAGTTTGCGCAGTGAACTGAGCAGCAAGTTTCTGCCAGGCTTCGTCCTTCTGCTTCCACGTAACGGCGTCGCTCTTCTTGCACTCTAAAATATGCTGATTCGACGACACTAGTTCCACCAACAAATGCTCCTCAGAAAGCGAAAAGTTTTTCCCACGGAACCGTTTGCAATCAGGCGTGTTCATTTTAATTTTATATATTTAAAATATGCAAAATTTGCCAGTCACCAACCAAAACAATAACAAAAAACAGCTGAGCCGCTCGCTATAAATGGCAACGCTATGTATATATGTGGCAACGCTATTTAGGCGATAGTTACTTATCGATGAAAGGTTATTTTGGCTTTGAGAAAACCAAATGGTTTTAACTCGACCAGCAAAATAATGCGGCAGTTAGCTAAACGAACATTTAACCGGACATTGAGATATTGGGCCTTAGTGTTTGTTAATTTCAGCTTGTCGTCGCCGGTGCAGGCACGCTGACGCGCCCTCGCAGCAGTCCTCGTTTTGTATTCCTCGATTGTGAGAGGCCCGTCTCTTGGTTCGGCCACAAGCGCCTCTTTTAAAGTTGGTTCATCTTGTTACACGTTTGATGTTCCTTTTTGAATGTTGGGTTCTTTGTAGTCTCGCTGCCGCTGCTGCTTGTCGCTTCACTATTTTAAGCAGCCGCCATGCTATTAGCAGTGTATTTCACTTGCCGAATTGAACTTGAAATTAT
Source organism: Scaptomyza flava (assembly GCA_030179655.1). Classification (NCBI taxonomy): domain Eukaryota; kingdom Metazoa; phylum Arthropoda; class Insecta; order Diptera; family Drosophilidae; genus Scaptomyza; species Scaptomyza flava. Next base: position 302,568 of record JARNME010000273.1, read on the forward strand.
TTTCGTTCTTGATGCTCGTCTCGTGTTGCTGTTGCTTGTGGTGTTGTTTATTTAAACACTTTTATATAACTGCTTTTGCTGCGAGTTTTTAGCCATCTCCTATGCCTGGCGTTCACATATTGTTTATTTAGTCAGTCCATGCGCTGCATGATTTGTATATATGTATTTTTGTATGCGACAAGATGTCAAATACTGAGTTTTCATGTTCAAGCATATATGTACACACTACAACAGCTTAAAGAGGCGCAGGCCATCTTCACCTGATGTTTTTCTAGCTTTGAGTTGTTTGATTTTAATATTAACTTCTTCAACTGTAAGCTATCGAATTTTGGCGTTTAAAAGACTGAGGGACATTTTTAAGAAACTGGTTCGTCTCCTGCATCTGTTTAAACATGGCTTGCAGTACATCAAATTTTGTGTGAGAGCTTTATTGGCCGACAACGGTCTTGAGGGTCCTTTCTGGGTGGAGTTTTCAAAATTACTTGCATCTGGAATGCTTTTGTTCTGATCTGTACTGGTGTTCCGTGCCGAGTAATGTGTGAGGCTCTATGAAAGCGAAGCGCCTCTGCATAAGACATGTGCCCTTGCACTATAGCTACTGGTACAAATTGTTGCACATTCGAAAACTTGCTGTTGTGTTTTTATACTCGTTACCGAAGGTAAAAAGTATATTGGATCTGTGCAATGTACGTCTGTCCATCTGTCTGTCTGTCCGTCTGTATGAACGCAAAATTTTTCCACACCCTTCAAGATAGAGACTTGAAACTTTCCAATTCTCTTTATCTATTGGGGTTCTGCGTTAACTGGGGGCTGGTAAATCGAAAAATGCAATGCCTCAAAACCGATAAATCCACATATTTCGTACATCCTCACAGCTAGAACTACCAAATTTGGTAAGAAGATAGCTACTACCAACCCTCAAAAGACTGCATCAAATTTTGGAGCCATGCCTACTCATTCTGCACCCAACCCCCCCCCCCCCCCCCCCGCATTTTTAAGTCAAAAAAGCCTATATCTCCCACAGTTTTTGAACTATAGCCACCAAATTTTGTTGCCAAGATAGGTGATGATGACACAAATAACAAAACACATGAACTCATGAATATGAACATTGTAGTATAAATTATAACAACATAAAGATTATTTATTTATTCTTTATTTATGAACAGATCAGTTGTGATCGTTTGATGGTTCTTCTAAAACTAACTTATGAATACAATCCTATGCATAACGTAAGCTACGTACTCCCGGCAGCGATGCGGGCAGCGATGCGGCAGAATGCTGATCGTGCGCCTCGTGACACATTCCAGTGGCCACTTGGCGTACGGATCATATTGCATTTGTTGACGGACGGAACTTTGTCGCGTATGTTGAGCTTATGGATAGCCTCCAAATCGCTGAGTGGCGCAACTCTGTTGCACGCATATCCGGTTAGCCTATGTCAGCCTAAGTGGTGTTAACTTATACACATATTTAAAGAATACATTGTATTCAGTATCCACATACACATACATTGAAAAGCAGCTCTTGGTTGCTGCATTAACGCAAACAAAAACAACGACACTTTGTCGTTACATAAACAAGTCAAGCACCCAGCATATTCAAGTGTATATGAAATATGACCACACAAGAATGTGGCGAGCGGATACAGCACTGCAGAGTCAGCATTCCCATGCTTTGACCGCGCGTGCACACACATATATGTATACATATGTATAATACACTCTCTCACTCTCCCGCTCTTTGTAGCTGTTAACCGATAACAGCTTAAGAATACCAATGTTAAACATAAATTTAAGAACAGCATTGTAACAGACAATTCATTCAATAAAGATCCAAATAACAAGACGGATGTCTATTCATATGTATGTATGTTTGATGCTTAAACCAGAACTCAATTATATTAATATTATAACATACATATTAAAATATAAAAATTAACCGATTTGGTGGTTAAAGATGAGAAGACTTTTTATGGTTTAATGCGCGGTGACGACCGGCGCGATTTATTATCCAAGTTCAACTAAAAACTAAGTACATTCTTTGCTTATTTATAACGCTAGCCCTGTCCCTAAAAGTGCTGATCCAGCGCCTCGTGTCGAGTGTCGGGTGGCCGTTGGTATGGCGCAAGGCATTGTCGCTGACTTTAGCCGTTGGGCAATGTCCGCTGGCTGTTGGTGCTGACCTTGCACTTGTATTGCGCCAGCTAAGCGCGATCGGTTTGGCAACTTACTTGTTGCCGGGTGATCGTGTTAACTCCTCCCTTGCTTAAATGAAGGACGTCCTCGGACTTCTTGAAACCGTCAATGATGACTTGAATATCGTGTTGACGTTGAACCTTCCGGTGTTTCTGGTAGAGCTTGGAGGAAGTATAGCAGATGACTAAAAAGACGATCGCAGCCACTCCGGATATGATAGGTCGTTTTATAAGTCCCTCTTCTATTTTGCCGATATAGCGAAGGTTCTCCATGTTTAACTTCTGCAAGTAGGGCAAGCTCAATATTTCTTGGTGGCCTGTTATGTTAAGGAGCGTTGCTGCGGCTGGCGCTGGGGATTTTTTAACGTAGCTTCTTGAGTTCCGGAATACAGAGTTGTTCACTTTTATTTCCTCATCGAATGTAATGAGGAATGTCCCCGTTACCAACTGTTCGTTGATCGTAGCTGTTTCGTCGTTAATGATGATAACACCGTCATCGATGATGGTTAAGGACTCAAGGTGGCTCGGACGAGTAGTACAGTGTGCAGTGCCTCCAGAGTGAAGTTGTTGTGCGCATGTCGTGTAGGGCAATTTTTTACAGAACGTTGTCGTAAGGGTAGTGCTGCAATTACCAATCGGAACTACTTGGTTACCGCAGTCGGCTATGATGTTGTTTTCCGCAAAATTAAGAATAGTGCCATTATGTTGAACGGGGTGTAAGATTATTTTTTTACAAACTAAGTTAGGCTTAGGATATTTTATTATAAAATGTAAAAAGTTATTGTTTAATAGGACTTTAATTTGGGCTACTTCCATTAGGTCAGTAACAGTAATATTGGTAGAGTGTTCATTGATTATGTTTTTTAAATCATTGGAGTCTAAAATTGCGGGATTAATTATTCCAATTTTTGTTAGTGTGACCGACAGCATCAAGACTTCGAGTTCAGCAATTATAATCCTATTTCTTGCAAGCAAAGTTTCGTATAAATGTTCTGTATTAATTTGTTTTCCTTTGCATTTTCTATTAAAATATTTACTGTATTTGTTAGTGCATTTATTTGTTCTTGAGTCTTTGTATTAATATTTATCTGTCTGTTTTCTGATTCCATAAGCTCTTTTTGTGTGAATTTCAAGTTCTCGAAATCATCGAAATCTGGAGTGCCGGCTACGAATTTCAATGCAGTGCCTATTAGGTTGATACTTCTAGCATGTCTATGGTGTATGTTTACTGTTGCTATGAGAGTTTTAATGTGTCGTAAGTCTGAATCTAATATCTGTCTCATATGTGATTGTGGGAAATGGTTTCTTAGTTGTTCCGTATCCTTTACCATTGCTGAGTACATGGTTAGGTTAGTTGAATGTTTTAGGTATTGGAAGTCCTTCCAAATAGTTACGTCTCCGTCCATAATCGGTATGTAGTCTGAGTTGGTGTAGTCCGTTATTTTAGCTGTTATTGGTATGGCGAGAAGAAGTATTGTCCAAATCCTATTGTATCAATAAAGGAAAAAGTAGGAAAGATAATATTACTGTTTTTACCTCAAGTTGTCTTTATGGACCACCCTCCCTTTAATTAAGACTGTGGTTCCTAAGTCTGCTTCCACTGTCTCTTCGGTATACAAGGTCGTAAGTTTATTTCCCAACCTCTTGTTTGCTTTAACCAGAACCTTGTCTCCAACATTGAAATTTCTGTTTTGTCTTGTCCTGTTTAATCTTTCCAACTGAATGTTCTGTGCATTTAAAACTTTGTTTCTAATTTCCATGTTTAGTGCTGTGGTCGATGAATGGATTATGTCAATAGGTCTTTTATTGGTAACTGAGTGGATAGTTCTGTTGTATTCTATATTTGCATGGAGTATAAGTTCGACTGTGTCTTCAATGATTCTTTCGATCTTTAGACAACGTGCGATCTCTACCAGGGTACTGTGGAATCTCTCTACTTGTCCGTTTGAAGTGCTATGGAGTGGTGGTGCGTTAACGACTTGCACGTTAAATTGGTTGCTTAGAAGTGACTTGATTGTCTCGGATTTAATAGATGGTTCATTGTCGCAATAAATTGTTTTTGTTCGTCGATAGAAATTCATAAGCTGTTAAATTGCGATTTTTACGTCTGCTATTGTTCTTGAAGCGATTGGTTGAACAATCGAAAATTTTGAAAATTTGTCTAAACAAGTGAGAAAATACTTTTTGTCGGTTGAAAATATATCGATATGTAATATTTCGCCTGTGTATGAAGGAATGGGTGTTTCTCCGAGGGCCTGGGGGTGACGATCATATTTTGCTTTATGACAGGTTTTACAGTTTGCCACGACTTCGTTTGCCAAATGAGTCATTTTGGGGAAAAAATAATCTTGCAAGATTTGTTTTACATTTTCTTGAGCGGCCCTATGAGCCCTATTGTGTTCAGTGATAGTAATTTCCCTCTGTTCGTTTGTGTCTAAGATGTCAGTTACCATGAGATCCGTATAACGGAAAGTGGTTGTCGGGAATGTCTCTTTTAACTTATGTTGAATTAGTGCCAGTACTGGTAACTCGCATAAAATTGCATTGACTACGTCTTTATTAACCACATCACATACTCTCTGGACGAGTGTTTCTCTGTCTGAGAAATACAAGAGATGTCGAGTTTTTTTTACCAAACATAATAACCGTTCTATCTGAGGTAGTTCCGCTTTCTTCTATTATTATCTGATTTCGAAAGCAGTTGACCGGTTTTTCTGTCTCCTCGATAGTGTAGGTAAGTGATAACTCGCTGTGAATTGTGGCAATGTCAGATTGTGCGTCGTCTTCTAATGTGTGAATGTGATGCCGGGATAGTGCGTCAGCGACGAAGTTCTCCTTTCCTGGTTTGTAAAAATCTGGGCATTGTGCTCGTCAATAAAGGCTTTCCAACGCTTAATTTTAGCGTTTGGATTGCGCTCTGAGACGGCGAAGGTTAGAGGCTGGTGATCCGTGAAAATGTTTAAATTTTTTACGCCGTATAAGTAATTTCTAAGGTTTTTTAAAGCCCACACTATGGCAAGAAGTTCCCTTTCATTTGTTGCAAAATTTAATTCCCTATCCTTTAGAGTTCTTGATATCATGGTTATGGGTTTTCCATCCTGTGATAAGACTGCCCCTAGACCAAGGGAAGAAGCATCTGTTGTTAAATCAAAAACTTTCTTGTAATCTGGGTATAGCAACATTACATTTTCAGACGCAAGAACCTCTTTAAGCTTTTCGAATGCCTGGCGCTGGTTTTCGTCAAAGTTGACTGGTATTTTTTTTGATTGCGCAGCGCTCACTTTTCCATTCTCGCCTTTAAGGATGTCAGTTATAGGTATTGCTATAGATTAAAAGTCTTTAATAAAACACCTATAATAGTTTACTAAGCCCAGGAATGATCTTACATTAAATAGTGTGGTTGGTTGTTCGTAGTTACGTATTGCATCTACTTTTTTGGGGCATGTTCTTATGCCTCCGCGGGTAACTACGAAGCCTAAGTATTCGACGCTTTCCTTGAAAAAATGTGATTTTTCACGCGAAACCCTCATATTGGCTTCGTACAATTTATCCAAGACCCATGCTATGTGTTTCACATGATCATTCATGTTTTCTGAAAAGATGATTACGTCATCGACGTAGACATAGCATGATTTCCCTATCTGTTCCCTGAGCACATCGTCAATGGCTCTTTCAAAAATACTGGGTGCATTTTTTAACCCAAAAGGAAGTCGACAGAATTCGTATGTTCCATTACCTATCGAGAAAGCTGTTTTCTCTCTGTCTTTTTCGGCGAGAAGTATCTGGTGAAAACCAGACTTTAAATCTATGGTGGTAAAGTATTGTGCCTTGCCTAGGTTTGCCAAAATGAAAACGACGTTGGGAATAGGATATTTGTCGTCGGTTGTTTTTAAGTTGAGTTTTCTGAAATCTATTACCAGACGTTTCTTTGTATGTCCTTGTTCGTCAGTCCCTTTTTTATCTACAACCCAAATAGGATTGTTATATGGTGACCGAGATGGTCGGATAATGCCGTCTCTTAGCAAAGCTTGTGTTTCAGAATTTACAAAATCAGAGACACCCATCGGGTATGGGTACATTTTTGAATATACGGGGTCTTCGTTCTCTGTCCGAATAGTAGCAATGATATTAGTATTGTATGGAAGAGCCTCGTTTGGTTCCGAAATACACCTGTTCGGTTTCCCAACATTAATTGAAAACTTTCTTTAATATTTTGGGGCACTTCTATATCCTCCACATTTGTAAAATTACCGTTTGAACATTTTAAAAATTTAATCGGTTCGGAGCCGTTGCCGGCTATAAGATTCTTGTTTTTAAGGTCAAGTACAACGTCGGTTTGTTGAAGTAGGTCAAGTCCAATTATTCCGTCAAATGTTGTAAGGTTTGGTAGCAAAAAAAATGTCGTATTTGTATTAAAGAGGTGCATCATGCACTTTTTATTTATGGTATTGTAACCGTGAATTGATTTTACATGGAATGGTTTATTTACGGGAATAATATTTTTTAATTCTTTTAAAGGTTTGATATAGTTCTTGGAAGCCCCTGTGTCAATCAAAAATTTAATAGTTTTCCCTGCGATGACCCTTTCTATGAACGGGAGCAGGGAGTCATTCCTAAAAAATTAATTTGGTCATATTCTGTGAAGTCGTGTTCAATATTTTCTCCTTCATTCTCAGCTACTTCTGAGTATTGGTTTTCTTCGTTGTCAGGTGGGGCATAGTCCGAGACAATATTGTTTATTCTCTGTTGTTTCGGTCTTGTATACCTTGCACTGCTATCGTTTGTTCTTTTGTTTGAATGTCCCTGGCCGTTGTATGCGTCTGGTCTAGCGTTTTGTTGTTGCATTTGCCACTGGTTGTTTTCTATTTGTCTATAAGGTTGACCACCTTGTTGGTTTTGAGTGGGCTGTCTAAAACGTGAAGAGTTATCGATCTCCATTGGTTGGACTTGATCTTGTTTTGGTGCTTGTCTTTTGTTAAAATAGGGATTTTTACCCTCCTGGTTAGACCTAGTATCTGGTGTTACATTTCTCTCTCTAACCTGCTGTCTTAGTTCGATTTTTTGGTTTTTTTCTTCAATGTTTCGAGCAGAATTGCTAGCAAACATGTATCGCTCATGGTTAGCTTCGACTTCTTGAGCTAGTGCCAAGGCAGAGGGAAGATCGGATGGTCTTGAGGAAAAAAGAACGTCGCTTAACGACTTTCTAGTTCCCAAAATGAATACACGTAGCGCGTCTGCTCTGTATTTTTCATTCAGTGGGGCAGCTACGTTGTTGTCGTAGGTCATGATTGTCTTGTTTACAAGTAAAGTCAGTTTTTTCTCTACTTCGTCATAGTATTGTAGCAGAGTCATATTTCCTTGGCGGAGTGTTGACATTTCTTGCTCTATCAAATACACTGGTCGTTTGTCAGCGTATGTGAAATCTAAACGGTTGATGATTGCTTTAAAATTTAAAGGGGTATCGAAGGATGACAAAACCATGTCAGCTGGACCTTTTATTTTGTTCCTCATTATGCCAAGAGCTTGGTAATGTTTGGAGCTCCCGTCATATTTTTCATACACTTTATATGCGGTATGTGCCACAAGCTACCTATCTTGATTTCGGCCTCTTTATAAGTTTCTACCTCTGGTGTGCTGATATTTACTCTACCAAAGTGTTCTTTCATATCCTCTAGTTTTTGATTGAATCTTTGTTCTTGCACTGTAAGTGCGCTTGAGACTGCAGCCTCTACGACAGCTTTCAATTGTTCGCTAGTAAGTGCCATGTTGGAAGAGCTTTGAGCTTCAAACTGATTTTCTGAGCTTCTAAGTTTTTTGAATTTGCCTAGCAGCGCCTCTAGATCACTATCAGACATATGTTTTATTAACACAAATAACAAAGGATATTTGTTTCGTTTTTATATATGGATTTTTTCCACTTTGCGAGAATTTTCTAAACTTGTGGCTATAATATTTGCTATCGGTCAACACACACAATTATTCTTTAAAAAATTTCGTTTTATGTGTTTCTTTTTATTCTTTTAATCAAGCAAAAATGTCAATGAACACTCCACTTACATGATTTGTTTACAACTTAAATTGTGCTGCTGCCGCCGGTTGATGTTCTTCGTTTTTGTTATGCTGCCGTTGGTTGATGTACTTTGTTGTTGCCGTCGCTTATTCTGCTGCTGCTGGTTAGCTATTTTGCTGCCGCTTATTGTTATGCTGCTGCTGTTGATTCTGTCTCTTTTTTTTTTTTTGAATAGTTCTTAGTTCTTATTCTCTTCACTTTACTTTGATTCACTTCGACTTAGTACGATATGTTTGTGCTGTTGTTTATTTGCACTTCAATATAGTTTTTAGTTGTGTCCTTTTTTTTTGAAAAAGGAGTTTTTATAAATTTTATTTTTATTTTTTGGTGAAACGGTCGAAGGATTTATATTCGAACACGTCGGGCGCCAATTAACCGATTTGGTGGTTAAAGATGAGAAGACTTTTTATGGTTTAATGCGCGGTGACGACCGGCGCGATTTATTATCCAAGTTCAACTAAAAACTAAGTACATTCTTTGCTTATTTATAACGCTAGCCCTGTCCCTAAAAGTGCTGATCCAGCGCCTCGTGTCGAGTGTCGGGTGGCCGTTGGTATGGCGCAAGGCATTGTCGCTGACTTTAGCCGTTGGGCAATGTCCGCTGGCTGTTGGTGCTGACCTTGCACTTGTATTGCGCCAGCTAAGCGCGATCGGTTTGGCAACTTACTTGTTGCCGGGTGATCGTGTAAGCTTAAATATGAATGTGCGTTTGATTTTTCTTGCAAGTGCTCTACTGAATACTCATACGGTAGTTGAATAGTAGTTGCGCTGGCAAAATTTCAGAAAATGATCATAAAACTGAAAACATGAAAAGATCAGCAAGAAAAACAAAAAAATAAGAGCAAAATTGTTGTTGTAAAATTTACAGCTAGGTCAAGGGATAGGCGAAAAAGAAGCAAAATACAAACAAATAAGCACACAAGAAGAATACGCACATGTGCATAAGCATATATAGACGCTTGTTTATTGTGCTGTTCCTCAAATTCTCGACCACACCAAAAATAATATTTGACTTCCTTGGAAGGTCTTGGCTGTAAGGTTTTTGTAGGCAAAATACAAATTCTGCACCAAATCTAATTGATAATAGTAGAGAAAGGTCAATGAATGTTATGGCAAATGTTACGCATACATTAAAATATGCCATGTAGATATACAAAGGCACTAACACACAATCATAAAAAACTTGCAATATACAATTGTCGGTAAAACATCTGACGTTATCAAAGCAAAAATGGCGAATATCTACCAAAAAGGCAAAACAGCCACGCAGTTCACTAATGACATCGATAATCTACGAAGATTACTGGAATCTTCGTATATCGATGAAGGATCACCTTTAGAGCATGCTGATAAGTTCAGCACTAAGGAAGCTATTAAGACCATGATCAAAAATTGTGATCATGGCAAACTGAAGACAATATTGGAAGCAGGTACATTCATAACTATGAATGACGACGTTAGTAAGTACATCAATTGTAGTACTGAAATGACAGGCAATGCAAACTCCATTCTTTACGCTCAGAGAGGTCACGCCCAACGTGGAAATTTCAAAAAAGGAAATTATCGCGGTAGAGGCAACGGTCGAGGTAATAATATTAGCAACAATTATTACCGGAATAATGGCCAAAATAATAACAATAGTTATGGAAGAGGACGTAGAAGCTATAGAGGAAACACCTGTCAACGCGGAGATAACAATTAAAACAACCACCCAAACAATTCCAATTATAGACAAAATGGTAGCACAAGGCACGTCGGAAAACCAACAGGCCCCCTTAAGTACTCCGACCCAATAAAAACCACAGTTCACATTATCAATCTTAATTTAAATGTCTTTATTAAAATACAAAATGAACATACTGGTAATTGATACAGGAGCTGACATTTCAGTCATTCAAGAAAATTCTGATCAATTTTTTGATATTGATTATGATAACATAACCCAAATTACAGGAATTGTTAAAGGATCATTAAGCTCATTAGGTTTAGCATTCCTCGAAATGCAAACTAGTAACTTCATTATACCGCATAATTTTCACATAGTACAAAACGATTTTCCGATTCCAGGAGACGGAATAATTGGAATAGACTTCATAAAAAAATTTAATTGCCAATTAGATTTCACAACAGTTTCGAGGTTATGTTCTGCTGAGCAGCACGTCTCAGACTAACGCTAGTGTTTTAAAATCAATTTTAGCACTTATTAATCAAAGACAAGCCCACAATAGTGGCACAAACTGTGTACAGTCACCCTCTGAAGTCGCTGTTTATGATAGCAAGTGATTGTGAAGGAGCTATTTTATTAAACAAACTCTGTGTAAATTAATGAAAAGTGGGACTCCGCTGCCTGACAGCCACGTCATTGCAAGTGTTGCAAAACAGCGTTTGGCTGTCAAAAAGTTTCCCGTTAGTCTGGTTCGGGTACCAGTTAGAAGCTTTGAGCAAATCCTTCAACTGTCCCTAAGGTTGAAGTATTGGCTTGGATCGCGAAAAGTGATGCATACGTCTAGGCGGACAATTAAACCTCGGCTAAATGCTAAGCAGCAAAACAAGCCGATTGATATGACGAAAAATAAAGTGCTTCTTGGCGAGGCCTTAAGAAAGGTAGTGAACGAACCCTCTTCAAGCGTTTCTAACGTGGTATCCGCAAGTGCCGCAGCCGCAGCAACTCCGGCAGCTGGCGCCAATATGAATTGGCAGGGGCCGGGTAGCGACTCAAATCAAATTAGCGTTCTACCCATCAGCAAAATCAAGGATCGTAAGGCTAACAACGACAACGACAGTGAGGACTCAAACTGGAGCTTGACTAAGCAACCGAGGTTAAAAAAGCGTAAAGCAGCACGCAGACCTTCACGCGCAAACTACGGTCCCAGTACAAGTGCTGTGGCTTCTTCTGTTCTGAGTACGAACTCATTTCAGCTGCTCTCAAGCGATGACGACGACAGTAGCGATGATGAAATTCTGAAAGCAACAGATGACGCCATCGAACAACAACCACAGCCCATTCCCAAAACTATTAAGCCACCGCCAATAATAATCCCAGATGTGCTTGACATTAACGCCCTGATCATGTCTATACGCAAACTCATTGGCAATGGTAAGGATTTTTCCTACAAGGCAGAAAGAGACGGCAAAGTAAGAGTGATGATGGGTGATAAGGCAGGCTACACTGCTCTCAAAAATCACCTAGATCTTAACAAGTCAAGATACTACACCTTCCAGCCTCGTGACGAGAGAGCTTACCGAATTGTGGTCAAGGGCCTGCATCATTCGACCGAGAAAGACAGCATTAAGGAGGCAATGTTGGAGCAAGGCCACATTGTCAGAGACCTGCACTACGCCATGAGTCGCAGCACTAAAATGCCTATGTCAATTTTCTTTATTAACTTGGATCCAGCCAGCAATAATAAAGATGCTTACCAAATTAAGCGCCTCTGCAGCTCAATAGTGACAGTCGAGCCGCCGATCAAGTTCAACGACGTGGTCCAATGCTTCCGCTGCCAAGGGTTCGGACACACCCAAAGATACTGCCAACTAGGCTTTAGATGCGTCAAATGCGGAGGTAAGCATAGTACTGCTGACTGCAAAAAAAGTAAAGATGAACCGGCCTCTTGTATGAATTGCAAGGAAAACCACGCCGCCTCTTACAGAGGGTGCACTGCTTACAAAAAAGCTAAAGCTCTCGCCGCCCCTAAGCGCAGCCGCCCAGAAGCCACGCTCACAAAACCATTGCAAGCAGCAACCTTCCACTCAGTTGACCCTAACTTCAGCTACGCCTCGATTCTCAGAGGTGGTAACAGTGCACAGAACCAGGTTCCCGATCCTGCTCCCATGCAACCTGGCAACCAAATCGAAGCCATGATGACTCGCATGGAAAACATGATGGAAAGGCTCATGGAGAAGATGTTCGCCCAGACAGCTCAAATAATCGCCACGCTAATTACCAAGTTATGCAAATAAAACTCCATATAACAATATGGAACGCGAACGGCCTGTGCAAAAGCAGGCCAGAGGTCGAGCACTTCGTTAAGACCAACCACATTGACATCCTTCTCCTGTCCGAAATACACCTCACCGATAGATCTTATTTTTGTCTCAATGGATATGATTTAATCCATGTTAATCATCCCAACGGAAGTGCCCGTGGCGGTGCCGCAATTCTTGTTAAAAGCGGCATCAAGTATGTCGAGCTGCCTGGCCTACAAGAAAACTGGATCCAGTGTGCGCAGATCAGACTGACCAGCCCACTAGGTGATCTCTCAGTCGCTGCAGCGTATGTCCCACCTAGACATAACGTCAAAGAAGACGAATTTGGTCAACTCGTGGACTACTTCGGAGCCAGATTTATCATTGGCGGCGACTTCAACGCCAAACACTCCTGGTGGGGCTCTAGAGTCAACAACTCTAAAGGAAAAGAGTTGCTAAAGTGCATTTTACGCAAAGGCCTAACGTGCCACTCTTCGGGTGAACCAACATACTGGCCAACTGACCCGTCAAAAAATCCTGACATTCTGGACATAGCCATCTCCAAGGGCATAAGCTCGGGCAATTTGGTCTGCAGCGCCACCTCGGACCTCCTCTCGGACCACAGCGCCATTTCATTGCACCTGAACACACCCGTTGAGAGAAAATCCGTCCGGAAAAGGCTTACCCAGAGCAACACGGACCCCACAATGTACAAATCCTGGCTGCAACAGAGAATCAACCCAAATGCCGAGCTAGTTTCCCCTGAGGACATTGATTCGACAATTGAGCACCTTACGAAGGAAATGCATAACGCTGCTGCATTCGCAACTGCTCGGCGTAGAAGCACCCGGACACATATCCCTGCGAGAGACCTGCACCTCTGGACCCCTGAAGTTGCAGCCCTTCTCACTGAAAAGAGACGTCTCAGGCGTGTTTGGTTTTTGACACGTAGCCCTCATGACAAAAACCGGCTAAACAGAGCCACTAAACAACTCAAAGAGCTGCTTCTGAACCTAAGAAGGAGCGCGCTTGATGAGTTCCTGGAGAACGTTGAGCCTGGTGACCCCCAGCACAACCTCTGGCGGGTAACGCGGCATATCAATAGGCCCACCAAGAGAGCAGTGCCAGTTAAAAACGCAAGCGGTGATTGGTGCCGGTCCAACTGTGAGCGTGCCGAGGCATTTGCGGACCATCTCTACAACGCTTTTTCGCCCATCGAGAGATGCACTACGGAGGATACCAGAAGATTCCTAGAATCCCCAAGACCCTGTGACACGACAATTCCTCCAGCGGTCGTTGAGGACATTGAGCAAGACATCGCCTCATTAAAATGCAACAAGTCACCAGGCTTTGACGGCATCGACGCCATGGCGCTTAAGATGCTCCCCCCCTACGTGCACCGTGTTGATATGTAGAATTTTCAATAGATGTATGCAAATTGGTCATTGGCGCGGAAGTGATACTTATTCCTAAGCCCGGAAAACCAGAGATCAATCTAGCTTCCTATCGTCCGATAAGTTTGCTGGCCATACTATCCAAAATACTTGAGCGAGTATTTCTACGCAGAACGTTGCCGATAATGGACGATGCTGGTTTGATCCCCGATCACCAGTTTGGCTTCAGGCGCTCACATGGAACACCCGAGCAATGCCATAGGCTTGTAGAGCAGATTTTGAATGCATTTGAGAACAAAAAGTTCTGCTGCGCGGTAATGCTCGACATCAAACAAGCGTTTGACAGGGTCTGGCATCCCGGACTGCTTCAAAAGATTAAGGCGAATCTACCCATGGCATATTTTAACTTCTTGGATTCGTACATCAAGAACCGATTATTTTACGTGAGATGCGATGAAGCTAAGTCATCGATCAGGACTATCAAAGCTGGTGTACCACAAAACAGTGTACTGGGTCCTATATTGTACACCTTGTACACAGCCGACATGCCCATCTACCGCAGCGGTAACCTGTTTGTAGCCACCTACGCAGATGACACCGCCTTTCTAGTGTAACGAACCTAAAAGTTACGCGGTTTTTAGCTGGGCTAACTCTCGCGGTGTTGAGGGTACGTGCCAACAAATTTATATTTGTGGCGGCTGCGGCAATAAGAACACAGTTTGGTTTTATTTTTAATACATATATTTTAAAACTGCACTCTCTGCTAGTTTTCACGTTTGGGTTTTACAATTGCTTTGCACTTAATAATATTTCTTATTTGAGTTTTAGGGAATCGCACGGCTCTTGTGTCGTAGTTTTACTTGCAATGCTGGCGCTCTCGTTGCACCAAATATTCAGAGTCAATGTTACGCCTACTAAACGAGGTTTTAGCTAGCAACGCCGAATTCGCCAGGCTCTACTATGGCCTCCTTGTTACCACAAGGATTTCGCCAATAATGCCGCCTACTCTCCGGCTCTGGCTTTAGCTTCACCTGTCCTTCGCCAGGCTCACTTGTCTGACACTTGGTTTTAATTCGAGGTTGCCTTTCAAGTGCAACGCGCCACAAGAACTTGTTAAATTTCGCGTATCGATTCCACAGTAAATTGTTTGTTAGTCGCGAAGGACACGATCAGCTTTGTCCTTATTGCGATATGGATCCTTTAAATTCTTAAATAATCCTTTCGCGTAGGATTTCTTTATATTTCGCACTGATTTCCACTTATTTCTTATTGACTCCGTACTTCGCACTCTTGCACTCGATTAACTCGTACTTGATTAACTCGCCGCTCTGTCCAAGGCGGCTCCTTTTATACTCTTCTGCTGTCTCGCTGGACCGGGGCCTGTCAGCGCTGTCAATGTCGCGCCAAGGGCAAAGGTGGCGTGATCGTTCCAGTGAGATTTGCCTAGCAACAACGGTTCCTCGTTGCTGGTCACGCCTGTCGTTGGTGTGACGGTGATCACTATATTCCGTGGATGCACCGCTCGCACACCAACGGCACTTTGCCACGACTTTTGCGGTACGTGTTTTGCGGCTCCCATGTGCCAAACACGTACCTTAGCGCTGACATCCTGTGTCAGAGCGAGACAGCATGCGAATTCGCCGCAGCTCAGGTCCGGCTGCGGCTATAAATGCAATCGCTTTTTGTGAGGCGCTATAAATGAATATGGCTCCTCACACTCCCCTCTTTCTCCGGAAGTGGAAGTCTTCCACTTAATTTGTGTCTTTCAAATCGCGCGCCCACGTTTTGAATTTTTGGCGTCCGTTAGAGGTGAATTTTTCGTCTTTCAAATCGCGCGCCTCCGCTTTGAACTTTGGCGCCCGTTAGCAGTGACGCTGTAACGATCAGCTGGTGGTCGCGTAACGCCATCTAGCGACTTTGCATCGCCCGGCCAGATCGATATTTGCGATGTGGCCAGAACGATATTTGCGATGTAGCCAGATCGATATGGCCACCCGCAACTATCCAACACTAATCGGCCATGCCATACAATTTGCAGTTTGCAATTGTTTTGTTGTTGCTGAAAAAAAATCTAAAAAGCAAAAGTAAGTAACATATTTTTGCGCCTTGCGCCATTTCCACCATCCTAAATCATTCTCTCTTTTTTCCAGGCCATGCCGTTTTTGACGCCTACGCTGGATCACACACATATTTCATGTGAGTATGCTTCCAGCAACTTCACCCCCCCCTCCTGCAGTTTTAATCCACCTGTTTTCTTTATGTTTTTTTCCAGGTTACGCGAAAAAATATGCGAATACTATTTTTTTCTTATTAATTTTTTTTTTGTGCGTGTTAGTGTTTTTTTTTTTCTTCTCCCGCTTACTCTGCCACAAAGGCCCGCGTGCCTCTGGTCGAAATTCGTACGCGGTATCTCTGGCCGTGCGCCCAAACGATACGCGACGTGCGCCGATCACTCCCTCCTGTTGTGGCTGCTAGCACTTCTGGTGGCCAGTCTGCTCGTGCCACCTCTCTCCATCCTGGAGTCGCCAACGGTGCGGATGACTGTCGCTGCAGCACCGGGCGAGCCGGCCGTTCCCCATACGGGCATGAAGCCTGCCGACCGAACGCTGGACGCACCGGATTGGTTGCCCAAGCGTGTGGCGGAGGCGGTGTCCCGGGGCGAGGCGGCGTGCCCACCTGCAGCTGTGTTGGCCATTCCCACGGCGCTGTCCGTGTTGTCGGGCTGGTGGCCGTGCAGACTGGTGCTTGAAGTGTGTGTGTTGGTGACGGCGTCGGCGGTCGTGGTCGTGGTGGCGTTGGCGTACGCCGTCGTGGTGGCGTTGGCGTACGCTGTCGGGGTGGCGTTGGCGTACGCCGTCGTGGTGGCGTTGGCGTACGCTGTCGGGGTGGCGTTGGCGTACGCCGTCGTGGTGGCGTTGGCGTACGCTGTCGGGGTGGCGTTGGCGTCAACTCTTTAATAAAACCCTCGCGGGGCGGTGCCACCTCCTCTGTCCATTCCAGGACAACCGTCGCGGTGTGGTGCCACCGCCCGTCCACGAACCGTTTCTCTCGTGAGATGGTTGCCGTCGGTGGTGTCGACTCACCCGGATCGGCCTGCGGCATCGGTTCCTCGGCCTGCGGCGCTGCCTCCTCCTCGTCGGACGATATATTGATGATTTCGTCATCTTCATCCTCCTCATCCTCCGAGGTGCCCACCCCACGTGGGAATGGCGACGGTGGCCTAGCGGGGCGCCAGTCTGGCGGTGGCGTCTCCGGCAGCGGCGGTGTGGCGAACCGCTCCGGGCTGGCTGGGCCCACATTTTCGTCCTCCGGCGTCGGTGGTGCCTCCGGGTGGCACATCCGGACCCATTCGGGATTCATCTCGACGAAATCGCCCGGCGGCGACTCCTCTCGCCTTTCGCCCACTGGACCAGCGTCGTATTCCACCTCCCAGTCGCTGCTCTCGAAGTCCTCGCCATATGCTCGTCGTACCCACTCTCGCTCCTCCTCCAGCTCCTGGCGGTGGCAACGCTCCCGTTCGGCCGCCTCCCGCTCTTCAACAGATTCAAAAATGGGCGACGCCCGCAGCTCCAGCACATCTGGAGATGCCTCCCGCTGCGGCTCGACACGCGCATAGGGCTGTCCGGCCCAACGCCCTCGTCGCGCCACGTTTCTGCGCCCTCTGGCGCTGGCACCCATGGCCGCCGCGTCGACCACGCACACATCCCCCGCTGGTGTGCGAGAGTGCGCACGTGGGTCACGGCTCGACGTATGGACTGCCCTCCTTCCCTCGGTGTGGCTGTTGTTTCCGTTTTCCATTTTGTCGGTGAGTACTTTTGATACTTCTAAATTTTCTCAAAGTGACCGACTGCATGGTAGTCGGCACCTTTTATACCCCTACTCCGTACGCATGTGCAACAGTGTAGGTGTGCAAGTTACGGTATCCTTCCCGCCTGTGACCGCCATGTTTTGTCAGCGCTCTCTTTGCGATATCGCTAACCCTTTTCATTAACCGTTTTCCTAGCAGCGTTTGCTTCGCACACCTTTCGCTGCGTTCAGGTCCGGTTTTTGTAATGCCCTTGGTTGGGCCGTGGCTCTTATTACATATTTATTTTCATTATTTATCTATATGTAATGCCTTATGGTTTTAATAAATATGTAATACCTTACATATATATTTTATTATTTATATATGTAATACCTTACATATATATTTTTATTATTTATATGTAATACCTTACGTATATATTTTTATTATTTATATATGTAATACCTTACATACATATTTTATTATTTATATATGTAATACCTTACATATATATTTTTATTATTTATATATGTAATACCTTACATATATATTTTTATTATTTATATGTAATACCTTACATATATATTTTATTATTTATATATGTAATACCTTACATACATATTTTTATTATTTATATATGTAATACCTTACATACATATTTTTATTATTTATATATGTAATACCTTACATATATATTTTTATTATTTATATATGTAATAACTTACATATATATTTTTATTATTTATATGTAATACCTTACATACATATTTTTATTATTTATATATGTAATACCTTACATACATATTTTTATTATTTATATATGTAATACCTTACATATATATTTTTATTATTTATATCTGTGGAATGTTTTGATTAGGGAAAATAATTAATATGTATAAATACATATTCACCCCTTTTTTTTTTCCAAAAAAAACAAATCAACTAATGCTCTTTTTTTTTATATAGGAGGTGATGGAGATTCAGGTGAGTAAATGAGATACGTCATTAATAAGGCCAATTATTAACCGCTCTTTTCTTTTCCAGATTTTCACCACCAAAAAAAAATTACTTTTTGTTCCAGGGTCTTAAAATAATTTGTGCCCCAAAAAAAATTTTTTTATTATCTCACCCGTTGTCCGTTCCACCTCCGTGGGGTTTTATGTCGCCTATATGCGCGGTCCGTTCTTTTTCCCCAGTTTTCCCTTGTAATTTACAGATTACAGGTGATACAAAATTTATTATTGTATATGGTCCGGCAAATTTGGGAGCAAGTTTCGCAGCGAAGCCTTCCGCTGCATTTGACAGGTGGTGTTGTTTCACCCACACCTTGTCTCCTACGGATGGTTTCCACTGTCGTCTCCGTAGGTTGTAATGCCTTGCTTGGTCCTGAGCGGCCTTCTCTAAACTCCTGCGCACCAATTCAAAAACTTCTCTAAGTTTTTTCGCATTGTCGCTGGGTGTTTGTGTCGGTTGCCCTGTGCCGAGTGTAACGTTGTCGTATAGCGCATTTGGCAGCCTTGGTTCACGCCCTTGCGTGATAAACGCTGCACTGTAGCCCGTAGACGCCGATACGCTGGTGTTAACGGCTAGCGATAATTCTGGCAACAATTCATCCCAGCACCGCTGGTTATCTTTTGTGAATTGTGCAATCATCGTTTTTACCGTGCGGTTCGCACGTTCTGTAGGATTCTCTTGCGGTGTGTATGGTGCCGTAAATTGGTGTCGCACTCCTAATTCTTCAAGAAAGCGTTTGAAGGCTTTACTCGTAAATTGTGTTCCTTTGTCCGTTATGAGAATTTTTGGCACCCCAAATCGTGCCAAAATTCTCTCTCTGAATCCCTTTTGCAAAGTGGCTGTGGTTGCGCTCCTCAGCGGAACTAACTCAGTCCACTTAGAGAACCGGTCAAACATCACCAATAGCATTGTGTTGCCGTGTTTTGATCTTGGCAGTGGGCCAACAAAATCAGCACACACGGTACTCCATGGCTCTTCCGGAATTTGTGTCAACATCTTTCCTGCTGCTGCCATTTGACTTGGCTTATATTGTTGACACGTTTCGCAGTTGTGCACATATGTGCGCACGTCTCTGTACAAGCCTGGCCAGTAGTAGCGTGTCGCTACTCTTGCTATCGTTTTCCGGCTTCCCAAATGACCGGCTGTGGATGCGTCGTGGTTCTCCAATAATACATCCTTCCTTTTACCTTTGGGTACACAAAGCTTCCAAGCTTCCACCTCTCCGCCTCCAGCGCGGTGTGGGATGTGTCTGTACAGGTTGCCATTTTCCTCCATGTAATCCGGATATTTTCTTGCATTTTGTGTGATTTCCTTTTTTAATTTCTGAATCCATTTGCAATTTGCGTTGTCTGCCTCCATCCCTTCCGTGGCGATTTTCCTTAGGCAGCATGTCTCCGGAAGTGGCTGTCTCGAAAGTGCATCGGCTACGACATTGAGGTTGCCTTTACGGTATTTGACTTCAAAGTCGTACTGTTGCAGTTCAAGCGCCCAACGCGCTATTCTGCCTGATGGACTCTCAATTGAGTTTAGCCACTTCAACGCCATGTGGTCCGTTATGACCACAAAATGGTAGCCTTCCAGGTATGGCCTTAGCTTTCTGATTCCCCACACTATGGCTAGACACTCTTTTTCAGTTGCCGAATAGTTCCGTTCGGCACCGTTTAGTGTCCTACTGGCGTACGATATTACCCTTTCACCTTGCTCCGAAGGTTGGGTCAATATCGCACCCAGGCCATAGTTACTTGCATCCGTCTGCAAGCAAAATGTTTTTGAAAAATCTGGGCATGCCAATACTGGGGATTGAGTCAGCTTCTCTTTGACCGTGTCAAAAGCTACTTGCCGCTCCTCAGTCCACTCCCATTTTACGCCTTTTTTCATCAATGCGTTCAGAGGTGCTACTTTCGTTGCAAAATCTGGTACGAAGCGCCTGTACCATGATGCTACGCCCAGGTATTGTCGTAATTCCTTTACGTTGCTTGGCGGCTTCAATTCTGCGATTGCAGCAACTTTCTCTGAATCTGTGCGAATTCCTTCCTCTGTGACTCTGTGGCCCAAATATTTCAATTCCTTTTTAAAGAAATCGCATTTGTCCACGTTTATACGCAGATTTGCTTCCCGCAGCCGCCGAAATACCTCTTTGAGATTTTTCATATGCTCTTCGCGCGTTCTTCCGATGACTATAATGTCATCTAAATATGCAAACGCATGTGGCATCATTTCGGGTCCAATAACACGATCCAAAGCCCTCTGAAAAGTTGCCGGTGCCGAGTGTAACCCAAATGGCATTACTTTCCACTGGTATAATCCTTTGCCTGGGACTGTAAAAGCTGTCATTGGTCGGCTCGCTTTCTCCATCGGGATCTGCCAGTACCCATCTTTCAGATCCAAGCTAGTGATGAAGTGGGCTTCACGTAGCTGGTCTAAAATGTGGTGCACTCTTGGCAATGGATATGCGTCCTTTACGGATCTGCTGTTAAGTTGCCTAAAATCCACACATAACCGCCATTTTCCATTCTTCTTTTTCACCATCACGATTGGTGCGCTGTGTGGGCTGTTGGATGGCTCTATGCAACCTTTCGCAAGTAGTTCCTCTACTTGCTGGTTAATTTCCGCTTGCATTTTTGGATTCTTTGGAAAATAACGTTGTTTTATAGGCCTGTCGTCGCTCATCACAATTTTGTGTTCTGTAATTTGTGATGTGCCCTTTAGGTGTTCGAAGGCTGCGACTTCCCGCAAAAGAAATTCATTAATTTCTTGATCCTCGTGTAGATTTTTGGTTTCAATAGCTGGGTTTCTGACATCGTGTATTGCTTCGTCTTGTTCGGTTGTATTCTGGACAACTGCCACCGACAGTCTCTCTTCCAGCTTTCCAACCTTGTGCCGTCGTGCTGGGATGGTGACCACCAATCCCGCACACTGCAAGACTGTGCCCATGCCAGTCAGAAAATCCCAGCCCAGCACCAAATCGTCTATCACACCAGGCATAATTAGCAACGCTAATTCCAAACTGCGATGCCCGAGTCTTATTTCGACTGTTATTTGTTCTGTTGTCCTGCTGTTGTGTCCGTCTGCTAACTTCACCTGTCTGCTTGCGACACTTCTCCGGCCTACAGTGTTCAGTCTACAAGCTAGCTCTTCGCTAACAAAGCTGCTTGTAGCCCCTGTATCAACTGTAGCCTTATGCTGACAGTCACCGATCCATACGGTGGCAGTCAACTGTGTCCCTTCGTCTTTCAGGTGACCGACTAGCGTCTCGGGGCGGATCTTGGCGGCTCCCGCTCGCCCCTCGCTGGCGGACGCCGCTGGCCGTTTCCCGACTGACAACATAGTGCCGTCCGCTGACCGATTCTGCCACAGACCCAGCAGAACTCCAGCATTGGGTTTCGGCACTCTATCGCCCAGTGTCCCTCCTGTCCACACACGCGACATGCCCTTCCGGGGTTGTTTATGTGTGTCCTGGCAGGATTTTGCTGGGTCCTAGGTGTTGGGGTTGGCCGTTCGTCCATTCTTCCAGTGTGCTGGCTCTGCTCCTCCATGGCCATAAATCGGGTACGATTTCCACGACTCTGGTTGTGATCGCGTCCATTTTGCTGTGTATCTCGGTGTTGTTGAAGCTGTTGTTGTTGATGTTGGCTGTATTGTTGTTGGGCTGTAGCACTTTGTAGCCTCAATTTCAGCCTATCCTTTTCTAGTTCTTCGAATTCGTCTGCCAGTTGCATAAGCTGGGTCAAATTCGAGAACTGGTTTGGCCGTGCATATCCGCGCAAGTCAGGAAGGCTGTTGGTGTAAATGGTGCGCACTTCCTTCTCTGTTGAGAGTCGTAGGGGTCTCATCAGAGTCTGCATCTCCACCATATAGACTTTAAAGGGCTCATCCAGAGCTTGTCGCCGTCTGCGTACTTCGTCGTACAAATTTTCAAAATAATCTCGTGGTAAAAAGTATTCTTGAAAACTGTCGACAAAATCCACCCATGTTGTCCAATGCCTGTTGTTAGCTATGTACCACTTAAGTGCCATTCCTTTCAGCAACTCCGGCATCGCTCTTGGAATTAAATTTAGGTTTAATCCATATGTGTCTGCCGACCATTCCACTTGCTCCAAGAATTCGAGAGGCTTCGATAGTCCATCGAATCGAAAGCTCCACTCTCGAACTTGTTTGGCTACTTTTTGGTATTCACTTGCCCTTGCATTGGTCTTATCATGTGTGTGGGTGTGGCTACGCTCTCCTGGCTGTTGGGTTGTATTCCAGGGCGATCGGCGAGATTCCTGTAAATCTCGCGCCCTAGCTGCCGCGCTGGTGCATGGGACGCTCAGCCTTGCTACGTCTATGCCGGCAAACTCCTTTTCCTCTTCGTATTCCCCTTCCTCGCGCATGAATTCGGGTTCTTTATTCGGCGACTGTCGGCTGTATGTTTTTGCCAGTTCGCTAATGCGAACGCTGTGTGGAAGAGTATTTTCATTTTGACTTACCCAGTCTCCGAATTGTCTTCTCATATTTTCGACAGTGCCTTCAAGCTCCAGACCGAATTCTACTCCGCATTTCACTAGTGCATCCTTTTTTAGATTGTACACCCACGAACGAACCATATTGTCAATTATTTATATGTATTTTATTAAAACAAACTATGTGATATTAGCCGTAGATCCACAGTTTGGGCGCCAGTTGTAACGTACCTAAAAGTTACGCGGTTTTTAGCTGGGCTAACTCTCGCGGTGTTGAGGGTACGTGCCAACAAATTTATATTTGTGGCGGCTGCGGCAATAAGAACACAGTTTGGTTTTATTTTAATACATATATTTTAAAACTGCACTCTCTGCTAGTTTTCACGTTTGGGTTTTACAATTGCTTTGCACTTAATAATATTTCTTATTTGAGTTTTAGGGAATCGCACGGCTCTTGTGTCGTAGTTTTACTTGCAATGCTGGCGCTCTCGTTGCACCAAATATTCAGAGTCAATGTTACGCCTACTAAACGAGGTTTTAGCTAGCAACGCCGAATTCGCCAGGCTCTACTATGGCCTCCTTGTTACCACAAGGATTTCGCCAATAATGCCGCCTACTCTCCGGCTCTGGCTTTAGCTTCACCTGTCCTTCGCCAGGCTCACTTGTCTGACACTTGGTTTTAATTCGAGGTTGCCTTGCAAGTGCAACGCGCCACAAGAACTTGTTAAATTTCGCGTATCGATTCCACAGTAAATTGTTTGTTAGTCGCGAAGGACACGATCAGCTTTGTCCTTATTGCGATATGGATCCTTTAAATTCTTAAATAATCCTTTCGCGTAGGATTTCTTTATATTTCGCACTGATTTCCACTTATTTCTTATTGACTCCGTACTTCGCACTCTTGCACTCGATTAACTCGTACTTGATTAACTCGCCGCTCTGTCCAAGGCGGCTCCTTTTATACTCTTCTGCTGTCTCGCTGGACCGGGGCCTGTCAGCGCTGTCAATGTCGCGCCAAGGGCAAAGGTGGCGTGATCGTTCCAGTGAGATTTGCCTAGCAACAACGGTTCCTCGTTGCTGGTCACGCCTGTCGTTGGTGTGACGGTGATCACTATATTCCGTGGATGCACCGCTCGCACACCAACGGCACTTTGCCACGACTTTTGCGGTACGTGTTTTGCGGCTCCCATGTGCCAAACACGTACCTTAGCGCTGACATCCTGTGTCAGAGCGAGACAGCATGCGAATTCGCCGCAGCTCAGGTCCGGCTGCGGCTATAAATGCAATCGCTTTTTGTGAGGCGCTATAAATGAATATGGCTCCTCACACTAGCCACCGCTTCGCTGCCCCAGGGCGCTTCTGATGAAATTCAACAGCAACTAAATCTGCTTGACGGCTGGCTGAAAAGGTGGAACATTTCTGTAAACCAGGAAAAGTCGACACAAACCACGTTTGCCCTGCGTCCGGGCAATTGTCCGCGCGTCTATCTAGACGGAACAGTCATCCCTCAGGAAGTAACTCCAAAATACCTTGGTATCACTCTGGACAGGAGGCTAACATGGCGTGCGCACCTAGCCCGAAAACGGAAACAGCCGATTTGAGGCTGCGACAGTACTACTGGCTAATCGGCAAAAAATCAAAAATGAAACTTAAAGTAAAACTGCTCGTTTATAAAGCTATTCTGAGGCCCATCTGGTCCTATGGCATCCAATTGTGGGGTACAGCGAGGAAAAGTAACCTGATGTTGATTCAAAGATTCCAAAACAAAGCTCTTCGAATCATTTCTGGTGCGCACGTGTACCACGATAATGCCACCATACATAGCCAACTGGGCATGCCAACTGTCAATGAATTAATTAGGAAGATGAGTGCCAGCTACACTGATAGGTTGTTTAATCACCCGAACAACCTTGCCCTATCTCTTTTGGACAACAACCTTACTACAAGAAGACTTCAGAGGACCCACCCGCTCGACCTCCCACATCTGGAAGACGATTGATCCTCCCCTACACGTGCTTGAGAAACTGATAATATAAAAATCATACGGGCAGATATTAAATATAAATAAAAAGGTAAAAAAAAAAAAAAAAAAAAGTTAGATTTCACTAGAGAAAGTGACTGTTTCATTCTTAGACCAAATAATATTAAATATTCGATACAAATACCAATTTTCCATGGTATCAACAACAACGAGATAAAAATTGCCGGAAAATTAACAAATTCTAATTTCCAATTAGGAAATAGGAGATGGAATATTTGTTGGTAATTCAATTTCAGATTCAAAAAACGCATACGTGCGAATATTAAATACAACCAACAGTAATAAAGCTTTAAATATACAAGAAATTAATTTTGAACTATTGTCCGATTATCAAATAGCAGACTCACACGACTCTAAAAGAGCAGAATTAATCATCAGTCAATTAAGAAAAAAACTTCCCACCAGACTGGTGGCACCAGTATATAAAAAATTAATGACAGAATTATGCTCAAAATATACTGATATCTTTTGATTGGAAACAGAACCAATCACAACTAACAATTTTTACGCACAGAAATTAAGATTGAAAGATGAAGAACCAATTTATATCAAAAACTATAGAACTCCTCATTCACAACAAGATGAAATAGCTAAGCAAGTAACTAAACTCGTTAATGATAAAATAGTAGAACCCTCTGTGTCTGTGCCCGTTACTTTTAGTACCAAAAAAAATCCTTACCGGATTCAAAAGAAAAAAGATGGCGTTTAGTAATAGACATTCGTCAAATTAATAAGAAATTGCTAGCTAATAATTTTCACTTCCAAGAATAGATGATATTCTTGATCAACTAGGCCGATCAAAATACTTCTCGTGCTTAGATTTAATGTCAGGATTCCACCAAATAGAACTTGAAGAAGATTCAAGATATATAACGTATTTTTCAACGAGCAATGGCTCTTATCGTTTCACGCGATTACCTTACGGCTTAAAAATAGCGCCAAATTCTTTCCAAAGAATGATGACAATTGCATTTTCTGGTCTTGAACCATCACAGGCATTCCTATACATGGATGACCTTATTGTCATCGGTTGTTCAGAAAACCACATGATCTAAAACTTGAGAAATGTTTTTGACTTATGAAGGAAAAATACCTAAAACTACACCCTGATAAGTGTTCATTCTTCATGCATGAAGTAACCTTTCTAGGTCATAAATGTACTGATAAAGGTATCCTCCCAGATGACAAAAAGTATGATGTCATTGAGAAATACCCAGTCCCTACGGATGCAGACAGCGCTAGAATATTTGTTGCATTTTGTAACTATGAAAGACGTTTCATTTAAAATTTTGCCGATTATTCTCGTCACATAGCAAGATTATGTAAAAAGGATGTTAAAGTCGAATGGACTGCTGATTGCCAGCATGCCTTCGAACACCTTAAGGCGGCATTAATGAATCCAACTTTACTGCAATACCCCGATTTAAGCAAAGAATTTTTCATAGTCACAGATGCCAGCAAAGAAGCATGTGGAGCAGTATTAACACAAAACTATAATGGTATTCAATTACCTGTAGCACATGCATCTCGCAGATTCACAAAAGGTGAAACGAATAAATCAACAACTGAACAAGAGCTTTCAGCAATTCATTAGGCAATTAATCACTTCAAACCATATGTATGTAGTAGAAATTTCACATTCAAAATGGACCCCAGACCGTTAACCTACTTATTTTCAATGGTTAACCCTTCTTCAAAGTTAACTAGAATGAGGCTTGATTTAGAAGAGTATGAGTTCACAGTAGAGTATCTTAAGGGCAAGGACAATCATGTAGCGGATGCGTTATCAAGAATAGCCATTCAAGAACTCAAAGACATACAAGTAAAAGTCCTGAAAGTCACTACCAGGCACCAAAGTAGACAAAAATCCTGCGCAGGAGTTAATAAAGAAGATTTGCCAATGCAATCTTTAGAAAAAGCTTCAAAGCCCAAAGTATACGAAGTCATCAAAAATGACAAGGTACTTAAAGTAGTGATCTTGCATGTAAATAATATGATATGTTTATTTAAACATGGAAGAAAAATTACTGCAAGATATGATTTATATACTAATGGAATTCTTGACTTAGGTCAGTTCTTCCAAAGGCTTGAAACGCAAGCCAGTATACATGAAATCAGCCAACTCAAAATGGCACCTTGGGAAAATATCTTTGAACACGTTTCAATTGATAGATTTAAAGAAATGGGCAATAATATATTAAAATCATCGAGAGTAGCGCTACTCAACACGGTGACCCTAATAAAAAACGAAAACGAAAAAGAAGCAATATTGTCTACATATCGTGATAAACCTATTCAAGGAGGTCATACAGGCATTTCAAAAACCTTGGCCAAGGTCAAAAGATATTATTTTTGGAAAGGTTTGTCTAAAGATATAACTGAGTACATACGAAAATGTCAAAAATGTCAAACAGCGAAAATAACAACGCATACAAAAACACCCCTTACACTGACAGAAACACTGAAAAGTTCTTTCGACAGAGTGATAGTGGACACTATTGGTCCCCTACCTACATCTGAAAATGGGAACGAGTATATAGTCACACTAATATGCGATTTAACCAAATACTTAGTAGCCATCCCAATTGCGAATAAAAGTGCAAATACTGTAGAATTTGCAAAATGTAAAAATGAGGGTTGAAATAATGGGTAACGATAGAACTTTTCTGAAAAATTCGTCCAAATCGGTTAAGAAACACCGGAGATATCTAATTATATCGATTGAAGTTAAGTCAGTATACCAAAGTCAATTATAAATTTAATTTACATATTTATTGCAACTGGGTTCAGGGTATCTTCTAATCGGGCTCTCCCGGCTAGAGCCTTCTTACTTGTTATACCCTTAACCCATAAAATGGGTAAATAAGGGTATAATGGTTTTGTGCAAAAGTATGTAACAGGCAGAAGGAAGCATCTCCGACCCTATAAAGTATATATATTCTTGATCAGCATCAACAGCCGAGACGATATAGCCATGTCCGTCTGTCCGTCTGTCTGTCCGTCTGTCCGTCTGTATGAACGCGTGGATCTCAGAGACTACAAGAGCTAGAGACTTCTGATTTTGGATTTAAGTTCTCCTATACCATGAGCAGAACAAGTTTGCTTCAAATTATCGATAACTATTCTGGTTTCCGATATACACATAATATCGATAACAATAAAATATCGAATTTGGAAAATCTAAAAATGAGGGTTGAAGTAATGGATAATGATAGAACTTTTCTGAAAATTTCGTCGAAATCCGTTGAGAAACACCAGAGATATTGAACTTAATCGATGGAAGCTAAGCCAGTATACCAAAGTCTTATATAAATTAAATATATTTATTGCAACTGGGTTCAGGGTATCTTCTAGTCGGGCTCTCCCGACTAGAGCCTTCTTACTTGTTTTTCATTTGCTTGTTTGTTTCGCGTTGGTGGCTCAGGTTTCGCGTGTGTTGAGAAATCAACACAAATACTTCTTGGATTTGCTGCGTTTGCCATTTTGGACTGTGCCATTTTCGACGCTGCATAATTTGGATTTTGCTGCTTTGCCCCTTTGGACTTTGCCATCTTGGACGCTGCATAATCAGGATTGTCCTTGGATAATAAAGGAAGAACACTTTCTATTGAATCGCTAGAAAGTCTCCAGGTATTCCGTGCCAAAAATTGAGCTTAAAAATTTTTTACTTCGTTGAGTCGCCACAGTTGACAAAAAATATCACAAGTTTGTGATACTTATATGTATGTACATACGTTCATACACGTAGAAACAGCTCAATTTCAGGCACTTTGGGTATTTGATTTAAATAAACAAAACGGCAACATATTTACATTTGTACATATATAAAAAATTGAATAAATAAAAATTCAATACAAGAAACAAAATTAAGGTTTCAAACGGTGGTCTATTTATTGCGTTTCATATAGTTCGTGTGTTTGTGCAGCTGCAAAGTGTTTTTTTTATACCCTTAACCCATAAAATGGGTAAATAAGGGTATAATGGTTTTGTGCAAAAGTATGTAACAGGCAGAAGGAAGCATCTCCGACCCCATAAAGTATATACATTCTTGATCAGCATCAACAGCCAAGACGATATAGCCATGTCCGTCTGTCCGTCTGCCTGTCCGTCTGTCCGTCTGTATGAACGCGTGGATCTCAGAGACTACAAGAGCTCGAGACTTCTGATTTTGTATTTAAGTTCTCCTATACCATGAGCAGAACAAGTTTGCATCGAATTATCGATAACTATTCTGGTTTCCGATATACACATAATATCGATAACAATAAAATATCGAATTTGGAAAATCTAAAAATGAGGGTTGAAGTAATGGATAATGATAGAACTTTTCTGAAAATTTCGTCCAAATCGGTTGAGAAACACCGGAGATATTGAACTTAATCGATGGAAGCTAAGCCAGTATACCAAAGTCTTATATAAATTAAATATATTTATTGCAACTGGGTTCAGGGTATCTTCTAGTCGGGCTCTCCCGACTAGAGCCTTCTTACTTGTTTTTTTTTTTTTTAATTGTGGCATTGTTTTGGCATTAATATATTTGCAGAGGGCCATATGTTGTCATTCTTATTTTTTTTATTTTTATTTTTTTTTTTTTTTGCGTATTTGCGCAATGCGCAATGCGCAAGATGGTTACTTTTGGTAATTTGGATCGCCTGTCTATGTGTTGTATGGCTTTACGGGTCATACGCTACTACCGGGCAACTAAGATGTCGCTCAGTATTACAATTTTCTTATATTTATGTATGTGTGTATTAAAATATAAATATTTTTTTTTGGAAAAGGAATTTATCGTTTGGATTTTATTTGGCTGTGAATGATAATATTCTAAATCTGATTTACTTATTTTACTATCCCACATATGAGTAATTTATAAAATTTTTAGTTATCGATGTATCTTGTTTATGATCTGTGTATTTAAACTGTTTCCCTTATTTTTTTATAACATTTTTTTTTTTTTTTTACGAGTCTCTTTCTAACGTGTCGCATAGCTTTACGGGCTATGCTGCTAATCGGGCAGAAAAGGTTCCACTCGATTTTACAGATACAGTAGATGCCAGATATAACGATACTTAAGGGACCGGCAATATAGTATCGTTATAACCGATATTCGTTACAGCCGGTACTAAAGAAAAAACTATTTTTCCTCTTAATTATTTTTTTACTTCTTGTTTTTGCTTTATTTTCTATGATTGTTTAAATATGAATATATTTTAGGCATCTTATACAAAATCAGTATTTTGGATTGCTTTAAATTAGTTTTTTGCTTATAAAACAAATCACGAACAGCATAAGCAAACATAACGGCAATTCACACAGACAGGCCAAAGTTAGCACGAAGTGTATTTAAGAATGTACGAAATTTCTCTTGCACAAATGTATTGATACTGTTTGTTTGGCTCTCTTTGTGCCGACCGCTGCTTTAATTTGCTCATTCTTTTCTGTTTGTTCTTACTTGTGATCGTTATTTATTATTATTTATTATTTATTGCATATTTTCCTAGTGCTACAAGTATTGCTACTTTTATCTTAATGCACTAGTCAGAATTTTATTTTTTAAGTTTACGCTGATTAGACATGTCCATAGAAGAGTACTTAATCCTAGTATATGGTAAATTTATTAGAAACTAGTACAATTTCATTAAATTTTTGTTATCTATTATATATGCTTTTAATTATTATTATGTATTTTATCTCAATTTTCATATTATTATAATTGTTTATTTTAATAGCTGTTAATATGTAGTTATGATCGAAGGCGTGCTTTTAACTTCTCTTTGAAATGAGGTGTGCTTCTGGTATTTTTTAAATCGGGTGGCAACTGGTTCCAAAGTCGAACAGCAAAGACTTAAAACTGTCTATCAGAACTAGCGAGTTTTGTTCTTAGACTAACAAGGTTATTTACTCTCTGAGACGCAGAAAATCTTAAGAGGTCATACAAATAGTCAGGATTTTTACTGTATTTTATGGAGAAACAGAAGAATTTTAAGGTTAATTATATCTACGAGATCTAGGTCAAATAACTTATGCGCGAAGTTCGATACGTGAGGATATCATGAAATTTCAGGTCAATCGGACCAACCGTTTGGAAGATGCAGCAAAATTAAAGTTGAAAATGTACCCGTGGGCTCTATGATCGACACAACGGTTAAACAGTTAATCATTGCACACTAGGATACATTCATTTATTTGGCTAATAGGACGACTCACATACATTGCACATCATCGGCATATATGTATATGGACTTCACATTTAGACAGCACACTTGGCAGATCATTAATATAGATTGAAAAGAGTATCGGCCCCAAAATTGAACCTTGCGGGACACCACATGATACTGTTAATAAGCTTGACTGTTTGTTAGGGGTTACTACGGCTTGTTTTCTATTACTTAAATAGGAGGACATTAGTGTGACAGCTGTTTGCTTAAAATTGTACATCTTTCTTAGCTTTTTCAATTAGGGTATTCAGTAGCTATGCTATGTGCGTAAAGTACTAAAGTGTTCTATGAAAGCTTTACAACAAACACATAGAAGCATTTTTTACCTTATGTGTTATTGAGTGGTTGCCAGACTATTTATAAAAACAGCTGCTTTCGAGATTATTGAATTAGTGAAATTAGGTCACACTAGGCGAGTTTTGGTTGTAAAAGTAAGTAAATTTTATTAATTATTAATTTAAAAGACTAAACTGATGTTTTTAAAAGTGACAGAAGCGACAAAAGCAAATAGAGTGCGGGAGAATGATATAAAACGCTTTATTTTATTTTATTATTTTCAGTTCAACAATTAATCAATTCAATTTCAATATCGATTGTATTGTCATCGAACTGGCAAACAGCTGACTTAGCACTTATACGACAAAAGAAACGTAAAAAGTGCACTCACTAGCTACACTGCATTATTGATAACACTTTACGCACATAGCATAGCTTCTGAATACCCTAAATATAACTTTGTGGCTTACAGTGTCAAAAGCTTTGCTTTAGTCAAGTAGTGTAAGCAGCGTAGCGTCACTGTTATCCATTTTAGCTCGAATATCTTCTACTATTTTTAAAATCGCTGTTGTGCAACTCTTGTTTGTTCTAAAGCCAGATTGTTTTTTCATAATAAAGCGAGTTTTCATTCATGAATTTAATAATTTGATTTGCCATTATCTTTTCAAATACTTTTGATAGAAAAGGTAGTATTGCGATCGGCCTGAAATCAAGATTTGACTTTGGAACCGGCAAGATTTTTGCTACTTTCCAAGTTTCAGGAAAAGTGGAAGTAGTGATAGCGGTGTTGATAATATGCGTAATATGGCTTATAATGTATGGTAGAAGAATTTTGATGAATTTCGGGCTTATTTCATCTAGGCCAGTGGCATTGGACTTAAATTTAAGTACGGAGTGTAGGACATCACATTGACTAACACACATGAACTCAAAACAATTACTACAATTTCTGAACGGCACAGCATTTATGTACGAATTAAACATGGACACAGGAACATTTAGGTTGACAAATTTGTGGTTTAGTTTATTAACATCTACGTCATTTCCTATCACAGATTTTTCACGACCAATACCAATGCTGGTAATGATCTTCCATTTTTATTTAATTGTTGTTGCATTGTTAAACTTATTGCAAAAATTGTGTTTTTTATAAGTTTTAATACTGTCATTTACTTTACGTCTATTAGTTTTAATAAGTCTTTAAAAGTAGTATGTCTTGTTGCGTTTCCATTTGTCATAAGCTTCATCTCTCAGATTTATTGCACTAATTATATTACTATTAAACCACGCTTTGATTGCTGGCTTTACTGTTTTAGTTTTCAGCGGTATAAACCTATTAAATAGGTCGTCAACGTTAAATTGGAGATGACTTATTCGGGTGTCCACTGAGGGGAGGTGATAAATGTTATCCCAATATTTTTTAGGCAGGCATCATGTAAAGCGTTGTGGTTAATATTATTAAAATTCCTAAATGTTACTTTTTGGTTCTTATAGTCAGTTTGCGTATTATAGGCTATAAATATGAGATCATGTTTTAAAAATGCCGGTACGGACAGTTGATCATAGATTAAAATGTTGTCAATGTTATTTACAAATATTATGTCTAGTAGCGTGTTGGTCGTCTGTGTATAGTGCGTCGGTAATGTGTCGTTTACAATCTGCAGTCCTAGAGAGTGCATTTCGTCCGATAGGTGATGTTCTTTTAATAAATTACTGTTGAGATCTCCAGTTAATATTATGTCAGTATATGCTGACGTAGCGGTTGATATCAAGTCAATCATGCTGGAATAGTCAATATAATTATTTGGTATTTGGTTATATGCAGCCTAAAAGCAGTTTTTTATCACAGATGGAGTTTTCGATTTCAATAAAAATATATTCCAAGGGACTGTCACATGGTTGCCTATGTAAAACTTTACATTTCAGTCTTTTTGTAACAAATTTTGCAACACCCCCAGCATGACTAACACGATCCAAACGATAAAAATTATACCCATCACATTCAATAGACGAATCACTTAACTCTGGGACAAACCACGTTTCAGATACACAAACAACATCAACATTCGAATTTACAAACATATAACGAAACTCATCCATCTTATTAAGTAAGCTCTGACCATTTATATGACACATCTTAAGACCTTCTCTTTGATTAGCAAGAACCCTAACCATCGCTCTACTGTTTGATCTGGTATTGCTTAAGTTGGAGCACATTTAAATTGGACAAAAGATTTTACCAGTTGCGCACCTAACATACTTAAAAATAACAAGATAATTAAAGAGCACACATGAACATTTAAAATTATTATAAAGAGAGGTGAATAGTGCGGAACATTAAAGATAAAAAACTTACAAAATATGGTTAAGAAAACATCATTATAGGCCGAATACACGTGCAGCATGCTGCGCGCAGCCTCGTGTACGTGTGAATTTAAGCAAAGCATTTCTCTTTGCTTAAGTCTCTTACATGTGACCGAAATGGGTTATGTGTGAGCGAATGAGAAGGTTATAGAAAGCTTTATGATTTGCATGTATTTTGTTTTTGTTTTGTTAATAAAATTAAAACTGTTCTTGTAAATGAAATTTCAATTATCTATATTAGAGGGCTTGTTATGATTTTTTTTGTCATTAGTTTATAGTTCATTTATAAGTGCAGTTTATAATGTCTTTTTTAAAAGAAGTGCTGTGCTTTTAATAGCATTAGCACATTTGTACAATGCAATACTTATATAATTCTTACATCTACAGTCTTATACTCTAAATATATTTAAAATAAACAAAATCTTATATTTCATATAATGCATCGAAGTTCACTGTGCATAAAATGAAAATCAACAGCAAATAAATACAAACACTTGTCGTAGTTAAATTGTGCAGCTGTACGAAATTTAAACCATTTAAATATAACGGAATTAACTAAAGAGACCGTCTTTGCATACGTCAATGGGCGTAAATATCAAAAGAGCCCACGCAAAGATAAGAGAGTGAGCGTAAATGAGCAACAACAAACACACATGCTGCGTGCAAAATATCAAATCATTTTGATATTTGGCTCGCAGCATAAGAGCGATGTCCGCGCTCTTGTCAAACTTTGAGCAGCCTCTTTGGGCTTTTGATCAAGAGCGGACTCACATGCACGACAACTACAGTCACATTTTGTAAATGTATTCGTAGGCTGCGCGCAGCATGCTGCACGTGTATTCGGCCTATTACATATAACATTTAAGAGAATAAACTTACAACATACAGTTCTAGTTTCGAAAGAGATCATCGGGTGCAGCGGTGTTGACGTTACCAGCCAAAAGCTGAGAGAGCTTTTGCGCACTCTCAACGCATATGGCTTCATTGCTGTCGTTAAGCTTAACGTGGACGAGAGAGCGTCGGCAGAACACTGCAGTCAGCTGTTTTTGCCTTTTAATCTTCATTGCTTCTTTAAAAATTTCGTAGTTCTCTCTCGTAAGTTGCTCATTTGTGTAAAAAGGCACTTCACCACGTGTTTCAAAGCCCATTAGCTGCAGATCAAGTGGCTTTTTAGTTGATCGCCGGTACTCTCCCGCCGCACGCAGTAGTGCAATTTTGTCGCGAAGGCACTCAAAGCGTAAAATAATAAAAGGGTCAGCGACTGATTTAGTTGTTGCTGTTTTTTTAACCCTAAAAATGTCACGCAGTCGGGGCGCCGGTGTGATTTCTAAAGAAATACACAGTGTGTTGAAAACTGTTTGCAGCTGCTCCCCTTCTACCATCGGAACACCATGGACCCGCAGCTCAACAGCTTTGTTGACGTCAGATTTGGCTCTAAGCTTAGCCTCCAGCGTGACAACTTGAGTCGCAATCGCCTGAGTGTGAACGGCATCCTGCTCCAGTTTTTGGACTCGCTGGAGTAAGCTCTGCAGTTCCACACTCATTGTGTCCAATCGAGAATGAAGCACAGTAAGTATGCGCTCCTCGCATTCGGTCACCTTCGCAGCAATCATAGCTGCTTGCTGATCGAAACGTTCATTGATTAGCTGGAGAAGTGCACCGCTATCCAAGTTCTTGCCGTTTTTCAGCTCGCCAGCAGGGTTCTCGCGTTGACGCTTTGAGATAGGAGCCATGGCGTGAGCAATTAGAAATTTTGTGCTTGACAGTGTAATTGAGTGTTTTTTTTTTGTCAGTGCCTTTCGCTTCTTCGGTGTGTATGTGTAGTTACTTCTTTGGTGTTTTAGTATACGCGTAGAGTTGTTATTGTTTTTGCTTGTTACTATTTCCGCGAAGCAATTGTTTTGCGCGCAAATATGTTTTCAATGCTATTATTTAGGCACATAGCTTGGAAAATGTAGCTATTGGCTTAATGAACTCTACAACCGCCTTTTTTGTAAATTTTTGAAGGTATAATTTATACAGTTTTAGCAAAATCGCGGAGCGCTGAAAAACACGACTTGTCTTTGAAAATATGGACTCAATATAAGCGGTTTAGGTTTTCGAAATTCCTTCGCTGTAAGTGGCATATCGTTAAAAGCGATATCGTTATAGCCGATTGTGCTTCCATACAAGTTTGTATGAAAACCAACCAAACCTTCTTGTGTGTATCGTTATTTTTTTTAGTTTTTATTTTTTAATGTCACCTCTTGATTTGTATTTAATATCTGCCCGTATGGACATTAATTAAACTGTATAATTTAAAAAAAGTTGGCAGATGAAGATTTTTTTATCATCAGTTTCAAAAGCAAGGGTAGCGGAGGATCAATCGTCTTCCAGATGTGGGAGGTCGAGCGGGTGGGTCCTCTGAAGTCTTCTTGTTGTAAGGCTGTTGTCCAGAAGAGATAGGGCAAGGTTGTTCGGATTATTAAACAACCTATCAGTGTAGCTGGCACTCATCTTCCTAATTATTTCATTAACGATTGGCATGCCCAGTTGGCTATGTATGGTGGCATTATCGTGGTACACGTGCGCACCGGAAATGATTCGAAGAGCTTTGTTTTGGAATCTTTGAATCAACATCAGGTTACTTTTCCTCGCTGTACCCCACAACTGGATGCCATAGGACCAGATGCGCCTCAGAATAGCTTTATAAACGAGCAGTTTTACTTTAAGTTTCATTTTTGATTTTTTGCCGATTAGCCAGTAGTACTGACGCAGCCTGTTTCCGTTTTCGGGCTAGGTATCGTTATAAGCGGAATATCGTTATAGCCGGCATCGTTATAACCGGCATCTAGTGTACCTTTATTATATATATATATATATATATATTTTTTATAGTTAAGATGAATTTGCTGCTCGATGACGCATCAGCTTGTCATTGCCGGATGTGGCACGCTGATGCTCCTTCGTATGTGCAAAAGGCGGTCCTATGCCTTTCACACTTGTAGCTTGTGTTTTGTTCTTGGTAGCATGTGTATTCCCAGTCCTTTGGGAGGTTTTCTTTAATGTTGGTATTTGCATTACAGCTAGTGTTGCTTCTTTAAATTCCGGAGTTTACTTCTCCACGTTGCTGTAGAGGACCCGTAAACCGCTGTCCTCCGCATTAAATTTAAGTGGCTGGTGCTGGCTGCACAGGCATTTCCGCGTTCGTTTCTCGTTCCGTGGCCGGTGCTGGTTGTCGCACAGGCTTTTTTAATGTCGCACCGGCTTTGTTAATTGGATAGTGTAAATAACATTGGATGTATTAGCACTTCACAAAAGTTCAATTCGAATTTAAATTCTGCCGCAGTTTCGTTTCAGCTTTTATTGTTTTGTTGTTATTTCTGCTTTTTGCTTAGTTTTTGATAATAGTTGTGTTCTCAAAAATTTTTTTTTTAATTTTACTTCAATATATTTTACAATCACTTTTTGTTGTATATATATGTCGATTCGGCACTTATGTCACGGTCTCCATGTAGAAATTCTAAAAATGTTCGTTCTTTTGGTTTAATTAGAAGTGAGGGCAATCTGCCCTCATCCAACTGTGTTCTTAATGTAGTGTATGCACCACTAGTTAAACATTCACAATAAGCACGTCAGTGCTGTTCGGTTAAGGTTTAATGAATGGCTTTATTGGAATTGAAATATATTCTTAGCTTATGGTTAACATTTATAAACTTATGCTGTTATCAGTTAACAGCTACAAAGAGAGGGAGAGAGATTATACTCATATATTTGGCAAAAGTGTAAGCGCAGTGTTTCCCGTTGGTCAACGGTCTCACGCTGGCTTGGCCTTCTAAAGTGGCTTCATATTACTTATACGCGCATACCATATGTATGCATGTGCTTTGGTTTGCGCATACATATATATGTTTATGCTGAGCGAGTTTATGTTTATTTATACTTGCAACAAAGTGTTACAAGTTGTATTTAATATATGTTTTGAAATTACATAAATGAATATACTACAATACAACGTTTCTGGCACTCACGGGAAAAGGTCATTAAAATTGCATACTATTTTTACAATGTGCTATTAGGTAATAATTTATAGACCCATTGAATCTATAATTATTTACTTTATAAAAAACAATAAATTTTTTTTATCTTTCAGCTTTAATACCAGAGGGGGACAAACCTCCAAACCAAGAGCTGAGGGCGGCTTTTCAAGTTCAGAAAAAGCGTTTTTTTTAAATTCATATATGCGTTGGCAAAAAAAATTTGAAAACTTCACCTGAGGTGTAAATATGTTTAAAAGAAACGAAAAGAAATGTTTTGTCAATAAAAAATAGTTATTGAAATGAAAAAGTTTTACTTGTTTTATTTTAACCTATATTCTTATTTATTTTCAGCCCAATAAAATAGTGCACAACTTATTATTTTGACTCAAAACTTAAATTAATTGCAATTTTGTTATTAAAGTAGTCAATTTGCAACTAGTTCTAGCTTTGACCCAAAGTAGTCAGCTGGCAACTAGTTCTAGTTTTGACCAAAAGTAAACAGTTGTTAGCATTGAAAAGCAATCGAGCGAGAACCAGTCATTTCCACTTTGCAATAATTTCTAGTCTAGAACTGAACTAGTTGCCTATACTGGTGGGTTCATTGACCCTTTTATACTTTTACACCAATTTGGTGCTGATCGGCTGGTGTCGTAGACACTAAGTCTGTGTTTTTTGTGCGTAGCCTGCCATGAGTTTATATATACCATGCATACATATAATATGTGTATGTGTGTGAAACATTTGCCGGCCCTTTACTTGATTGTACTCGTTACCGAATATTGTAGAGTATGTTGGGTTTGTGTAATGTTCATCACGGTGTCTGTTCGTCTGTCCGTGCGTATGAACGCACTTTTTGTCCATACCCTTAAAGCTAGAGACTTGAAACTTGGAAAATATACAAAGATAAACTGTCAAGATTAAGGTTCTTTGATAGCTGGGGGGATCGCAAATCGATAAATTCGATAGCTCAAAACCGATAAATCCACATATTTCGCACATCCTTACAGCTAGAACTACCAAAGTTGGTAGGAAGAAATTTTGGAGCCCACCTTCCCATTCCGCCCCAGCTACTCGAATTTTGAAGTCAAAAAACCCTACATATTCCATTGTTTTTGAGCTATAGCCACCAAAATTTGGTGTCACGAGTGATTAAGAACCCCCAAAAGCTGCATCAAAAGTTTGGATGCCTAACCCACCAGCACTGCCCTAGCCGCCTCTTCCCTACTGTAAAATCTAACAGTTTTAGATTTATGTGAACAAAGTACATAAATGAGACGCGGTTATTTCTTCAAAATTAATAGCGATTTTAACCTGGTGGCTTCAAGTGCAAAACGACGATTAAAAATAGCTTAGCCTAATACAATTACGCGAGCCACAGACGGCCACACGCAACACAAATTCGCCGTCGGCAAATTACTGATCGGCCTAAAAACTAAAAGTAAGAGCGACTTCATGTTTTCTCTTAAACTAACTTAAGCTATGTTTACAAACTATCAATATTATTATTCTGCTACATTCCAGCCCCGTTGACGAGCCTCGGTCTTCAACATCCATCTAAGGGAAGTGGTGCCAGCCTGTGTACCGGTCGTTTAATGACGCCGGCCGGAGTCCTAATTTTGGCCACGCGCACCTTGCCCTTCTTGCCTGCGATTGCGCGTGTCACGCGCCCGGTGATCCATCGTTGCGGGGTGATGCTGTCGTCGTGCACCAGAACATCCGCCCCTTCGACCAGATTGGCCTCGCCTCTGCTCCATTTGGCTCGCTGCTGCAGGCTGAGCAGGCAGTCCTTGGACCACTTGCGCCAGAAGTGCAGTTTGAGCTCCAACAACTGTTGCCTCCGCTTCAAGAATGCGGGTACGCGCTTGTTGTTGGGCTCCTAGGGCGTGAATCCTGTGGGCAGCCCCAGCAAAGGCTGCCCGATGAGCAAGTGCCCTGGGGTTACTGCCTCCCCGTCGTTGGGATCGCTGGTGTTTGCCACGAGTGGCCTGGAATTGAGCAACGCTTCGAAATCCACCAGATGCGTGCTCAACTCGTCCGGTGTCAGCTTGGCGTCGCCTGCTCCTCGCACCAGCCTGTGTTTGGCGGTTTTCCTTGCTGCCTCCCGAAGCCCGCCGAAGTGCGGGGCCCTTGGAGGGATGAACTTCCATTGCACCGCTCTCTGTGCTGCGTACTCCTGCAGCCTCTCCTCGCTCTGGTGGAACGCTGCTTGCAGCTCCCTCAGCACGTTGTTCGCTCCGACAAAATTGGTCGCGTTGTCGCTGAATATCTTTTCCGGCAGCCCTCGTCTCCCAATAAACCTTTTGAAAACATTTAAAAAAGCATCAGTGGACAAATCTGTTACCAGTTCCAAGTGGACTGCCTTTGAGGCGAAACAAACAAAAACGGCAACGTACATTTTTACGGGTGGTCTACCTCTAATCCTGTAGCTCACACGAAAAGGCCCACAGAAATCTACACCAGATATCTTGAATGGCCGACCTTCACGGAGGCGATCTGCTGGCAGATTTCCCATGATTTATCCCAATAATTTTGGCTTATAGCGAAAACAGTGTACGCAACTTCTTACAGTTGCCGTACATGCGCTACGGGCATTGACCACCCAAATTTGCTGCCTTAATAATCCAACAAGAACCTTGGCACCAGCGTGGTAGTGCCTAAGGTGCAAATACCTGATGAAAAGACTGAAGAATTCAGAACTCTTTGGTAACAACAAAGGGAACTTAGCGTCGTACGAAATAGGGCCATGTAGCAAACGTCCTCCTGCTCGAATTAATTCATATTTAATGCCATTTTCCACATGCCGATTTTTTCAACAGGCTAAACTCACTGCTGTATGTTGTGCTTTGGACGACTGCGATCAGCTTCAAGAATCCAATTTTTCTTTCTGAAGCAGATACAGCGAGCGAATCACCTCTAAGTTGCTTGAAACAAAATCGAAGCACATAAGCCATTATACGGACCAGCTTAGAAAATCTTGATTGACGGAATATTAGTTGCAATTGCAATTAGACTCAGCGTCTGATACGCCCAGTGCACACACAACTGCACTTTTCTTCTTATAGAAGTTTTAACTTCTAACGCTATCTCAAACTGATGCAGTTGAGGCCATCGATCTTTTTCTGCCATTGAACCACAAGGAACTCACAATTTCGTTAATATCCGTTCCCCTTGAAACTTAGTCTTGACTCCAGTCGACAACTCTTGGGCTTCTGAAACTCGATTCGCGACAAATGTACCCAACGTACCCGAATCACGCTCCAACCAATATAACGTGACCTGCGAATCTGACCAGAAACGCTTTCCAGACGCTTTCTATCGTGAATTTGGTCATCGTGCTCGACACTTGTTGCCAAAGTTTGGCCAGCAAAAGTGCTGCGCAAAGCTCTAGCCGGGGTATTGTTTTTACACTAAGTGGAGCTACCCTAGATTTTGCCGTGAGCAAAGAAACGCTAACGCCTTCATTGTTGTCTGTTCGCACGTATATGCAACAACCATAGGCTTGACTTGAGGCGTCAGCAAAGCCGTGGACCTGAACACTTTGGTACAAAAGCAAACACACGTACCGAGGGATCGAAATTTTGTGAAAATCACGCAAAGTCGTGGTAAACTTGTTCCACGCAGTGTGTAGTTTCATAGGGATTGCCTCATCCCAATCTACCTTGAGCCTCCATAACTCCTGCAACAACATTTTTGCCTTAAGGACAATTGGACACAATAATCCAAAAGGGTCAAACAAACGAGAGGCTATAGACAAGATGTTACGTTTGGTTGGTTTAAGGGAGGCAAAACTATCCACGTCAAGATGATATTTAAAAACGTCCACTTGAGGTGCCCAACTCATTCCAAGCGTCTTAACCGAGCAATGCTCATCAATTTTTATACAAATTTCTCCACTGGCGTTCCTGTCACCAGACCGATACTGGCAATTGGAAGACCACTTGGCCAGTGGAAATCATCCTTCGGAGGATGCAAATGGTGTCCAGTTCTTTTAAACTGTCTGCACCTGCCAGCATATCGTCGACATAAAAACAATTTTGAATCACTTTTGCACCAACGG
Source organism: Scaptomyza flava (assembly GCA_030179655.1). Taxonomy (NCBI): domain Eukaryota; kingdom Metazoa; phylum Arthropoda; class Insecta; order Diptera; family Drosophilidae; genus Scaptomyza; species Scaptomyza flava. The sequence goes on from JARNME010000273.1 coordinate 344,413, forward strand.
GATGTGATTGTGCGTATATATTTGCCAATTCGAATAACCAATGTACAGCCAGAAAGGGTGCTGACGCTGTACCATATGTAACAGTATTCAACCTGTATGCCCGTAGACCTTGCGATGTATTTTCTCTCCACAAGACAAGTTGAAAATTTCTGTCTTGCTCAGAAACATTTATCTGCCTATACATTTTTGAAATATCGGCAGTTACGGCATATTTGTTCAACCGAAAGTTGACCAACGTTGAATACAACTCCCTCTGAATCGTTGGCCCCACCATAAGTGTTTCGTTGAGCGAAACTGCTGTTGATGTTTTGTTAGACGCGTCAAAAACAACTCGAAGCTTGGTTGAGGTACTTTCAGGTCGCAGAACGCATTGATGAGGAATGTAGTAATGCTGTTCTGGAGGAGCAGACTTCAGAATGGACATATGTCCCAAATCCAAATACTCTTTGATCAAGTCATGATACATATTTTTAAGGGTTTCATCCCTTGACAGTTTGCGCTCAAGTTGCAAAAAACGCTTTTCAGCAGTTTGAAAGGACAGGCCAAGAACCTTGAAAGCGACCGGTAGTTAACCGTTGCACAGTTTTTGTGAAGTGCAATTCACAGGCCTGCTGTTCAGCTGTTTGACGGACAGCCTTCGACTTGATTGGACATTGATCCAATTCCCAAAAACGATTAACTAAAGAGTCGATAGAACAGATAGAAACTTGAGCTACTGCACTATTACTATATTGTTGCCGAGGAACTTGTCCAGTATATTTGCCCGCTACAATCCAGCATGATGGACAGCTCGGAATGTAGTTTTATTTGCCCATCGCTCAATAATCCATAAAACAATTCCGCTCCCAATATCACATCTACCTTCGCTGGCTTATAGAATTCGGGATCTGCCAACTTAATATTTTTTGGAATTTTCCAATTCAATATGAATAGAGCCTGTCCAGGCTGAGATGTGGATATCGATTTCAGTACCCAGCACTCAGCGAAAAACGTGTGGGAATTCAAACGAGATTGAACTGATGCACAAGTTGTATTTAATATATGTTTTGAAATTACATAAATGAATATACTACAATACAACGTTTCTGGCACTCACGGGAAAAGGTCATTAAAATTGCATACTTATTTTTACAATGTGCTATTAGGTAATAATTTATAGACCCATTGAATCTATAATTATTTACTTTATAAAAAACAATAAATTTTTTTTATCTTTCAGCTTTAATACCAGAGGGGGACAAACCTCCAAACCAAGAGCTGAGGGCGGCTTTTCAAGTTCAGAAAAAGCGTTTTTTTTAAATTCATATATGCGTTGGCAAAAAAAATTTGAAAACTTCACCTGAGGTGTAAATATGTTTAAAAGAAACGAAAAGAAATGTTTTGTCAATAAAAAATAGTTATTGAAATGAAAAAGTTTTACTTGTTTTATTTTAACCTATATTCTTATTTATTTTCAGCCCAATAAAATAGTGCACAACTTATTATTTTGACTCAAAACTTAAATTAATTGCAATTTTGTTATTAAAGTAGTCAATTTGCAACTAGTTCTAGCTTTGACCCAAAGTAGTCAGCTGGCAACTAGTTCTAGTTTTGACCAAAAGTAAACAGTTGTTAGCATTGAAAAGCAATCGAGCGAGAACCAGTCATTTCCACTTTGCAATAATTTCTAGTCTAGAACTGAACTAGTTGCCTATACTGGTGGGTTCATTGACCCTTTTATACTTTTACACCAATTTGGTGCTGATCGGCTGGTGTCGTAGACACTAAGTCTGTGTTTTTTGTGCGTAGCCTGCCATGAGTTTATATATACCATGCATACATATAATATGTGTATGTGTGTGAAACATTTGCCGGCCCTTTACTTGATTGTACTCGTTACCGAATATTGTAGAGTATGTTGGGTTTGTGTAATGTTCATCACGGTGTCTGTTCGTCTGTCCGTGCGTATGAACGCACTTTTTGTCCATACCCTTAAAGCTAGAGACTTGAAACTTGGAAAATATACAAAGATAAACTGTCAAGATTAAGGTTCTTTGATAGCTGGGGGGATCGCAAATCGATAAATTCGATAGCTCAAAACCGATAAATCCACATATTTCGCACATCCTTACAGCTAGAACTACCAAAGTTGGTAGGAAGAAATTTTGGAGCCCACCTACCCATTCCGCCCCAGCTACTCGAATTTTGAAGTCAAAAAACCCTACATATTCCATTGTTTTTGAGCTATAGCCACCAAAATTTGGTGTCACGAGTGATTAAGAACCCCCAAAAGCTGCATCAAAAGTTTGGATGCCTAACCCACCAGCACTGCCCTAGCCGCCTCTTCCCTACTGTAAAATCTAACAGTTTTAGATTTATGTGAACAAAGTACATAAATGAGACGCGGTTATTTCTTCAAAATTAATAGCGATTTTAACCTGGTGGCTTCAAGTGCAAAACGACGATTAAAAATAGCTTAGCCTAATACAATTACGCGAGCCACAGACGGCCACACGCAACACAAATTCGCCGTCGGCAAATTACTGATCGGCCTAAAAACTAAAAGTAAGAGCGACTTCATGTTTTCTCTTAAACTAACTTAAGCTATGTTTACAAACTATCAATATTATTATTCTGCTACATTCCAGCCCCGTTGACGAGCCTCGGTCTTCAACATCCATCTAAGGGAAGTGGTGCCAGCCTGTGTACCGGTCGTTTAATGACGCCGGCCGGAGTCCTAATTTTGGCCACGCGCACCTTGCCCTTCTTGCCTGCGATTGCGCGTGTCACGCGCCCGGTGATCCATCGTTGCGGGGTGATGCTGTCTTCGTGCACCAGAACATCCGCCCCTTCGACCAGATTGGCCTCGCCTCTGCTCCATTTGGCTCGCTGCTGCAGGCTGAGCAGGCAGTCCTTGGACCACTTGCGCCAGAAGTGCAGTTTGAGCTCCAACAACTGTTGCCTCCGCTTCAAGAATGCGGGTACGCGCTTGTTGTGGGCAGCCCCAGCAAAGGCTGCCCGATGAGCAAGTGCCCTGGGGTTACTGCCTCCCCGTCGTTGGGATCGCTGGTGTTTGCCACGAGTGGCCTGGAATTGAGCAACGCTTCGAAATCCACCAGATGCGTGCTCAACTCGTCCGGTGTCAGCTTGGCGTCGCCTGCTCCTCGCACCAGCCTGTGTTTGGCGGTTTTCCTTGCTGCCTCCCGAAGCCCGCCGAAGTGCGGGGCCCTTGGAGGGATGAACTTCCATTGCACCGCTCTCTGTGCTGCGTACTCCTGCAGCCTCTCCTCGCTCTGGTGGAACGCTGCTTGCAGCTCCCTCAGCACGTTGTTCGCTCCGACAAAATTGGTCGCGTTGTCGCTGAATATCTTTTCCGGCAGCCCTCGTCTCCCAATAAACCTTTTGAAAACATTTAAAAAAGCATCAGTGGACAAATCTGTTACCAGTTCCAAGTGGACTGCCTTTGAGGCGAAACAAACAAAAACGGCAACGTACATTTTTACGGGTGGTCTACCTCTAATCCTGTAGCTCACACGAAAAGGCCCACAGAAATCTACACCAGATATCTTGAATGGCCGACCTTCACGGAGGCGATCTGCTGGCAGATTTCCCATGATTTATCCCAATAATTTTGGCTTATAGCAAAAACAGTGTACGCAACTTCTTACAGTTGCCGTACATGCGCTACGGGCATTGACCACCCAAATTTGCTGCCTTAATAATCCAACAAGAACCTTGGCACCAGCGTGGTAGTGCCTAAGGTGCAAATACCTGATGAAAAGACTGAAGAATTCAGAACTCTTTGGTAACAACAAAGGGAACTTAGCGTCGTACGAAATAGGGCCATGTAGCAAACGTCCTCCTGCTCGAATTAATTCATATTTAATGCCATTTTCCACATGCCGATTTTTTCAACAGGCTAAACTCACTGCTGTATGTTGTGCTTTGGACGACTGCGATCAGCTTCAAGAATCAAGAAACAAAATCGAAGCACATAAGCCATTATACGGACCAGCTTAGAAAATCTTGATTGACGGAATATTAGTTGCAATTGCAATTAGACTCAGCGTCTGATACGCCCAGTGCACACACAACTGCACTTTTCTTCTTATAGAAGTTTTAACTTCTAACGCTATCTCAAACTGATGCAGTTGAGGCCATCGATCTTTTTCTGCCATTGAACCACAAGGAACTCACAATTTCGTTAATATCCGTTCCCCTTGAAACTTAGTCTTGACTCCAGTCGACAACTCTTGGGCTTCTGAAACTCGATTCGCGACAAATGTACCCAACGTACCCGAATCACGCTCCAACCAATATAACGTGACCTGCGAATCTGACCAGAAACGCTTTCCAGACGCTTTCTATCGTGAATTTGGTCATCGTGCTCGACACTTGTTGCCAAAGTTTGGCCAGCAAAAGTGCTGCGCAAAGCTCTAGCCGGGGTATTGTTTTTACACTAAGTGGAGCTACCCTAGATTTTGCCGTGAGCAAAGAAACGCTAACGCCTTCATTGTTGTCTGTTCGCACGTATATGCAACAACCATAGGCTTGACTTGAGGCGTCAGCAAAGCCGTGGACCTGAACACTTTGGTACAAAAGCAAACACACGTACCGAGGGATCGAAATTTTGTGAAAATCACGCAAAGTCGTGGTAAACTTGTTCCACGCAGTGTGTAGTTTCATAGGGATTGCCTCATCCCAATCTACCTTGAGCCTCCATAACTCCTGCAACAACATTTTTGCCTTAAGGACAATTGGACACAATAATCCAAAAGGGTCAAACAAACGAGAGGCTATAGACAAGATGTTACGTTTGGTTGGTTTAAGGGAGGCAAAACTATCCACGTCAAGATGATATTTAAAAACGTCCACTTGAGGTGCCCAACTCATTCCAAGCGTCTTAACCGAGCAATGCTCATCAATTTTTATACAAATTTCTCCACTGGCGTTCCTGTCACCAGACCGATACTGGCAATTGGAAGACCACTTGGCCAGTGGAAATCATCCTTCGGAGGATGCAAATGGTGTCCAGTTCTTTTAAACTGTCTGCACCTGCCAGCATATCGTCGACATAAAAACAATTTTGAATCACTTTTGCACCAACGGGATGTGATTGTGCGTATATATTTGCCAATTCGAATAACCAATGTACAGCCAGAAAGGGTGCTGACGCTGTACCATATGTAACAGTATTCAACCTGTATGCCCGTAGACCTTGCGATGTATTTTCTCTCCACAAGACAAGTTGAAAATTTCTGTCTTGCTCAGAAACATTTATCTGCCTATACATTTTTGAAATATCGGCAGTTACGGCATATTTGTTCAACCGAAAGTTGACCAACGTTGAATACAACTCCCTCTGAATCGTTGGCCCCACCATAAGTGTTTCGTTGAGCGAAACTGCTGTTGATGTTTTGTTAGACGCGTCAAAAACAACTCGAAGCTTGGTTGAGGTACTTTCAGGTCGCAGAACGCATTGATGAGGAATGTAGTAATGCTGTTCTGGAGGAGCAGACTTCAGAATGGACATATGTCCCAAATCCAAATACTCTTTGATCAAGTCATGATACATATTTTTAAGGGTTTCATCCCTTGACAGTTTGCGCTCAAGTTGCAAAAAACGCTTTTCAGCAGTTTGAAAGGACAGGCCAAGAACCTTGAAAGCGACCGGTAGTTAACCGTTGCACAGTTTTTGTGAAGTGCAATTCACAGGCCTGCTGTTCAGCTGTTTGACGGACAGCCTTCGACTTGATTGGACATTGATCCAATTCCCAAAAACGATTAACTAAAGAGTCGATAGAACAGATAGAAACTTGAGCTACTGCACTATTACTATATTGTTGCCGAGGAACTTGTCCAGTATATTTGCCCGCTACAATCCAGCATGATGGACAGCTCGGAATGTAGTTTTATTTGCCCATCGCTCAATAATCCATAAAACAATTCCGCTCCCAATATCACATCTACCTTCGCTGGCTTATAGAATTCGGGATCTGCCAACTTAATATTTTTTGGAATTTTCCAATTCAATATGAATAGAGCCTGTCCAGGCTGAGATGTGGATATCGATTTCAGTACCCAGCACTCAGCGAAAAACGTGTGGGAATTCAAACGAGATTGAACTGATGCACAAACCTTATTGTTGCTATTAGTGGTTGCCCCACCTACCATTGAGATAGCAAGGAAAGTTGGCTCGCGTTTAAGCCGTAGCCACTGTCCAGCAACACTCGTGCTGAATGCAACTGTCCGAATCTATCTTTTATATTTACGACGGCGGTAGCAAGAACGACTTGATCTGCATTACGCATGTGACCAACGTATGCCTCTGAAGTTGAGGCTTGAAGTGCAGCTGCCTCACTTTGTACTGGTGTGTTATACCTATGAAGAAAAGAGTGATGAGGCTTTGAACACACACGACACTTCGACGCCTTGCAGTTCGAAACTATGTGTCCCACGGTCAAACAGTTCAGACACATCTTTTGAGTTTTGACGTACTCATATCTTTGCATCACAGAAATAGCACTGAATGACGGACAAGAATATATATTGTGATCTGCAGACTTGCAGTAAGTGCATGCAGACGACGACCTATGCGCTGAGCTAGCACATGCAAATGAAGATTTTTGTTAAGGCTTTCTCACTTCATTGCGTACTTTTGATTTGTCACGAGTTGACTCTTCTGCAGCCAAATATTGGTACCTTCTATTTAACTGCTTAGCACAATCTTCCCAAGATGGCAGCTTATCATAATCAAGCTGCTCCTCAAAACGAGACTTAGTCTTATGGTCTACTTTAGCCATGACCATATGAATAATCACTGCATTTGAAATGTCTTTGTCGTCACCCAAAGACGACAGCGATGCATAACTCGCAGACACTGTATCTACCATCGATCTTAAACTCGACGCAGATGGTTTTGTCATGCTTGGCAAATCAAACAATTGAGCAACTGCATCAAAAAATATAAGGCATTAATTGTCGTAAACTGACTTAAGACTAGCAAGGGCCTTGGGGTAGTTACAATCTGTTAGCTGATATGGCTTAACTACACCCAATGCTTCAACTGACAAACAAGAAACTAAATGGTTGAATTTTTCAACGTTTGTTAATGATGAATCATCATCCACGAGGCTCTCGAAAAGGCACATAAAATTTCCAAACTCCGAATGTTTACCACGCCTTTTAGGCAGTTGAGATCGCTGGCTCGAATTCATTGAGTAATCATGTTGTACCTGTGTGCCGAATCGGGGCTTAATCGCATTGTTTTATGTTTTAATGTATGTACATTTATTGTTACGTAGCGATTAGTTGATAATCGAAAACAAAACAAGTAAGAAGGCTCTAGTCGGGAGAGCCCGACTAGAAGATACCCTGAACCCAGTTGCAATAAATAAATTAAATTTATGTAAGACTTTGGTATACTGACTTAGCTTTAATCGATTGTGTTTCTCCGGTGTTTCTCAACCGATTTGGACGAAATTTTCAGGAAAGTTCTATCATTACCCATTACTTCAACCCTCATTTTCATATATTCAAAATTCGATTTATTTTAGTTATTGACTTTATGTGTGTATCGGAAACCAGAATAGTTATCGATAATTTGAAGCAAACTTGTTCTGCTTATGGTATAGGAGAACTTAAATACAAAATCAGAAGTCTCGAGCTCTTGTAGTCTCTGAGATCCACGCGTTCATACAGACGGACAGACGGACAGGCAGACGGACAGACGGACATGGCTATATCGTCTTGGCTGTTGATGCTGATCAAGAATGTATATACTTTATGGGGTCGGAGATGCTTCCTTCTGCCTGTTACATACTTTTGCACAAAACCATTATACCCTTATTTACCCATTTTATGGGTTAAGGGTATAAAAAAAACACTTTGCAGCTGCACAAACACACGAACTATATGAAACGCAATAAATAGACCACCGTTTGAAACCTTAATTTTGTTTCTTGTATTGAATTTTTATTTATTCAATTTTTTAGATATGTATGTAAATATGTTGCCGTTTTGTTTATTTAAATCAAATACCCAAAGTGCCTAAAATTGAGCTGTTTCTACGTGTATGAACGTATGTACATACATATAAGTATCACAAACTTGTGATATTTTTTTGTCAACTGTGGCGACTCAACGAAGTAAAAAATTTTTAAGCTCTATTTTTGGCACGGAATACCTGGAGACTTTCTAGCGATTCAATAGAAAGTGTTCTTCCTTTATTATCCAAGGACAATCCTGATTATGCAGCGTCCAAGATGGCAAAGTCCAAAATGGCAAAAGCAGCAAATCCAAGAAGTATTTGTGTTGATTTCTCAACACACGCGAAACCTGAGCCACCAACGCGAAACAAACAAGCAAATGAAAAACAAGTAAGAAGGCTCTAGCCGGGAGAGCCCGACTAGAAGATACCCTGAACCCAGTTGCAATAAATATGTAAATTAAATTTATAATTGACTTTGGTATACTGACTTAACTTCAATCGATTAAGTTCAATATCTCCGGTGTTTCTTAACCGATTTGGAAGAATTTTTCAGAAAAGTTCTATCGTTACCCATTATTTCAACCCTCATTTTTAGATTTTCCAAATTCGATATTTTATTGTTATCGATATTATGTGTATATCGGAAACTAGAATAGTTATCGATAATTTGAAGCAAACTTGTTCTGCTCATGGTATAGGAGAACTTAAATACAAAATCTGAAGTCTCTAGCTCTTGTAGTCTCTGAGATACACGCGTTCATACAGACGGACAGACGGACAGACGGACATGGCTATATCGTCTCGGCTGTTGATGCTGATCAAGAATATGTATACTTTATAGGGTCGGAGATGCTTCCTTCTGCCTGTTACATACTTTTGCACAAAACCATTATACCCTTATTTACCCATTTTGTGGGTTAAGGGTATAATAAACCGAAGTCCCTGCTCGGGCGCCAATGAAAAATCTAATGGTTTTTAGATTTATACAACAAATTACAAAAAAAAAAAATTAGACGCGGTTATTTCTTCAGAATAGCGAATATAATTCGTGTGGTGGCTTCAAGGGTGAAATGATAATTAAAAGTAGCTTCGCCTAATACAATTACGTGGGCCACAGACGGCCACACGCAACACAAATTCGCCGTCGGCAGATTGCCGATCGGCCTAAAAGCTTACAAAGCGAAAGAGCGACTTCATGTTTTCTCTTAAACTAACTTAAGCTATGTTTACAAACTATCAATATAATTGTTCTGCTCCAACAGACAACATAACTTCTACAGCACACCACCACCAGACAGTTGGAACAATAGAAAGAAGTCATAAAACTTTTGACGAATATAATAGATTATATATCTCGGTTGATAAAAAAGACTGGGATGTATGGCTTCCATATTTCGTATATTGTTTCAACACGATCCCCTTTATGGCACATAATTATTGTCCATATGAGTAAGTTTTCGGTAAACAAAACAATTTGCCAAAACATTTCAATAAAACATTTAAATAAAACATAGAAAACTACGCTAAGGAATCAAAGTTTAGATTAGAGCAAGCGTATAAAAGAGCACGAGTAATAATAGATAAACATAAGACTAAACATAAGGAATATTATGTTAAAAAAGTTAGAGATTTTAAAGCAAACATAGGAGATAAGGTTTTATTAAAAAATGAAACTGGCCATAAATTGGATCCAAAATATTTAGGACCCTATACAGTAGTATCAATAGAAAATAATGATAACATTTTAATTAAAGACAATAAAATATAAATAAAAAATTCATAAGGATAGGTTAAAAATTTGTATTTCATAAATATTTTTAGTATGGCCGTACATAAGTACATTGCATTATTGTTGAATTGAACGTTTTTACATTAAAAAACAAAAATAAACAAATCAAAATCTTTTTAATTTTAATTAACGTTCAAAAATATATTTGCAGAAAATAATAAAATAATATACATATATAAAAATAAGTGTGTTGTGGTGGGGTGGCGCGTCAGTTCACTTTATGTAGATTTCTTGATGAAATTAGGTGCAGCTTGCAATTGTAGCAAAAATGCGGTATGCGATGGAATAAAAACACGTCTGGTGCATTCAAGTAAATATTTGCGATTGATTTTTATATAAAAAGGAACACGTGCGTAGGAACAAAAGCTTAGAATCTAAATGAAAACAAGTAAGAAGGCTCTAGTCGGGAGAGCCCGACTAGAAGGTACCCTGAACCCAGTTGCAATAAATATATTTAATTTATATAAGACTTTGGTATACTGGCTTAGCTTCCATCGATTAAGTTCAATATCTCCGGTGTTTCTCAACCGATTTGGACGAAATTTTCAGAAAAGTTCTATCATTATCCATTACTTCAACCCTCATTTTTAGATTTTCCAAATTCGATATTTTATTGTTATCGATATTATGTGTATATCGGAAACCAGAATAGTTATCGATAATTCGAAGCAAACTTGTTCTGCTCATGGTATAGGAGAACTTAAATACAAAATCTGTGGTCTCTAGCTCTTGTAGTCTCTGAGATCCACGCGTTCATACAGACAGACAGACGGACAGACAGACGGACAGACGGACATGGCTATATCGTCTTGGCTGTTGATGCTGATCAAGAATATATATACTTTATAGGGTCGGAGATGCTTCCTTCTGCCTGTTACATACTTTTGCACAAAACCATTATACCCTTATTCACCCATTTTATGGGTTAAGGGTATAAATAGTGGAACAAAAAATATGCATTGAGAGCGGAAAGTGAGAGCGGCAGTTCATGTTTATTTAAGCCTGCTTTTAGGCATGAACATACCGCCCCCTTGCAGTATTGCAATAATAAAAAAATAAAAAAAAATGGAAAGAAAAGAATGGATCAACGGCTGCAGCTTCCTGACAGCACCCAACCGAAGACGGTGCTCCTCCTTGGCTGGCAATGACGCCGGGCAGAACTACCTCTGAGTAGAGGTCAGCTCCAAGCACCATGCGCGTCATGCCCGGCTGGAACCAGTTGTCATCCACCAGCATTACGTTGTTGGTATTTGATTGAAAACGTTCAGCTATCGGGTGGCTTGGTGTACGGATTTTCGTGGGCACCACCTGGAAAATTACTTCCTTCTGGAACTCAGAGCTTCGCGACTTGAGCACTGCCGTGCATACCCCTTCAGAGCCGACACGGGTGACGGAAAAGCCAAAAGCCGTTGCCAGTGACGTGTTAATTCTGCTTAAGGGGCAGCACGGATCGACCACTGCCCGAGTGTCGAATAGTTTGGAGCCTGTGTCACATCGTAGGAGTCCGTTGGCATCACGGTGGTTTTCTGATGCGACAAAATCGACGAAAGCGAAGGGCGTGGTGGAGATCCATAAGTTCGTGGCCTGTTCGGAATGTTCGCTGGTGATGACAGGCGTGCCTCGTGCATATGGAGCAGGGTGTGATGGTCACCCTGACACACACGGCACCTGTCTTCACGTCGGCAAGTCGACTTCGAGTGCTGATGGGCCAAGCACTTGGGACAGTACTTATTTACCACCATTGCCTTCGTCGCTTCTCCGCTGAGAGTCGCACGTGGACTCCACGACAGACTCGGCAACGGAAGGAGTTTATTCTTGGCGCTCGTCTGTCCTCAACTGCGCGTTGATTATTTTTTCGGGGAGCCATCTTCGTTCCTGGTTGGTAACTAAATGGTAATGAATATAATGTATACAGGATTAGTTGGATATAATGAATACTAGAATGAACGGACGAGCACAAACAAATATGGAGTGAACGGAGTTGTTACGTAGATTAAATGTTTGGATTTTGTGCTGGAACATTTTGTTCACTAGGAAGGAGAACAAGCTTTGCTACGGGTCTCTTAACTACACCGCGTGCCGTCAGAATGTCAACGACACGTACATTCTTATCAGAGCCTGGATAAGTTTGTTGAACGCGACCTAGGCGCCATTCATTGAATGGGATGTTGTCTTTCTTAATGATGACCATATCCCCTGGCTGCAGATTTACTTCCTGCGATTGCCACTTGACCCTTTTGTGCAACTCTTTTAAGTACTCTTCCTTCCAACGGAAACAAAGTTGTTGGTTGAGAGCCTTGAGGCGCTGCCACCTGTTCAAAATGGACATGGCACTCTCCTTGATTTCGGGCTCGCATATGGAAAAAAGCGACGCTCCGATCTTAAAATGGCCAGGGCTAAGGGCTAGTAAGTCAGTCGGATCTTCTGACATGGGGGAAATTGGTCTCGAGTTAAGACATGCTTCGACTTTGGAGAGCAGCGTGGAAAGCTCTTCGAATGTGTATTTGAAAGACGAAGTAGATTTGTAGAAAAGGGCTTTAAAGCTCTTAACACCAGCTTCCCACAAGCCTCCCATATGAGGTGCACTTGCACCGCCATGATAGCTTTTGTTGGCTATAATTGGATAGAATACATTTTCGTGTCGCCTCGAGGAATTCGCGATCAAGAACCTTGGAAGCTCCGACAAACGTTGTACCGTTGTCAGAGAACATTTGCTGGAGACACCCGCGTCGTGCAGCAAACCGAGCATATGCTGCGAGGAATTTCTCTGTAGTTAGATCGGTTGTGGCTTCCAGATGTATAGCCTTTGTGCTAAAGCAAACGAAAACGCAGACATAGCCCTTGGAAATTCGACAAGCGCGGCCAGTAAAACTCTTGATGTCAAATGGTCCGGCAAAGTCAACACCCTTGTGGGTAAAGGGTCTGGAAAATGTGGTTCTTTCGACTGGTAAATCACCCATGAGTTGGGTTTGGAGTCGCTTTTTGAAGACGACACAAATCTTACAGGAATTTATTTTTGCTTTAATGAGAACCTTGACCTTTGGAATCCAAAACCTGGATCGGATAAGACGCAGCATCAGCTGATTACCTCCATGGAGTGAAATACGATGGGTGAAAGAAATGAGAAGACGCGAGAAAGAGCACGAGTACGGGATTAAAATCGGATGTCGTTCATCGTAGCTCAAGTTTTCGGATGCTCTAACCCTGCCGCTTGCTCTTATAAGTCCATTTAGGTCTAGGAAGGGGTTGAGGTTAATTATGTAGCTGGACTTAAGGAGTGGTTGCTTTTAAAGCAAGGATTTATACTCCAGCGGATACTGTGTCCTTTGAGTGTGCTTGATTAGCCTGTCTTGAAATTTAGACAGCTCCTTACTGCTGAGTTCGTTTGGAAAGATTTCGGACCCCTTCCGGCAGCGGACAATAAACCGATGCACATAGGCCAACACACGTAACGCTCTATTAAAATCGGAGAAACGCTCAAGAACGTCGGTAGAGGGGGGAGTATTCGCTACGTTAGCTTTAATGGACCGCTGCTCCAAGTTAGTCTCTAAGGAGGAGTCGGAAAAGGAAGGCCACTGATCTTGGGACAGTGTCAACCATACTGGTCCCTGCCACCACAACTTACTTTCAAAAAGTTCCTGTGGTGAGACTCCCCTACTAGCTAGGTCCGCCGGATTGTACTCAGAGCGTACGTGACCCCATGTCCCCTTGTCAGTTGCCTGTTGTATTTTTGCAACCCTATTACCCACAAAGGTAGTCCAAGTGCAGGGGGGCTTTTTCAGCCAAGCTAAGACGATAGTGGAATCTGTCCAGAAGAAGCAATCGACCTTTTCATTAATCAATTGCGGAAGGAGTGTGTTGGTCAGTTCTGCAAGGAGTACTGCACCACATAGCTCAAGGCTTGGAAAAGAAACAGTTTTGATTGGAGCAACTCGGGTCTTTGAAGTGAGGACATGAATGTAGACCTGGTTATTGGTTTCGATGCGGGCGCACAGCGATGCGCCGTATGCACGCTGTGATGCATCACAAAACCCATGATACTGCAGTTTGGCAGACGGTCGGAAATGTAACCATCTTGGAATGCGGATCTTTCCCAATATGGGGTAGCATGTTAAGAACTCCCTCCAGCGGCGATCGAATTTTTCAGGCAGCACGTCATCCCAATCTAGCTAATGGAGCCAAATTTCCCGCATGAATATTTTCGCACGCACGATGACAGGTGCCAACCATCCAGCAGGGTGGAACAGCTTCGCAATGCTTGAAAGGACGTCGCGTTTTGGAGAAAGACTTCTTCATTATCACCGACGAAGGGGAGAAGAAAAATTCATCGGAGTTGGCCTGCCATCTAATTCCTAAAGTCTTGGCGACACTGGCTTTTTCGATTTCCAGGAAGCCATCTCTTCGCAAGTGATCCTTTGGAATTTCTTTCAAAATGAGTTTAACATTCGCTCTCCATTTTTGTAATGGAAACCCAGCACTCGCTAGAGCCTTACGGAGTTCATGGATCTGCAGAATCGCATGCTCCTTGGAGTGGGCCCCAGCTAGAACATCATCCACATACATGTGCTCGGAAATAATGTTACTAGCGAGAGGGAATTCTTCTTTTACATCCAAAGCAAGCTGCTGCAATACTCGGAGAGAAGAGAGGAGCACAAGAAAGGAGCACAATTGACACCAAAGGTGACTGTGTTGAGCTCGAAATCACACAAGTCATGATTCTTGTTTCGGAACAGAATCCGCTGATATGGAGTGTGCTTGGAATGCACCATGAACTGGCGATACATCTTAGTGATGTCCGCGTTAAAAACGTATCGAAAATAACGCCACTTGAGGATTTGTACATATAGGATTCATTCAAACTTTTGCCGTTTGTTGACACACTGGATGCGTTAAACGCAACGCGAACCTTGGTAGTAGTGCTGTCTGGCTTGAGAACAGCATGGTGGGGAAGATAAAAATGTTTACAGTCAACACTTGGAGGGACTTGTCTTATGTGACCTAAGTCTATGTACTCCTGAATCACGGCGTCATATTGCTCTTTGTGAGAAACGTTTCTCTTCAAACGGCTTTCGTTCTTGAGAAACTGAGCCAACGCAATGGACCTTGAATGTCCCAACTGGATGTGATTAGGATTCCGAAAAGGGAGTGTGACGACATATCTACCATTTTCATTTCTCTTAGTGGTGCGGACAAAATTGCTTTCACATTTGGAATCTGATTCTTTTATCGGACTTAGAGGAAGATTCTCCACCTCCCAAAACTTTGTGAGGAGTGTATCTAATTGGAGGTCAGGATCAACGACAACATTTGTTTTGAATGCGCGAATGGATGAGCCAATACTTTTGGCTATTGGGCCTGTGAGAATCCACCCAAAGATAGACTCTTTCCCAAGTAACGTTCCGCAAATGTTGGATTGGGAGCCACCTAATAAGGTGGACGGGAGGATATCTGCGCCTAAAAGCACATCTATTTGCGAGCTCCTATAAAACGTGGGGTCAGCCAATTGCGTGTTGGGCATTTCCTTCAAGATGTTTTGGGGAACTGTATAAGAAGGAAGGTTACCTGCCAGATGTGGAATTACATACGCCTAAGATTCAATCGGAATTCTCGGCTTTGTTGGGGAGCCTTATAGGAAGTGACACAACTTCTGAGGCTAGGCTGCTACGGTTTGATTTTAACCACTTATTTGGGCTTGAACGGACTGGAACGGAAGCTTAATCAAGTTGAAGATTCGAGTGGTAATGAAGGTGGCTTCCAATCCTGAATCAATCAGCGCACGTGCCTTGTACATAGTACCTGCATAGCAAATGTTTACAAGGGCAGTGCCCAGCAAAACACGTTGTGTGTTTGCCGAAAAGTATGTTTGGACATTGGATTTTATGACGAACCGGATGGATTGGAGGCTGTCGCAGGAGACGCTTGAGACTGGAGGTCGCTTCGATGGAGAAGCGTGTGATGGCGACCCTTGCACACGAAACAGCTGTGTGCACTAGTGCAATCCTTAAGAAGATGGCCTCTAGCGAAGCAATTCAAACATAACTTATGCTGCTTTATTTGTGAGCATTTGTCTATGACAGACATCTGGAGAAATCGCGGACATAGGCGAATCGGGTGATTCTCTTTCGAACATAGCCGACAGGATTCAGGTTTTGCTATAAGTTTGTTCTCAAAAGTGTTCACCCTTTTTGGAGCCGCATCGTTGCGGTTGGGTCTTGAATATGCTTGACTTGTGTTTGGTTTCACGTCTTCTATAGCTTCTAGAGTGCAATAGCGTTAACTAAGAAAGGAATTTAGTTCTTGCCAAGTCGGAATCGCTGACTTAGCGGATAGGGATTATTCCCACAATGATAACGTGAGCTTTGGTAACCTTGATGAGCACAAGAAAACAAGCAAGCAATCCCAATTTTCTGTACAGATTTGAGAATGTTCAAGTCCCGTTAAACAACCTTGGATGGTGCTCTGGATGTCTTTTAAAAACGCATCTGACTCACTACTTATAACTGGCAAATTAAACAGGATTTTCAATTGACTAATAACTAGAAGCCGCTTATTTTGGAAACGCTCGTAAAGGGCTTCCCATGCGGAAGCAAAACCATCATTCGTGAGCGGCGACTTACTGACTATTGCTCTGGCTTCTCCGCCAGTCTTGGAATTAAGGTGGAATAATTTTTCCACAGGGGTCAAATTGAAGTTGTAAATGTAAATGGCTGTAAAGAGATCTCGGAAAGTTGGCCACTTTAAGTAGTCTCCATAAAAAACTTCTGTGTCCACGGATGGAAGCCTACAACCTCTGGAAACGGTGCTAGCTTGAGCAGTGCTTTGGATAGTTGCCGTGGAGGCTTGCTCAAGCTGTTCACTAAATTGAGCCGCACAAGTCTCATACACGCTGTAGCAGTAGTCATATTTTTATGGTTCGGGAACACTTTTCATATTCGATTTCGACTTTATCCCATAACGATCGTACTTGCTCAAGGCGGATTTTTAGAGTCTGTAGAGACGGAATTGTCTCGGAAGGCGTGGAGATCTTGGATTGAAAGTGACTAAGTCTGTCAGTGACTGAAATAAAATCATTTAACGCCATGATGGCGTCTACCTGTTGGACCTTGAGAGCGCACAAGGAATGTTTGTTATCTTATCTTGTTATTATGTAAGTATGTTCATGCTTGAAAAAACCGGTTTCATAAAACCAACAGATTAAATAAATATTTGTATATATGTAAAAAAAAAAAAAAAATATATGGTATATATATTTATTTATTATTTCTATCTTGTTAATATTATTAATTATTGTTTATATTATTATTTATTGTTTATGTTATTATTTATTGATGAAAATGTGAAAACTAAACGTTATCGGACTTGAAAACTTTTTGTTACGAGGAATTAGAAAAATATCGGATGCACAACTTAATTTGTGTTCTTGAATATTTTAAAAAATCTAACTAATAATGAAATCGAAAGGTTTTCTTAATATTCGTCTTCTCGATAATTCATTTGCTTGGATTTGTTGTCTGCAACAACCTGACAAATGTGCGGTGCGATATGTTTGAGTGCAGTTTAAACGAATAATCGATAAAGTGTGACGGCCCGTCACTAAATTCTAATTGCTGTATGCATAGACAAATCGCATGAAAGTACTATTATTATGCAAAGACCATTTAACATAAGGACGGTTTTTAAGAATTGTTCAAGTTAACATGCTGTAAACCAAGTCGCAACCACGAAGCGGACAGACCAACGAGTAGAAAAGTCGGTTTCCCCTAATGACAAACAGCTGCGCTTGTTTTGATTATTGCTTTTTTGTTTACAATATACTGCTGTCTTGTTGGTGTGGAGTGGTAGCTAGCTAGTTGCCTAGGCAACTAAGTCAATTCTTCTATGCGTGTAATTTTGTGTGTATGCATGTGCGTGTGCCATTCGAGAAAAGGCAAATCGTAACAACAACACGTGCTAGCTCGTCGTAGCGACGTATATCTACATGTGCATATTTAAATGCATTTGCCATGGAATTCAGTGACCTTACTTTAATATTATGAATTTCGGCAAACCCTAAACAGCCAATATTTAGATTAAATTTGGTGCATATTTTTGTATTATTTGCCTACAAAAACCTAAGAGAAATAATAAAAACAATACTTCCAAGGCAGTAAAATATTATTTTTGGTTCTGGTTGAGCATTTGCAGGAGCAGGGGAACAGGAAAATAAACAAGCGTTTAGTAAAATAGGCAGACAAATATCAGTTTTGCATTGCTGGTCATTCAAACTCTTTCTTGTTTTTAGCTTGCCATCGCATCTATCACACAGCTATGCAGCGATGCGCAAAAATGCCGAAAGTGTATTGAATAGTGTATTTGTCGAAAAAACGTAAAAAGAAAAACTAACTAAAATCTCAACGAGCAGGCCCAGCAACAATTAAGCAAACGCACATGCATAGGCATACTAACACATTTTTACCGTTCTTGCTTTCCGCTGGCCCGCCGCCTCTCCTTTAATGCACAGGCCACTGAACGCAAAGCGGAGCTGAAACAAAACAAGCAACGTGCTGGCCTATCGTAGATGAGATGCACAAATAGAACAAAGTAAAAATACCCCTTCTCACAATATTCAGTTATCGTCAACAAAAACCTGAATATATAATTTAATATATTAATAGTTTATTTCAAGTATACAAAGACAAAATACGTGTGATTAAGTGTTAGTTAATTTATTCATATAAAACTTGTCTTGTGAAAGCCCAAACTTATTGCCAAAATATAAATAAACATATAAAAAGACATTATATTAAAGTATCTCATGTTATGCTCTACAATTGCACAAGGTTCATATGAAGTCTATACCACCCTTTCTTGGTGAGCAGCAGCAAGCCGAAAAAAGCAAAAGTCTAAAATTGACGATTTCAAATCTTGCGACAACAACAAGAGAAACGAAAGTGCGTCAACATTTAATTATGCCTTGCGCTTCGCACACTTTGCAGTCAAAACAGAAAGCTAAACAATGATGGCCCACTATGAACCAGCTGGCATTGTTGCGAGTAAAGTGTGGAAACATGTAATGAAAAATACTGGCTATTCGCTGTTTCCCCAGTTGTCCGCTTCGTGGTTGCGACTCTGTTAATTAACATAACATTCCAGCTCTTAAAACCCGTCTTGTTACATTATTCGTCTATGTTATTATGGAATATAAAACAAATAATGTAGTGGAAAGTGCAAATAAATGTTAAAGGAAATATATTGCTGTTGGTGTTGGTGATTGCGCGTAATATGAGATGTAGATGTATGTGTTTACGTTATGTACTGTGCATGTATGTACAAAGCGTTTCAGTTATGCCGGCTACCGAAAATAATTTTAATTATATCTCTTTGTGCGGCTTATTTTATTGTTTATATTTCTGTAGTTTAGTCAGTTAGTTTCCTAGTTTGTGTCATGTTTAGTTTAAAGCGCAATCACCAATAATTACAATATGGAAAATCAGTGAAAATAAATTTGTAATCAATTATTTATTTTCTCAGACGGCATAAACAAGAGGAAAAAACAGCTGGAGCTGCCGATGCAACCACTTGCAGGCTGCTGAACAATGGAAAACAACAACAATTGAAACAAATGTAAGCGTAAATGACTGCGGATATAAGCAGGTTATATGTAAATGTAGGTGGATTTGTGAAATTATGTAACTTAGTGTAAGTGCTAAGCCTTAAAAAATATTTAAAAATTGTTTTGCACAAATTGTAAAATAAAAAGCGTGTTCACTGGCAATGTTTATTATTTTTCTTTTGTTAATAAATTATGACACCTTTACTAAAAGTGGAATTGGATGAAAAATAGTATGGCGGACTTGAAGCTGCGCTTTGAGTTTCTTACATATGTGCGTAAATATGTAAGTACTGATGTATGTTCGTACATACCAATATGGAGGACAGCCACTGCACTTTGCTATTCTGATATAAATTGAATGCAATTTTAGGAGATTAAGCGGACTGTATTTCGCTTTTATTGTTTTATACCCTTAACCCATAAAATGGGTAAATAAGGGTATAATGGTTTTGTGCAAAAGTATGTAACAGGCAGAAGGAAGCATCTCCGACCTGTCTGTATGAACGCGTGGCTCTCAGAGACTACAAGAGCTAGAGACTTCAGATTTTGGATTTGAGTTCTCCTATACCATGAGCAGAACAAGTTTGCTTGAAATTATCGATAACTATTCTGGTTTCCGATATACACATAATATCGATAACAATAAAATATCGAATTTGCAAAATGTAAAAATGAGGGTTGAAATAATGGGTAACGATAGAACTTTTCTGAAAAATTCGTCCAAATCGGTTAAGAAACACCGGAGATATCTAATTTTATCGATTGAAGTTAAGTCAGTATACCAAAGTCAATTATAAATTTAATTTACATATTTATTGCAACTGGTTTCAGGGTATCTTCTAGTCGGGCTCTCCCGACAAGAGCCTTCTTACTTGTTTTGGTTTGTTTTTGTTTTGCACTGCTGTCTTGTTGGTGTGCAGTGTAAGGCAACTAAGTCAATTCTTTTATGCGTGCCAAACTGAAACAAGCAATTCATCATTTTGGACTAACTTCTTCATATAAATGTATCAATTAAGATAAAATTTATTAACATACATATATTCTAATGCATTCTCGTTTTATAATTACACAAGTAACTTAAATAAATACAACAAGTAAGAAGGCTCTAGTCGGGAGAGCCCGACTAGAAGATACCCTGAACCCAGTTGCAATAAATAAATTAAATTTATGTAAAACTTTGGTATACTGACTTAGCTTCAATCGATTAAACTCGATATCTCCTGTGTTTCTCACGATGGCACTATATCAAAAGTTCCATCAATCAAATAACACCGTTCGCCCTTAATTTTCGGTATGATTTCCAATATGCTTGGCGATGCAAATACAGAGTAGGCAAAATCATCTTCCACAATTGTGTGTTTATAGAAAGGTTGGTTGTTGTGCTTGGATAAGCCATATTCCGCCAGATAAATCTTATTGTCAAAAAACTCTTTGGTTTCGACAGGTGTTGTTGGATTTTTAGGCATTTTCTCTTTTCTAATATTATAAAGTTGCCTTCGAACTTTAGGGAAGTGCACCCAAGATGAAGCTTCTCTAGAATTCTGGCATGCTTCGTCAAATATTTCTTTAACACTTTCTCTTTTTAGGCTTTTTGCTTCACATTGGGATTGACATCATTTAAAAGCTTAAGCCTTTTAATAAGGTCTTCTGGTGGCGCATGGTTATGATAGTGGTTTAAACTGAGTTGGCTGCATACATTGTTTAACAGATTAACTGTCACACCACACTTTTCTATATAACATATATAACGTGTACCACTTTTTGTTACACCACCTTTTAACTTAAATAATTGATTTTCATCAGTCAAAAATAATAATTTTGAGGTTTTTCGAAAACCAGCAACGAAAGAAAATTTTTTGTTTTGCAGCTCCATCACGTGCGACTCAGTTTAAGATCAATTCTAAACTGCCAAATTTATGAACATCAATTCAAAGCAGAGACGAAAATCAGTATGTATTCAATGTAAAACACCGAATAACTGTTAAATTACCGCTACTTGTTATCAGAGATAAGACAAATTTTGCATATTTTAAAATATTGTGGGCGTTATTGCACTTTTTTTGTGTAATAACATACGCGGACTTTATTTCACAATTTTCGTGGGCCTTATTTCAAATTTTTTTTGTAATAACGCCCGCGGGTGTTATTGCATTTTTTATACCCTTAACCCATAAAATGGGTAAATAAGGGTATAATGGTTTTGTGCAAAAGTATGTAACAGGCAGAAGGAAGCATCTCCGACCCTATAAAGTATGTATATTCTTGATCAGCATCAACAGCCGAGACGATATAGCCATGTACGTCTGTCCGTCTGTCCGTCTGTATGAACGCGTGGATCTCAGAGACTACAAGAGCTAGAGACTTCAGATTTTGGATTTAAGTTCTCCTTTACCATGAGCAGAACAAGTTTGCTTCAAATTATCGATAACTATTCTAGTTTCCGATATACACATAATATCGATAACAATAAAATATCGAATTTGGAAAATCTAAAAATGAGGGTTGAAGTAATGGATAATGATAGAACTTTTCTGAAAATTTCGTCCAAATCGGTTGAGAAACACCGGAGATATTGAACTTAATCGATGGAAGCTAAGCCAGTATACCAAAGTCTTATATAAATTAAATATATTTATTGCAACTGGGTTCAGGGTATCTTCTAGTCGGGCTCTCCCGACTAGAGCCTTCTTACTTGTTTAAATAAGAAATTTGAACTTAACTTTTTTTTTTTTTTTTGGTTGGCGTTCACCGTTGCGAGCTGTGGCGAGCGGAGTAGAGGGGATGAAATCCTGATCTTCCTTAATAAATTATTTTTAGTATCCGGCTCGAAGAACCAAAATGTTGTGGTGGGATGGCGCGTCAGTTCACTTTATGTAGATTTCTTGATGAAATTAGGTGCAGCTTGCACTTGTAACCAAAATGCGGTATGCGATGGAATAAAAACACTTCTGGTGCATTCAAGTATATATTTGCGATTGATTTTCATATAAAAAGGAACAAGTGCGTAGGAACAAAAGCTTAGAATCTAAATGAAAAATAGTGGAACAAAAAACAAAATTCATTGAGAGCGGCAGTTCATGTTTATTTAAGCCTGCTTTTAGGCATGAACAAAGTGTATTATATTTTTATTACATTAAATAATGGTTAATACACTTTTAAAATTAAAAAAAAAAATTTGTGCTAAATTTTTGTTGTAAAATTTACAGCTAGTAGGTCAAGGGATAGGCGAAAAAGAAGCAAAATACAAACAAATTAGCACACAAGAAGAATACGCTCATATGCATAAGCATATATAGACGCTTGTTTATTGTGCTGTTCCTCAAATGCTCGACCAGCACCAAAAATGATATTTGACTTCCTTGGGAGGTCTTGGCTTTAAGGTTTTTGTAGGCAAAATACAAATTCTGCACCAAATTTAATTGATAATAGTAGAGAAAGGTCAATGAATGTTATGGCAAATGTTACGTATACATTAAAATATGCCATGTAGATATACAAAGGCACTAACACACAATCATAAAAAAATTTCAAGATTCAATTGTCGGTGAAACATCTGACGTTATCAAAGCAAAAATGTCGAATATCTACCATAAAGGCAAAACAGCCACGCAGTTCACTAATGACATCGATAATCTACGAAGATTACTTGAATTACCGCGGTAGAGGCAACGGTCGAGGTAATAATATTAGCAACAATTATTACCGGAATAATGGCCAAAATAATAACAATAGTTATGGAAGAGGACGTGGAAGCTATACAGGAAACACCTGTCAACGCGGAGATAACAATTATAACAACCACCCAAGCAATTCCAATTATAGACAAAATGGTAGTGTACGACAAGCACAAGGCACGTCGGAAAACCAACAGGCCCCCTTAAGTACTCCGACCCAATAAAAACAACAGTTCACATTATCAATCTTAATTTAAATGTCTTTATTAAAATACAAAATGAACATACTGGTAGGAAGTTAACATTTTTAATTGATACAGGAGCTGACATTTCAGTCATTCAAGAAAATTCTGATCAATTTTTTGATATTGATTATGATAACATAGCCCAAATTACAGGAATTGGTAAAGGATCATTAAGCTCATTAGGTTTAGCATTCCTCGAAATGCAAACTAGTAACTTCATTATACCGCATAATTTTCATATAGTACAAAACGATTTTCCGATTCCAGGAGACGGAATAATTGGAATAGACTTCATAAAAAAAATTTAATTGCCAATTAGATTTCACTAGAGAAAGTGACTGTTTCATTCTTAGACCAAATAATATTAAACATTCGATACAAATACCAATTTTCCATAGTATCAACAACAAGTCTCTGTGCAAAGTTTAAAGTTGAATTGTTTATAAAGCAAAAAACACTAGACACAAATATGGCGCAGTCTAATTAGTATTAATATAAACATCAAATTTCAACAGAAATACAAAACTTAAATATTGTGGTATATCAATAGTTGCGCGGGAGCAAATTACAAATACGAACGCAAAGTGCATAATATACAGACATTAAAACACTCACGCATAATACAACAAAACATAACATAATTACAAAGAATACACGGCGTACAAATCGCACGAAAAACACTCAAAAACATACAAAAACACTCAATTACACTGTCAAACAAAATTAAATATATCAGCATGGCACCCATCACAAAGCGTCAGCGAGAGAACTCTGCCGGAGAGATTAAAACCAGCAAGTCCATCGATGGAGCTGCAATCCTCCAGCTCATAAACCAACGCTTTTATTTACTCCAAACTACTAAAGAGCAACACAGTTCTCCGTTCTGGTATATTAACTTATAACTAATTAACACTAAACAACAAACAATAAGAACTCCAAACATCATCTTAAAAAATACTGCTTAAGTAGATGCTTAATAGAGTTAGAATTATGAATAAAATCGAAGCGCAACTCGACTGGCAGCGAATTATAAATACTTAGTGTCCTAGAAATAGGCTCATTTACACCATAGTTGGTGCGGTGAGTGCTTAAAAAGAATGTATTAACAACCCTGAGACACTTTGATGGGGTGAAAAACATTATTAAAGAAAGCAGGTCAGGACAATCAATCCTTCCAACAATAATATCGTTCAAAAACGACAATGCCGCTATCGTACGTCTATCCTCTAAAGATGAAAGCCGCACAAGGCGACATCTATCAGTATAACTAGGTGACGGTTCACGAAACCCAAGAAGATGCAAAGCAAATTTTAAAAATTTTTTTTGTACACGTTCAAGTCTATTTATATGAATTGAGGTGTATGGACTCCAGATTAAAGAGCCATATTCAAGTTTAGAGCGCACAAATGCTGAATACAAACATATCCTTGTATACGGATCAGTAAATTGGGCCGGATTGCGTCTAACGAAAGCCAACATGGCATATGCTTTCGGCAGAATGTAATCAATATGTTTTACAAAACTGAATTTAGAATCAAAGAGGACTCCAAGGTCAAGCGATTCACCTCTGCTAGATAGAAGCGAACCACCTAACGAATAGGAAAATGTTATTGGGTTATGAGCTCTAGAATAGCGTACAAAAAAGCATTTTGAGACATTAAGTGGAAGAAGGTTTTGCAGGCACCATGAGCAAACTCTGTGTAAATCCTCCTGGAGGTCAACACAGTCAGCTGACGATTGAATAATTTTAAACAATTTAAGATCATCAGCATATAAGAGATGACATGTGTGCTTAAGGCAGGAGGAAATATCATTTATAAAAAATGTAAACAAGATGGGTCCAAGGACACTACCTTGTGGAAGGCCAGAAGGTGCAATGTAGGGCCTTGAAAATTTTCCATTAACTACCACACGATAAGAACGCGAATCAAGGTATGATCGAAACCAAACCAGAAGGGATGAGTGGATCCCTGCTTGGGATAGCTTTGCCAAAAGCGCATTATGACAAACCTTATCAAAGGCTTTAGCAAAATCTGTATAGATGTATTTGACGAGCAAGCGGGTGTGATCGCGGCGAAGGTGAGTGAGTGCGAGGAACGCATACTCACAACAAAGTTGGCCACCTTGGAGGCCAAGCTCAGTGCCCAGGAAAACGCAAGTGTTGCCACTGAGTTAAGGCTACACGGCGTGCCGCTAGCAGATGGGGAGCAGCTGCGCACAATATTTAACACACTGTGTTTTTCACTGGGTGTCACACCGGCACCGAGGCTTCGTGACATCTTTAGGGTCAGACAATCTGCAGCGACGGTTGCTGACCCCACAATATTATTCCGTTTAGACTCTGTTCACGACAAAATTAATTTTATGCGGCAGGTCTTTTTAGGCGAATTAATAAGCAACAACTTAGCCTTCAACAAATTGGCATTGAAACACGCGGTCTGGTTCCGATTTACATTAACGAACAACTAAGCAAAGACAATTACAACATATTCAAAGAAGAGATGAGAATGAAAAAACAAAAACAACTGACTGCTGTCTTTTGCCGTCGCTCACTGTCCACGTAAAGCTTACGGAGGGTGGAGAAGTAATCTGCATAGAGAGTGCACAACAGCTCTCTCAACTGCGCGCTGAAAGCTCGACGTCGGTAGCGGACGATCTTTTTCGGACCTAGCTTCTGCATATCAATTGTTGTTGTTTGTAAGTTTGTTCTCTTAAATGTTAGGTGTAATATGTTTCTCTTAATTTTAGCTTTTAAATTTTATTTGTGCTTTTCGATTTTGTTTTTTTCCCAACGCAGTTTAGGTGTGCTATTGGTAGGATTTTATTATCAACTTAGATGTCTTGCAATATGAATGTGTCCAGATCGAACAGCCAAGCAATGATTAGGGTATTAAGTAAACATAAAGCTGGTCTTAAGATATGTCACTTTAATGGTCAGAGTTTATGTAATAAGATAGAGGAGTTTCGTTTTATGTTTGTGAATTCAAATGTTGATATTGTGTGTGTATCTGAAACGTGGTTTGTCCCTGAATTAGAGAACTCGTCTATTGTTTGTCCTGGCTACAATTCATATCGTTCGGATCGTGTTTGTGACGCAGGGGGAGCTGCAATATTTGTCACAAATAGACTAAAATGTAAAGTTATATGTCGACAAGCAGTTGAGAGTCCAATAGAGTACCTTTTTATTAACATTACTAATTCTATCCAACAAGAATAGAACTATGCTATGAGAAAACAAAAGCGTACAACAGTCGCCAAGCCGAGTGAGTTTATACTCGGGCACGAAATGCGCTGGCAGAGAAAAAAGCAGCAGCAGCGCTTTGTGAGAGAGGTGTCGCCACGATTGCCTATTCCAACTGGCAGTCAGAATTTGGCCTCATGACGACTCTATATAAGTTTCATTCTTGTTGATTTTACGTCTCTGCTGTTCGACTCTGGAACCAATTACCAACAGATTTAAAAAGTACCAAGAGCGCACCTCTGTTTAAAATTGAGTTGAAAGCACACTTAAGCACATAAAACAAACAAAACTTCTAGACTTTTAAGACACAATTAATTGTTTAATAATAAAATAATAATTAAAATTATGTAATAGCATAAATATTTAATTAAAAATTGAAAAGCAAAAGCATGTTACGCATTGTGAAAAGAAAACTGCTATTGAAGAGTTAAATATAAGATAGGTTATAACATATTATATAAAGTTAATGATAAAACAATGTGACTAGTGCACTAAAATAGTATGTAATAAAACTTGTAGCACTAGAAAAAAAAAAAATTAAATAATAAAAAAAAAAAAAAAACAACAACGATAAAAAAATTGCCGGAAAATTAACGTAAACACTGAATACAACCAAATTCTAATTCCCAGTCAGGAAATAGGAGATGGAATATTTGTTGGTAATTC
The DNA here is from genome assembly GCA_030179655.1 of Scaptomyza flava. Taxonomy (NCBI): domain Eukaryota; kingdom Metazoa; phylum Arthropoda; class Insecta; order Diptera; family Drosophilidae; genus Scaptomyza; species Scaptomyza flava. Next base: position 371,589 of record JARNME010000273.1, read on the forward strand.
AATTTCAGATTCAAAAAACGCATACGTGCGAATATTAAATACAACCAACAGTAATAAAGCTTTAAATATACAAGAAATTAATTTTGAACTATTGTCCGATTATCAAATAGCAGACTCACACGACTCTAAAAGAGCAGAATTAATCATCAGTAAATTAAGAAAAAAATTTCCCACCAGACTGGTGGCACCAGTGTATAAAAAATTAATGACAGAATTATGCTCAAAATATACTGATATCTTTTGATTGGAAACAGGACCAATCACAACTAACAATTTTTACGCACAGAAATTTAGATTGAAAGATGAAGAACCAAGTTATATCAAAAACTATAGAACTCCTCATTCACAACAAGATGAAATAGCTAAACAAGTAACTAAACTCGTTAATGATAAAATAGTAGAACCCTCTGTGTCTGTGCCCGTTACTTTTAGTACCAAAAAATCATTACCGGATTCAAAAGAAAAAAGATGGCGTTTAGTAATAGACTATCGTCAAATTAATAAGAAATTGCTAGCTAATAAATTTCCACTTCCAAGAATAGATGATGTTCTTGATCAACTAGGCCGATCAAAATACTTCTCGTGCTTAGATTTAATGTCTGGATTCCACCAAATAGAACTTGAAGAAGATGCAAGAAATATAACGTCTTTTTCAACGAGCAATGGCTCTTATCGTTTCACGCGATTACCTTACGGCTTAAAAATAGCGCCAAATTCTTTCCAAAGAATGATGACAATTGCATTTTCTGGTCTTGAACCATCACAGGTATTCCTATACATGGATGACCTTATTGCAGTGATGGGCAGAAATTGACGTCCATATTATTTCTAACTCACACGAGGCAGCGCGCTGTGAGTTGGGTTTTTCGCTGCCGACTGCACGAAATCACACGTACGCCATAAGCATTGAAATCTATTTTTAGAACACGATTGTTCGTTCGTCGTCGGTTGTCGTGCCGAAGCAAGCATTAGACTTAACATTGTACTTTTAGTTGAAGGCGAACTATTGACAGGCAGGCACCACGCAGCGCATTAGCAAGAAAACTAATTTTTTACAGTGCGCTCCAAAATGTTTATGCCCGAATGGGAGAATGAATTTTTTTTCATAGAAAATAAAGATTGCAGAGCAAAATGCTTGATTTGAAATAACATTGTTTTTCGAAATGTTAAATATTTTTCAAGATGGCATTATTTATTAATAAATAATAAGCACAATGAGTAACCGTTAACTTGCAGCGTGCACTGTACTGATCACACTTCGTTTTTTCTCTGCAGCGCACGCAAATTGTGATTGTATGCGTGTGAAAACTGTGACAATATTTGTGTGTGCCCACCACTGCCTTATTGTCATCGGTTGTTCAGAAAACCACATGATCAAAAACTTGAGAAATGTTTTCGACTTATAAAGGAAAAAAACCTAAAACTACACCCTGATAAGTGTACATTCTTCATGCATGAAGCAACCTTTCTAGGTCATAAATGTACTGATAAAGGTATCCTCCCAGATGACAAAAAGTATGATGTCATTGAGAAATACCCAGTCCCTACGGATGCAGACAGCGCTAGAATATTTGTTGCATTTTGTAACTATGAAAGACGTTTCATTTAAAATTTTGCCGATTATTCTCGTCACATAACAAGATTATGTAAAAAGGATGTTAAAGTCGAATGGACTGCTGATTGCCAGCATGCCTTCGAACACCTTAATGCGGCATTAATGAATCCAACTTTACTGCAATACCCCGATTTAAGCAAAGAATTTTTCATAGTCACAGATGCCAGCAAAGAAGCATGTGGAGCAGTATTAACACAAAACTATAATGGTATTCAATTACCTGTAGCATATGCATCTCGCAGCTTCACAAAAGGTGAAAGGAATAAATCAACAACTGAACAAGAGCTATCAGCAATTCATTAGGCAATTAATCACTTCAAACCATATGTATGTGGTAGAAATTTCACATTCAAAATGGACCACAGACCGTTAACCTACTTATTTTCAATGGTTAACCCTTCTTCAAAGTTAACTAGAATGAGGCTTGATTTAGAAGAGTATGAGTTCACAGTAGAGTATCTTAAGGGCAAGGACAATCATGTAGCGGATGCGTTATCAAGAATAGCCATTCAAGAACTCAAAGACATACAAGTAAAAGTCCTGAAAGTCACTACCAGGCACCAAAGTAGACAAAAATCCTGCGCAGGAGTTAATAAAGAAGATTTGCCAATGCAATCTTTAGAAAAAGCTTCAAAGCCCAAAGTATACGAAATCATCAAAAATGACGAGGTACTTAAAGTAGTGATCTTGCATGTAAATAATATGATATGTTTCTTTAAACATGGAAGAAAAATTACTGCAAGATATGATTTATATACTAATGGAATTCTTGACTTAGGTCAGTTCTTCCAAAGGCTTGAAACGCAAGCTAGTATACATGAAATCAGCCAACTCAAAATGGCACATTGGGAAAATATCTTTGAACAGGTTTCAATTGATAGATTTAAAGAAATGGGCAATAATATATTAAAATCATCGAGAGTAGCGCTACTCAACACGGTGACCCTAATAAAAAACGAAAACGAAAAAGAAGCAATATTGTCTACATATCGTGATAAACCTATTCAAGGAGGTCATACAGGCATTTCAAAAACCTTGGCCAAGGTCAAAAGATATTATTTTTGGAAAGGTTTGTCTTAAGATATAACTGAGTACATACGAAAATGTCAAAAATGTCAAACAGCGAAAATAACAACGCATACAAAAACACCCCTTACACTGACAGAAACACTGAAAAGTTCTTTCGACAGAGTGATAGTGGACACTATTGGTCCCCTACCTACATCTGAAAATGGGAACGAGTATATAGTCACACTAATATGCGATTTAACCAAATACTTAGTAGCCATCCCAATTGCGAATAAAAGTGCAAATACTGTAGCAAAAGCAATATTTGAATCATTTATTCTGAAGTACGGTCCAATGAAGACGTTCATTACAGACATGGGAACAGAATATAAGAATTCAATTATAAATGACTTGTGTAAGTTATTAAAAATGTTGGGCTCCTCGGGCGTGAATCATGTGGGCAGCCCCAGCAAAGGCTGCCCTATGAGCAACTGCCCTGGGGTTACTGCTTTCCCGTCGTTGGGATCGCTGGTGTTTGCCACGAGCGGCCTGGAATTGAGCAACGCTTCGACATCCACCAGATACGTGCTCAACTCGTCCGGTGTCAGCTTGGCGCCGCCTGCTCCTCGCACCAGCCTGTGTTTGGCAGCTTTCACTGCTGCCTCCCACAGCCCGCGGAAGTTCGGAGCCCTCGGAGGGATAAACCTCCATTGCACCACTCTCTGTGCTGCGTACTCCTGCAGCCTCTCCTCGCTCTGGTGGAACGCTGCTTGCAGCTCCCTCAGCACGTTGCTCGCTCCGACAAAATTTGTCGCGTTGTCGCTGTACATCGTCTCCGGCAGCCCTCGTCTCCCAATGAACCTTTTGAAAACATTTAAAAAAGCGTCAGTGGACAGATCTGTTACCATTTCCAAGTGGACCGCCTTTGCCGCAATAATTTTGGCTTTTAGCGAAAACAGTGTACGCAACTTCTAACAGTTGCCGTACATGCGCTACGGGCATTGACCACCCAAATTTGCTGCCTTAATAATCCTTGGCACCAGCATTGCACCAGCATGGTAGTGCCTAAAGTGCAAATACCTGATGAAAAGACTGACGAATTCAGAACTCTTTGGTAACAACAAAGGGAACTTAGCGTCGTACGAAATAGGGCCATGTAGCAAACGTCCTCCTACTCGAATTAATTCACATTTAATACAATTTTCCACAGTCTCGTGAATAAATGGATTTAATGCTTGCAGCATTGGAGCTAATACTGCCGATTTTTTTAACAAGTTAAACTCACTGCCGTAAGTTGTGCTTTGGACGACTGCGATCAGCTTCAAGAATCCAGGTTTTCTTTCTGAAGCAGATACAGCGAGCAAATCACCTCTAAGTTGCTTGAAACAAAATCGAAGCACATAAGCCATTATACGGACCAGCTTAGAAAACCTTGACTGACGGCTTATCAGTTGCAAAATGCAATTAGAGTCAGCGTCTGATACCCCCAGTGCACACACAAATGCACTTTTCTTATCCTCAGAAGTTTTAACTTCTGACGCTATCCCAAACTGATGCAGTTGAGGCCATCGATCCTTTTCTGCCATTATAAAACTTGGGCCATTGAACCACAAGGAACTCACAATTTCGTTAATATCCGTTCCTCTTAAAAAATAAGTCTGCTGGATTAGAATCCGTTAGAACGTGACGCCACATTACTCCAGTTGACAACTCTTGGGCTTCTGCAACTCGATTCGCGACAAATGTACCCGAATCACGCTCCAACCAATATAATGTGACCTGCGAATATGACCAGAAACGCTTTCCAGACGCTTTCTATCGTGAATTTGGTCATCGTGCTCGACACTTGTTGCCAAAGTTTGGTCTGCAAAAGTGCTGCACAAAGCTCTAACCGGGGTGTTGTTTTTACACTAAGTGAAGCTACCCTAGATTTTGCCGTGAGCAAAGAAACGCCAACGCCTTCATTGTTGTCTGTTCGCACGTATATGCAACAACCATAGGCTTGACTTGAGGCGTCAGCAAAGCCGTGGACCTGAACACTTTGGTACAAAAGCAAACACACGTACCGAGGGATCGAAATTTTGTGAAAATCACGCAAAGTCGTGGTAAACTTGTTCCACGCAGTGTGTAGTTTCATAGGGATTGCCTCATCCCAATCTACCTTGAGCCTCCATAACTCCTGCAACAACATTTTTGCCTTAGTGACAATTGGACACAAAAATCCAAGAGAGTCAAACAAACGAGAGGCTATAGACAAGATGTTACGTTTGGTTGGTTTAAGGGAGGCAAAACTATCCACGTCAAGATGATATTTAAAAACATCCACTTGAGGTGCCCAACTCATTCCTAGCGTCTTAACCGAGCAATGCTCATCAATTTTTATACAAATTTCTCCACTGGCGTTCCAGTCACCAGACCGATTCTGGCAATTGGAAGACCACTTGGACAGTGGAAATCCTCCCTCGGAAAATATGTCACTAACCTGGCTGCTTCTAAACTGTCTGCACCTGCCAGCATATCGTCGACATAAAAACAATTTTGAATCACTTTCGCACCAATGGGATGTAATTGTGCGTATATATTTGCCAATTCGAATAAACAACGTACAGCCAGAAAAGGTGCTGACGCTGTACCATATGTAACAATATTTAATCTGTATGCCTGTAGACCTTGCGATGTATTTTCTCTCCACAAGACAAGTTGAAAATTTCTGTCTTGCTCAGAAACATTTATCTGCCTATACATTTTTGAAATATCGGCAGTTAGGGCATATTTGTTCAACCGAAAGTTGACCAACGTTGAATACAACTCCCTCTGAATCGTTGGCCCCACCATAAGTGTTTCGTTGAGCGAAACTGCTATTGATGTTTTGCTAGACGCGTCAAAAACAACTCGAAGCTTGGTTGAGGTACTCTCAGGTCGCAGAACGCATTGATGAGGAATGTAGCAATGCTGTTCTGGAGGAGCAGACTTCAGAATGGACATATGTCCCAAATCCAAATACTCTCTCATGAAGTCTGTTAAGTCATAAACAAGTTAGCACATATTTATATTTTAAGATATCAAATAACTGCACATAGCTATGTAAGAATCACACACAAGTTATTAACACATGTAAAACTAGGTCAAGACCATACACAATGCGCTACAATAAAACTTTAAGCAACACCAAATTATGCTCAACACACAGAATATCGCTGACTGCACAATGCATGCAATATGTCGCAACAGTAGCGGTCAGCCAACCCGGTAGTCGCTAAATATGCTATTCTGCATTGCAAGCAACTGCTGAGTACACAATAACCTAATTTTAATTGACTGTAAAACTAAGCTATTATTTTCTATAAATATTGTTACTTTTCGTTAATAAAATCAGTGTTCTTAGTACAACCTACAAAGATACATTCATTATTCTCCGCAGTCCACCTGGTTACAAGTGCCAGTTGCGACAACAATTAAGCAGTCAGTTTGTACTGGATGCTAACAATACATACATACCTTTTACAGGTACATTTTGGTGACCCCGACAAAGGACTCCTAGGAAGGATCCTCTCTACAACATATAGCTCGCTACCCCTTCGACCACACCAAACGGTTGCGAATAGAAGCGTAATCCAGCTGAGGCCGAGCGAATAAAACACTTCCACCGGGTCGGGAGTAATCAAAGAGCTATATAAAACAACATAACAAAGGTGACTCTGGTAGCTTAGTCATTGTCAACAAGGCGACAAATTGAGCACATAGAAATCACCCCTATTGGAAGATGTCCTTGATGCTCAGGAATAAATAAGACAGGAGGTATCAAGGCTTATAAAGAACACAAAAAGGACCCAGCAGAGCGGAAGGGAAAATCTGGCTGCTACCAAGCCAAGGCCAAAATCCTTGAAGAAAAGTGGACTATTTTCAAGAACAACAATGTCTTGATCAAAAACTCTAAGTTAGAGGAGTCTCACCCATACCACAAGTTCTCCGAAGAGGTTTACGATTTGGTTCAAAAAACCAGAACTTACTTCAAAGAACAAGCTGATATTGCAGATCAGTCTACCAGCAAAAGGACTGAACCAAAACCCGCCATTGCTGCAGGAATTGTGGATGCCAAAGAAAACACAAATGCCAAGCTAGTTGCATTGTGCCAAAGGTGCAAAAGGTGATGATTGCGTCAATCAATCGCGCCCTGCAACACAAGCCTGTCAATGCGGACATTATTAAGTCATTATGGGCAAAAGCTCAAGAGTTCTATTTCCAAATATACGAGGAATTTGAGGACCCAGAAGAGAGTGGCTACAATGCCACCGAGTATTTAAAGGCAGAGGCTGATGTTCGGAATGCGCTTACCAGCAGTTCAAGCAGTGAGTGCACTGATAACATCAACTTACCACGAATTTCCATTCCAAAATTTAATAGTGATACGCTTAAATGGGCGCAATTCTTCGATATGTTTCCGTGTATGATACATGAAACAAAAATGCCAACCATACGCAAGATGTGGTATTTAAAAACCAGCGTAGTCGGAAAAGCGGAAAGATTAATCCGTCACATCGATCTAAGTGAAGAGAACTATCTCTACGCATGGGAAATCTTAGTAGATGCCTACAACAATCCTAGAGACATCGCATCTAGGGTTTTAAATCGCCTCTTACTGCAACAAACCTGCAGCGACGATGTGAAGTCCTTAAAGGAGCTCCACATCACCACCATAGAGTCATTAGCCTCACTGAAGGGAATCGGGATTGACATCTCAACTTGGGATCCAATCATCATTGCCATCCTCAGAAACAAGTTGGATGGTACAAACAAAACACGCTATGAACAATCATTGGGTAGTACAAAGGAAATCCAGCCACTGGACACCATGCTCCAGTTCCTCGAACAGCGAGTTAGGGTCATGGCTACTGGAAAAAAGGCACCTGGAATCTTTAAAAAGGATTCAAAGAATGCGACATGTGCATCATCTTCAGGTGCACAAAAGGAATGTCTTTTCTGTAAAAAGACAAGTCATTATTTATCTAAATGTGACGAATTTCGCGCAAAATCTGTCAGCGAGTGCTTAAATTGGGTGCAAAGACAAAGGTTATGCGTCAACTGCTTTAAAAATGACCATAAAACAAAGGCATGCACAAGCAACTTCAGCTGTTTTAAGTGCAACAAAAAGCACCACACTCTAGTGCATTTGGAAAATGTTGTCTCATCAGCAGCAGCAGAGCCATTATCACAAGTTGTGGCATCCGCAAACAACCACAACTATAACTTACTTGCAACAGCAAAGGTAGCTGTTCAATCAACTAACGGACAACAAGCTCCATTCAAGGCTCTACTGGACTCTGGATCACAAATCAACGTTGTTTCCGAAAGACTTGTGACAATGTTGGGACTTAAGCGTCATGACACAACACTCCGGATTGAGGGCATCGGAGGACAGCCAAGAGTCAGCAAGGTTCGAGTGAATGTCCTAGTTAAATCATTGCACAGCAATGTTACGATGCGATTGGAAGCATTCGTATTACCGCATATAATTTCGGATCAACCTGCCCAGTCGATCAACACGGCCGATTGGGGCATGCCGAGCAAGTTACCACTTGCTGACCCGTACTTCAGCAAACCAGGCAAAATCGATCTGTTGATTGGAGCAGAGCATTATTACTCAATACTGCTCGCTCAGCAACACAGAATATTACATTCTGGACCAATTATGCAAAAGACCGAATTCGGTTGGATTGTTGCAGGAAAAGTTAAGGCAGCAAATGAATCATCAGTCATTTGTGCGGCAGCAACTAATGAGGAAACTAATGAACTATTAGAGCGATTTTGGACACTGGACAACATGGAAACAGCAGAGAAACACCGAACACCTGTTGAGGCCCATTGCGAAAAGCATTTTTTGGAGAATTTGCAGTTAGCAGTGGACGGCCGACTCATTGTGAAGCTTCCATTTTCTGAACACTATTCAGCCCTGGGAGATTCCATGGGGATTGCGACAAGACGATTTTTATCTTCGGAGCGCAGAGCTTCTGCAGATACTTGGAAGCAATATGCAGCGTTCATGTCAGAATATGAGGATCTAGGACACATGAAAGAAGTGTCACCACAACAGATTCCCAGAAGTCATTACTTCATCCCTCATCATTGTGTGCAAAAATCAGATAGCAGCACTACAAAGCTACGAGTAGTTTTTGATGCATCCTGCAAGACATCGACAGGAAAGTCACTTAACGACATATTGCATGTAGGACCCACGGTGCAAAGTGGCCTAATGTCAATCTTGTTAAGATTCAGAACACACAAATATGTGTTCACTGCGGACGTTGAAAAAATGTACCGCCAGATTTGGATCAATCCAGAGAACCAATTCCACCAGATGATTGTTTGGAGGAACAATCCCAAGGAGCAGCTAAGGTACTATAGACTCAAAACAGTTACATACGGCACGGCCTCAGCTCCATTTTTAGCAACAAAGTGTCTGAATCACTTGGGCGCAACACACATGGACAAATCACCAGTAGGAGCCACTAAATTAGTAAATGACTTCTACGTAGACGACTGCCTCACAGGAGCAGACTCAGTCCAAGAAGCGGTCCAAATTCGAGAAGTATTGTTAAAGATCCTGCGTCCCTGTAGATTTAACTTACGAAAATGGTGCTCGAGCAACGAGCAACTGTTGCAAGGGATACAAAAGGACGACATTGCAAGCGAAGTAAACTTCGAGGACACAGTGGAAAGTTACAGAATCAAGACATTGTGTCTTATTTGGATGCCCAAAGGAGACCAACTTTGTGGCCACGCTCAGAGCAGCACAGCTACGAAAATAACTAAGCGTGTCGTTTTCTCTGAGCTGGCACAAATCTTCGATCCCCCAGGCTTATTCGCTCCCGTCGTTGTGAAAGCCAAAATCTTCCTGCAACGACTCTGGGAAGACAAACTCGACTGGGATGACGAATTACCCACATCCCTTCAGAATGACTGGAAGGACTATCGAGAGGACTTGAAGGCCCTTAATTCGATGCAAATTCCCCGACATTTATACCACGGAAAGATTCCAGTCACAAAGGAACTGCACACATTTGTGGATGCATCGGAACGCGCTTATGGCGCAGCAATATACGTTCGCGCAACGTACAAGAATAAACAAATTTCTGTGCGGTTGTTATGCTCAAAATCTCGAGTAGCCCCAACGGCAAAGCAGTCACTCCCGCGACTAGAACTTTGTGCTGCACTATTGGGTGCTGAGCTCGCGGACACAATTCGACGGGACCTCAACTTGAACTCCAACACAGTACCAGAATACTTTTGGTCAGATTCTACGGTCGTCCTGTCATGGATCAATGCAGCTGCCTCCACATTCCATACATTTGTGGCCAACCGGATAGCTAAGATCCAAGCACTAACAAGCCAAAATCAATGGCGTCATGTGTCATCCGCTAACAACGCAGCGGATGTTCTTTCAAGAGGAATATCTGCACGTAGATTACCTGAGCATTATTTATGGCTATATGGACCACTGTTCCTGCATGGGTCTCCAGATAAATGGGCAACCATACCCAACATCATTCCGAGCAAGCTGGAAAGGAAAACAAAACATATAAGCCTGGCAATATCCCCATCTACAATAGGTGAGGAATTGTACACTTGCAGACACAGTCATTCGTTCCACAAGTTACAACGCATTGTAGCTTACATGTTACGCTTCTGCTACAACAAACAGAGATCAGCAACTGTCACTCTAAGCGTCGAGGAATTGAATTACGCTCGCAACTTAATTTTGAGGACAATACAACAAGGATCCGATGGACTTATACGAGTTGGTGGCAGATTGGATCAAGCCCCACTCCCTTACAATGCAAGGCACCAGATTCTGCTGCCCTACAATGATCCAATAGTAAAAATGCTGTTGAAAGATCTGCATGATGACAATATGCATTACGGTGCCCAAGCCTTACGAGCAACCGCTAGACAACAATATTGGATCCTCAACGACAAAACAATGTCAAGGAATATCATTCACAATTGCGTGACATGAAACAAGGCAAGGATCAAGTTAATGAACCAAATTATGGGTAATTTGCCAGACGATCGAGTAACACCAACACGCCCATTTCTTACAACAGGCGTAGATTACTGCGGGCCAATCTGGATTCACCACAAACTTCGAGGAAAAAGACCAGACAGGGTATACATAGCCGTATTCTGCTGTTTCTCTACAAAGGCGGTTCACCTTGAACTGGTAAGCGATCTGACCACAAACGCCTTTTTGGGAGCGTTGCGACGCTTCTTAAGTCGCCGTGGCAAATGTCAAACAATTCGTTGTGACAATGCAACTAACTTCGTCGGAGCAAACAACCAGCTGAAGGAACTGGAAGGATCAATATTTGGCGAAAAGAGCCAAGCCGAGATCATCAATCAGTGCAACAAAAAACAAGTTGCCTTCAAATTTATTCCACCACGCGCGCCATCGTTTGGAGGGCTATGGGAGGCTGCGGTCAAGTCTGCAAAAAGACTTTTGGTCACAACAACCAATACCGCATCTCTAACATTTGAAGAATTAAATACGGTGATTATCGAAATTGAAGCAATCCTCAATTCGCCATGCTGGTGCTAGTCAAAGAAGACAACATACCTGTGATGAGTTGGCCTATGGGACGCATTGTCAAAACATATGTAGACGATTGCCTGACCGGCACCGACACAATCGCAGAAGCGAAACAAGTTCAACAATAACTAAACAAAATTCTTCAGCCATCGGGATTCAAGCTAAGAAAATGGTGTTCAAACAATGAACAAATATTGGAGGGAATTCCAAAAGAAGACACAGCTAACGACGTACAGCTCGGAGAAACACTGGAACAGCACAGTGTAAAAACATTAGGCCTTATTTGGACGCCCAAAACGGATCAACTTGGCGGTCGAACTCACAGCAGTGCAGCAACAGTCATTACAAAACGTGCAGTCTGCTCGGAGCTGGCACAGATCTTCGACCCACTAGACTTGTTCGCTCCAGTCGTAGTAAAGGCAAAAATTTTCATGCAACGCCTCTGGGAATTAAAGCTCGATTGGGACGACGAGTTACCTACAAGTCTTCAGAATGATTGGAAGGAGTATCGAGACGAGTTGCATAGCCTTAACTCAATGCGAATCCCAAGGCACGTTTATGATGGTAAGACTCCGATAACGAAAGAATTACACGTCTTTGTTGATGCGTCGGAACGTGCAAATGGCGCTGCAGTGTATGTACGTGCAACGTACAGAAACAAACAAATATCTGTTCGGCTACTATGTTCAAAGTCTCGAGTGGCTCCAACAGCAAAACAGTCACTCCCTCGACTAGAGCTATGTGCTGCACTATTGGGTGCAGAGCTTGCTGAAAGGGTTCGACGCGATCTAAGCCTCGACAGCAACACAGTGCCAGGATACTTTTGGTCAGATTCTACGGTTGTCCTTTCATGGATCAACGCAGCTGCCGCCACATATCATACATTTGTGGCAAACCGAATAGCGAAAATGCAGGCCTTGACAAGCCAGACTCAATGGCGGCATGTATCATCGGCCAACAATGCGGCAGATGTACTCTCAAGAGGAATATCGGCACGAAAACTACATGAGCACAACTTATGGTTGTATGGAACACTATTTCTGCATGGCTCTCCAGACAAATGGTCAGCCTTACCCAGTATCACCCCCAGCAACCTGGAAAGGAAAACGATACATATAAGTCTCGCAATATCTCCATCTACAATAGGTGAAGAATTGTACACTTGTAGACACAGCCATTCATTTCACAAGTTACAACGCATTGTGGCTTACATGTTACGCTTCTGCTACAAAAATACAGACCAGCAACTGTCACTCTAAGCGTCGAGGAGTTGAATCACGCTCGAAACGTTATTTTGCGGACATTACAACAAGTGGTATTTGACATGCAACAAGGCAAGGCCCAAGTTAATGAACCAAATTATGGGTAATTTGCCAGCCGATCGAGTAACACCAACACGCCCATTTCTTACAACAGGCGTAGATTACTGCGGGCCAATCTGGATTCACCACAAACTTCGAGGAAAAAGACCAGACAAGGTATACATAGCCGTATTCTGCTGTTTCTCTACAAAGGCGGTTCACCTTGAACTGGTAAGCGATCTGACCACAAACGCCTTTTTGGGAGCGTTGCGACGCTTCTTAAGTCGCCGTGGCAAATGTCAAACAATTCGTTGTGACAATGCAACCAACTTCGTCGGAGCAAACAACCAGCTGAAGGAACTGGAATCAACAATTTTTGGGGAGAAGGCACAAGCGGAGATCATTAATCACTGCAACAAAAAACAAGTTGCCTTCAAATTCATCCCGCCACGAGCGCCATCCTTTGGAGGCCTATGGGAAGCTGCAGTCAAGTCGGCAAAGCGACTGTTGGTAACGACAACCAACACGGCGACCCTTACATTTGAAGAACTTAACACGGTGATCGTCGAAATCGAAGCTATCTTGAATTCACGCCCAATAACCCCGATGTCAAATGATCCTACGGACACCACAGCTCTCACCCCAGCGCATTTCCTGATTGGTGAAACACTAACGGCTCCACCCGATGTCAACGCCGATCGCGAAGAGAAATCCCTACTGAAACGTTGGGAGTTAGTATCCAGAATTAAGCAAGGATTCTGGAAGCACTGGTCAGAGGAATACTTGCAAGAGTTACAAGAGAGGCACTAGTGGAAAACCGTAAATCCCAATATCAAGGAAGGCATGCTGGTCCTTATCAAGGAAGACAACATTCCGGTGATGAGCTGGCCTATGGGACGCATTATAAAGACATATCCAGGAATGGATAACCATGTACGAGTGGTTGACGTAAAGACAGCCTCAGGCATTTACAAGCGCGCCATCAACAGGCTGGCGCCGATCTTTCCGGAAGAAGCGGCCAAAAAGCGACCTATAATGGAAGAAGAGGATACGGATAAAAAGGATACGCCGGCTGCTCAACGGAGACGGTTAATGTCGCCAACCATAACTTCCTCCTTGCTAATTCTGCTTCTAATGCTACCTCTGGTACTTACACAGTCAGTATCGGTGACAAGGTTCGACACGAAACCAGGAGTATATTATGAAAAAATTGGTACAACGATGAGAGCAATATCCGACTGGACCAAAGCTATTTACTATGAATTGGATCCATACTGGAGAGACATGAACACGTTTAATTCAGGCATCAAGGAGTTCCAGTACATATGCCCAGAATTAAACAACAACCACACATGTGACGCAATATCACAGCACTATCGACACTTGTATGATGAATTACAAATGGCAAACGGTCTCATGCAACATACTCGGAAACGCCGCTCCCCATTTGATGCAGTGGGTAATATTGCGAACAGTCTGTTTGGAGTCTTAGACTCCGACAATGCCAATAAAATGACTTAGGTCATAGAGAAGGTGCAAAAAAACGAGGAATTTCTACTGACACTGCTGAGTAACCAAACCTCAGTACTTGACTCAACCATTAACGTTGTTAAGAAAACAAGGACAACATCGGACAAACGTCTAAAACTACTTGAACAACAAGTAGCCGCCATTAGCCAAAGCAGAGGAAAGTACACTGGCGCACGTCTTACGGAAAACTACGTGGCATTGACAACTCAATTGACATTGCTAGCAGCATCTCTTCAGCGCATGCAATCCGAAATAGTGGACGTACTAACTGGAGTTCACCACCATATAATAAGCCCAATGTTGATCTCCCCTAAACAATTAAGGGATCAGTTGGATCAAATACGGGATCATTTGCCACCAGATCAAATGGTACCCGTGACATCATCCAATGTAATTCAACTATACAGAATTATGCGAGCAGAAGGCACAGCCACCGACACTCATGTGATATTAAGAGTAATATTACCCCTAGTGTCAACATCAATACTCGAGCTATTTAATATGTTGCCAATTCCAGTGTGGAACACAACTAGTTGGAAATTGTTTGAACTCAAAACACCTATTATAGGTGTAAACAACCACAGAGATCAATTCATGGGACTTACACAAGATGATCTACACCGCTGCCGTACAATACGCATCGAAAAATACATATGCTTTGATCATCAAGCTGTGTTTGATGTAAACAACCGATGTGAATTTCAACTGTTCACCAACAAGACACCAACGACGTGTCACGTAACTTACCGAACAACCAAAATGGTATGGGAAAAAACACAACAGCAGAACAACTGGATCTTCGCAACACATTCGAAAGTAGAACTTCAAGCAGTTTGCAACGGAACACCGTCAACTATCCAACTACAAAACAGTGGACTACTGTCGCTATCACCTGGCTGTACTGCACGCAACACAGACATTAGCATCAATACCTTTGGCACTGTCACGAGTCAAATAAGACAAGGCTACGCCCGCTTTGGTGACATTATCCAACCAAACATAACAAAGGTACCAGAGACAACTCTCAACATCTCGGATTACAACGCACAAGACGACAAGGATCTAGATGAACTACAGGTAAAATTGGCAACACTCAACAAAGAAGAGCTGCCCAACCAAATAAGCTCGGTCCAACATCATCACATAGCCGCTTACGCTGCACTAGTGATATCTGTCATAATACTATGTGCATATGCAATGCGGACGCAACGACGATGGACTTGTCCACCCACAGCCACTAGGACCGAAGCAGTCAACCCGTCCGAACCTTCAGCATCCCCAAGACGGATTTAGAGGATGGTTGAAAACCGTTTCAACGGCCGGGAGAATGTTAAGTAATAAACAAGTTAGCACATATTTATATTATAAGATATCAAATAACTGCACATAGCTACATATGTTAGAATCACACACAAGTTATTAACACATGTAAAACTAGGTCAAGACCATACACAATGCGCTACAATAAAACTTTAAGCAACACCAAATTATGCTCAACACACAGAATATCGCTGACTGCACAATGCATGCAATATGTCGCAACAGTAGCGGTCAGCCAACCCGGTAGTCGCTAAATATGCTATTCTGCATTGCAAGCAACTGCTGAGTACACAATAACCTAATTTTAATTGACTGTAAAACTAAGCTATTATTTTCTATAAATATTGTTACTTTTCGTTAATAAAATCAGTGTTCTTAGTACAACCTACAAAGATACATTCATTATTCTCCGCAGTCCACCTGGTTACAAGTGCCAGTTGCGACAACAATTAAGCAGTCAGTTTGTACTGGATGCTAACAATACAAACACACCTTTTACAGGTACAAAGTCATGATACATATTTTTAAGGGTTTCATCCCTTGACAGTTTAAGCTCAAGTTTCAAAAAACGCCTTTCAGCAGTTTGAAAGGACAGGCCAAGAACCTTGGGATCGGTCTTAAAGGGAAGATTAACTTGAAAGCGACCGGTAGTTAACCGTTGCACAGTTTTTGTGAAGTGCAATTCACAGGCCTGCTGTTCAGCTGTTCGTCGGACAGCCTTCAACTTGATTGGACATTGATCCAATTCCCAAAAACGATTAAAGAGTCGAGAGAACAGATAGAAACTTGAGCTACTGCACTATTACTATACTGTTGCCGAGGCACTTGTCCAGTATATTTGCCCGCTACAATCCAGCCGAGCAATGTATTTTGCATGATAGGCAGCTCGGAATGTAGTTTTATTTGCCCATCGCTCAATAATCCATTAAACAATTCCGCTCCCAATAGCACATCTACCTTCGCTGGCTTATAGAATTCGGGATCTGCCAACTTAATATTTTTTGGAATTTTCCAATTCAATATGAATAGAGCCTGTCCAGGCTGAGATGTGGATATCGATTTCAGTACCCAGCACTCAGCGAAAAACGTGTGGGAATTCAAACGAGATTGAACTGATGCACAAACCTTATTGTTGCTATTAGTGGTTGCCCCACCTACCATTGAGATAGCAAGGAAAGTTGGCTCGCGTTTAAGCCGTAGCCACTGTCCAGCAACACTCGTGCTGAATGCAACTGTCCGAATCTATCTTTTATATTTACGACGGTGGTAGCAAGAACGACTTGATCTGCATTACGCATGTGACCAACGTATGCCTCTGAAGTTGAGGCTTGAAGTGCAGCTGCCTCACTTTGTACTGGTGTGTTATACCTATGAAGCAAAGAGTGATGAGGCTTTGAACACACACGACACTTCGACGCCTTGCAGTTCGAAACTATGTGTCCCACGGTCAAACAGTTCAGACACATCTTTTGAGTTTTGACGTACTCATATCTTTGCATCACAGAAATAGCACTGAATGACGGACAAGAATATATATTGTGATCTGCAGACTTGCAGTAAGTGCATGCAGACGACGACCTATGCGCTGAGCTAGCACATGCAAATGAAGATTTTTGTTAAGGCTTTCTCACTTCATTGCGTACTTTTGATTTGTCACGAGTTGACTCTTCTGCAGCCAAATATTGGTACCTTCTATTTAACTGCTTAGCACAATCTTCCCAAGATGGCAGCTTATCATAATCAAGCTGCTCCTCAAAACGAGACTTAGTCTTATGGTCTACTTTAGCCATGACCATATGAATAATCACTGCATTTGAAATGTCTTTGTCGTCACCCAAAGACGACAGCGATGCATAACTCGCAGACACTGTATCTACCATCGATCTTAAACTCGACGCAGATGGTTTTGTCATGCTTGGCAAATCAAACAATTGAGCAACTGCATCAAAAAATATAAGGCATTAATTGTCGTAAACTGACTTAAGACTAGCAAGGGCCTTGGGGTAGTTACAATCTGTTAGCTGATATGGCTTAACTACACCCAATGCTTCATCTGACAAACAAGAAACTTAATGGTTAAATTTTTCAACGTTTGTTAATGATGCATCGTCATCCACAAGACTCTCGAAAAGGCACATAAAGTTTCTAAACTCCGAATGTTTACCACTAAATTTCGGTAGACGCATTTTAGGCAGTTGAGATCGCTGGCTCGAATTCATTGAGCAATCATGTTGTACCTGTGTGCCGAATCGTGGCTTAATCGCATTCATAAACAACGCTTTCGTTACTACACACAAATCCTCTAACGGCCCTCTGCTTTCGTTAGCTGGATTTAAGCTGTCCAGCTCTGCCTGTAAAGTCATAGCTTTTTCAAAATATCCTTCTAATAATTCTAATCGACATGCAAGCTCTGTTTTGTCGGATGAGATTTTTTTTTAATTTAAAGGCTCTTTGCATGCGAGCAATGTCAGCACTAACTTGATCAAACTTCTGCAAACATAATGTTAACTTAACATTAGACTTAGATGCTGCTGGCTTTTCGAGTGACAGTTTATCTGATTCAGACATATTTAAGCTGACTAAAAACAACCTTTAACAAACGCAGACAAACCAATGTATAGAATAAATGCAAGCACACGCAAAGAGCGAAGAAAGGTTAACGAACGAGTGAACAATCAGGGGTTAATGCACAAAAATGTTTATCAAAAGTTTGTGTGTATGTGCGAGTGCAAACATATGTTTTATATATGTACATTTATTGTTACGTAGCGATTAGTTGAGAAGCGAAAACAAAAAACACTTTGCAGTTGCACAAACACACGAACTATATGAAACGCAATAAATAGACCACCGTTTGAAACCTTAATTTGGTTTCTTGTATTGAATTTTTATTTATTCACTGTTATGTATGTATGAAAATATGTTGCCGTTTTGTTTATTTAAATCAAAAACCCAAAGTGCCAGAAATTGAGCTGTTTCTACGTGTATGAACGTATGTACATACATATAAGTATCACAAACTTGTGATATTTTTTGTCGACTGTGGCGACACCACGAAGTAAAAAATTTGTAAGCTCAATTTTTGGCACGCAATACCTGGAGACTTTCTAGCGATTCAACAGAAAATGTTCTTTCTTTATTATCCATGGACAAACCTGATTATGCAGCGTCCAAGATGGCAAAGTCCAAAGGGGCAAAGCAGCAAAATCCAAATTATGCAGCGTCGAAAATGGCACAGTCCAAAATGGCAAAAGCAGCAAATCCAAGAAGTATTTGTGTTGAGTTTTCAACACACGTGAAACCTGAGCCACCAACGCGAAACAAACAAGCAAATGAAAAAATAAACCGAAGTCCCTGCTCGGGCGCCAATGAAAAATCTAATGGTTTTTAGATTTATAAAACAAATTAAAAAAAACAGGTGGAAACGTTGCAGTCGGACGGAACCGACTGCGGTATACTCGATACCAGTATTAAAAATTTTGATGCCCATCCATGTGGGATGTCAATTGCTATCTTCATACCAAATTTGGTGACTCTAGCTCGAAGTTTGTATAAAGTGGGGAAAGGGGGGCTGGGGGCGGTATGGGTGGAATTGCATCCAAATTTTTGATGCAGATCTTTGTGTAATGTCAATTGCTATCTTCATAACAAATTTGGTGACTCTAGCTCAAAGTTTGTAAAAGTGGGGAGAGAGGGGCTGGGGGCGGTATAGTTGGGCGTGGCATTCAAATTTTTGCTGCAGATCTATGTGGGATGTCAATTGCTATCTTCATACCAAATTTGGTGACTCTAGCTCGAAGTTTGTAAAAGTGGGGAAAGGGGAGCTGGGGGCGGTATGGTTGGGCGTGGCATCCAAATTTTTTCTGCAGATCCTTGTGGAATGTCAAATGCTACCTTCATACCAAATTTGGTGACTCCAGCTCAAAGTTTGTATAAAGTGGGGAAAGGGGGGCTGGGGGCGGTATGGTTGGGCGTGGCATCCAAATTTTTGCTGCAGATCCTTGTGGAATGTCAAATGCTACCTTCATACCAAATTTGGTGACTCTAGCTCGAAGCATGTAAAAGGTGGTGAGAGGGGGGCTATGGGGCTTGGGGCGGTATGGGTGGGCGTGGCATTCAAATTTTTGCTGCCGATCCATGTGGGATGTCAATTGCTCTCTTCATACCAAATTTGGTGACTCTAGCTCGAAGTTTGTATAAAGTGGGGAAAGGGGGGCTTGGGGCGGTATGGTTGGGAGTGGCATCTAAATTTTTGCTGCAGATCCTTGTGGAATGTCAAATGCTACCTTCATACAAAATTTGGTGACTCTAGCTCAAAGTTTGTATAAGGTGCGGAAAGGGGGGCGGAATGGATGGGCTAGGCTCCAAAACTTTGATGCAGATTGTTGGGGGTCGTTGCCAGCTATCTTCCTACCAAATTTGGTGGCTCTAGCTCCACTACTCTGGAATATACACGCATTCCCGTTTTTGACGAAGCGTTGGGGCAGATGGGGGTGGCTAGGGCAGTATTGGTGGGCGTGGCATCCAATTTTTTGATGCAGTTTTTTTGGGGTCATCATCATCTATCTTGGCACCAAATTTGGTGACTCTAGCTAAAAAACTGTGGGAGATATAAGCTTTTCTGATTTCTAAATGCGGGGGGCTGGGGGCGGGATGGGTGGGCGTGGCTCCAAAACTTTGATGCAGTTCTTTTGGGGTCGTTACCAGCTATCTTCCTACCAAATTTGGTAGTTCTAGCTGTAAGGATGTGCGAAATATGTGGATTTATCGGTTTTGAGTTATCGAATTTATCGATTTGCCAGCCCCCCAGTTATCGTAGAACCCCCATCTTGACACTTTAATTTACTTTCCCATAGATAAAGAGAATTGGAAAGTTTCAAGTCTCTAGCTTGAAGGGTGTGGAAAAAAGTTGCGAACATACAGACGGACGGAAGGACCTTCGGTATCGAGTATAAAAAATGAGACGCGGTTATTTCTTCAGAATAGCGAATATAATTCGTGTGGTGGCTTCAAGGGTGAAATGACAATTAAAAGTAGCTTAGCCTAATACAATTACGTGGGCCACAGCCGGCCACACGCAGCGCAAATTCGCCGTCGGCAGATTGCCGATCGGCCTAAAAGCTTTCATAGCTAAAGAGCGACTTTATGTTTTCTCTTAAACTAACTTAAGCTATGTTTACAAACTATCAATAAATATAGTTTAAAAAAACTAAAAAACACGCTTTTAGAGCATATCAAACTAAAAAGTTAAAAATAATTTTTCAAATAAGCTTAAAACAATAATAAATGATAAATACTAGCATTATTGTAAAAAAAAGCGTTGGGCGCTCGACGTACGAGAAGTATGGACAAAGCGCCCCACGCTCTTTTTTACAATAATGCTAGTATTTATCATTTATTATTGTTTTAAGCTTATTTGAAAATTTATTTTTAACTTTGTAGTTTGATATAATCTAAAACGTGTTTTTTAGTTTTTTAAACTATATTTATTTTTCACTTTTTAGTTCGATGTATTATAAAAGCGTATTTTGTAGTTTTTTTAAACTATATTTATTTTTTAATTTTTAGTTCTATTAATTATTAAAAAAAAAAAAAATTGTAAGTTCTAGTGAACATGAACATGGTGCAGACTTAAAAAAAAAAAAAACAATTTTTTTTTCGGCCGTGGACGGGATTATAACCCACGATCGGTGAGTCCGGGAGCGAAGACCCGCGCCTTAGACCGCTCGGCCAACGAACGAACTTGAGGAAGTGGGATATACTGACAGTAATAAGCCACTTGCTTTTAGTCCAAAGGAGGGTTACATACATACAAACATACAAGTGAAGCTAATATAATAATTAATATAATTGTTCTGCTCCAACAGACAACATAACGTCTACAGCACACCACCACCAGACAGTTGGAACAATAGAAAGAAATCATAAAACTTTTAACGAATATAATAGATCATATATCTCGGTTGATAAAAAAGACTGGGATGTATGGCTTCCATATTTCGTATATTGTTTCAACACGACCCCCTCTATGGCACATAATTATTGTCCATATGAGAAAGTTTTCGGTAAACAAAACAATTTGCCAAAACATTTCAATAAAACATTTAAATAAAACATAGAAAACTACGCTAAGGAATCAAAGTTTAGATTAGAGCAAGCGTATAAAAGAGCACGAGTAATAATAGATAAACATAAGACTAAAAATAAGGAATATTATGTTAAAAAAGTTAGAGATTTTAAAGCAAACATAGGAGATAAGGTTTTATTAAAAAATGAAACTGGCCATAAATTGGATCCAAAATATTTAGGACCCTATACAGTAGTATCAATAGAAAATAATGATAACATTTTAATTAAAGACAATAAAATAAAAATAAAAAATTCATAAGGATAGGTTAAAAATTTGTATTTCATAAATATTTTTAGTATGGCCGTACATAAGTACATTGCATTATTGATGAATAGAACGTTTTTACATTAAAAAAAAAAAAATAATAAACAAATCAAAATCTTTTTAATATTAATTAACGTTCAAAAATATATTTGCAGAAAATAATAAAATAATATATATATATATTATATATATAATGTGGTGGGGTGGCGCGTCAGTTCACTTTATTTAGATTTCTTGATGAAATTAGGTGCAGCTTGCAATTGTAGCAAAAATGCGGTATGCGATGGAATAAAAACACGTCTGGTGCATTCCAGTATATATTTGCGATTGATTTTCATATAAAAAGGAACAAGTGCGTAGGAACAAAAACTTAGAATCTAAATGAAAAATAGTGGAACAAAAAAATGCATTGAGAGCGGAAAGTGAGAGCGGCAGTTCATGTTTATTTAAGCCTGCTTTTAGGCATGAACATACCATCCTCTTGCAGTATTGCAATAGTAAAAAAAAAAAAAAAAATGGAAAGAAAAGAATGGATCAACGGCTGCAGCTTCCTGACAGCACCCAACCGAAGACGGTGCTCTGGGCCACCGGTGCTCCTCCTTGGCTGGCAATGACGCCGGGCAGAACTACCTCTGAGTAGAGGTCAGATCCAAGCACCATGCGCGTCATGCCCGACTGGAACCAGTTGTCATCCGCCAGCATTACGTTGTTGGTATTTGATTGAAAACGTTCAGCTATCGGGTGGCTTGGTGTACGGATTTTCGTGGGCACCACCTGGAAAATTACTACCTTCTGGAACTCAGAGCTTCGCGACTTGAGCACTGCCGTGCATACCCCTTCAGAGCCGACACGGGTGACAGAAAAGCCAAAAGCCGTTGCCAGTGACGTGTCAATTCTGCTTAAGGGGCAGCACGGATCGACCACTGCCCGAGTGTCGAATAGTTTGGAGCCTGTGTCACATCGTAGGAGTCCGTTGGCATCACGGTGGTTTTCTGATGCGACAAAATCGACGAAAGCGAAGGGCGTGGTGGAGATCCATAAGTTCGTGGCCTGTTCGGAATGTTCGCTGGTGATGACAGGCGTGCCTCGTGCATATGGAGCAGGGTGTGATGGTCACCCTGACACACACGGCACCTGTCTTCACGTCGGCAAGTCGACTTCGAGTGCTGATGGGCCAAGCACTTGGGACAGTACTTATTTACCACCATTGCCTTCGTCGCTTCTCCGCTGAGAGTCGCACGTGAACTCCACGACAGACTCGGCAACGGAAGGAGTTTATTCTTGGCGCTCGTCTGTCCTCAACTGCGCGTTGATTATTTTTTCGGGGAGCCATCTTTGTTCCTGGATGGTAACTAAATGGTAATGAATATAATGTATACAGGATTAGTTGGATATAATGAATACTAGAATGAACGGACGAGCACAAACAAATATGGAGTGAACGGAGTTGTTACGTAGATTAAATGTTTCGATTTTGTGCTGGAACATTTTGTTCACTAGGAAGGAGAACAAGCTTTGCTACGGGTCTCTTAACTACACCGCGTGCCGTCAGAATGTCAACGACACGTACATTCTTATCAGAGCCTGGATAAGTTTGTTGAACGCGACCTAGGCGCCATTCATTGAATGGGATGTGGTCTTCCTTAATGATGACCATATCCCCTGGCTGCAAATTTACTTCCTGCGATTGCCACTTGACCCTTTTGTGCAACTCTTTTAAGTACTCTTCCTTCCAACGGAAACAAAGTTGTTGGTTGAGAGCCTTGAGGCGCTGCCACCTGTTCAAAATGGACATGGCACTCTCCTTGATTTCGGGCTCGCATATGGAAAAAAGCGACGCTCCGATCTTAAAATGGCCAGGGCTAAGGGCTAGTAAGTCAGTCGGATCTTCTGACATGGGGGAGATTGGTCTCGAGTTAAGACATGCTTCGACTTTAGAGAGCATCGTGGAAAGCTCTTCGAATGTGTATTTGAAAGACGAAGTAGATTTGTAGAAAAGGGCTTTAAAGCTCTTAACACCAGCTTCCCACAAGCCTCCCATATGAGGTGCACTTGCACCGCCATGATAGCTTTTGTTGGCTATAATTGGATAGAATACATTTTCGTGTCGCCTCGAGGAATTCGCGATCAAGAACCTTGGAAGCTCCGACAAACGATGTACCGTTGTCAGAGAACATTTGCTGGAGACACCCACATCGTGCAGCAAACCGAGCATATGTTGCGAGGAATTTCTCTGTAGTTAGATCGGTTGTGGCTTCCAGATGAATAGCCTTTGTGCTAAAGCAAACGAAAACGCAGACATAGCCCTTGGAAATTCGACAAGCGCGGCCAGTAAAACTCTTGATGTCAAATGGTCCGGCAAAGTCAACACCCGTGTGGGTAAAGGGTCTGGAAAATGTGGTTCTTTCGAATGGTAAATCACCCATGAGTTGGGTTTGGAGTCGCTTTTTGAAGACGACACAAATCTTACAGGAATTTATTTTTGCTTTAATGAGAACCTTGACCTTTGGAATCCAAAACCTGGATCGGATAAGACGCAGCATCAGCTGATTACCTCCATGGAGTGAAATACGATGGGTGAAAGAAATGAGAAGACGCGAGAAAGAGCACGAGTACGGGATTAAAATCGGATGTCGTTCATCGTAGCTCAAGTTTTCGGATGCTCTAACCCTGCCGCTTGCTCATATAAGTCCATTTAGGTCTAGGAATGGGTTGAGGTTAATTATGTAGCTGGACTTAAGGAGTGGTTGCTTTTAAAGCAAGGATTTATACTCCAGCGGATACTGTGTCCTTTGAGTGTGCTTGATTAGCCTGTCTTGAAATTTAGACAGCTCCTTACTGCTGAGTTCGTTTGGAAAGATTTCGGACCCCTTCCGGCAGCGGACAATAAACCGATGCACATAGGCCAACACACGTAACGCTCTATTAAAATCGGAGAAACGCTCAAGAACGTCGGTAGAGGGGGGAGTATTCGCTACGTTAGCTTTAATGGACCGCTGCTCCAAGTTAGTCTCTAAGGAGGAGTCGGAAAAGGAAGGCCACTGATCTTGGGACAGTGTCAACCATACTGGTCCCTGCCACCACAACTTACTTTCAAAAAGTTCCTGTGGTGAGACTCCCCTACTAGCTAGGTCCGCTGGATTGTACTCAGAGCGTACGTGACCCCATGTCCCCTTGTCAGTTGCCTGTTGTATTTTTGCAACCCTATTACCCACAAAGGTAGTCCAAGTGCAGGGGGGCTTTTTCAGCCAAGCTAAGACGATAGTGGAATCTGTCCAGAAGAAGCAATCGACCTTTTCATTAATCAATTGCGGAAGGAGTGTGTTGGTCAGTTCTGCAAGGAGTACTGCACCACATAGCTCAAGCCTTGGAAAAGAAACAGTTTTGATTGGAGCAACTCGGGTCTTTGAAGTGAGGACATGAATGTAGACCTGGTTATTGGTTTCGATGCGGGCGCACAGCGATGTGCCGTATGCACGCTGTGATGCATCACAAAACCCATGATACTGCAGTTTGGCAGACGGTCGGAAATGTAACCATCTTGGAATGCGGATCTTTCCCAATATGGGGTAGCATGTTAAGAACTCCCTCCAGCGGCGATCGAATTTTTCAGGCAGCACGTCATCCCAATCTAGCTAATGGAGCCAAATTTCCTGCATGAATATTTTCGCACGCACGATGACAGGTGCCAACCATCCAGCAGGGTGGAACAGCTTCGCAATGCTTGAAAGGACGTCGCGTTTGGAGAAAGACTTCTTCATTATCACCGACGAAGGGGAGAAGAAAAATTCATCGGAGTTGGCCTGCCATCTAATTCCTAAAGTCTTGGCGACACTGGCTTTTTCGATTTCCAGGAAGCCATCTCTTCGCAAGTGATCCTTTGGAATTTCTTTCAAAATGAGTTTAACATTCGCTCTCCATTTTTGTAATGGAAACCCAGCACTCGCTAGAGCCTTACGGAGTTCATGGATCTGCAGAATCGCATGCTCCTTGGAGTGGGCCCCAGCTAGAACATCATCCACATACATGTGCTCGGAAATAATGTTACTAGCGAGAGGGAATTCTTCTTTTACATCCAAAGCAAGCTGCTGCAATTCTCGGGGAGAAGAGAGGAGCACAAGAAAGGAGCACAATTGACACCAAAGCTGACTGTGTTGAGCTCGAAATCACACAAGTCATGATTCTTGTTTCGGAACAGAATCCGCTGATATGGAGTGTGCTTGGAATGCACCATGAACTGGCGATACATCTTAGTGATGTCCGCGTTAAAAACGTATCGAAAATAACGCCACTTGAGGATTTGTACATATAGGATTCATTCAAACTTTTGCCGTTTGTTGACACACTGGATGCGTTAAACGCAACGCGAACCTTGGTAGTAGTGCTGTCTGGCTTGAGAACAGCATGGTGGGGAAGATAAAAATGTTTACAGTCAACACTTGGAGGGACTTGTCTTATGTGACCTAAGTCTATGTACTCCTGAATCACGGCGTCATATTGCTCTTTGTGAGAAACGTTTCTCTTCAAACGGCTTTCGTTCTTGAGAAACTGAGCCAACGCAATGGACCTTGAATGTCCCAACTGGATGTGATTAGGATTCCGAAAAGGGAGTGTGACGACATATCTACCATTTTGGAATCTGATTCTTTTATCGGACTTAGAGGAAGATTCTCCACCTCCCAAAACTTTGTGAGGAGTGTATCTAATTGGAGGTCAGGATCAACGACAACATTTGTTTTGAATGCGCGAATGGATGAGCCAATACTTTTGGCTATTGGGCCTGTGAGAATCCACCCAAAGATAGACTCTTTCCCAAGTAACGTTCCGCAAATGTTGGATTGGGAGCCACCTAATAAGGTGGACGGGAGGATATCTGCGCCTAAAAGCATATCTATTTGCGAGCTCCTATAAAACGTGGGGTCAGCCAATTGCGTGTTTGGCATTTCCTTCAAGATGTTTTGGGGAACTGTATAAGAAGGAAGGTTACCTGCCAGATGTGGAATTACATACGCCTAAGATTCAATCGGAATTCTCGGCTTTGTTGGGGAGCCTTATAGGAAGTGACACAACTTCTGAGGCTTGGCTGCTACGGTTTGATTTAAACCACTTATTTGGGCTTGAATGGACTGGAACGGAAGCTTAATCAAGTTGAAGATTCGAGTGGTAATGAAGGTGGCTTCCAATCCTGAATCAATCAGCGCACGTGCCTTGTACATAGTACCTGCATAGCAAATGTTTACAAGGGCAGTGCCCAGCAAAACACGTTGTGTGTTTGCCGAAAAGTATGTTTGGACATTGGATTTTATGACGAAACGGATGGATTGGAGGCTGTCGCAGGAGACGCTTGTGACTGGAGGTCGCTTCGATGGAGAAGCGTGTGATGGCGACCCTTGCACACGAAACAGCTGTGTGCACTAGTGCAATCTTTAAGAAGATGGCCTCTAGCGAAGCAATTCAAACATAACTTATGCTGCTTTATTTGTGAGCATCTGTCTTTGACAGACATCTGGAGAAATCGCGGACATAGGCGAATCGGGTGATTCTCTTTCGAACATAGCCGACAGGATTCAGGTTTTGCTATTAGTTTGTTCTCAAAAGTGTTCACCCTTTTTGGAGCCGCATCGTTGCGGTTGGGTCTTGAATATGCTTGACTTGTGTTTGGTTTCACGTCTTCTATAGCTTCTAGAGTGCGATAGCATTAACTAAGAAAGGAATTTAGTTCTTGCCAAGTCGGAATCGCTGACTTATCGGATAGGGATTGTTCCCACAATGATAACGTGAGCTTTGGTAACCTTGATGAGCACAAGAAAACAAGCAAGCAATCCCAATTTTCTGTACAGATTTGAGAATGTTCAAGTCCCGTTAAACAAACTTGGATGGTGCTCTGGATGTCTTTTAAAGACACACCTGACTCAGTACTTATAGCTGGCAAATTAAACAGGATTTTCAATTGACTTTTAAATAGAAGCCGCTTTTTTTGGAAACGCTCGTAAAGGGCTTCCCATGCGGAAGCAAAACCATCATTCGTGAGCGGCGACTTACTGACTATTGCTCTGGCTTCTCCGCCAGTCTTGGAATTAAGGTGGAATAATTTTTCCACAGGGGTCAAATTGAAGTTGTAAATGTAAATGGCTGTAAAGAGATCTCGGAAAGTTGGCCACTTTAAGTAGTCTCCATAAAAAACTTCTGTGTCCACGGATGGAAGCCTACAACCTCTGGAAACGGTGCTAGCTTGAGCAGTGCTTTGGATAGTTGCCGTGGAGGCTTGCTCAAGCTGTTCACTCAATTGAGCCGCACAAGTCTCATACACGCTGTAGCAGTAGTCATATTTTGTTTGCATAATAATGGCCTCGTCGGTACTGTCAGATCGGTTTATGGTGCGGGAACACTTTTCATATTCAATTTCGACTTTATCCCATAACGATCGTACTTGCTCAAGGCGGATTTTTGGAGTCTTTAGAGACGGAATTGTCTCGGAAGGCGTGGAGATCTTGGATTGAAAGTGACTTAGTCTGTCAGTGACTGAAATAAAATCGTTTAACGCCATGTCGACTGTATTTACTGGAATTATGATGGTTTGATTATCTGGTTTTGGATTGCGTGGGCTAATGAGTCCTATTGCCCCCTTGCTTTCGACTGTCGTTGGTTTTTTATTTTGGATCTGGATGAGGAAGTTGCTGGAGTTAGCCTTCCCGAAACGTTTACAGAGGGACTTAATACTCATTTCGGCACGGACAATGAATTCTTGTCAATTGATTTCTTAACCTGTTGAGTATGTGCACTGGTGGTGTTGTAATTTTTTTCACTGACTTTATTTTCATGAGCCAGGTTTCTTATACCCAACTCATGCATATTTCATCCCTTAATTCTTACTTATCTATTGCTGAGTTTGTAAGACTCAGCGTTGGTCTATTAATATTCTTATCCTATCGCTGTGTTTGTAAGGTACAGCGTGCTTATGGCTATTTAAGATAATACATGTGTCCCTATTTTTACTGCACTTTCAGTTCGTCTACCTGTAGGACCTTGAGAGCGCACAAGGCATGTTTGTTATCTTATCTTGTTATTATGTAAGTATGTTCATGCTTGAACATTCTGCGGGGGGCCAGCAAATGTAACAGCTAGCAACTGCTGCCTCTGGTTTTGCTTTTTCTTTACATAAATGAAAATTACAACTATTATTATTACTGTTTATTCTAAAGAAATATGACCATTCATGGTGTGAAATGCCAGATCCTCAATGTGCACTTTTTGCCTGTGTAGATCCTTTATGTTTTGCTGTAGTCGCTGTAGTTCCACTGAGTTATTTACTACAATGTGGTGGATTGGTGTCGGCACCCATGTATTGTTGTGGTTAAGTACTTTAAGGAAGAGTGGAGAGTATCTTGCTGTATCTGTTGATGTGACTTCCTGCTGTGTTATGATGGTGGTTTTACCTATCCTGGCTGTACATCCAGCAAATAGCTCTATTATGCCTTGGTTAGGCAAAAGGGTCATCTCTTGGTAGTTTCCGCATATTATGTGAGCTGACGTGTTTTCAAATATTTTAAACAGCCACCGGCCAAACGCACAGGTGAGCTAAATAGAGTTGTACGGAATTAAATCAAATGCATCAGTAACGCATTTGAAGAAAGCTGCCCACTAGGCAAAACGCGCAGAGAAATAGATACCCCATGGTGGAACGATAGTCTAGAGAGACTACGAACATCCACCCATCATCTCTTCAACAGAGCCAAGAGTGACGGATCATGGGATAACTATCGGGATAGCCTCACCCTGTACAGCAGGGAAATCCGAAAGGCCAAACGTAGGAACTATAGGGACTTCTGCGAAAGCATAGCTAGTACGACTGAAGGTGCACGGCTCCATAGAGCATTATCCAAACGGGCACCGGAGGCAAATCTAGCCCTGAAACGTAGGGACAACACCTTTACGACCAGTAACATGGACAAGCTAGAGCTTCTATTCGAGACGCACTTCCCAGGAAGTATTCCCTGTGGCCCATGCGAAACACTCGAAACGGAAGACAGACACAGACCGACTGCTCTAGACTGGGCACTAGCCAAGTCAGTAGTCACAATGGAGAAGACACAATGGGCAATTGGAACTTTCCAGCCCTATAAATCTCCCGGTCTGGACAGTATATCGCCAGTATTCCTTCAGCAGGGGCAGGACATACTCCTACCCACCCTGAGGAAAATACTAGTCAGTAGCCTAGCACTCGGTCATATACTGAGCACTTGGAGTAGAGCTAGGGTGGTCTTCATCCCCAAAGTAGGGAAGACAGATATCACCAACCCAAAGTCCTTCAGACCCATTAGCTTAACATCGTTTTTGTTGAAAACGTTAAAAAAGCTAGTGGACAACTACATTAGGAGTACTCTGTTAACACGGAGTACGCTGCAAGCTACGCAGCACGCATACAGAGCAGGCCGATCTACGGATACGGCACTTTATAAACTGCACCACACTTTGCGCTCTGCAGTTTTAAACAAAGAAGTAGCAATATGTGCATTTTTAGATATTGAGGGCGCCTTTGACAACACCTCACACGATGCTGTCAGGGCTGCCCTAAATAGAAGGGGTCTGGACATGACAACTAGCAGATGGATCTCATCGCTACTCAGGTCCAGACAAGCTACGGCAACTATACAAGATAGTACCGTAACAGTGACAACCACAAGAGGCTGTCCACAAGGGGGGGTTTTATCACCGCTCTTATGGAGTATCTTAGTAGACGAATTGTTAAGTAGACTTGCCAGCTAGGGTATCCAATGCCAGGGCTATGCCGATGACATTGTGATAATAGCGCGGGGCAAGTATGAGGAAACTCTGGCTGAGGTATGTGCAAAAGGGAGGTGTGTGGACTTTAATCTGAAGCGTAACTATCGGAATAGGGATATAGCTATATTATCAGATAGTCAAGCAGCCATTATGGCACTCAGCAAGATCGAAATCAGGTCGAAGGTAGTTCGCGAGGTGCGAACCAAGCTAAACACTCTGGGACTACATAATAGGCTAACCCTAAGATGGGTCCCAGGACATGTTAACATAGCTGGGAACGAAGAGGCAGACAAGCAAGCAAGGCTGGGGGCAGCGACACCCCTCATAGGGCCCGAGCCGTACTGTGGGATAGGAAGAAGCACAATACGGCAGGAACTTAGGAGTGAAGAGAAACTCTTGCGCGAAATGAGCTGGGCGCAGTCCCCAGGACTCAGACAAGCCAAGTGTCTTCTTGGAACTTACAATCTGAAAAAATTCGAGCAGATTATAAATATGGGAAAGAATAGACTCATGATAATCACCGGTCTTTTGACAGGACACTGCAGACTAAGGGGTCACCTAGCCAAGCTAGGAATCGCTAGTAATGATACATGTAGATTCTGCGATATGGAAAGGGAATCCTCCTTGCATATCATAGCAGAATGTGTAGCCTTAGTGGGGAAGAGAAGCAGGTTTCTAGGAAAATATGTTATTCAGTTCACTGACCTGAAGACCATCGATCCAGTAAATATACTTGCCTTCGTACAAGGACTGGGTCTGATGGAAGAGCTTTAAGCCAAGAAGGGGGCACAATAGATCTTTTAGGTCGCAGAGCCCTTTACCCCAATTATAATATTAATAATAAAAACAGCCACCGGTTTTTTCCATTCAGCTTTTGTAAGAAGGTATCCTCCTCGTACTCGACCATGTTGCACGGCTGCTTGTTGCTTGGCTTGATGGGTGATATTTCACAGCTCTGATCGTCGGCATCTTTCCAGGCCCAGCTTCCCTCGCATAGCCAAGTTACCTCGTCTTCGTGGCGACAACGATTTACTTCAGCTTCGTTCATTGAGAGGTATGCATTTATCTCGTTTTTGAAGATAAGGAAATCTGTTCTAATTTTAGGAATTACCCTTCTTCCATTGAGTTCCAGCGGTATTGGAATTGTTTTGAAGAGGCTGGCGTGTTGATTGATGTATATGGGCATCCTTGCATCGATGATAGGCATGTTGTCCTTAAATACAATTTGTGCCTTCATTAGTTTGTATACTAATTGTAATCGATGTGGGGAATTGCCGCCGGGAAGAAGTTGATTTCTTTGCAACCTTTTTATAACCTTAATCCATAAAATGGGTAAATAAGGGTATAATGGTTTTGTGCAAAAGTATGTAAGAGGCAGAAGGAAGCATCTCCGACCCTATAAAGTATATATATTCTTGATCCTTGTAGACGAAAAAGTTATCTTTTATCGTGTTTGCCATCTTGTTCATTTCCTTTGATACTTCTTGAAAGCTTTTATTTATATCTTCTGTAGTTGAGCGTACCAAATTTGACGTTGCGTTGATAATCGAAGTCTGGTTGCTGACATATTTATTAAGGCGTTTCTCGTTCTGGATTATGGTTTGCATATTTTCTTTGATTCTATTAGCTGTGCCAATGTCGAAAAACATTATAAACCTTTTTTGCCTTTCCGATGCTTGAGTGATGATATTATTTTTCTCCTGTATATTGTTTATTTTCAACTTGACGGTGCGGCTCACTGTTGTACAGTATTCTTTAAATTCATCTAATTTCTCGCAAATGGCATCCGTTTTCCTCATGACCTCATCAGCTTGTTTCAAGACTTCGAAATATGCTTGCATGTTGTAGTAAAACAACAATTGCCAGCCTGACGAGACGACTTCCACTTTTCCAAGATTGTCCATTAGCATTGCTGTTTGCTGATCCATGTTCTGGATTCTCAGCCT
Source organism: Scaptomyza flava (assembly GCA_030179655.1). Classification (NCBI taxonomy): domain Eukaryota; kingdom Metazoa; phylum Arthropoda; class Insecta; order Diptera; family Drosophilidae; genus Scaptomyza; species Scaptomyza flava. The sequence goes on from JARNME010000273.1 coordinate 404,071, forward strand.
GCTCGTATTTGCGGCAGGTATCGTAGAAGTGCGTGCTATCTGTAGAATCATTAGCAGGCTGACAATCGTTGCTTTTACCGGCGTAATTTTAGCTGCTCTTGTCTTGATCAGCTTTCTGGAGTTGTGGGCTTGCTCATCTTTATCCTGAGTTGGTAGTAGACAGATCTTATTTATTGATCTTTTTACTTCTCCCGTGTTTGTTTTCACAGCCACTACTCGAACTTTATCATCTTGTCCTTTAGTAGTTTTAGTTATTTTTCCCATAGGCCATCTACCCGGGTGCGTGTTTTTTTTTGTTTTAATAAAACAAGTTGGCCTTCCCTGGGGTTTGACTTTCCTTGTCGCCATTTGGTTCGCTGTTGCAATGACGCCAAGTATTCTTCTTTCCACTTCCTCCAGAATTCACCTCTAATGCGCTGCATGTGTCTCCATCTGTCTAAAGACCCAATTTTTTGATTGTCTTCAACGTGTTCTGGAGCTCTGGTCTTCCCACAATAAAATGACCTGGAGTCAAAATGTCATCCCCATCTGTGTCACTATCCAAGGTGACTAAGGGGCGTGAGTTTAACACTGCTTCAATTTGGCAGAGCAGTGTTGTAAATTCTTCAAATGTGAAGCTGTTATCGCCGATGACCCGCTTGAGATGGTGTTTTACCGATTTTACTCCAGCTTCCCATATTCCTCCCATGTGGGGGCTTGCCGGCGGGATAAAGTGCCACTTGACGCCTTCTTTTTCAAGCACCGGTGCCAGACTGCTGTTGCCTTTTATAACGGTGACCAGATCCTTGTCAAGTATTCTAGCTGCACCCACAAAGTTTGTGCCGTTGTCTGAATACAGATGTTCACTTTTGCCGCGTCTGGCAAAAAATCGGCGCAGAGCCTCTAAAAACTTATCTGATGATAAGTCGCTGACGGTTTCCAGGTGTATTGCTTTCGTGGCCATGCATACAAATAGGCATATGTACCCTTTATATGATTTTTGACCTCTCTCTTTTGAACAGCGAATTTGGAAAGGTCCAGCGTAGTCGATGCCAGTATTTTGGAACGGGTAATCACCTGTTACTCGATACACAGGCAAAATGCCCATCAGTTGACTGGCCATTTCCTGTCTATACCTAATGCAGGTAACATATTGGCGTACATATTTTTTTAAAGAATTCCGAAGACCAAAGATCTAGAATTCTCGTTGAATTATGTTCCTCATCAGCTTCATTCCGCCATGTAAAGTTTCCCTATGAACGTTGTGTATGATTAGAAAAGCCAAGTTTGATTTTCCAACTATAATTGGGTGCTTCACGTCATATGGCACCATTGCATTTTGAAGACAGCCTCCCACACGTAATACTCCATCTCCATCCAGAAAAGGGTTGAGCGGCTGCAATTTACTCTTTAATTCTAGAGATTTTCGAGCTGTCAGCAAATTAATTTCTTGCCCAAAATCAAGCTGTTGTTGTAATTTTACAACGGCTGTTTTCGCTTTCTTTAATTCGTCAACGGTGAGGTAGGTCGACTGCTGTTCTGCTATAAAGCGTAATACATAGGCCATTACGCTTTTAAGCTTGTTAAGCGACGAAAATTTTGTCAATAGTGGGATGAGGCAGTTTTCTTTTTTTGTTAGAGTTGCTACTATAAATGACTCAGGTTCTTCAAATTGTGGCCACTGATTTGACGGTATCATCAGCCACTCGGGTCCTTTCCACCATATGACGCATGCTTTTAATTGGTCTGGTGAAATTCCTCTTGAGGCGACATCTGCTGGGTTGTCTGCTGATTTAACGTAACTCCATTCAACATGAGGCAATTTTTTGTTCATTTCATCTACTCTGGTTTTGACGAATTTATCTTTGCTGTGCTTGTTCTTTATCCAAGCTAGCGTAATCTGTGAATCACTCCATGCTTGCGTTTTGGTGTGATTTTTTACTATTGCTTGGACTTTAGCTACTAGTTTGGCTAATAAGTGAGCTGCGCATAGCTCTAGCTTAGGGATTGTTTTTTTTGTTTTTTATTGGATTTACCTTGCTTTTCGCTGTCAGCAAAGTGATTTTGTTTCCAATTTTGGTATACACCACTGCTGCATACGCTTTTTCTGATGCATCGCAAAATCCATGGAGCTCCGTAGCCTCAGTGCTCGATTTTCCAGACCAGCGCGGTATTATAACTTTCGTTGGTGACGGTTGTGTTTTTGCGTGCTCCGAGTAAATTATCTGTTCTCTTGTGATTGTGATCGGTGTTTTCATTGGTAACATTTGTAAACATTTACTGAAGTGATCGCAAGTGTACTTTGTATGTATTTAGTTATAAAAGTGCCGGCTTAGTATTTGATTTTATTTAAGGTTGAACAGCCGCTGCATTGCTTACATTACAGAAAACACACGTACATCCAGACATACTTATATTTGCTTTTATATATTCTGTGTTTTCGTCTGCTAACGCCAATCACTTTGTCTATTTTCTTGCTCTCGCTCTCCAACGTCAATCCTCCCCGCTCTCGACCGCTCTTATCAGACGTTCTTGTTGTTATAACTGCTTACGCGCTCACGCACTCTCGCCTAGCGCTCTTTGATTTTTACCGTTTTATCGTGCTCTTTGCATTGATACGTTTTAACTTACACATACCTGCACCCTAACTTCTTTTGCTAAAGCATATTACTTCATGATGCTTGTCTGCTGTAGTGAAAATTGCAAATTGGTTGGTTCAACCAACCAAGATTTTATTTTGTGTGGTCTATGTGACAACATCATCCACATGAAATGTGTTGGCTTTACAGCCAAAATCAGGGAATGTCTGCTTGCTGACACAGGCCTTAAATGGTATTGTGGGTCTTGTAAAGAGGCGGTGAAAGAATCTTCACAATTTATGAGGCAGACTCACGAAGGCTTTAAAGCAGTGGTGGGCACTCACAAATATTGTCACAGTTTTCACACGCATACAAGCACAATTTGCTTGCGCTGCAGAGAAAAAACGAAGTGTGATCAGTACTGTGCACGCTGCAAGTTAACGGTTACTCATTGTGCTTATTATTTATTAATAAATATTGCCATCTTGAAAAATATTTAACATTTCGAAAAACAATGTTATTGCAAATCAAGCATTTTGCTCTGCAATCTTTATTTTCTATGAAAAAAAATTCATTCTCCCATTCGGGCATAAACATTTTAGAGCGCACTGATAAAAATTAGTTTTCTTGCTAATGCGCTGCGTGGTGCCTGCCTGTCAATAGCTCGCCTTCAAGTAAAAGTACAATGTTAAGTCTTATGCATGCTTCGGCACGACAACCGACGACGAACGAACAATCGAGTTCTAAAAATAGATTTCAATGCTTATAGCGTACGTGTGATTCCTTGCAGTCGGCAGCGAAAAACCCAACTCACACGAGGCAGCGCGCTGGAATATGGACGTCGACGTCTGCCCATCACTGCTTTAAAGCTATGCACATTGCTTTTAATAACCTGCAAAAGTCTTTCGAGCAGCTTGAGTCCAATTTCAAATAAGGCAAAATGATAATTGAATCCCCGAAGCGTAAAAAGACTTCGGGACCTCATCCGATAACTGTCCCACCTGTCCTGCCCACAAAACCGTGTCTAGCGCCTAGCAATGATCCCCCCATGGGTACTATTGCTAGCTCATTAATTTTATTTAACTCCCCGGCAAGGAATCTTAACAATAGCCTTGCCACTAATAACATAATTTGTGATCCTATTAGTGAGTCCTCCGGTCCAACAGCTAGTGTGCTTATTGATTCTACTGGCGTTACAATTGGGGCACACAAGCCTCTGGTTGTTGTGCCACTAAATAAATTTGTTTTTGTTTCTAGGCTGGCATCCGATACGTCATCGGATGATGTTGCAGCATATGTTAAAAGTAAAATCGATTCCCCTCTTATTGTTGTTGAAAAGTTTAAATTTAAACATGCCAGGAGTATATCTTCTTTCAAGTTGGGTGTACCGCCTGAACTTTTCTCGACAATTTGCTCTGAAAAGTTTTGGCCGCCGCAGCTTGTCGTTAAGGAGTATACGAATGGGCGAATTAATGACAATAATGGTATTAGGATCAATAGCACACCGCCTGTTGGCCATCCTGTTGCCTCCACCTCGGCGGCAAAAAACTAACTGAAGTAATTAGCTTGGCCTATCAAAACGTTAGAGGCCTTAACACTAAACTTTCTAAATTATATATTAACAGCTTATCTTTTGATTCTCATATAGTTTAGCTTACTGAAACCTGGTTAAAACCTGATATTTCTGATTACTCAATTTTTCCTTCTAAATATAACTTGTACAGATGCGATCGCACTTCCCGCAAAGGGAGTAGGGTTCTCATTGCTGTTGACTCCTGTATTTCCTCTGAACAGATTCTTTCTCAGCATCTTCCGGACATAGAGTTTTTATGTGTTAAAATATTACTAAACGGCCGATCACTTTATGTTACTTGCTCTTATATTCCTCCTCAATCTGATATTAACATTTACTCGTCCCATCTGAGTGCCCTGCAACTTGTTTCGTCATTTTTGACAGATATGGATAACTTGATAGTGGTTGGTGATTTTAATCTGCCACATGTTGTATGGTCTGTGAATGACACATCTTCGGCGGTGTTACCAGTCACTTCTGATGATTTTATCGATGGCCTACTGGAGTTAGGCCTATCGCAAGTTAACAGGGTGCATAACTGTAGTGGTAGAATGTTGGACTTGATATTTGTTTCGGACTCCGATTGCAGTAATGCTAGTAGAATACCCCCTCTAGTGCTTCCGGAAGATACCTACCATCCAACCTTAGAACTATCCATCGAAATTCTTAACCCTAGTGCAGTATCTTATAATACTTAAAAAACCCGTTGCTTTCGTAAAACTAACTTTACTAAATTAAATTATCTTCTTCAACATACTAATTGGTCGCGCCTTTATTCTTGTAGTGATATAGAAACTGCTACAGCCATATTTTATAGGAACTTGAATTCGCTTTTGGATATTTGTGTTCCCCTCACTTGTTCTTCAAGTGACAATAAACCACCTTGGTTTACGAGAGAACTATCGAACTTGAAAAACGCAAAGACAAGATCATATAAAAAATTTAAAAAATCGGGAACTACTTTAGATTTATTTTCGTATTTAGTAGCAAAATCTAGTTTTATTTCCGTTAACACATCTTGCAATAATAATTATCTTAATCGTTGTAGACCAAACTTTTCACGTGACCCTAAACAGTTTTATAAATTTGTTAACTCTAAACGTAAGACTTCTTGCATGCCATCATCAGTATACCTAGATGATACAAAAGCAAGTTCTGATCAGGCAGTAGCCGATCTATTTGCTGAGTATTTTCAATCAGTATACTCATCGAATATGTATAGTAGTAGTAATTCCTATCCTTTTCAAGTTCAAACGTCAAATTGCATATATGTCCCAGTAGTTACTGAGTCTACGCTCTGAGTGAATTTAACTCTATTAAACCTGGCTACTTGCCTGGTCCTGATGGAGTGCCAGGTTGTATTCTTAGATGCTGCGCGGATTCTCTTTATGCGCCATTAAATAAATTATTTAACTTGTCTGTTGATTCAAACGTGTTCCCTGATATATGGAAGGAATCCTTTAAAATTCCACTCCATAAAAATTCTTCTAAGTCTAACGTTAAAAATTATAGGGGCATATCCAAGTTGTCTGCCATACCAAAAGTCTTTAAAAAAAATTACATGTTCTCAACTGCAACACGGATGTAGTTCGATTATATCGCCTTATCAACACGGTTTTGTTAGGCGTAGATCTACTACCACTAACCTTCATGAATTCACTTCGCTTGTTATCAAAGGGTTTCAGGAAAAAATGCAAACTGACGTTGTTTACACCGATTTTAGTAAGGCATTTGTTTCTGTAAGTCATTCTCTGTTGCTTCATAAATTAAATATTATTGGATTTCCATCAAACCTTTTATTGTGGCTTTCGGAGTACTTGTGTACCGTGAGTACCGAACACAAAAAGTTGTTTTTAAATCGTCTGTATCTAAACCAATTTTTGTTACCTCTGGTGTTCCCCAGGGTAGTCATCTTGGTCCTTTGCTATTTAATTTGTTTATTAACGATCTCCCAGCAGTTATTACTAACTCTTTTGTGTATATGTTTGCTGATGATGTGAAGCTATGTTTCACCTATAATGACGCTTCCCTGTGTAATTTACTACAGTCGGATTTGGGTGCTTTGTCAGCCTGGTGTCGTTTTAACTTACTCAATTTAAATTGTTCTAAATGTAAAGTCATGTCTTTTTGTAGAAGTATCCCTCATACTGCTCACTACTTGCTTGATGCTTCACCACTTGACCGCGTGTTTGAAATTAAAGATTTAAGGCCCATTCCCAGCAGCTGCGAAACGTAATTTTTAGCTGCAACTCTATATAAAAAAACAGTTAGAAATTTTCGTGCATGCTTTCCGTTTTTAAATACCCAGCAACCATCAGAAAAGTTCATCGATAGTTCCGATAGTGGAACAATTGTGGATTCCAAAATCAGCTGTTCTTAAAAACGGATTAATAGCTTTACAATTATTCCGCGCAGCATTAGAAATGGACGCACAAAAAAATGTAGAACGAAAGCGGTTTGAAAGCTTTTTTCGAGAAGATAAAATCGCATTTATCAATGAGCATGAAAAAGAAAAACAATTAAATTTAATTATAAATGAGTTCAATGTTTTGTTTAATTTTAACACCAGCCAAATTATTTTGCTAAGGAACAGAACCTTCGCCTGAGTTTACATATTCCTTAATGTAATTTCTAGCAAATTTTGCACAGCCATGCATTTGGCGATCAAAACGCCAAATGCATTTTCAATGCATAGGCGGCCTCGACTGAGCCTATAATTAAAAACACGTTTGTGTACGCTAAATGAGCGCGACCCGTATGACTTCATAATCCTCTTGTGTAGAGGAAACGCATCGTCTGCAACAATAAAATATGGTGTTTCAACTCCTTCGAGAACGTTGTCTGGCGAAATACTTAGACTATCTGCCAAAATTGCTTTCCCAAGCGAGCAATGCGCGAAGGCGCTCAATTTGAATAATTTAATCAAATAAGGTGACCAACAAATATTTACATTTTTCCATACAAATATTTGGCACAGCTGGTCACTCTAACTTTATGTGGGACCTAACGAAATAATTGAGCACTTTTCATAAATGAATTTTTTTTGCTGGGAATGGGCCTATAGGCATTATTCTTGATCCTAAATTAAAGTTTGACGCTCATATTTCGTATATGGTCAATAAAGCCATTAATGTCCTTGGCTTCATCAAGCGGTGGTCGAAAGAGTTTAATGATCCCTACACCACTAAAACGCTTTATACATCCTTAGTACGTCCCATCCTGGAGTATGGATCTTGTGTGTGGTCCCCACAATACTCGATTCACCAGGATAGAATTGAATATGTGCAGAAGAAATGTCTTCTATTTGCCCTTAGAAGTTTTAACTGGGTTCCTGGAGTTGACTTACCCTCGTATTCTAGTAGACTCCTTTTAATAAATCTTCCCTCCCTGTTAAACCGTAGAACTATGCATGGAGTATTATTTAGTACTAATCTACTAAATGGTGAAATCGACTCATCAGTTCTATTGAGTCGAATTAAATTTAAAGTCCCAATTAGATCTTCACGTAACTTTTTACCCCTTAGCCTTGATCGTTGCTTCAGCAACTATTTAACTCATGAACCATTTCGTGTTATATGTTCTGACTATAACAAACTTTATTCTGTTGTCTCCTTAGAAGCCTCAATTCCAGTACTAAAAAGATCGATCCTGTTTGCTTTATCTAATCGTAACCACTAATTACTAATCTAACGCTGGTCTGATTGGGTTTTTCTGGGTTTTTCCCAATCCTCGCAACAAATGTTGGACTACTCAATTTTTTATTGAATTTCCCAGAGCTTTAACGTCATCTTCTAATTATTTTTTCAAATTTATATATTATTCTACATTTTACTTAATTTAATTATTTTAACTATTTTTAATTCAAATTTAATTTGATTTCTTTTAAATGTCAGCTGCTCTTAGCTGACAATAAATCAATAAATAAATAAATAAAGTCCGGCAATGCACTCGCATATTTTTGCCAATAATTGGCAAGACTGGGCTCCAGCTCGGCGTCCCAAGTAAGCGGCAATTTCCATAGCTCCTGAATAAAGCATTTTCCCTGCATTGTAGCTGGTGTAAGCCATCCCAGTGGATCGAAGATTCGTGCTAATTGAGATAAAATTAGGCGCTTTGTAATGCGCACTAATTTTGGACAGTCGACGAAAAATGTAAATACATCCTTTTTGGGATCCCATTGCAGACCGAGAGTTTTTTACCGACTCGTCATTGTTTATTATTATTTTTTCGGTTGAGTCTCCTCCTTGAATTCCAGCGATGATTCTGTCATCATTTGATACCAATTTTCTCAAATGCATGCCAGCCTTTTCCAAGACGCTTCTAATATCCGTTTGTGTTTTGATGCAGTCGTCAATTGAGTCGCCACCAGTGATTAGATCATCCATGTAAAAGTCTTCCTTTATTGCTGTCATGAGTTTGGTGTTGCCTTGGCAGTGCTGACTTGCTAGTTTCTGTAGACAGCGGACTGCTAAGAATGGCGCAGCTGAAGTCCTGTACTTTACCGTAGTTAGCTTGAACTCCTTAATTGGCAACTTTTGGTCGTCTCTCCAGAGGATATATTGATATTCCTGATCGTCTTTGGCGACTTTAGTCGATAATTGCTATCGATGTTCAGTACTTTTTAGTATATTTGGCGTATTTTTGTGCAAAAAAAGTATAAACACATATGATAAATGGCCACCAAATGTTAAAAGCATGTAATTGAGCAACTAATTCAAACAACGAGCTCTTCTCACATTCAATATCCTCTATTCATCTAATAACTTGCTTTGCTAAAGCATCGCATAGCATATCTTTAGCACTTTTAAATGGCACTTTTTACAAATAAAGTATAACCGCAGTAAACAGCAACAGTGACAAAAATTGAAGAATAACAAGTGTAAACAAACAACAGCTGACTGCACAAACATGAAACGCATTGACACCCAAAATGCCGTTCACGAGTTAATCGTGTGAACTTTGAAACATTTAATGATGAAACAGAGCTGTTGAACACCCCTATTGAATATTTTTGGGTGTTTCTTGAACTTGAGTTCCATTTGCAGTAGTCGTGCCATTGCCTGTTTCCGAGAGTTGCCTAACTCAAAGTTTTTACGAAATGGTAATGAGACTACCAGCCGTCCATTTTTATCCTGCGTAGTTTTTTCTCGGAACACCTTTTCACAAACAGTGTTGTCTTCCGAGTCGCTGGAGTCGCTTTCAAGCTCCCAGAAGCGCTCCAGATCGTCCAGGCAAATTGTTGTTCATGCACTGATCACTTTATTGCTGGACGATCTAGCTATGTTCCCGGAGACAATCCATCCAAGTTCGGTTTTTTGACCCAGAGTTCCATGATTTTCTTCACTTGTCCTAACAAAATTAAAGGAAGTAAGTCAACGCCGATTATAACATCAATTCGGCTGGGCTCATTGAAGTGTGGGTCTGTAGCTCGCAGCCCATCCAATCTTTTCTGACATTCATGTAAATTTTCTTGCTCAGTAGAGCTCTTTGTAGTTTTGGCGCCTGTGTTTTCGTAATGAACTGGCTTTTAAACCTTTCTTTCAACATTTCTTTTTGTTCGTCGAAGTTTCAGTTGTTGTGCAGCTTCTTCCGAGATGAGCGTTTTTTGCGAGCCTCCATCGATCAGGGCTCTTAGCTGCTCATAATTTCCGGACTTATTTTGGATCCTAATGAGCGCAGTTGCCAGCAACGTGACTTGCCCTTTACTTTTTTTAAGTCAATTGCTGCTGATAGTCTCTTTATTATTTGCATCCTCATGAAGCAAATTGTTGTGAGCTTTTGAGCATCGATTGCATTTCCAATCCTTTTTGCAATCTTTGATGCTATGTGTGCCCAAGCATTTGAAGCAAAGTGAGCTTTTGGTCACAAATTCTTTGCGATTTTTGATTGGCTCGGCTCTAAACTTCTGGCATCTTATTATTTCATGACCATCCAGTTGGCAATAACGGCATTTTTTGTTGCTCGTTTTCTTGGCTTCTGACTGAATGGCATGTTTTTGTACTGAGTCCAGCACATAGGACAAGGAATGAATTTTCCTCGCCTTATTTACATGTTGCTCGTAAAGTTGTAGGACTTCTGTGGAAAATCGTCGCAGCAGAATTTGGGCGAATAAAACATCAGCATCACTTGAAATTTGACCTTTTTCCTTAATGATGTAGATGCATTCAGTAGCTGTGTCCAAGAACTTGCGGATACTGCCTTCATCATTGTTTTTCACCAGTTCCAAGTCCAGCAGCTGGTTTACGCAGTTAGCAAATATTTTGCGCGTATTTTCGTAGCGCTTGCATATAAGCTCCCAAGCCGCGTTGTAGCTAGCTGCTGATCCTATTAATAAATGGCCGACAACCAGTTTAGCTTCTCCCTTGAGGCAAGATTTTAGGTAGTTCAGCTTCCTTGTATCGCTGATGTCTTTCCTATTGTGAATTACCTCTGAGAACAGCTCGAAGAATGCTGGCCACTCTTTGGGACTTCCATTGAAGTGAGGAAGATCCACTTTTGGTAGCTCTGGAACTTCTTCTTTGATTGGGTGCATGTCACTTATTCTTTTGTTCAATTTTTTTGAAAGAACGTCTACATTGCACTCTAGATCATCGATCTCTTCGATGTCAAATTCAAATTTTTCATAGCGTTCCTCTAATTCGGTAAGTGTTGACTGTACCTTGTTCCAAAGGAAGTTAAGTTTGTTCCTAAGATCATTTATATCTTCCTGGTTGCTGATTTTTAGGCAGGCATTCACTGTGTTGATGTGCTGCCTTACCTTCTGTGCTCTTTTGTCCACAAGATCTACCAATACGTCCATTGGGCTTTGGCTCCGTTGAGAAAACATTTCTTCCTGATGAATATTTTTTCCCTTAGAAGTTTCTGGTTGCATTTCCTTGACAGTAATTTTTGATGAACTAGGTTGATCGTTTGCCTTGGCGTGGTCGGCAGCTTCGACCTTCATCAGTGACTCTTTATAGGTCATGATGTTTGCCATTGTGCCATCACATATTTTTTCTTTAAAATATTGATGGTCGACGACTCCAAAATGCATCAGTGTTTTGTGGTTGGCAAAAAATTCTGTTGCCAAATTTTCCACAACTGACAATGCTTTCTTTTGCGCTATTGCCCGCCGGACTTCTTCAAATATCTCCGCTTGCTTTTTCAATAGTTCCAGAGTTTGTGCTGATAGCATCTTGTATGTTTTGTTTATTCTTTTGCCTTAACCCGTTGGAGTTGATTTTATTTGATCGCCTGGTTGATCGTGCTGTGCCTCGACTCACAGCTTGTTATGGTTGGCAAAATATTTTTTCACACACACTATTAACACTTTCTGTTGTTGAATGCCACAGAAACGCTTTATTTAGTTTTGTAGAATAAAGTAGCACAGTACTCGAAGGACCAAATGCTGAGTATGTGTACTGGTGGTGTTGTACTTTTTTACACTGACTTTATTTTCATGAGCCAGGTTTCTTATACCCAACTCATGCATATTTCATCCCTTAATTCTTACTTATCTATTGCTGAGTTTGTAAGACTCGGCGTTGGTCTATTAATATTCTTATCCTATCGCTGTGTTTGTAAGGTACAGCGTGCTAATGGCTATTTAAGATAATACATGTGTCCCTATTTTTACTGCACTCTCAGTTCGTCTACCTGTTGGACCTTGAGAGCGCACAAGGCATGTTTGTTATCTTATCTTGTTATTATGTAAGTATGTTCATGCTTGAACAAACCGGTTTCATAAAACCGACAGATTAAATAAATATTGTTTGTAAAAAAAAATATATATATAGATATATTTATTTATTATTTCTATCTTGTTTATATTATTATTTATTGTTTATGTTATTATTTATTGTTATTTATTGTTGAAAATGTGAAAACTAAACGTTATCGGACTTGAAAACTTTTTGTTACGAGGAATTATAAAAATATCGGATGCACAACTTAAATTGTGTTCTTGAATATTTTAAAAAATCTAACTAATAATGAAATCGAAAGGTTTTCTTAATATTCGTCTTCTCGATAGTTAATTTGCTTGGATTTGTTGTCTGCAACAACCTGACAAATGTGCGGTGCGATATGTTTGAGTGCAGTTTAAACGAATAATCGATAAAATGTGACGGCCCGTCACTAAATTCTAATTGCTGTGTGCATAGTAGAGATGGGCACGGGCCTCAAAAAAGAGGCCCGGCCCGGCCCGACCCTGGCCCGAAGAAAATATTTTAGGCCCATCCCGGCACGGCCCGGGTTATTTTCAAGAAAGCCCGGCCCGGCCCGGCATAAAAACATCAGATAATAATATTCAAAAGGAGCAATAAGCTGATACATTTTTTTTTTTTCAAATTTAGTATATTATATGTTTTTTTGACGTAGAATACGTCTTACCTTTCGAGAATGAAGTCTCAACACAAAAAAGTTGTTGTTGTAATAAGAGAGTTTCACAAAGTCGCTTATTGCTCATGAACTAATGGATCAATTTTCCTCAAATTATTTTCATTTTAAAGCCAAGGCTTCAAACTTTCAATAAATGTATATTTATATATGCATTGATTGGCCGTCAGCCGATTGGAGCAACAAGGGGATAAAGCGTACTGACATCACACGTCCATGCATACTGACAATTTGTGTGTACGTTGATGCCGTGCGCTCCGTCCTTGCGGCTCACAATTGGTAGTGCGACTATACTCTCCACGCAAGGGCGGCTGTAAGCAGATCCTTGGTACGGTCATGTCTCTGCCAAGGGTGCTGACCAATTGTAGTCGGGCGAGAAAAGAAAACTCTATAAAATTACCCCAATCCAAGGTGGAACAGCATTGTGCCGAGGGATTCGTGGCCGAGGGGGTGCTCGGTCTCTACTTTGCGAACTCTGGATACCTGCCGACCTCCAGTTTAAATTAGGCTTCCCGCGATACACGGGCTATGTCGCGGGTGACCGTCCTTCCCGTCTACTCGTGGGATTCAAACATGAACTTGAACATAAACAAAAACAAAAACACAGTGACCGGGACACTCTCAAACCCGGGGGGACAAGCCAATCCCTCTGTCGGTGGAAACACCCCCACGTCTGGTAAGCCAGCAGACGTCCGCAAGGCAACCAGCGGCATAAGTGGAAAACGGGCAAGCCAGCCGTCATCCCACTTCGGTGGTCTGCCCAGCACCGCTCCTAGTGCAAGTGGTGTGCAACCAAAGGTTGCCAACTCGGCACCCAGGACGGTAGCGCCAACGGGCAACACCACAAAGTCCGTTGCTCCTGAGGGAGTCAAAGCGTCCTTCCAGGACCGTAGGCGCGCAGCCGATATTCTCGGAAAAAGTCTGTCCGCTCAGCCCGCATCACCGGATGAGGTCCGACTAGTGGAGTGGGCCAGAAAAATCATCCCGAATTTCAAGCCAGCCCCCCCTGCGTCCTCTGCCAAGTCCTAGCAGAAACGCCAGCGGTCCGTTGAGGACTCGGCCCCGCAAGCAAAGCGGATTAGACCTCCTCCACCTCGTCCGCAGCCGTTGACGAAATCTTTCGCCGAAGCCACCAGGGAGAAGATTGTCATTGGGGTCCTTGACAGGGGCCACAATGAGGGTCATATCCCCAGGAATCGGTGGGGGATTATCGAAAATGAGCTGCAGGACAGGTTCGTCGACCTCATGACAGAATTCATGGGCGGAGGCACTAGCGGGTTCGGATGGCGCGGCTTACTACGGCTTCAAAACCGTAGCTATCCGCGTCTATAAAACCGACACCAACAAGCTCTCGGCAGCAGACGAGGCGCTCCCTGATAAACCGGTTGACACTACAGACAATTGTGTCAACCGGCCTGTAGCAGTGGGTACCACAGACAATGGTGTCCCCCGTCAAGACCTTGGTACGGAGTCGGCAGATGGGAAGGAGGCCGGCTACCACTCAGAGGGCTCTGAATTGGCCCATGACATGGCCAAGCTAGCGAGCTTCCGTGAAGAGTCCCTTGACTTGGATGACACGGACGAGGAAGCGAACAGGACAGTGGTGGAGCGTCGGCCTGAAGATGTCACTAAGACTTCTTCAGATTAACCTCCACCACTGCAAAGCGGCGGCGGCCGCTCTGCTGCTCCGCATAAGCCAATGTGGAGCAGACGTTGTCCTCATCCAGGAACCTTGGGTGTGTGGTGGTAAGGTGACTGGACTGGGGACCAAAGACTATAAGCTAATAGTAGCCCAAATAAAGGTAAAATTCGCACCTGCATTCTAGCAAAAAAACACCTAAATATATTTTTGCTCCCTAACTACAGCGATGGAGACAACACAGCTGTCTGCCTGGAGTTGAAGGCTGGGAATGTGAGAGTTAGCTCAACATACTTGGCCCATGACCACCAAGGGCCATTCCCACATCCACTCCTGCAAGGGTTGGTGACCGACAGCGAAACCACGCACACCGACCTAATAATTGGGTGTGACGCCAACGCCCATCATCATCAGTGGGGAAGCACTGACACAAATGAACGGGGTGAGTTGCTTTTTAACTCGTTCTGTCCACTAACCTCATGATTTGTAATACGGGCAACGACCCAACCTTCATCACAAAGAACAGGGAAGAAGTACTAGATATTACGCTAGTCTCAACCTCCCTCTGTAGCAAACTAACAAGATGGAGAGTGCTAGACGAGCACTCCTTCTCAGACCATAGATATATCGAAATAGTCTTTTCGTTCGACGTACCCAAGCCCAAATGGCACCAGAATGTTAGACGTACAAACTGGTCCACTTTCAAAAATCACTTAAACACTCTCGTCCCTGAGTCCCCCACTGGGAAACCCCACTACTGAAACCAGAGACCTACTTATAAAAAGGCTTACGGAGGTATGCGAGTCCGCCCTAAACGAGTCGTGCCCCCGTAGCAAACCCAGAGGTAAGACTAAGCCACCATGGTGGTCTCCCCAACTGGGTGAGCTGCGTAAGACATAACGCAAGCTTTTTAATAAAGAGAGACCTGGAGATGACCAGTCATGGAGTCTCTACAAAACCAGCCTCGCCTCCTATAAGAAGGCACTCAGACAAGCTAAACGCTCCTCATGGCAGACATTCTGCTCTAATATCGAAAGTACCACAGAGGCCGCAAGGCTCAGAAAGTTCTTTCTCAAACCATCCCATCGGTAGGTTTTCTTAAAAACCAGATGGCTCATGGACTTCGTCCAGCTCTGAGTCCTTGGAACTCTTGATGGAAACTCATTTTCCGGGCTGCTCAGCAGTAGCAATCCCACAGACAAACACAGGGGTTCATATGGATAGAACTTCCACAAACTTCTTGACTAAAGAATTAATCTCATGGGCTATCAACAGCTTCATGCCCATCAAATCCCCAGGGCCAGACGGCATCTTTCCAGCCCAACTGCAGCATGCAGGTAAGACTGCCTTAAACTGGCTCCTACAAATTTTCACTGGAGTCTGGACGACGGGACTCATCCCAACGCCCTGGCTTGAATCCAAAGTCGTCTTCATTCCAAAGGCGGGCAAAGCCTCCCACACAACTCCCAAGGACTTTCGTCCAATAAGCCTAACATCCTTTCTACTCAAGACCTTTGAAAGAGTGCTGGGCCTTCACTTAAGGAATTCGATACCGACACATCATTTCTCCCGTGCGCAACATGCGTATCAAAAAGGCAAATCCACGGAAACAGCACTTCATGCTGTAATCTCCACAGTGGAAAAATCGCTTCACCGGAAGGATTATTCTCTAGTCGCCTTCCTTGACATAGAGGGTGCTTTCAACAACGTCAACCCAGAGGCAATCACAGAGGCGCTAACGGGTTTGGAGGTCGGGCACCGTGCTGTGCATCTGATCGATCAACTGCTAAGACGCAGGATCGTCAGGTCAACTCTCGGTTCCACGACAATCTCCAGGTCCGTCTGCAGAGGCACCCCTCAAGGTGGAGTTCTCTCTCCTCTCCTTTGGAACGTGGCAGTAAATTCTCTGCTGCGCTCCATTGAGGGAGGTGGCTGCAGGGTGATTGCCTATGCGGATGACGTTGCGATTGTCTTCTCGGGAAAATTCCCCCAAACCCTGCGCGAACGCATGACCGTAGTGCTTCGCACTCTGTCCACTTGGGCAAAGAAAAACGGACTCGGACTGAACCCAGCGAAGACTGATCTTGTCCTCTTTACTAGGAAATATAAAATCCCGAATCTTAGGCCGCCCACCCTTGACGGGGTGGAACTAACCTTCAGCAAATCAGCCAAATACTTAGGGCTCACTTTAGACAGCAAACTGGACTGGAATCTTAACACCGAAGAGCGTGTTAGGAAAGCCCTAGTTGCTCTTTACACGTGCAGAAAGTCGATCGGACTGAAATGGGGCATGGCCCCCCACATAACTCTGTGGCTGTACACGGCCATCATTCGGCCAATCCTACTGTACGGAGTATCAGTATGGTGGCCAACACTCTCAAAGAAAAAGTCAGTTCGCTTGCTAGGCAAGGTGCAGCGCGCTGCAGGACTGACCGCCACTGGAGCCCTCAGAACAACCCCTAACGAGGCTCTCGATAATATACTCAATCTTTTGCCTATCGACCAGATGGGCAAACTAGTAGCAACCCTCTCAGCACTTCGCATGAGAGAAACAAACCAGTGGACCGCACAGACACACGGTCACTCAAGTATTCTCAATGGAAACTCGCTTCTTCCCCCAGCAACTGACTACTGCTGCCCTCAGGAGTTTCTTAATACTTCTTTCCACTCAATTATCCCATCGAGGGAAGAGTAGAGAGAAGGGATACCAGGGCCGACAGACTCAATTAGAATTTTTACGGACGGTTCAAAGCTAGACAACCGGGTAGGGGAGGTGTCTTCTGCGAAGAACTGTCCATAAATAATTCCTTTAATATACCTGACCATTGCAGTGTTTTCCAGGCAGAAATCACCGCTATACAAGAAGCGCTCAAATCCTTACAAGGAATTGAACGCTCTGCAGCCAAAATCTGCATCTTTTCTGATAGCCAAGCAGCTATCAAATCGCTCATCGCGATATCGTCGAACTCGATATCCGTCACAAACTGCCGCAAATCTCTGCAAGAGATGGCAGAGCAGTTCGATCTCTACCTCATATGGGTGCCCGGCCACAAAGGCATCGACATGGTACTACCATGCCTCTCCTCTCGGATAAGGAGGGTTTGGGCATGCCCATGGCCAGCTGTAAACTTAGGATTCGCGAG
This sequence comes from Scaptomyza flava, assembly GCA_030179655.1. Lineage (NCBI taxonomy): Eukaryota > Metazoa > Arthropoda > Insecta > Diptera > Drosophilidae > Scaptomyza > Scaptomyza flava. Next base: position 421,360 of record JARNME010000273.1, read on the forward strand.
CATTTCGAACGCGAAGCAAATAAAAGGTGGCAACACACCACCGGTAGATGCAATATAGCCAGACAGACATGGCCAACGCGCTGTAAAAAGCGCTCTTCAAGCCTAATCCACCTAAATAGATCAGGTTGTGCCTCCGTAGTGAGGGCTGTTACGGGGCACTGGCTAGTGGGATCTCATGCAGCGAGACTACTAGCCCCTTCTAACGATTTCTGCAGAAGCTGTCGGGACGAGGAAGAGGAGGAAACTGTTTCCCATCTTTTCTGCGACTGTCCTGCACTCTGCAAAAATAGAAATCGCTTTCTCGGTTCCTATTTCCTAACAGACCTCTCAGAGATAGCGAACACCACCCCCAAGAGTATTCTCTCCTTTATTCATGCTTCGGGCTGGAACCACGCCCTCTCAAATAGTATCACACACCCTGTTCTCGGGTGGACGGAGTTGTGGACGCAGTCCATCGCGGCATCACAATGGGCCAACAATTGGCCTAAGTGAGTGGAAGGGTCTCTCACCTGCCCACTAACCTAACCTATGCATTGATTACATTTTCTATTGAAAAATTGAAACCAAAAATATGTATATTTTTGCATCATTTTGAAGATTTTAAATTGCTCTAGCAATCTTAATAATTCATCAATTGCTTTGAGTTTTGGAATATAAGTTGAGATGAGTTAGACAAACATTCCTACACTCAAATTTTATATATTTTTGCCAAATTTATAACTTTTTAATGCAAAAAACCAGTGCAAAAATCATTCCTTTTTTTTAATTGCAAATTGCTGAAAAACTCCCTGATAAATTTGTTTTTTTTTTAAAACATAAAATAGACTCGATTTCCTTTCGTTTGATATATATGCGGTCATGATTGAAATCTTTTAAGTGTTGAAATTTCATTAAGAAGTTTGGTCCTAATTAGATTTTTTCAAATGTGTGTTTCTTGTGTATATTAGTATTAGTGATGTAAGCAATAAGTGTGAGCGAATGCGATAGCTGATAGCATGTGCATATGGATTTGTTTCACTTGCACTATGCGTCTCAGCTCAGCAAACAATCGATGGAACTATCAGACAATACTATCGCTGGCACTATCGAGGGCAGCAGTGGCTAATAGCCACTGGCTATCATATAAAATCATATTAGCTAACGGGAAATAAACTATCGATAGTGTTGACTATAAGAAAGTTCGTCTCCACGGTAGCAGTTTTGATTTTTGCAACTCATGTGTAAACTTACTTCAGAAAATAAATTTTAAACAATGCCGGCTGTGAAAAAAAAAATACTTTTACGCAGCGTAACAGAATGTACAATTTACGGAATAGAAGATCAGGTAAGTTGAGTTTTAAAATTAAACATTTGAAGATTATTCTATAGAAGACTCCGCAATCTTGAACGCAATTGGTACAAACAACGTGTTTTTATATAATTAAATTTGTATTGTAGAATTAATTTCTAGTATAGAGCCGACAACAACTACAGATGCAACAACTGCAAATGACACAGGTAGAAAGAATATGCTTTTATAATGTTACTTTTTTATACATATACCTAAAAGTAATATCCATTTCAGCGATTGAATTAATATCTAATGTAGAGCCGACAGTAAATTCAACAGCAACAACTACAGTTGCAACAACAACAACAACAGTTGCAACAACAACTACAGATGCTACTACAAATGCCACAGGTACAAGCAGTATGCTTTTATAATGTTATGTGTTTATACTTATGGAAGTAATATCTATTTCAGCGTCAACAACAACATTTGCAACGAGAAGATCAACAAGAACTGTAAAAACAACAAACGCAACAGGTACAAACCGTGTGAATTTATATAAATATATATTTATGCTTATTGAATTAATATGTATTGTAGAACTGACAACAAATGCTGCAAATGCACCAACTACAACTTCAAATGCAACAACAAATTTCATATGCAGCAATACTTGGAGAGCATCTACTCAACGTTTCCGAAAAATGTTTTTAGATAATGATTTTGGGTATGCTTGTAATGTTTGCGATAGACTGTGGTTTAAAAATGATCTGCATAGTGTAGGTAACATTTCCACAATGACATTTGTGCAAGAGGAATTTCCTCACCAATATTTAGAAGAATTTAACCTATGTCGAACATGCAAATTTTCTCTTGTCCACAAAAAAAAAAATTACCAAATTTATCAAAATCAAATGGATTTACTTATCCACATAAACCGAATTTACCAGCGCTAGACATAATAACAGAGCGAATTGTATCGCCTCGGTGTCCCTTTATGCAAATTCGAAAATTGTGCTATCAAGGTTTGGCAATTGTGGGACAAGTTGTCAATGTTCCAGTTGATGTACCAACTATGATAAGGACATTACCCCGTGATCTTGGTGACGATTTCGCTTTCAATGTAAATATTAAAAGGAAGCTGATACATAAATCAACCTATTTGAGAGGCTCAGTCAAAAAATCTGTTGTTAAATCTTGGCTCACGTATTTACAAAATACAGAGCTGAACAAAATGTATTATATACGCGTTGATTGGGATTATCTGAGGACAGCATATGCAGATAATCATGAGGAAACATGTACTCCACGTGAAGCTCTCATGCGCGCACAACAACCATGTGCTCCACCGGAATGTGTTAGGCTCGCACAACATGCAATTGAAGAGCACATTTCTGATGAATCTCCTGATTCAGAAGTTATATTAGCCACACAACAAACACTGCTATGGAATGAGGAATACTGCTTAGACATTGCTCCTGGACAGAATTGCATTCCAATGAATCTATTATATGATAAATATGCGGAAGAACTATCATTTCCAGGAATTTATTACGGCGAGCCTCGTAAGTTTAAAGAAAGTTTACACGTAACGGAATATATGAAAGCCACCAGCAAAATAAGAAGAAAAGATCGCCGTGGTGCTACACCTCATCACATTTTGTACATGGCAATGAAGGTAATGAGATTTCGTGTCTTAGAAAGTATGCGTCATAGTTTTAAATGTGTCCCAATTCTCGCAAACGTAACTCGAAGGCAAATTGAAGATCCACAGTTTTACGACGATTGTGCTGAAAAAATTTTGCTTTCTTAAAGTCAATCCCAAATTCTATGGCATATTGGTAACAAAAGCGAAATGATCTCTTTGCTATGATTCGACAATTGGGAAAACCAACTTGTTTTCTCACAATCAGTGCAAATGAGACAAAGTGGCCTCACCTGCTTTCAATTTTACATAAATTAAATGACTATTGTAAAAACATCAATGATGTTAACATGTTAAATGCCATGAACAAATTGAATAGATATATGTGTGCGCACCTTGTTAACGAGGACCCCGTTGTCTGTTGTATCTATTTTCAAAAATTGATTAATGTCATAATGGCGATGTTGCAATCAGTGCAAAGTTATAATCCTTTTGGATCTTATTGCGTTCTGGATTATTTTATAAGGATCGAATTTCAACATAGAGCAAGTCCACATGCACACATACTCTTATGGTTGAATATTGATCCACGTGATATAATAGGAGAAAATACTATGAGTGCCACAATTCAATTAATTGATGCTTTATGTTCAGTTCAAGCAGAACACTTGGATGATGTTAATAAAATTAGCAATCAAACACATAAACACACTTTCACTTGTTTTAAAAGAGGGGAAACGAAATGCCGTTTTCATATACCATATTGGCCAATTAATGAGACAAGAATTTTGATTCCATTGTCTAATGAAGACAATCGAAAATCAATATATTCCAAGAAAGCGATTAAAATGAAAACGATGCTAGAAGAACGCAATTTTTTAGAACTTCATGAATTTCTGCACGAAAATAATTTGAATTATGAACCATATCTGAATGTAATCAAATCAACTCTTAAAAGACCAACCGTTATTTTTAAACGCAATATGCATCAAATATATATTAACACTTTTCAACCATGGATAGCGTCCACCTTGAATTCGAATATGGATCTCCAATTCATATTAGAAGAGTACTCGTGTGCACAATATGTCGTTGAGTATGTGAATAAATCCAATCGTGGAATAAGACAACTACACAAGGAACTCCTGCGCATACAAAACGAACATCCTGACATATAAATCATAGAGTTAATGACGAAAATAAGTATGAAAGTATTAAACAGCGTGGAAATAAGTGCTCAGGAAGCTGCTTGGTAACTTTTGCGGCAGCCAATGTGCAAAAGTAGCAGAGACATCGTATTCGTTGCAACAGTATGGCCAGAGGAAAAACATAAAAGCAAAAAAAGGCGTGCAGTTATGGATAGGGAGGGACAGGATGAAAATTCAACTGATATATGGACGAAATCAGTTTTTTTTTAAATATGAAGAAAGGTGTGACGATATGAAGGATGTTTGTCTTGCAGATCTCATTGCTTGGTACTCACCAAATGTGAGAAAAATAAGTTATCAGAACAGTGAAAACGATCTTCATTTTGAAGAAGATAATGATTCTCTGAACGCTGATGACATATTTCAAGCAAATACCAATGTATAATACAAGAAGAGAATAAGACAAAGAATATTAAGATATAAAAACTACGACATTAATGATATTGTAAACGAGAAATTGTTACACTTTATATTCCTTTTAAAAATGAACTTGTCGACATTCTGGATAATAACAAATTTATAGATATATATGACAGCAGCGAAGAATATATGATGAACAAAAGAAAGGAGTATGAATCAAACATTAATATTCAGCAACTAATGGCTGAAATTCAGGCACTATGTCAAAACGAGCAAATCATTTCAAATAATAATCTCCGAATCGAAAATGAAAGAAACGTTTTTGTTGGTGTTGGTGTTGAAAACAATGATGATTTTCAGTACGAAACTGATACTACCATTTCGATTGTACGAAAACGGACGAATGTCTTGTCCAAACAAGATTATTGTAATGTGATGCGCTCAACAAATGGAAAACAAAGAGAGCTCGTTCTTGAATTGATTTATCGTCTATCATCATCTGATTTAAAACCGATACAAATATATTTCGCAGGTCCTGCTGGTTCCGGAAAAACATTTACCATGAAGCTCATAATGGAAACTTTAAATCGTTTTGGACAACAACAATGTGAACTTCGTAATTCCTACTTGGCATGTGCATCCACCGGCAAGGCAGCAGTAAATTTAAACGGCACAACAGTACACTCTGCTTTCAGAATTACGCCCAGTCGAAGGTCGGGTTTCGCATTAAGCCATCAAGTGCTTCAACAATATAGAAGAAATTTCTCTGGGGTTAAATGTGTCATTATTGACGAAATAAGTATGATAGGCTGCGATATATTCAATAAAATCAATAATCGGTTGCAGGAAATAGCAGGTATTGGTGATTCACCATTCGGAAAATTGCATATAATTTTGGCAGGCGATTTTAGACAATTACCTCCCGTAAATGTCAGACCTATTTATAACCGGTGTAATAACATAATTGGTGGAAACAAATGAAACTGCCATGATTGAGAGTCGCTTCCGCACAGAGCAATGGTGTAAAGACAATTTGCCAAATGTTATTCGTATATTTCATAAAAATTCAAGTGTTGATGCATACAATAAATATGCTATAAACAGTGAAATCCATCATATCGCAATTGACAAAATTACTGGCAATACAACTTCAGCCGAACTAGTTCAAGCTAGAACAAAATTGCATAAAATGAGCACTTCGGAATTGAATGGTTTGCCTTATCTAATAAATTTATGCATTGGCTCACCATATATGTTAACTGTGAATATACTAGATGTAAATGATGGACTTGTCAATGGTATTATTGGTACACTAAAATTTATTGAGTTTACACAACCTTCCACTCATACAAATGAAGCAATGGACTGAGAAGTCATACCTTTTAATCAACAACAACACCTACCACAATTAGATCAGAACCAACCGCAGCAGGACTCACATCGTTTTCAACAACAACATGCAATCAATCAGCATCCACATCAATCAACTAACGCTTTACCACTATTACTTCAAAGTGAGCAACAACAACAATCAAATCGCCAAATGCTTTGCTTGTGGTTTGAACTTCCAGATCAAGGAATGGGAAAAATCACGTATCAAATACAGACCGCATGTTTTGTCTAAATTCTCTAATAACCTTAATAATGCTCTGAAATGGACACCAATATTGAAAGCAACTTCACATATTACCCTTACGAGAACAATAAAATGTAAACGATTGCAATTTCCAATAACACCAGCTGCTGCAATAACTGTTCAAAAATCACAAGGTGCCACGTTTGAAAAAATTGTTTACGATTACAACAAAAGCCAAATAAATCAATTGGTGTATGTGGGCTTGAGTCGTGTAACTAATATTGAAGACTTGTATTTGACTAATAACACTAACAACTTTACATTTTTCCATGCCGCTGGTAACAGTTCCTCAACTAATAAAGATATAAATGATGAATATGAAAGACTAAAAGCTCATAATCTACCGACATTAACTGAACAGGTTCAACGATTCATGGCTGACCAAGATAACGAAAGCAATAATAATAATGCATATCGGAATAATAAATGCACAAAGTTTAGTTGCACACTGTTTAGATATTGCAACTGATAACATATTTATGCAATGCAACTTTCTTGCGTTCAGCGAAACATGGATGGATATGAACCAACCAGTACCAATAGAAGGCTTCCAATTAATTTCGCATTAAAATAATTTACAGCAACGTCGCACAGTGGGACCTTTTCTCGGATAGCTTATCAAAAATCATTTTTTTCATGAACGCGTTTGGAAAAAGTGAAATATGTAATCGATAGAGAATACTTCAAAGATTATGGCTCCAAAAGATTTTTTAAATCGGTTAATAATTATGGGTGGTAGAGCTCCTCAAAGTTGAGAAATTTTACGTGAGTACGAAAAAATGACAATTTTTACAGAAATTTACCACTTTCGAACTGAATATTGGGCGACGTACACAACCGATCTTCGATCTTTTTTCTTTATCTGAAAAGTATGTTCAATCTCAGTGTTTTTCTGTATACAGTTTAAATATAGCTGAAATACTTATTAAATTAGAATCGTTTAAAAAATACACTAAATTTTGGCATTTTTTGAACTTTCGTGGACTATAACAAAAAAGTATCTCTCAGAGTCACGGTGGGACCACATGCATTTGAAAGCTATAATATATACCTTTCATATGTATATAGTCACAATCTGCGAAAATCTGCATTTTGGAAACGCGAGCCAAAAAACTAGGGATACCTCGAGTTAAAAACACGCGGCAGGTATAAGGAAGAAGAAGAGCGCATACAAATTTGTCTGTAGCGTGAGCGCTGTTTATTGACAACATTTCTAAATGTTGTATTATAAGTACTACCTGTCTATATATATCCCTTCTAATCCTTTTTCCTTCCTATCCTTTCTAATTACCTGAATGGAAAAGGTCTGAGGAGGCAGGTAAATATAATTGTAGTTGATGGAAAGTTGCGGTACTACAGGATATTTTTTTTTAATTTCTGTATTTCCCCGTTTACCTATTATTAATGTAAATCAATACCTTAGGTATATATTGTTTTTTACCTAGCTAATTGGAAAAGGGCTATACCAATTTTGCTTGCTTACCTAGCTAACTCAAAAATATGGTATAAAGTGCAAAATATGTCACTTGATGGCAACAGTTATTTCATAACTTCATAAGAGGAAACACTTGTTGTTTATTGCTGCGAAAAATAAGAAATTTTCAGATTGAATAGTATTTTTCACGAAATTTTGATAAATAAGCGCAATAATGGATTTAACAAATTCAAAGATTTTTGAACTTTTTCGTGCTTCTTAAAATATTAACGATTTTCAAGTGGCATTGCTTAAAGAGATTGGCGTACTCGAAAACGCTAGTTGTGCGCTTCAGACACAAATTAAATTCATTCACGCTAACTTGAAGCGAAAATGGAACTTGGTCCATAGAACCATGTCGGCTTTCATAAAAAAGCATGAAAATTGGTTGGAGGAATGTACAACATTCGGATATTCAGAACAGGAAGAAGTTTACCCATCGACTAGCCAATAAAGAGGAAGGCCGCAAAAAAGTATGGAGGAGTGTTCATGTGTTACAAGGAAACGTAAGCTTGAGGATGCTACGGATAGCTTAACAGCTGAACATCTGTCGGAAGCACTTTCATCCAAGTATATGAAGGAACAAGAGAGGACAAGAGCGACAATTACGAAAGCTGTGCAGGTCGCCAGTCCTTTACGGCTGTATAGGATTAAGGAAAGTATTCCCACGCCTCCAAACTCAGTCGGAATTAAGTACACTCACGAAGAAGCGTTTTCCCTATTTATGGACTTGGGACTGACTAAGGAGAAATATGATATTTTACGCAGCTCCTTAAAAAAACATAACGTCAAAGTTCTTCCCGGATATAAAAAAATTGTATTTGCCAAAAAGGAAGCAGTGCCACCTAATACAATAATAACAGAGACATCTGTAGAAGTAAAACTCCAGGATTTAATGGATCACACTGCTAGGCGTATAGTTGAAAGTTTGCCTGATGGAGAGGTCGAGCTTCTTCCTGAAAATCTGACTCTACTCAATAAGTGGGGATGTGATGGATCGTCTGGACAGAGCATATACAAACAAATTATACAGACAGATGACGAAACTATTTCTGATGAAAATATGTTTATGGCTTCTGTAGTTCCCTTACGCCTTAGGAGTGAAACTTCTGAACATTGGAAAAATCGCCGACCATCATCGATTCATTATTGTCGCCCTATTTTCTTCAAATATGCGAAGGAGTCGTCTGAATTGATTAAATCAACTGTAACCGACATACAAAATCAAATTAGTCAACTGAAGCCTACTGTTTTTCAAACCAAGAGTGGAAAAACATTCACGGTGAAGTTTGATTTCTTCCTGACAATGATTGATGGAAAAGTCTTAAATGAAATTACAAACACCTTCTCAACATTGAGGTGTCCCATTTGTAAAAAAACTCAAAAAGACTTTCACAGTTTAGACGACTCAACGGGTGAGCAGAACTGCTACGAATATGGAATTTCTCCGTTGCATTGCAGAATAAAGTGTATGGAATTTATTCTGAAGCTCGCGTACACACTTCCTCGGCCAGGAGAAACAAAAACGGATAATACGCCTCGTGAGGATATAAAGAGAAGAAAGGAAGTTATACAAGCTGAGTTCTCTCGGAAGCTAGGAATAAAAGTTGGCTGTCCAAAGCACGGATACGGGAATACGAATGATGGAAATACTCCGAGGAGATTTTTTGAAAATGATCAAATAACAACTTTGATAACAGGTGTTCATAATGAGATCATTAAAAGGTTTGCTGTTATCCTAAATGTTATAAGCTGCAAAGAAATGATAGATGGTGCAAAATTTGGCGAATACGCATCAAAAACAGCTCAACTTTTGACTGGATTGTATCCTCAGAAAAAACTAGCCCCCACGGTACATAGGATTTTGGCTCATGGAAAGGACTTAATAGAATATCAGTGCTTACCTATTGGAGAGCTGTCCGAAGAAGCACAGAAATGTAAAAACAAGGACTACAAGAGGGTCAGATACACTAATACGTGCAAAATTTCTCGGGTGCGACAAAATGTAGACCTTTTCAACATGCTGGCAGCCTCATCGGATCCACTTCTTGCATCGCTGAGACATGTGCGATCACGAAAGGATTTGGAAGATAGCAACTATAGTTCCGAAATGTTGAGTTTATTAGATGTTAACCTTACTAACATTAATGTTGATGATTATTTGGTTGTAAATCAGCCATCGATAGCAAATATTAACAAGTAAGAAGGCTCTAGTCGGGAGAGCCCGACTAGAAGATACCCTGAACCCAGTTGCAATAAATATATTTAATTTATATAAGACTTTGGTATACTGGCTTAGCTTCCATCGATTAAGTTCAATATCTCCGGTGTTTCTCAACCGATTTGGACGAAATTTTCAGAAAAGTTCTATCATTATCCATTACTTCAACCCTCATTTTTAGATTTTCCAAATTCGATATTTTATTGTTATCGATATTATGTGTATATCGGAAACCAGAATAGTTATCGATAATTTGAAGCAAACTTGTTCTGCTCATGGTATAGGAGAACTTAAATACAAAATCAGAAGTCTCTAGCTCTTGTAGTCTCTGAGATCCACGCGTTCATACAGACGGACAGACGGACATGGCTATATCGTCTCGGCTGTTGATGCTGATCAAGAATATATACACTTTATGGGATCGGAGATGCTTCCTTCTGCCTGTTACATACTTTTGCACAAAACCATTATACCCTTATTTACCCATTTTATGGGTTAAGGGTATAAAAATCACCCAAAAATAAGAATTTAAATTTTATGTATTTAAGTTAGAAAATCAAATAAAAACAACAAAAACTGCGAAATAGTCATTGAAGTTATAAAAAATTTTCAGTTATGATTAAAAACAAACGTTTTTAATTGGAATTTTACAGGTAAAATGTGCTGGAAATATTTCTTGACTTTGACCTTCAATATTTAAGCACCACGGATACCGAGCACTCTTGGCGAACATTCATTTTAAAGCTTGAAAAGTCATCTATTAATTGCTTTTTAAATTTTTCGTTCATTAGTTTAGAAGATATGATTTTTGATAAGCTAAATGAGCAAAGGCCCCACTGTGCGTCGTCGCGCATCTGGAGTAGCAATCTACGCAAAAAGTACCATGTTGACATATTGTACTCCAATTGATGTGTCGAACAGGCAACTGATTGATAGCGATATAGGCGCATTTGTCTATCAGAAATTAATGTTAATAATCAAATCAAATTTATTAGCAAACAACAAATGCTTTTTACTGCACTAATGAAATATTCTCATCTGATTTCACTCATCGATAAGAATTTTATAGTTGACACCGAGGTGGTTATGCTCATCGTTGGCGATTTCAATTTAGAAATGGCATCAGATAGTTCATTCGCAGAAATTATGCAAGAAAAGTTTAACTTAAAATATATTAAAAATGCAGCAACCACATTAGCGCAGACTTATAGTGATTTAGTATTTGCAAGAGATTTAAATGTTTCATTAATTAATTACATTTCTTACTTTTCATTCCACAAACCAATCATATCAAAAATCATTTATTCATCATAAAACAAAAATAATTAAGTTTTAAGAACTATTTTTAATAAAATTGTTTAAATTCAATATACAATAATGTTACTATGTTTACTTTCATAATTTTTGTTGCACAAACAGACGTATTCTACGGTTAACCTATGCGCCCGTGTGATCTAACACAGGCTGAAAATTATAGTGCTTGCATTATAACATAAAATAAATTGTCGTAAATTTGATAAAGTGTTGATAGATTTATATTTTTAACAAGCTTAAATTTAAATAAAAAAAATTTACATACTTTTATACAAAAACATAAGTTTTTCAAGGTTTTGGCTTTTGAATCTTGTTCTTTTTTCATTTAGAATTTGCCCTGATGCAGAAAAAAGCCGTTCGCTTGTAGCTGAACTTACAGGAGTATTAAGTATGGTTCTTGCTAAAATTTGTAGGCATTTTAGTTCCTTGGCATGCTTCCAAAACGTAAGAACGCACTTCTCGTTTACAGGTGTTTTTGCGATGATTTACACATGTGCGATATTTAATCTTTAAGAAGTTCAGTGTTGCCACTAAGTATAGAATGTTCTAGAGCAATCACTTCGTTTTTCGTGCATTCGTGTGGGTTTCACTGTACATTTGCACGATGGAACCCACAGAGCAGTTCGGCTGTGGAGCCGACTGCGCGCTCTTGCAGTATTTTAGTTTGCGATTAGACGGAGAGAGGCAGTCGACTGAAACGGTCGATCCACGCAGCTCTGCTGTTTATATGCGTATTTGATTAACGTCTTTGATTTGCGTGTAGGGTTTTGTTATTTTTGGGGTGGGTCTCTGAAAACTGAACAGCGTTGAGTAAATGTGTGTTCACATACATGCATTAATGTTTGTTTGTATGCAGTGTACAAGAAACTGTCTCAGTTTTATGATATTTTTTTTTTTTTACTGGTGTATATATTTAAGTGACTTTCTTATTTAATTTATTAAAAAGCACTTATGAAATAATGTTAAAATTTTGCCATATTATTTATATATTAAAGTATACCTACGATTGTTGATTACATAACAAATTTATTTTCTATTAACATATAATAAAGTCTTATCAAAACAATACATGTAAGATAAAGCATTTTTCACAGGCAGCAACAAAAACGTGTAAACACCCAGCAATCTATGAACTCATATTTGTATGCCCACAAGCAGCAACACAAGAAAATGCTGTTTCGAAGAAGCTTATTTGCTTCGTTATCAAGTTTGCCGCTCGAAGAGTTAATCACATTGAAATATGTTATTTTATTAGACTATTTTTAGCAATTACTCAATTATTATTTTAGCGCCAACTTATTCTAATCAAAATATAAAACTATAACATATATATTATTAAATTACATATCAACAATAGCACTTATATTATATTAGGGTATCCAACACTCAACATTCGTCTGTTCATACTCCTATTCATCATCCCAGCAAACCATAGTCTGAGCGCTCATAATAATGAGCTCAAATATGAACTCATTTATGACTCATTAAGCGCTCATAATAATGAGCTCATATATATGTTAAATTTATGCGTGTTTTCTGAGCGTTACACGTGCACGTGTAACATGTAACGACACGCGCCGAAATAAACTACTCTAACTGTAAAAGTTGAAGCGGTGTTTGTGAAAAAAAGCAAGCACCATTTTGGTTAAGTTGTGCTACTCAGTTGCAAATGATTAGTGAGCGCGTGAGTTATATTAAATATGTTCAGATGGAGTAGCGGTCCAGTGCTCTTGGAAAGGAACTGCCGAGAAGACATGCATATCGTCTTTGCCCTTAACGTCCATAACACGGGGAGCATTTAACCGAAAATTCAATAGTAGTGAACAAACATTTAATACCACTTGTTTGAGGTGGTTTCAGACCGCGAACGATCGCTTAAAATATAAAACAAAAAAAATCAAACATCCGATAGTAATTTAAAGTTTAAAATTTTTTATAAAAATACTGGATTTATGGATTTAAATATTATTTCATAGTTTTAGTTTTAATTTTATTTTCTTTAATATATATTTTTAATTTGAATATATTTTTTTCAAATTAATTTATGAATAAAATACCACATTTAATTTAATGGTTAAACCATTTGTGCATTTCTTATTATTTTGTCATCAGAAAAGAGCTCTGAATGAGTGAAAAAAAAAACTCAGAAAAGACTCTTTCATGAATTGGATTAAGAGCTCTGAATGAGTGCAAAAAACAACTCAGAAAAGGCTCTTTTATGAATTGGAGTTAGAGCTCTTATATGAGCGACCAGTTTAGTAGAAAAACCCACTCATATATGACAGTTTTCTGAAGGATTATGATTGTTTTATGAGCTCATTATGAGTGTGCACGCTCAGGAAAAAGAGTCATATGTGAGCTCATTTAGAGCTCTTATGGTTTGCTGGGATGTTCGCTATTTAAGTCTATTAGTGTGCGTGTGTATGTGTGTGTATTCTCAAAAGAAGCAAAACAGAACTGCCGAACAAAATATAAAATCGACAATTTCAGACTTCTGCTTGAATCTGCTTTATGCAGTCCAACTTGGAAGGGTAGTATAAACTTAATATGAACTTTGTCAAAATAAATAGCAAAACGTGAGATACTTTAAAATTATTTATGTTCATATTTTTTATTTATGTATCGAAAATAAACTATATATATATGTATATAAAGTAAATATTTGAGTTTTAATTGGCTATTATCCAATATTGGTACAAAGGGTATTTTTACTTCGTGCATTTTGTACGTTGAAGCAAAACAGAATTGCACTGGCTTTGTCATTTTGGTAGAGGCAGTGAAGAACGGATTTCGTTTTATGTGTGCGTGCACATCAATATATATATTTCATGCGTATGCATGTGTGCGCTTTGTTGATCTGCTGGTGGCCGTCAATAGCAAAACCTGACCTTTCTCAACATCTACATTATGATTTTTTTACATGAATTAAATAAAGTAACGATTAGTTTAATAAAAATAAACGACTTTATTATACAAATGCTGTTTAAGAACTAACTTAAGACAAATAAGGCCTTAGGCTAGAGACCGCTCAATGTAGATGTCGCCGCTGCAGTTGTCGCCGCTGCTGCCGTTGTCGCTGGCTTGCAGCTTTGGGTGTCGAATAGCCGAACTCGGTCCCACGGTGGTGCTCGTTGTGTAACGCGCAGGCCGTTGGACCCATGCAGGCGCATGTTGGTAAATGATGACGCGGCGCACGTGGCGGATGTGCTTCACGCGCTGTCGTCGTGATTACGCTTTGGCGTTTGTAAGAATTGTTCTTAACTCCTCCCCCTTTAAACGCGGACGTCCACGGTCGCGATGTAGAAGCGCTTTTGGGTTTTGTTGTCTGCCAAACTTGTCTCTTTTTTCTCTTCTTCAGTGTTATTTGATGTTTTTCTGGGTGATATTTGTTTCCATACCCATGCTGCGATAATGGCCAGTATCGACATCAGAATTCCAGAGAGTGACAGGCTGATAGCCGTTGCTTTAAAATTCGCCGTTCTCAGCATCTCCAGTTTTCTCGTATTGTTGATGTTTACTTCTTTTAGCATCTGAAGGGACAATACTTCCTCGATGCTGGTTTTATCCGCCAACATTTGAAAGAGTGGGGGAGTCGCTTCTGCGTAGATTGATTCTTTAGCCTCGTTTTCGTCTTCGTCGATTCTTATTGTAGAGTTTTGGAATTGAATTAGATAAGTTCCTTGTAGTTCCATTTCATCTTGATCTATTCGTATTTTTCCCTCGTAGTTGTTCAAAAGTATTGTGCCGGCAACTATTTCTTCAAGATTTGGTATGTGTTGGCTGTTTATGTTTTATGTTATACAAGTGTTGTTACTTAAGTTTAAAATGTTATTTCTATTACAAATGGTTTTATCGCTATGTGTTTCACAATTTTTAATTTGGGCATATACAGTTTTGTTGCACATTATAATTTTTTCATATTTAATTTCATTTATCGTGCTACCTTTTTTGAGAGGTTTTATTATCATTGACAAGCAGGGTTCTTTTTCGATTAAAGGTATGTTTATCATGTAGAGTAAATTTTTGCCATTTGTGGCTATTTTTGTTTTTGCAAATTCTAATAGTTCTTCTACATTGATGAACATGCCTTCCTCGTTATCTAATATTTCTTCTACCTTAGTTACCTCTGCTTCTGACAGTAATATGGAGTTTACAGTATTGGTTTTAGCCCAGTTTAGTGCATGGATTAAATTGGTTAGATCATCTTTTAAGGTTTGTAATTTGAATCTTAATATGTCTATTGCTTCTTCTCTTAATGTCTTATCATTTAAGGTGGATTTTATTATGACATTGGTTATTTTACTTAATTCATTCATTCTATTGTTTAGGACTCTGTTAATGACTACTTGTCTATTGTTATTTTCTAGTTGTTCGTTGATTTTTGCTGTTCTAATATCGTAATCGTTTTTGTCCGGCGTGCCGGCCAACCACTTCCATGCTGTCCCTAATGCATCTATAGACCTAGTCGCCCTTCTAGTAGGCTTAAGTCTACGTAGATCGCTTTTTATTGTTTTGAGTTCATATTCTAAGAATGGGTACAGCTGGTGGGAACGGCTCACATTTCGTACGGCCTCTTCTAGTTTCCAGGTGGCGTTTTCATATTCTTCCATGTTAAAAACATGAATAATTCTAAATTCGCTATTCTGAACTGCCGCAATTCCCGTTTTTATTGGAATTAACTGCGAGTGCGAATAATCAAGAATGGTTGCCAACCCATGGCATAATGGCAAGAAAAATCTGTGAATGGATATTATGATTTTATATTATTTTTGTGAACTACTTTTCCTGATTGAGTTTTTACTGTTGTATTTTGGTCTATTGAAACTATTTCTTTTTTATATTTCGATGTTAATTTTGAACCCAGCCTTTTATCTACTCTAACGTAAATAATTTCCCCTATTTTATATTTCTTTATTGGCTTTCTCTTTTGGTTATGGTATGTCAAATCTTCGTTTTGTTTTTCGCTAAGTTTTTTACTGGTCTGTTCTCTGGTTGCTTTCAATTCTTGTGGATCTGATATCATTTGATTTCCGAAGAATATTTCTATGGGTTTTTTCTTGGTGGTCGAGTGAATTGTCTGATTGTATTCTTGTACGGCTTTAAAAATTAAATCCTCGAAACTAGCAGTGTCGTCATCTTTTTTGAGGCATCTCATTATCTCAGTCATTGTTGAGTGAAATCTCTCTACTTGCCCGTTGCTTGTGGAAGCGTAAGGGGTGTCGTATAAACTGTAGCCTTCAACTGATCATTTAACAAGAATTTGATGGCTGCTGAGTTCATTGCCTTTTCATTGTCCATAACGATTGATTGTGGCATTCCGAACGCTATCATGATTTCCCTGAGAGAAACTTTTAGATCTTCTGATGCTTTTGATTTTACTATCTTTATTTGCGCGTACTTTGAAAATTTGTCTATTGCGGTGAGAACTATTTTTTTTTCTGTAGTATACAAATCTATGTGTACGATTTGACCAGGGTATGTGGGGATTGGAGTTTTTTCAATTTCTCCTTGCTGTGGGTGCCTATCGTATTTCGCTAACTTACAGGTTTCGCACTGGTTGGCTATTGCAGTGACTCTTTTTATTAATCCGGGAAAAAAGAATTTATTTAATATTTGGATCATATTTTCTGTTGGGTTGCTGTGTGCTCTAATATGTTCCTTTGTGATTATTTCATTTTGCTCCCCTTCTAACGGTACATCCGTTACTTGTTTCTGAGTATACCTTACTTTGTAATTATTAAAATGCGTGGGGAATGTATTTTGTATTTTTCCCATTATACTCTCGGAAGTGAGTACTCCGTTAATTAGTTTTGGATCTAATCTCTCTTTAAGTATTTTTATTAAATCGGACTCTGAGTAGTTATTGTTTTTATACTCGATACCGAAGGTAACTAGTATATTGGTTTTGTGCAATGTCGGTCATGGTGTCTGTCCGTCTGTCCGTCTGTCCGTCTGTCCGTCCGTATGTATGCAAGTTTTTTCCACACCCTTCAAGCTAGAGACTTGAAACTTTCCAATTCTCTTTATCTATGGAATAGTAAATTAAAGTGTCAAGATGGGGGTTCTACGATAACTGGGGGGCTGGCAAATCGATAAATTCGATAACTCAAAACCGATAAATCCACATATTTCGCACATCCTTACAGCTAGAACTACCAAATTTGGTAAGAA
The DNA here is from genome assembly GCA_030179655.1 of Scaptomyza flava. NCBI lineage: Eukaryota > Metazoa > Arthropoda > Insecta > Diptera > Drosophilidae > Scaptomyza > Scaptomyza flava. The sequence continues at coordinate 438,659 of JARNME010000273.1, forward strand.
GATAGCTACTAGCAACCCCCAAAAAACTGCATCATTAATTTTGGAGCCACGCCCCCCCATTCCGCCCCCAGCCCCCCCGAATTTTAAAGTCAAAAAAGCATATATCTCCCTCAGTTTTTGAGCTATAGCCACCAAATTTGGTGCCAAGATAGGTGATGATGACCCCCTAAAAACTGCATCAAAAATTTGGATGCCACGCCCACCGACACTGCCCTAGCTACCCCCATCCACCCCAACGCTTCGTCAAAAACGGGAATGCGTGTATCTTCCAGAGTTGAGGAGCTAGAGCCACCAAATTTGGTAGGAAGATAGCTGGCAGTGACTCTCAAAAATCTGCATCAAAGTTTTGGAGCCAAGCCCACCCATTCCGCCCCCCTTTCCCCACCATTTACAAACTTTCAGCTAGAGTCACCAAATTTGGTATGAAGATAGCAATTGACATTCCACAAAGATCTGCATCAAAAATTTGGATGCCCACCCATACCGCCCCCAGCCCCCCTTTCCCCACTTTATACAAACTTCGAGCTAGAGTCACCAAATTTGGTATGAAGATAGCAATTGACATCCCACATGGATCGGCAGCACAAATTTGCATGCCACGCCCACCCATACCGCCCCAAGCCCCATAGCCCCCCTCTCACCACCTTTTACATGCTTCGAGCTAGAGTCACCAAATTTGGTATGAAGGTAGCATTTGACATTCCACAAGGATCTGCAGCAAAAATTTGAATGCCACGCCCAACCATACCGCCCCCAGCCCCCCTTTCCCCACTTTTACAAACTTTGAGCTAGAGTCACCAAATTTGGTATGAAGATAGCAATTTACATTCCACAAAGATCTGCATCAAAAATTTGGATGCCACGCCCAACCATACCGCCCCCAGCCCCCCTTTCCCCTCTTTATACAAACTTTGAGCTAGAGTCACCAAATTTGGTATGAAGGTAGCATTTGACATTCCACAAGGATCTGCAGCAAAAATAAGGATGCCACGCCCAACCATACCGCCCCCAGCCCCCCTTTCCCCACTTTATACAAACTTTGAGCTAGAGTCACCAAATTTGGTATGAAGGTAGCATTTGACATTCCACAAGGATCTGCAGCAAAAATTTGGATGCCACGCCCAACCATACCGCCCCCAGCCCCCTTTCCCCACTTTATACAAACTTTGAGCTAGAGTCACCAAATTTGGTATGAAGGTAGCATTTGACATTCCACAAGGATCTGCAGCAAAAATTTCGATGCCACGCCCAACCATACCGCCCCCAGCCCCCCTTTCCCCACTTTATACAAACTTTGAGCTAGAGTCACCAAATTTGGTATGAAGGTAGCATTTGACATTCCACAAGGATCTGCAGCAAAAATTTGGATGCCACGCCCAACCATACCGCCCCCAGCCCCCCTTTCCCCACTTTATACAAACTTTGAGCTAGAGTCACCAAATTTGGTATGAAGGTAGCATTTGACATTCCCCAAGGATCTGCAGCAAAAATTTGGATGCCACGCCCATTCATACCGCCCCCAGCCCCCCTTTCCCCACCTTATACAAACTTCGAGCTAGAGTCAACAAATTCGGTATGAAGATAGCAATTGACATCCCACATAGATCTGCGCAAAAATTTGAATGCCACGCCCAACCATACCGCCCCCAGCCCCCCTTTCCCCACTTTATACAAACTTCGAGCTAGAGTCACCAAATTTGGTATGAAGATAGCAATTGACATCCCACATGGATGGGCATCAAAATTTTTAATACTGGTATCGAGTATACCGCAGTCGGTTGCGTCCGACTGCAACGTTTCCACTTGTTTTTATAGTATGTCTATGATATTGTGGGAAGGGTATTTCAAATTTATATGACTCTTCTTCAGATATTAATAGGCTATGACTGGTATTAAATTATGTGATGAACTGTCATCACTATGAATTGACGCGGTTGTGCTGTTTATTTGCCTGTCTGTGGGGTTTCTTGAAAGTGCATCGGCCACTACGTTTGACGTGCCTGGTTTATAGTGGAGTTCGTGATTGTATTCTTCGAGGTAGCTTTTCCACCTTTTGAGCTTACCGTTATGGTTTTTGTTGCTTAGGGCAAATGTCAGAGGTTGGTGATCGGTAAAAATAATCACTTTAGAGGTACCGTAAAGGTACATGTGTAGGCTATGTAGTGCCCATACTATTGCCAACATTTCTTTTTCGTTAGTGGCATAGTTTTCTTCGGTTTTTGTAAGCGCACGCGAAATGAATGTGATTGGTCTCCCGTTCTGTTCCAGAACTGCGCCAATAGCGTAATTCGAAGCTTCTGTAGTAAGTTGGAACTCTTTCTTGAAATCGGGATAAGCAAGTATAACGTCTTTTGAAACGAATGTGTTTTTTTAACTTCTGGAAGGCTTCTAAAGCATCTTGGTCTAGAGAAACTTTAATTTTACTGGAAACGTTTTTCGAGAGTCGGCCATTCTCTCCCCTGAGTAGGTTGGTAAGTGGTTTCGCTATCTTAGCGTAATCGCAAATAAAACGTCTGTAGTAGCTACCTAAGCCTAAGAAGGCTCTCAAATCTCTCAATGTTTTAGGTACTGGGAATTGTTGCATGGCTTTTACTTTTTCGACGTTAGTGTTTACACCTATTCGACACCCAAAGCTGCAAGCCAGCGACAACGGCAGCAGTGGCGACAACTGCAGCGGCGGCATATACATTGAGCGGTCTCTAGCCTATGGCCTTATTTGTCTTAAGTTAGTTCTTAAACAGCATTTGTATAATAAAGTCGTTTTTTTTTTATTAAACTAATCGTTACTTTATTTAATTGGCGCCCGAGAAGGGACCGGTTTATGTCCTAACGAAGGATATCGTGTCGCGTACCAGTGCCTTATTGCCACACAGTGTACCCCGCAAAAGTGCCTCAAAGAGCCACAACGCGATTGCGATTTAAATAGAGCTAATCCTCTCTCGCGATTCCTTTCGAAAAGCATAACCGGCCGTTTACCGTCGACGGTTCTGTTGTATCAGTTCGCAGACCACCACGCATACAAGTGTCCCTGAGGATCCCAAGTCACCTACCGCATCGCCGCTACGCCGCACTGCCGCAGGACAAAAAGGAAGACATCTAAAGGACCAGCGCAGGAGATTCGCCGGATGTTTTATATTCTGTAAGCTTAGTGTTTAAGTGATTTAATAAGAAGAAAAACGAAACACAAAGAAGTTTAACAATTTAGAAATATAAGAAGAAAAAATAAAATATAGAATAATACGAAGTTACAAGAAACTAAAATTAAGTGATACATTTTCTACAATCATAATAAGTAAAAGTTTAAAGAATCCGTGAAAAATTAAAATTAGTTAAAAGTTACTGACTATCTAAAATATAACAAAAAAATTCAAAAATACTTATAATTAAAGTAAAAGTTAAATAAAAATTTATTAAGATAGAATTTAAATTTTCATAATCAATAAGTCTTTGCGTTGATAATTGCTGCTAAAGATTTTCATATAAAAAATAATTTTTTCAAATTGTTGTCGTCCGCTTAATTTAAAATCATAATCTCATTCCGTAGTTTTGTCAATAACATGCCAGACGATATAGTAAATGCCATGGCAAACCTCGGTATCGAAGGGGGTACAAGCCAAGCAACAAATAGGCAACCAGGTACCAGTACACCGGTAACAAGCCCAGAATTAAGAACAGTTATAATGAATATGATTAGAGAAACTCTTCAAAATAACTTAGATAATCCAAATTTTGGACACGAGAATCTCCGTGACATTCCATTTGTGAGACCCAAATTAGGTGAAGATCAGGAAAAAATACCAGAAATAACAAGGCTTATCAGGGAACTCTCCGGAGACAGAACGACGTTCAATTCATGAAAAAAAAAACGTTGAACGAATTATGAGTATCTATGAAGGGCAAGAACAGTCATACAAATATTATTTGATAACTCTATCCGTACGTAACAAAGTAGTTGGCGAAGCTGATGCAGTTTTAGAATCATACAACACCCCAATGAATTGGAAAGCTATTTCCAAATGTTTGACCGCACACTACGCTGATAAACGAGACTTAAAAACTCTTGAATATCAGATGTTTTCTCTGACCCAAAATCTAATGACAATAAACGAATTTTATCAAGCTGTCTACCACCAGTTATCTCTAATATTAAATCAGGTAGGTGCACAAGAAGAATCCCCAGAAACTATTAGGGCTCTAACCGATAACTACAGAGGCAAAGCCTTAGATACGTTCGTACGCGGTTTAAATGGAGATCTACCACGTCTTTTAGCAATTAAAGAACCAAGAGATCTAAGCCATGCACTTCATTTGTGTAGCTTAGTCGAAAATCAAGAACAAAGAAATTCTTTTGCGCCCAAAATAAGACAACAGCCTCCACCCTTGCCACCTAGGCAGACAATGATGAGAGTCCTGAGACAAAAGCCCTTACAGAGTACAAACCGATGGAGAAATTTCGACCCTAAACTGTATCATACCACACGACCCGTTACGTACCAACACCAGGTGCCAATGGCAGGTCCTTTCCAAAACAAACCAATTACTAGACCCATATATCCGCAATTTGCTTACCAACAGCAATGTCCTACTCAAGGCCAAACGTATGCTGCGCCTCCTAGGCCATTCGCTCCAAAACCAGAATCCAAACCGGAGCCTATGGACATTGATCATTCTATTCGATCAAGACACCTCAATTACATGAATAGGATGCAAAATAATGAGTTGACTGGAAAGCGTCCACCACTTCAAGGTCAAACTGGACCACTCCAAAAATTTCAGAGACAATTTCATGTAACTACAGGCGAACCAGAAACGGTTACAGAGGAACAAGAGCATGATACGCACGTAGAAGACTACGAACAGGCTTATCTAGAATATCTAGAACAAACAGGAGTAGATTACTTACCAGAAGTTTTGCCATACGAAAACGAACAAGAATATACAAAAGAATTAGTGGACACAGCCGACATCAATTTTTTAGACTAAACAGTTCCTCCTTGCCTTATTTTAATTGCAAAACGAGGGACGGAAAAACATTTAAATTTTTAATAGATACAGGTTCAAATGAAAATTATATCCAATCCAAATTAGTACAAAACCCCAAACTTAACGAAAAACCATTTTTTGCAAATTCTGTCGGAGGACAGACAAAAACCTCTCATCATACCTACCTTAGTTTATTCGGACGCGATCAAACCCCTATTAAATTCTTCCTTCTCCCGACTCTTAAAACTTTTCAGGGTATATTGGGTAACGATACCCTCAAATAGCTTAACGCTGTAATCGATGTCCGAAATGATGTTCTGGTAATAGACGGAAATTATAAGATTAATATCAAGCAGCTAGCCACTCAAGCCGTTAATAATATAAAAGTCAGAGTAGATCACATGTCGGAAAAACAGAAAGAACTCATGGATCGGATGACCGAGACGCATGCAGAGTTATTCGCTGAACCCGACGAAAAGCTAACGTATACAACAACAGTAACAGGTGAAATAAGAACTACGTCCGATACACCAATATACAGTAAACATTATCAATACCCAGCTTCTCCAAAATCAGAAGTAGAGAAACAAATAGAACAATTGCTAAAAGATGGCATAATAAGACCTTCACGGTCACCGTACAACTCACCTGTGTGGATGGTGCCAAAAAAAATTCGACGCTTCAGGACAGAAGAAATACAGATTAGTTATAGACTATCGAAAATTAAACAAAGTAACTATATCCGATCGATACCCAATCCCAGACATTGGAGACATTTTAGCACAATTGGGTGACAACAAATATTTTTCCGTAATAGACTTGAAAAGCGGGTTTCACCAGATTCCACTTAAAGATAAAGATATAGAGAAAACAGCATTTTCGGTAAATGGTGGGAAATTCGAGTTCACACGTTTACCTTTCGGATTAAAAAACTCCCCATCAATATTTCAGAGAGCACTAGATGTCATTCTAAGAGACCATGTTAGTAAGAGATGTTACGTCTACATAGATGACATTATAGTTTTCGGAAAATCAGAAAAAGAACACGCGGAAAACCTAGAGAAGATATTCTCTACCCTTTCCAAAGCCAATATGAAAATTCAAATCGACAAATGCGAGTTCTTTAGAACCGAAGTCGATTTTCTAGGCTTTACAATTTCAGCCTATGGTGTAAAAACAAAAGTCGAAAAAGTAAAAACCATGCAACAATTCCCAGTACCTAAAACATTGAGAGATTTGAGAGTTTTCTTAGGCTTAGGTAGCTACTACAGACGTTTTATTTGCGATTACGCTAAGATAGTGAAACCACTTACCAAACTACTCAGGGGAGAGAATGGCCGACTCTCGAAAAACGTTTCCAGTAAAATTAAAGTTTCTCTACAGAACGGGAGACCAATCACATTCATTTCGCGTGCGCTTACAAAAACCGAAGAAAACTATGCCACTAACGAAAAAGAAATGTTGGCAATAGTATGGGCACTACATAGCCTACACATGTACCTTTACGGTACCTCTAAAGTGATTATCTTTACCGATCACCAACCTCTGACATTTGCCCTAAGCAACAAAAACCATAACGGTAAGCTCAAAAGGTGGAAAAGCTACCTCGAAGAATACAATCACGAACTCCACTATAAACCAGGCACGTCAAACGTAGTGGCCGATGCACTTTCAAGAAACCCCACAGACACGCAAATAAACAGCACAACCGCGTCAATTCATAGTGATGACAGTTCATCACATAATTTAATACCAGTCATGGAAGTCCCAATCAATGTATTTAAGAACCAAATTTTCCTATTAATATCTGAAGAAGAGTCATATAAATTTGAAATACCCTTCCCACAATATCATAGACATACTATAAAAAAAAATAATTACTCAGAGTCTGATTTAATAAAAATACTTAAAGAGAGATTAGATCCAAAACTAATTAACGGAGTACTCACTTCCGAGAGTATAATGGGAAAAATACAAAATACATTCCCCACGCATTTTAATAATTACAAAGTAAGGTATACTCAGAAACAAGTAACGGATGTACCGTTAGAAGGGGAGCAAAATGAAATAATCACAAAGGAACATATTAGAGCACACAGGAACCCAACAGAAAATATGATCCAAATATTAAATAAATTCTTTTTTCCCGGATTAATAAAAAGAGTCACTGCAACAGCCAACCAGTGCGAAACCTGTAAGTTAGCGAAATACGATAGGCACCCACAGCAAGGAGAAATTGAAAAAACTCCAATCCCCACATACCCTGGTCAAATCGTACACATAGATTTGTATACTACAGAAAAAAAAAAATAGTTCTCACCGCAATAGACAAATTTTCAAAGTACGCGCAAATAAAGATAGTAAAATCAAAAGCATCAGAAGATCTAAAAGTTCCTCTCAGGGAAATCATGATAGCGTTCGGAATGCCACAATCAATCGTTATGGACAATGAAAAGGCAATGAACTCAGCAGCCATCAAATTCTTGTTAAATTATCAGTTGAAGGCTACAGTTTATACGACACCCCCTTACGCTTCCACAAGCAACGGGCAAGTAGAGAGATTTCACTCAACAATGACTGAGATAATGAGATGCCTCAAAAAAGATGACGACACTGCTAGTTTCGAGGATTTAATTTTTAAAGCCGTACAAGAATACAATCAGACAATTCACTCGACCACCAAGAAAAAACCCATAGAAATATTCTTCGGAAATCAAATGATATCAGATCCACAAGAATTGAAAACAACGAGAGAACAGACCAGTAAAAAAATTAGCGAAAAACAAAACGAAGATTTGACATACCATAACCAAAAGAGAAAGCCAATAAAGAAATATAAACAAGTGGAAACAGTGCAGTCGGACGCAACCGACTGCGGCATACTCGATACCAGTATTAAAACAGCTAAAAAGAGGCCTGATTGCAAAGGGGTACGGATGGGGCAGGGGTGTACGCTTCCTTAAAGATTCTCCGATGCAGATAGGGATGCCACCAACTATCTTCCTTCCAAATTTGGTGACTCTAGCTGAAAGTTTGTAAGAGCTGTTGAAAGGGGGGCTGGGGGCAGTATGGCTGGGCGTGGCATCCAAATTTTTGATGCAGATCTTTGTGGAATGTCAATTGCTATCTTCATACCAAATTTGGTGACTCTAGCTCGAAATTTGTAAAAAGTGGGGAAAGGGGGGCTGGGGGTGGTATGGGAGGGCGTGGCATCCAAAGTTTTGATGCAAATCTGTGTGGAATGTCAATTGCTATCTTCATACTAAATTTGGTGACTCTAGCTCGAAGTTTGTAAAAAGTTTGGAAAGGGGCGCTGGGGGCGGTATGGGTGGGCGTGGCATCCAAAGTTTTGCTGCAGATCCTTGTGGAATGTCAATTGCTACCTTACTTCCAAATTTGGTGACTCTAGCTCGAAATTTGTAAAAAGTGGGGAAAGAGGGGCTGGGGTCGGTATGGGTGGGCGTGGCATCCAAATTTTTGCTGCAGATCTATGTGAAATGTCAATTGCTGCCTTCATACCAAATTTGGTGACTCTAGCTCGAAGTTTGTAAAAAGTGGGGAAAGGGGGGCTGGGGGTGGTATGGGTGGGCGTGGCATCCAAAGTTCTAATGCAGATCTGCGTGGAATGTCAATTGCTATCTTCATAACAAATTTGGTGACTCTAGCTCAAAGTTTGTAAAAAGTGGGGAAAGGGGGGCTGTGGGCGGTATGGGTGGGCGTGGCATCCAAAGTGTTGCTGCAGATCCTTGTGGAATGTCAATTGCTACCTTCCTTCAAAATTTGGTGACTGTAGCTCGAAGTTTGTAAAAAGTGTGGAAAGGGAGGCTGGGGGTGGTATGGGAGGGCGCGGCATCCAAAGTTTTGATGCAGATCTGTGTGGAATGTCAATTGCTATCTTCATACCAAATTTGGTGACTCTAGCTCAAAGTTTGTAAAAGGTATGGAGAGGGGGTAGAAGGGGTGCGCGTGGCATTCAAATTTTTGCTGCAGATCTATGTGGAATGTCAATTGCTACCTTCATACAAAATTTGGTGATTCTAGCTCAAAGATTGTAAAAGGAAAGGTAAAAGGAAGATACACGCATTCCCGTTTTTGACAAAGCGTTGGGGCATCTGGGGGCGGCTAGGGTGGTATTGGTGGGCGTGGCATCCAAACTTTTGATGCAGTTTTTGGGGGGTCATCATCACCTATTTTGGCACCAAATTTGGTGGTTCTAGCCAAAAAAATGTGGGAGATATAGTCATTTTTGATTTCAAAATTCGGGGGGGCTGGAGGCGGAATGGGTGGGCGTGGATCCAAAATTTTTGATGCCATTTTTTTGGAGGCTGATATTAACTATTTTCTTACCAAACTTGGTAGTTCTAGCTGTAAGGATGTGCGAAATGTGTGGGTTTATCGGTTTTGAGTTATCGAATTTATCGATTTGCCAGCCCCCCAGTTATCGTAGAACCCCAATCTTGACACTTTAGTTTACAATCCCATAGATAAAGAGAATTGGAAAGTTTCAAGTCTCTAGCTTGAAGGGTGTGGAAAAAGGTTCGTTTATACAGACTGACAGACGCACAGGCGGACAGACTGACAGAAGGACAGACACCATGAGGGACATTGCACAATTCCAATATACTCTTTACCTTCGGGAACGAGTATAAAAAGGGGAAATTATTTACGTTAGAGTAGATAAAAGGCTGGGTTCAAAATTAACATCGAAATATAAAAAAGAAATAGTTTTAATAGACCAAAATACAACAGTAAAAACTCAATCAGGGAAAATAGTTCACAAAAATAATATAAAATCATAATATCCATTCTCAGATTTTTCTTGCCATTATGCCATGGGTTGGCAACCATTCTTGATTATTCGCACTCGCAGTTAATTCCAATAAAAACGGGAATTGCGGCAGTTCAGAATAGCGAATTTAGAATTATTCATGTTTTTAACATGGAAGAATATGAAAACGCCACCTGGAAACTAGAAGAGGCCGTACGAAATGTGAGCCGTTCCCACCAGCTGTACCCATTCTTAGAATATGAACTCAAAACAATAAAAAGCGATCTACGTAGACTTAAGCCTACTAGAAGGGCGACTAGGTCTATAGATGCATTAGGGACAGCATGGAAGTGGTTGGCCGGCACGCCGGACAAAAACGATTACGATATTAGAACAGCAAAAATCAACGAACAACTAGAAAATAACAATAGACAAGTAGTCATTAACAGAGTCCTAAACAATAGAATGAATGAATTAAGTAAAATAACCAATGTCATAATAAAATCCACCTTAAATGATAAGACATTAAGAGAAGAAGCAATAGACATATTAAGATTCAAATTACAAACCTTAAAAGATGATCTAACCAATTTAATCCATGCACTAAACCGGGCTAAAACCAATACTGTAAACTCCATATTACTGTCAGAAGCAGAGGTAACTAAGGTAGAAGAAATATTAGATAACGAGGAAGGCATGTTCATCAATGTAGAAGAACTATTAGAATTTGCAAGAACAAAAATAGCCACAAATGGCAAAAATTTACTCTACATGATAAACATACCTTTAATCGAAAAAGAACCCTGCTTGTCAATGATAATAAAACCTGTCAAAAAAGGTAGCACGATAAATGAAATTAAATATGAAAAAATTATAATGTGCTACAAAACTGTATATGCCCAAATTAAAAATTGTGAAACACATAGCGATAAAACCAATTGTAATAGAAATAACATTTTAAACTTAAGTAACAACACTTGTATAATTCCGCTTTTGCAAAATCGCAAACCACAATGTAAAACAAGTGGAAACGTTGCAGTCGGACGCAACCGACTGCGGCATACTCGATACCAGTACTAAAACAGGTAAAAAGAGGCCTAATTGCAAAGGGGTACGGATGGGGCAGGGGTGTACGCTGCCTTAAAGATTATCCGATGCAGAAGGGGATGCCACCAACTATCTTCCTTCCAAATTTGGTGACTCTAGCTGAAAGTTTGAAAGAGCTGTTGAAAGGGGGGCTGGGGGCAGTATGGGTGGGCGTGGCATCCAAAGTTTTAGTGCAGATCTTTGTGAAATGTTAATTGCTATCTTCATACCAAATTTGGTGACTCTAGCTCGAAAATTGTAAAAAGTGGGGAAAGGGGGGCTGGGGGCGGTATGGGTGGGCGTGGCATCCACATTTTTGCTGCAGATCTATGTGGAATGTCAATTGCTACCTTCATACAAAATTTGGTGACTCTAGCTCATAGATTGTAAAACGTGGGGAAAGGGGGTGGAAGGGGTGCGCGTGGCTCCAAATGCAGTTTTTTGGGGGTCGTTGCAAGCTATCTTCCTGCCAAATTTGGTTGCTCTAGCTCCACAACTCTGGAATATACACGCATTCCCGTTTTTGACGAAGCGTTGGGGCATCTGGGGGCGGCTAGGGTGATATTGGTGGGCGTGGCATCCAAACTTTTGTGCAGTTTTTGGGGGGTCATCATCACCTATCTTGGCACCAAATTTGGTGGCTCTAGCTCAAAAACTGTGGGAGATATAAGCTTTTCTGATTTTAAAATGCGGGGGGGCGGGGGGCGGAATGGGTGGGCGTGACTCCAAAACTTTGATTCAGTTTTTTGGGGTTCATTACCAGCTATCTTCCTACAAAATTTGGTGGCTCTAGCTCCTTAAACCTGGAAGATACACGCATTCTCGTTTTTGACGAAGCGTTGTGGCAGCTGGGGGTGGCTAGGGTGGTATTGGTGGGCGTGGCATCCAAACTTTTGTGCAGTTTTTGGGGGGTCATCATCACCTATCTTGGCACCAAATTTGGTGGCTCTAGCTCAAAAATTGTGGGAGATATAGGCTTTTTTGACTTTAAAATGCGGGGGGCTGGGAGCGGAATGAGGGGGCGTGGCTCCAAAATTTTTGATGCAGTTTTTTGGGGGTTGCTAGTAGCTATCTTCTTACCAAATTTGGAAGTTCTAGCTGTAAGGATGTGCGAAATATGTGGATTTATCGTTTTTGAGCTATCGAATTTATCGATTTACCAGCCCCCCAGTTATCGTAGAACCCCAATCTTGACACTTTAATTTACTATCCCATAGATATAGAGAATTGGAAAGTTTCAAGTCTCTAGCTTGAAGGGTGTGGAAAAAACTTGCGTTCATACAGACGGACAGACGGACAGACAGACAGACGGACAGACGGACAGACACCATGACGGACATTGCACAAACCCAATATACTCTTTACCTTCGGTATTGAGTATAAACATAAACAGCCAACACATACCAAATCATGAAGAAATAGTTGCCGGCACAATACTTTTGAACAACAACGAGGGAAAAATACGAATAGATCAAGATGAAATGGAACTACAAGGAACTTATCTAATTCAATTCCAAAACTCTACAATAAGAATCGACGAAGACGAATACGAGGCTAAAGAATCAATCTACGCAGAAGCGACTCCCCCACTCTTTCAAATGTTGGCGGATAAAACCAGCATCGAGGAAGTATTGTCCCTTCAGATGCTAAAAGAAGTAAACATCAACAATACGAGAAAACTGGAGATGCTGAGAACGGCGAATTTTAAAGCAACGGCTATCAGCCTGTCACTCTCTGAAATTCTGATGTCGATACTGGCCATTATCGCAGCATGGGTGTGGAAACAAAAATCACCCAGAAAAACATCAAATAACACTGAAGAAGAGATAAAAGAGACAAGTTTGGCCAACAAGAATGAAACTTATATAGAGTCGTCATGAGGCCAAATTCTGACTGCCAGTTGGAATAGGCAATCGTGGCGACACCTCTCTCACAAAGCCAAATATCATATTTTGTGCTGATCGACCATTTGCAGTTTCAGGCGAACAGCAAAATAAACAAGCGCCAAACAAAATTTGCTTGCCGATCAGCAGCAAAATGTAAAATAGGTTTTTGGTGAACATTGGCGATAAGCAGCAAAATGATATGAGTGTATGCAGCAAAATGTATATACATATATGACTATGTGAATGTATGTGAAACATTGGCCGACCCTTTATTTTAGTTCTTAGTTTATTTTCTTTCATTCTTTATTTTCTTATATTCCGAGTTTTCGGCAAATGAAATCGACATATGCACAACTAAATACACTTTCGCAGTTTGTGCGCATCGCTGCATAAGTGTATGGTAGTTGCGATGACAAAACTGTTGGAAATGGTCATAGAGCTGAAAACATGAAATTGTATATATGACCAGCAATGCAAAACTGATATTCGGCTGCTTATTTTACTAGACGCTTGTTTCTATTGCTGTTCGCCTGATGCTGCAAATGGTCGATCAGCACAAAATATTATATTTTGCTGCCTTGGAAGTTTGCTTTTTAGGTTTTTGTAGGCAAAATACAAATTCTGCACCAAATTGAATTGATAATAAGTAGAGAAAGGTCAATGAATGCCATGGCAAATGCTACGCATACAATTACATATGTCATGTAGAAATACAAAACCACTAACACACTAACACTAGCCAGCCCAAACAAAATAACAAAAATCAGTAGAAATCCTAGCAAAACAGCAAACATATATAAATATATATGAATGTGGGTACAATGCATAGCTTCACTAAACAACGTCGCAAAAATGATTAAAAAAAATGATAATACGTGTGACGTAGACACGCTCATATGTTTATACAAGCAAAATACTCAGAGCATGGCTGGCTGGCTGTGCTATGAGGGAAAAAGCGTATAACAGTCGCCAAGTTGAATGACTTGATATACTCAGGCATGAAATGCGCTGGCAGAGAAAAAAGCAGCAGCAGCGCTTTGTGAGAGAGGTGTCGCCACGATTGCCTATTCCAACTGGCAGTCAGAATTTGGCCTCATGACGACTCTATATAAGTTCCATTCTTGTTGATCATGGCCTTAGCTTCAGTGCGTTCGTGCTTGTTGAAGAGAAAGGTTGTGTGCGGACGATTTTTTCTGAGCATTTAACACTTAAGCGCACAAAAAAATGAGCTGCTTTAAAAACTTTTTATTTTAAAATTAGAATATATTTTAGAATTAAGAACTTAAAAAAAAACTTTGCATACAAAACCAAAAACAAAGACTATTATTTGATTCAAAATTATTGAAAATTAAACTATAAAAATAAACTTCACTTCTTTGTATTATAAGAGACACCACGGACCAGTGAAGGGTTAATCAACATACTCTACAGTCGTTTCGTTTACACTCATTGTTAAGTGTGCGTTTCACTCGCACTTACTGCTAGCATACGCTAAGGCTGGGCTTTTGCCGACGAGACCAACTTATAGTTATTTCATCATGGTTTCGAACTAACACCCTCATACATATGCAGGCATGCACAATCATTCTCGCACGCGTGTCTGATTTCCAACCCCTTTTAATTTGCAACCAACGTTTCGCATTAGATATCGATCCTGAGACTCGCGCAGTCGCACTCAAACCCGATTCCGAGGTTGAATTCACATTTCGGTCACAGAGAACCGACTCAGAGTCCAGGTCTCAAATCCAACCAAGTTGGTTTAAGGCAACGAATTACTTGTGCTGTCAATGACACTTGCAGTCGATTGTGAGCGTTCGCAGCGCAAGGTACTTTTTAATTTTTCTGGCACATGTAAACCATAACTGTGAATGCAAAGCACAAGGTAGTCAACCTTCTTCTAAAATACACATAGAGGCCGAGAGTGAGAGAAACTGTAAAACTTTTTTTCAGTTCCTGTGTCGGCATTAAAATTGTTGTAGATTGCAATATTTTTTTTGAGTGCGTGACAAAATTGAAAAGAACCAGTGCAGAAACCAAATGGAAAATATGTATATACAAAGTAAAAAAACAAGCTTTGCATGCATACATATGTATGTATTTGCATGTATGTGATGGTAGTGAAACAAAAAAAGCAAATTCAGATTTTTTTGCTGTCATTGTAAAAGGACATCATTTTGTATAAGTGTGTCTTTAGCGCACTGTATTGCAAGGGTTGAGATAAAAAATTGGGTGTGCTTTGTTGTGCTTGCGCAGTTGTTCCAAATGAAACGAGAATAGGAGAGAACGAGTGTATGTTCTTAAGCATCTAGCTTAGATAAAAAAGGCCCCTTTCTATGTAATATACGTCTATTGCATATAAGAGTATATATGTATGAGTGCGCTATGCTCTACTTTCAACTGCCCAACGACTTCCAGCTTTTTCTAGCTCTATTTGTTCCTCTCCTTGTCACTCTCGCTTGTTCACAAGCAGCTTATACTACTACGCTATTCACATACACAAACATTGCAAAGCTTTTGTGGGCCAGCGCAAGGAATCAACGTTGAAGGCATCATCAACAAAAACAAAGGCGATAGCAACACTAACTACAGCAGTGCACAAACTGTTCTGCTCATTGGACGTAATTTTTTAAAACTGATTTTTAAATAGATTGTTTTTCTATTCTTGTTTTGTGTTCATCAATTGCAGTTTCAGCCAAAAGGCAAAAGAAAAGTGCTCAAATATAACAAACCACATCAAAGACACACTGTAAACGAAAAAAAAACCCAGCAAGTATTAAAGAAACCACCAAACCGAACTAAACAAGAAGCGAACAACAAGCCAAAAAGTGCTCAAAATGTGCGTTTTCATGCGACGTAATTTTTTGCTACAAAGCTTTTGGACTGCCTTCGTCCTTATAGCGACTGTTCAGGTGAGTCATGCAGTACCAAAAACACAAGCAAAAACAAACACATTTAAACACTTGCGGCACATCCACTCACACACGCAGACAACAAACTTGCTGATCCAAGCGGCCGCATAGGTGTGTCCGTGCAAAAGAGACTAAGCTTTCGCCGCTTAACTTTACACAAAATACACTAGCAGAGTGTTGCGCGACTGTTCACAAACATTGGCTTAGTTGAATAGTTATTTTTTTAAACTTTAAGATTTTTGTGCTAGTATCACCACTCCTTTGACGAAAAAATCAGAAGTTGGCAACACCATACAACATGTTCCAATAAAACAATTAGGAAGTTCTAATAAACTTGTTTTAGGATACCACAAGCCCTAAAAATAACGCGTACAGTTATTGTTATACTCGATACCATAGGTAAAGAGCATTTTGGTTATGTGCAATGTTCATTTTGTCAACTGCTTTCAATAGTTTGTTTTTATCGCAAACTCAAATCTCTAGGTCATATTGTCTCCCTTGTAAATCAAGAATATCAGGGATGTCACAGCAATCGCTAGTGCAATTTAATTCCGCCAGAAGCAATTCCGGTGCCACAGAGCTCCAAGTGGTTTAATTTGTGTAGTATATACACCAACCTTTTCGGAATTGGCTGCTAAGGGTTGACACCTTCCCAGATTAAATAAGCCAAGGATTTGTTTCCCAACTTTTTTAATTTTATCATTGCAGAACAAGAGGTTTTTACATGCTTTTATTTAACTTCACTTGTCTGCCTGTACCGGATTCTTGTAATCAATTTTAACCAAATTCCCGACTAGCTAGAGCTCTGAAATTTTCACCAAAGATGTGTTTCAGGTGACAATAAATGTTTTTAAAGTTTTTGGCACGATAAAATATGTAATATCATGACAAAAACAATGAAAAACATTTTTCCCTCTTTGCTTAACTTACTAATATGACTGGTACAGTTGACAAGCTCTGGTGCCACTTACATGCTTTTATTTAACTTGACTTGTCTGTCTATTTGTTTGTTTGTTCCCGACTAACTAGAGCTCTGAAATTTTAAAAATTTTCAAAAATTTGTTTCAGATGACAATACATTTGTTCTGCTTATAGTTAAGGAGAACTTATATCCAAAATCTGAATTCTCTAGCTCTTGTAGTCTCTGAGATCCACGCGTTCACACAGACGGACAGACAGACGGACAGACGGACATGGCTATATCGTCTCGGCTGTTGATGCTGATCAAGAATATATATACTTTATGGGGTGCTTCCTTCTGCCTGTTACATACTTTTGCACAAAACCATTATACCTTTATTTACCCATTTTATGGGTTAAGGGTATAAAAGTTGGAGGCTTAGTCTGTGGCGCGGCGGAATAGAATTGAAATGAAATTCAAGTGGAAACGATTTCTGTGACACCCCTATACATGTGTATACTTTATTGGGCTAAAATTGCACATTTGCATATAAGCATAAAAATCTTTTTTAACCTTGTCATGCGTTCAGAGTATAATGACTAGAAGTTAAAATTTAAATGTTTTAAGAAATCAAAGCGAGATTGCACTATTGCCCATTTTGGCACTATTTGGAATTTATTTAATAGCTCATAGCGTTTGCGGTCAATTTTCAAAAAGTTTATTGCTTAGATACATGTATGTGACACCATCACTGTTGTTCTAAACTTTTGTTCGCCAAGGTATCCTGACCTTACTCAGTGATTATGCGTCTTTTTATGCAACGATTAGAAATTTGGTTGCTGGACGACAGTTGCCAACGGATGACTATTGATTTTTCTCTGGAGAGAATGGTTTTGTGTCGGTAGTTTACCCGCATTATTTATTGGTTTAAGTTATCAGGGTAGTTGTGTGTCCTACCCTCAAAATACATCCGGCCCAAGGGGTTTTGGCTTAAAAATGGGGGAAAAACTCTTTTATTACCTGCTCTTTGAAAGGACTCCTTAATATACCGGTGAACCTTTAATTATCATAAAATAAAGATAGTTTCTTAACAAAATAGATTGATGCGCTAAGCACTGATACAGGCTCTCGTGTGCTGTGTTAACTGCTCATTGCAGCCAACTAAACTCTGCAAATCAAGTAGAAACGTTGCGATCGGACGCAACTGACTGCGGTGTACTCGTTACCAGTATTAAAACCGGTAAGAAGAGGCCTGATTGCAAAGTGGTACGGATGCGGCAGGGGTGTACGCTGCCTTAAAGATTCTCCGATGCAGATGAGGATGCCACAAGCTATCTTCTTTCCAAATTCGGTGACTCTAGCTTAAAGTTTTTTAAGGGTAGGGAAAGGGGGGCTGGGGGCGGTATGGGTGGGCGTGGCATCCAAATTTTTGCTGCAGATCTTTGTGAAATGTCAGTTGCTATCTTCCTTCCAAACTTGGTGACTCTAGCCCGAAGTTTTTTAAAAAGTGGGGAAAGGGGGACTGGGGGCGGTATGGGTGGGCGTGGCATCCAATTTTTGACGCAGATCTTTGTGGAATGTCAATTGCTATTTTCATAGCAAATTTGGTGACTCTTGCTTGAAGTTTGTAAAAAGTGGGGAAAGAGGGGCTGGGGTCGGTATGGGTGGGCGTGGCATCCAAATTTTTGCTGCAGATCTATGTGAAATGTCAATTGCTGCCTTCATACCAAATTTGGTGACTCTAGCTCGAAGTTTGTAAAAAGTGGGGAGAGAGGGGCTGGGGTCGGTATGGGTGGGCGTGGCATCCAAATTTTTGCTGCAGATCTATGTGAAATGTCAATTGCTGCCTTCATACCAAATTTGGTGACTCTAGCTCAAAGTTTGTGAAATGTGGGTGAAAGGGGGCGGTATGGGTGGGCGTGGCATCCAAATTTTTGCTGCAGATCTATGTGGAATGTCAATTGCTATCTTCATACCAAATTAGGTGACTCTAGCTCAAAGTTTGTCAAAGGTGTGGAAAGGGGGGCTGGGGGTGGTATAGGTGGGCGTGGCATCCAAATTTTTGCTGCAGATCTATGTGGAATGTCAATTGCTACCTTCATACCAAATTAGGGGGCTGGGGGTGGTATAGGAGGGCGTGGCATCCAAATTTTTGCTGCAGATCTATGTGGAATGTCAATTGCTACCTTCATACCAAAGCAAAATCAAATGCTTTTAATGCAGTTTTTTGGGGTTGCTAGTAGCTATCTTCTTACCAAATTTGGTAGTTCTAGCTGTAAGGATGTGCGAAATATGTGGATTTATCGGTTTTGAGACATCGAATTTATCCATTTACCAGCCCCCCAGTTGTCGTAGAGCCCCAATCTTGACACTTCAATTTACTATCCCATGGATAAAGAGAATTGGAATGGTCTCTTGCTTGAACGGTGTGCAAAAAAGTTGCGTTTATACAGTCGGACAGACGGACAGACACCGTGGCGGACATTGCACAAACCCTTATACTCTTTACCTTCGGTAACGAGCATAAAAAAGTGGAATCCGCAGTATACTCTGATACTAGTTTAAAATCGGATGCTTAAAAGACTGCTTGCAAATGGTGAGTACGGTGGTGGCAGGGGTGGGAACTGTGATTAAATATACATTGTTTGATGCGATCCACGAACATGTTTCTGTCCAGCAGCGTT
Organism: Scaptomyza flava; assembly: GCA_030179655.1. Lineage (NCBI taxonomy): Eukaryota > Metazoa > Arthropoda > Insecta > Diptera > Drosophilidae > Scaptomyza > Scaptomyza flava. The sequence continues at coordinate 457,876 of JARNME010000273.1, forward strand.
GTTTCAGAGCCCTGTAGAAAGTTAGTTTCTTTTTCAAAAGACGAACACAAACATAAAACAATTGTTAGCAAAAATTTAGTTTGGTGTCCTATTTGACATAACCTGGCCAATATCATTTTTTTGCAATTGCTTTTTGTCCCCGCCATTCTCATTAAAACTGGCTGACTAATATATACTACGTTTATAATTGCAAAAAAACATGATTTTAGATTGTGATTTTTTAAAAAAATTACAAGAATTATAAAAAAAACATGATTTATTGTGGAAAACAGTCTGGCAGCGGTACCGTGTAAAATCAGCTGTCCTTCACTGAAAATATTTTTACTGCTTTGGTGGGGTGGATCACTCTTCCGATATCTTGTGGTGAAGTAGGGCGCAATGTGCACTTGTAAAATTCGTTCTGAGTCGAGTAGAAAAAAACACGTTTGGTTCGTTCAAGAATATATTTTCGATTGGCCTTCAAAGTAAGGGTAACAAGTGCGTAGGAACAAATACTTATCATTTGCCAGCACTATGTTGTTTGTGTTGGCGCGAAAACGTTCTGCGATTGGGTCGCTCGGAGTGTGGATTATCGGGTGCCTCACTTGGAAAATGACTTCATTCTTGAAGCTGGAGCAGCGCGTCTTGAGCACTGCCGTTCTTTCCTTTTCAGAGCCGCCACGAGTGACGGAAAGGCGAAAAGCCGCTGCCAGTGACGTGTCGATTCGGCTTAAGGGGCAGCACGGGTCGACCACTGCCCGAGTGTCGAATAATTTGGCGCCTGTATCACATCTTAGGACCTCCGTTGGTTTTTTGATGCGCCAAAATTGACGAAAGCGAAGGGCTCCTCAACGCTCTTGTGGATGGACGTTGTGGAGATCCATAAGTGCGTGGCTTGCTTCGCCGCTGGCGAAGACTGGCGTACCTCGTGCATATGTACACTCAGAAAAAAATCCGTTCTAAAAAGACCAAATCATGACCAAATCATTACCATTTGTTGACAATAGTCTGTTAAGTACGCTTTTTCTTAATCTATGAACATTTGGTCATGATTTATGAACGAACGCCTTTCGTTTATTGTGAACGGTTTGGTCATAATTTCGTTCTAAAATTAAGAACACTTTGGTCTTAGCATATGAACGGTTTGTTCTTGTTTTAAGAACTTTTTGGGCTCAATTTATGGACAAAATGTACTCGATCTATGAACATTTTGTTCATAAATTAAAATTATTTCGTTCTTGTTTTTATTACCATTTTGGTTTCAATTAAAAAACAAAATGTTCATAGATCAAGAACATTATGTTCATAAATTAAAAACAATTCGTTCTAGCTTTTTTACCATCTTGTTCTCAATTTAAGAACAAAATGTTCATAGATCAACAATATTATGTTCATAACTGGATAACAACATGTTCTTGTTTTTGAACAATTTTGTTCTTGTATTTATAAAATTTTGTTCTCAATAATGAACAAATTGTGCTTGATCCAAGAACATTTTGCTCTTGTTTTAAGATCGTATTGTGCTTATTTTACGAAAAAATGTTCTTGATTTAAAGTATTCTTGTTCTTAAATGAAAAACGTTTTGTTAACAAATCAAAAACATGTTGGTGTAGCTATTTTTATTTATTTATGTATTTTTTTTTTCATATATATATCGTATTTATTTTAATTGTATCGGCTGGCTTATAAAAATCGTAGAACTATTTTTTTGATCAGAGTTTTATGATAACACAATATTAATATATCATATATATTTAGTCCTAAAGTATATTTTCCCGTTGTTCATTGGGTTTAAGTGAATCGGCAGGCTTATAAAGTCAAAAATATTTTTATAACTTAATTCTTCAGACAAGTTTAATGTTTCATACCTGCAGATGGACATTAAATTCCTTAATGTTTACATTGTTACATATTAAATATATATTATTTTCTTCAATTACAAACATTTTTAACTTAAAAATTTCAATACTTTTTTATTCTCATACACTAAATAATTTTTACTTTTATAAGTTGTTTCTTTAAAGAATAGTTCATAGCAAAAAACACAATTTTTTAAATTAATACTTGTATTTTCCTCCATATATTTGTAAACATAGTGATCTTTAGGTAAATTAGTCACCTTAAAAATATCAAAAATTGAATTCAACCCTTGTTCATAATTTCAAAGAAAATTTGAAAATTTTATTGCTGTTTTTGTGGCCAAAGAAACTGCAGGGTTTACTCTAGAATTAATATTACTTAAGTATAAAAGAAAATAACAAATGGCCTTTAGAAGGGAACATTATATCAAAGTCTATTTGTATCTGCCAAATGAAAAGTTAAATAAAATTTAAATGTTAGGCAATGTTATAAAATCTTACCAAGTGTGGTGCTCTGGCATTCGCTAGCTTTGACCAAGCCTTTAAGAATTGGCTGCTCTCCAGTTCCTTTAGGTCGTGCTGTCTTAAGTGGTACGTTTTCTTCCAACTATCGCACTCATCACTCCAGCTTGAGCTGTCCATGTTAAGCGCTGCTATTGCAGCAGTGTCGATTTCACAATCAAATTCACGCAATCGAATTTGATTAGCTGCGATGCAGATGTTTTCATCTCCGCCTTCATTATGAAAAGTCAACTTGCGCTTTTTGCAGGTTAAATTTTTGTATCTGGTAAAAAGTTTGCCGCCAGCATTGTTTTTACCCTTTCGTAGAATATAATAATAATCCTAAATAAAAAAAATATTTTTAGTTGATATGATTTTAAATTTAAGCGATTTCTTAAAATATGGTTAACCTTATCATCTGCCTTTAATCTGCACGGGGATTGCACAGATAAAGTTCTGAGCAATAAAGTTTTACCTTGCTTAGTAATGTACTAAAAGAAATAGTAGTAGATGGGGTCGCGCAGCTAACAGCTGTGCTCAGCCAATCTCCGACCTTCTCCTTCACCGAAATTGTAGCGTCATCAATGTTAAACTAAATAAAATTAAGAAGTCAGTACGATTACTTTTGAATAATTATGGTTCAGTTTACCTCAGCTTTTCTCCAATGCAACAGTTTTTCCCGAAATTCAGCTCGGATCCCTAAGGGTGGGATTGCCTCGCGTAGATCATCCTTGTCCAAATATTTTAAGCTATTGTATGTAACTTGAGCATCTATTAAGCGTTTAAGAATATATATTAGTTTTTAAATTGTATATTGTTAAAAGATTTAACTTAAAAATAATATCATGACCTTTCTTTGTGTTTTATACTATGCACACTAGAGTGTCCCAGGCTAAAAGGGGTTTTTTTTCGGAATTTCAAAACGCATACCCTCTATTTTTTTTTTCATTTGACTCTAATAACTTAAATATAAAATATTATTGAGATCGGAGGACACTAACCCGTGCCGACTTGATGTCAAAGTTTAAGTTTATGAGAGCTATAGGCTCACTATAGAGAAAAGTTTAATTTAATTTTTAGATTAATTAAATAAATAAAAATAAAACGCATATTTCCTATTTATTATAAAAGAGACATCAAGTAACAAATTTTCTTTTCAATGTTTGCTTTTTACAGTCGGGATATACCTGTCTGTGTTCTTGTACGCAACGTAATAAAAATTGTTTTTGCTCCTCTTGAACAGTGATCAAACCATGGAAGTCTTGCATTAACTTAACAGCTCTTTCTGCCGTATCATTTACTGCTTTCAGTCCTAGCAGCTTCCTTTTAGCCTGTTGAAACGAATCATCATTTGACCACGAAGAGGGGCACTTGTTCAGAAAACTGTCGTCAACTTGCAGTCGATTAAACAGGAACTTGCTTTTGACAGAGACGAAGTCATCAATGTTTTTCTCTGAAATTAAAACAGATAGATTAGTTATCAAGTATACCAGTAGCAAAACTAGTAAAAGAACAAAATCAAAGCTTATTTAACGTACCAAAAAGTGGGCCACAGATTTCTTCTTTGGATGCAATGTAACGTTTATTGTGGGCTGTTGGGTTTTCCTTAGTTAAGTTAGCAATCATTTTTACTTTAGTTTCTAGATCGACATCATCATCAAATAAAGCCAGAATAGATACTTCATCTGTCAAATACCACAAATGCTGGCAAAACTTCTGTAAAGCTGCTTTTGAAATGCTTGTGTCTATTGTTTCGTAAGCTTTCATGGCCTTCAAAAAACTCAAATCCTGATAAGGCGCCTTTACTGCTAAAATACATTGGAGCCAGGGTTTTACGTAGGATGTCACGATGAACAGACATACGTCCAACAGAGCTGTCTTACCTTGTTTGAAATTCTGAATTGAGAGCTAAGTAACGATATTTTTAATGAATAAATGGCTCTCGCCATCCATCGAGCCTGGTGCATAGCACCTGGAGGCCGTATCTTAAATTTATTCTCTGAATCTCCGCCAAGAAATATAATTGAAAGCTCAATTAATTCGCGATAGTCATCTCTAACGATTTCTTCGGTTAACTCAGATCTGTAGAATTCTAGCAGCTTGCCAACTTCCGAAAGATTGATACAAGATAGCTTTTCTGTACAGCTTTGTATTTTCTTGGGATCGATATTTTTCCAGTTTTCTCGGAATTTTTTGAACAATGGGATGTCTGAGCTTGTAGTTACCTGACTGATTTTCGCTTCAAACACGCCTTTCAGTACTAATTCGTAAACGTGATGACGGCAAGCAAAAATAAGCAATTCTCTACCCAGTTTTTGTTCGAGAAGCACACATGCTCCATTTATACTGCCTGTATTAGAAGCAGTAGTATCAAAACAGAGAATCTGCACTTAGTCTTCAAGATTCCAGTTCGTAACAGCATCCCAAACTGCGTCTGCCTGCTCCCTTCCTGTCGAGCTGTCCAATTTAGGAACAGCAATAATATGTTCTTTATTATCGTATGTAATAACTATAGGTAGGCGTTCTTCTTTACTTTTACGTGAATCTATAGCTGGCAACAGCTTTCCGTCCCAGTGGACAGTTACCGTGTCCGGGACCTTGTTTTGAAAATCAACTTTTATAGCTTCAGCCCGTTCTTTTCGCATTTCCGTACGAATTCTATGGATGGAGGACTTGCTTATAGGGAATTCATCCGTATTGTGCCCCAGAGCCTCAATAGAAGCTTCAATTATAAAGACAGAATCCCTCACACTTAGTTGACACCTGTCTAATGCGGCCACTAACTTTGGAGTAATGATATTTTTCCGCATAGAAGTTTTATCGAGCTGAGCGGAGGCTCCTCTTGCGCTGGGCCTATTTTCTTCTAATTCTATTATTTCCGAATTAGAAGATGATGGTTCGCAAGATGATGTCGATGGTGCTAAGGATGAAAGATATTTAGCACGTCGCTTTTCCTCCTCGATGATTCTAAGGCGCGTCTTTTCCTCTTTGTCTGTTAGTTTTTTGTCCACTCCAGCTAAGTGACCGGGCCGACCTGGTTCTCTTTGGCGCTGCAAAAAGATCTTATCTTCATTTATTTTAATCAGTTGAAGAGCATCTGCATGTGCGATGTCAAACAAGATGTTTAAGTTTGAAACAAACTCCTGTCGACGCCGTTCAAACACTTCTTGTGTTTTTTTCGAATTTTTTTGCAGTTCTCTCCAAACTTGGTATAAGTTAACTAGTTTCTTAACACAGTTAGGTATTGATCTAGTCGGTATACGTGATTTTTCCCAATAAATAATACACTCACGAATTGTCAGATTTGCACTTTCATTGACTTTTAAATTCACTTCACGAATATTATAAAACAAAACTGCCAGTACTTGCCCGTTAGAGGGAAGTTTAGAACCGGTGATTTGATGTTTTACGTCCCCTATTAAAAATATCTCCTTTTTGGAACTTCGTAACTCCACTGACATGTTGACTACACGAAATCAACGCGATAACTAATTGTTAAAATGTGTATAGGCAAAAGTAACATTTGATATTGACACATGCATAGCAAATGTCAAAAGGAAATAGAGACAAAATATAACGGAACTGTGAAGAGCCGTTTCTCATTCCTTCTTGGGTTTTGTGTTCGTGCATATACACATGCTTCACCAGTCAGTTTAGTTGCGATCATAATTATATGCATAATTATATGTATGATAAAAAGCCAATTATTCCACAGAAAAAAATATGACGATCTAAATTTAAGATTTTTAATCTAGAATTATTATTCTTAAAACGATCTAAATTTAAGAATGCGCAATATTAACAGTTAAGAACGTTTCATACTTGATTTAAGATTTTTTGGTCTTACACGAGAAATAAGACCGAAAAGTGTTGATTCAAGGTGGAAAATCTTGATTAATTTTTTCAGTGTCTATACTAATAAAACAAACAAGTAATAACACGCAATCAATGCGACAGTTCGCGCGCGCCGTACTATACACGTATCAACATGTTTCCGCGCAACTCGGCACGGGTTGCCGTCATTCTAAATAGACGAAACTTTATTCTTAGATGTTTTGAGACCATTCAAACAAAATAAGAGGGTATGCGTTAAAAAAAAAACACTTTAATTTTTTTGGGACACCCTAATGCACACCTGCAAAAAACTTTTAGTATTTATTAAAATTTTTTTAAAAATATTATTAGTAAAACAAAATGCACAACTTAACTTGTGTATTTTTTGTTTTTTAATGAAAAGTAACTTTGCAATGCTATTTTTAACACGCTTATGTATGTATGTAACTCTCCTTTGGACTAAAAGCAAGTGGCTTATTACTGTCAGTATATCCCACCACCTCAAGTTCGTTCGTTGGCCGAGCGGTCTAAGGCGCGGGTCTTCGCTCCCGGACTCACCGATCGTAAGTTCTAATCCCGTCCACGGCCGAAAAAAAAATTTTTTTTTAACTCTCCTTTGGACTAAAAGTAAGTGGCTTATTACTGTCAGTATATCCCACTACCTCAAGTTCGTTCGTGGGCCGAGCGGTCTAAGGCGTGGGTCTTCGCTCCCGGACTCACCGATCGTGGGTTCTAATCCCGTCCACGGCCGGAAAATAAATTTTTTTTTTTTTAAATCTGCTCCATGTTCATGTTCACTAGAACTTACAAATAATTTTTTTTCAATAATTAATAGAACTAAAAATTAAAAAACAAATATAGTTTAAAAAAAACTAAAAAACACGCTTATATAATGCATCGAACTAAAAAGTGAAAAATAAATATAGTTTAAAAAAACTAATAAACACGCTTTCAGAGCATATCAAACTAGGTTAGGTTAGGTTAGAGCGGTAGTGGGCAGGTGAGAGACCCTTCCACTCACTTAGGCAAATTGTTGGCCCATTGTGATGCCGCGATGGACTGCGTCCACAACTCCGTCTACCCGAGAACAGGGTGTGTGATACTATTTGAGAGGGCGTGGTTCCAGCCCGAAGCATGAATAAAGGAGAGAATACTCTTGGGGGTGGTGTTCGCTATCTCTGAGAGGTCTGTTAGGAAATAGGAACCGAGAAAGCGATTTCTATTTTTGCAGAGTGCAGGACAGTCGCAGAAAAGATGGGAAACAGTTTCCTCCTCTTCCTCGTCCCGACAGCTTCTGCAGAAATCGTTAGAAGGGGCTAGTAGTCTCGCTGCATGAGATCCCACTAGCCAGTGCCCCGTAAAAGCCCTCACTACGGAGGCACAACCTGATCTATTTAGGTGGATTAGGCTTGAAGAGCGCTTTTTACAGCGCGTTGGCCATGTCTGTCTGGCTATATTGCATCTACCGGTGGTGTGTTGCCACCTTTTATTTGCTTCGCGTTCGAAATGCTCGCGAATCCTAAGTTTACAGCTGGCCATGGGCATGCCCAAACCCTCCTTATCCGAGAGGAGAGGCATGGTAGTACCATGTCTTGCCAGCTCATCCGCCCTACAATTGCCCTCGATGCCTTTGTGGCCGGGCACCCATATGAGGTAGAGATCGAACTGCTCTGCCATCTCTTGCAGAGATTTGCGGCAGTTTGTGACGGATATCGAGTTCGACGATATCGCGTTGAGCGATTTGATAGCTGCTTGGCTATCAGAAAAGATGCAGATTTTGGCTGCAGAGCGTTCAATTCCTTGTAAGGATTTGAGCGCTTCTTGTATAGCGGTGATTTCTGCCTGGAAAACACTGCAATGGTCAGGTATATTAAAGGAATTATTTATGGACAGTTCTTCGCAGAAGACACCTCCCCCTACCCGGTTGTCTAGCTTTGAACCGTCCGTAAAAATTCTAATTGAGTCTGTCGGCCCTGGTATCCCTTCTCTCCACTCTTCCCTCGATGGGATAATTGAGTGGAAAGAAGTATTTAGAAACTCCTGAGGGCAGCAGTAGTCAGTTGCTGGGGGAAGAAGCGAGTTTCCATTGAGAATACTTGAGTGACCGTGTGTCTGTGCGGTCCACTGGTTTGTTTCTCTCATGCGAAGTGCTGAGAGGGTTGCTACTAGTTTGCCCATCTGGTCGATAGGCAAAAGATTGAGTATATTATCGAGAGCCTCGTTAGGGGTTGTTCTGAGGGCTCCAGTGGCGGTCAGTCCTGCAGCGCGCTGCACCTTGCCTAGCAAGCGAACTGACTTTTTCTTTGAGAGTGTTGGCCACCATACTGATACTCCGTACAGTAGGATTGGCCGAATGATGGCCGTGTACAGCCACAGAGTTATGTGGGGGGCCATGCCCCATTTCAGTCCGATCGACTTTCTGCACGTGTAAAGAGCAACTAGGGCTTTCCTAACACGCTCTTCGGTGTTAAGATTCCAGTCCAGTTTGCTGTCTAAAGTGAGCCCTAAGTATTTGGCTGATTTGCTGAAGGTTAGTTCCACCCCGTCAAGGGTGGGCGGCCTAAGATTCGGGATTTTATATTTCCTAGTAAAGAGGACAAGATCAGTCTTCGCTGGGTTCAGTCCGAGTCCGTTTTTCTTTGCCCAAGTGGACAGAGTGCGAAGCACTACGGTCATGCGTTCGCACAGGGTTTGGGGGAATTTTCCCGAGAAGACAATCGCAACGTCATCCGCATAGGCAATCACCCTGCATCCACCTCCCTCAATGGAGCGCAGCAGAGAATTTACTGCCACGTTCCAAAGGAGAGGAGAGAGAACTCCACCTTGAGGGGTGCCTCTGCAGACGGACCTGGAGATTGTCGTGGAACCGAGAGTTGACCTGACGATCCTGCGTCTTAGCAGTTGATCGATCAGATGCACAGCACGGTGCCCGACACCCAAACCCGTTAGCGCCTCTGTGATTGCCTCTGGGTTGACGTTGTTGAAAGCACCCTCTATGTCAAGGAAGGCGACTAGAGAATAATCCTTCTGGTGAAGCGATTTTTCCACTGTGGAGATTACAGCATGAAGTGCTGTTTCCGTGGATTTGCCTTGTTGATACGCATGTTGCGCACGGGAGAATTGATGTGTCGGTATCGAATTCCTTAAGTGAAGGCCCAGCACCCTTTCAAAGGTCTTGAGTAGAAAGGATGTTAGGCTTATTGGACGAAAGTCCTTGGGAGTTGTGTGGGAGGCTTTGCCCGCCTTTGGAATGAAGACGACTTTGGATTCAAGCCAGGGCGTTGGGATGAGTCCCGTCGTCCAGACTCCAGTGAAAATTTGTAGGAGCCAGTTTAAGGCAGTCTTACCTGCATGCTGCAGTTGGGCTGGAAAGATGCCGTCTGGCCCTGGGGATTTGATGGGCATGAAGCTGTTGATAGCCCATGAGATTAATTCTTTAGTCAAGAAGTTTGTGGAAGTTCTATCCATATGAACCCCTGTGTTTGTCTGTGGGATTGCTACTGCTGAGCAGCCCGGAAAATGAGTTTCCATCAAGAGTTCCAAGGACTCAGAGCTGGACAAAGTCCATGAGCCATCTGGTTTTTTAAGAAAACCTACCGATGGGATGGTTTGAGAAAGAACTTTTCTGAGCCTTGCGGCCTCTGTGGTACTTTCGATATTAGAGCAGAATGTCTGCCATGAGGAGCGTTTAGCTTGTCTGAGTGCCTTCTTATAGGAGGCGAGGCTGGTTTTGTAGAGACTCCATGACTGGTCATCTCCAGGTCTCTCTTTATTAAAAAGCTTGCGTTATGTCTTACGCAGCTCACCCAGTTGGGGAGACCACCATGGTGGCTTAGTCTTACCTCTGGGTTTGCTACGGGGGCACGACTCGTTTAGGGCGGACTCGCATACCTCCGTAAGCCTTTTTATAAGTAGGTCTCTGGTTTCAGTAGTGGGGTTTCCCAGTGGGGGGGACTCAGGGACGAGAGTGTTTAAGTGATTTTTGAAAGTGGACCAGTTTGTACGTCTAACATTCTGGTGCCATTTGGGCTTGGGTACGTCGAACGAAAAGACTATTTCGATATATCTATGGTCTGAGAAGGAGTGCTCGTCTAGCACTCTCCATCTTGTTAGTTTGCTACAGAGGGAGGTTGAGACTAGCGTAATATCTAGTACTTCTTCCCTGTTCTTTGTGATGAAGGTTGGGTCGTTGCCCGTATTACAAATCATGAGGTTAGTGGACAGAACGAGTTAAAAAGCAACTCACCCCGTTCATTTGTGTCAGTGCTTCCCCACTGATGATGATGGGCGTTGGCGTCACACCCAATTATTAGGTCGGTGTGCGTGGTTTCGCTGTCGGTCACCAACCCTTGCAGGAGTGGATGTGGGAATGGCCCTTGGTGGTCATGGGCCAAGTATGTTGAGCTAACTCTCACATTCCCAGCCTTCAACTCCAGGCAGACAGCTGTGTTGTCTCCATCGCTGTAGTTAGGGAGCAAAAATATATTTAGGTGTTTTTTTGCTAGAATGCAGGTGCGAATTTTACCTTTATTTTGGGCTACTATTAGCTTATAGTCTTTGGTCCCCAGTCCAGTCACCTTACCACCACACACCCAAGGTTCCTGGATGAGGACAACGTCTGCTCCACATTGGCTTATGCGGAGCAGCAGAGCGGCCGCCGCCGCTTTGCAGTGGTGGAGGTTAATCTGAAGAAGTCTTAGTGACATCTTCAGGCCGACGCTCCACCACTGTCCTGTTCGCTTCCTCGTCCGTGTCATCCAAGTCAAGGGACTCTTCACGGAAGCTCGCTAGCTTGGCCATGTCATGGGCCAATTCAGAGCCCTCTGAGTGGTAGCCGGCCTCCTTCCCATCTGCCGACTCCGTACCAAGGTCTTGACGGGGGACACCATTGTCTGTGGTACCCACTGCTACAGGCCGGTTGACACAATTGTCTGTAGTGTCAACCGGTTTATCAGGGAGCGCCTCGTCTGCTGCCGAGAGCTTGTTGGTGTCGGTTTTATAGACGCGGATGGCTACGGTTTTGAAGCCGTAGTAAGCCGCGCCATCCGATTCCGCTAGTGCCTCCGCCGATCTCTCGTTGATTATGAGGATCACCTGCCTCGAGTTGCCTTCTGGCTCGTCGACTTTGAAGACCCTCCAATCATCTGTGTCAAGCGTGGGATTGCTCAACTGGAAGATTTTCAGGACCTTTTCGGGGTCCTCGGGCTTGGCTTGAATTCTGTCATGAGGTCGACGAACCTGTCCTGCAGCTCATTTTCGATAATCCCCCACCGATTCCTGGGGATATGACCCTCATTGTGGCCCCTGTCAAGGACCCCAATGACAATCTTCTCCTTGGTGGCTTCGGCGAAAGATTTCGGCAACGGCTGCGGACGAGGTGGAGGAGGTCTAATCCGCTTTGCTTGCGGGGCCGAATCCTCAACGGACCGCTGGCGTTTCTGCTAGGACTTGGCAGAGGACGCAGGGGGGGCTGGCTTGAAATTCGGGATGATTTTTCTGGCCCACTCCACTAGTCGGACCTCATCCGGTGATGCGGGCTGAGCGGACAGACTTTTTCCGAGAATATCGGATGCGCGCCTACGGTCCTGGAAGGACGCTTTGACTCCTTCAGGAGCAACGGACTTTGTGGTGTTGCCCGTTGGCGCTACCGTCCTGGGTGCCGAGTTGGCAACCTTTGGTTGCACACCACTTGCACTAGGAGCGGTGCTGGGCAGACCACCGAAGTGGGATGACGGCTGGCTTGCCCGTTTTCCACTTATGCCGCTGGTGGGCTTGCGGACGTCTGCTGGCTTACCAGACGTGGGGGTGTTTCCACCGACAGAGGGATTGGCTTGTCCCCCCGGGTTTGAGAGTGTCCCGGTCACTGTGTTTTTGTTTTTGTTAATTTGAAAGTTCATGTTTGAATCCCACGAGTAGACGGGAAGGACGGTCACCCGCGACATAGCCCGTGTATCGCGGGAAGCCTAATTTAAACTGGAGGTCGGCAGGTATCCAGAGTTCGCAAAGTAGAGACCGAGCACCCCCTCGGCCACGAATCCCTCGGCACAATGCTGTTCCACCTTGGATTGGGGTAATTTTATAGAGTTTTCTTCTCTCGCCCGACTACAATTGGTCAGCACCCTTGGCAGAGACATGACCGTACCAAGGATCTGCTTCCAGCCGCCCGCTTGTGGAGAGTATAGTCGCACTACCAATTGTGAGCCGCAAGGACGGAGCGCACGGCATCAACGTACACACAAATCGTCAGTATGCATGGACGTGTGATGTCAGTACGCTTTATCCCCTTGTTGCTCCAATCGGCTGACGGCCATATCAAACTAAAAAGCTAAAAATAATTTTTCAAATAAGCTTAAAACAATAATAAATGATAAATAGTATTATTGTAAAAAAAAGCGTCGGGCGCTTTGTCCATATTTCTCGTACATCGAGCGCCCAACGCTTTTTTACAATAATGCTATTTATCATTTATTATTGTTTTAAGCTTATTTGAAAAATTATTTTTAGCTTTTAGTTTGATGTGCTCTAAAAGCGTGTTTATTAGTTTTTTTTTAAAACTATATTTATTTATAATTGTGTTTTATCGCCACCTACTCCAAGTCAAAAGGACTCGTTTATGTACGCATGTTTGCTTGTATGTACATATGTATATAGTCTCAAAATTTTGTTACATTTAATTTTTATTCCAAAATTTATGTAAATGCGTGCGAATGAGATTGCCTTCTGCTGCGATGGTGTGAATACTCAAGTTACTTTTTTCACAGCTGCACATACAAACATATGTACGTGCATATGTATGTATACACATATTTTTTTTTGCGAAAACACAAATGACTTTTATATCAATATTTATCCATATGTATAAATGTAGTGATGAAATACTAAGCTCAACTCAAAATAAAATATCAAAACAGACAATAATAAATGTAAATAAGAAGTATTTCATTAAAGAGCTGCCGTAATGCTCGTACTTTTTATACCAAACCGGTTTTTTGTAAGAAGTTAACGGGGCTGCTTATGTTTATATGTACATATGCCCACACATAGTGCATCCAGTAACGCGCATAGATAAACAACCACGACGACGGGGTGAAAAACTAATGCACACAAACACCTTCAAAAATTTTGGATACATATGTACATACATGAATGTATTTGTAAGCTTTACTTAAAAGCTTATTAAATTTAATACATATTATATATGTTGTGTATATTGTTTAACAACAAACGGTGTCTAACGTTGATATTTTTATGCACGCGACACTGTATACTGTGCTAATGAACAGAAATATTCAGTGTCTTAATTCTTTTTACTCGGCGGCATCATTGGATTTTATCTTTTCGCACATTAGTTTGTGAGTTTTGCTGCATGTACAGTGGTTCACATTTACACATAATTTATTAAAACAAAAATTGTCCGTTGCCTTTTTCATTATATGTAATACGCAAAATCAAAAATTGTTTTAAAACAAATAATATACACATTTTTTTTAACAAAAAATTAATAAGAAACAACAAAACATTTTTTGTCAACAGATATGTACATACATGCATGCCGGCCACTGTACATTCAGCAAAACTCACAGCAACGCGCGCTTAGACGAAAACCAAAGACGCCACCGTGGCGACAGCGTGTTCGTTTTTGTTTTTTCTCAATGTTACAGATCAGTAAGCATAAATATACATACATATGTATTCGCATCTACATACATATGTACATATGTATGTAAGTACAAGCGAAACCTATAAACGGACACAGTAAAATTGATTTACACCGATTAGATGCATTTAATTTATGCACATTATAGCTATAGTTAGTATACAAAAACATTACCCTTTCATTGTTTTTAAAGAAAAGCGAGTACTTCGCTACGTATGCAATTATGTATGTACATAAAAGTATAAAAACATAAATAAGTTTATACATGCATACATACATAAGTTCGTTGTATGTCGGCAGCAAAACTAAATGTGACGCGTGTATAGACAAAAAAAAAAGAAGACGACGCACTACGGAACGACGCTGTATATTTACATATGTATGTATGTGTGTACATATTTACGTGAATATGTATGTATGTATATACATACAATTGCGTTATTTTCTCAATGGTTTTTTGCAGCCTGAATTAATATATATACTTAAACCCTAACATACTTTAATAAATATATACTATGTACGACTCACCTGTTAAATACTGTAGCAAGAACGGCATCCCGAAGCTAGAGAAACTTTTTCCCTGTCGTCGTCGTCCATTTACAATATTTTGTCACTTATTTCACTTGTTATACTTTTTTACCTCCACGCACTTTCAACGCTTAAGTTGGAATGTGCAGTCAAATTTTTGTCAGCAGCCGACCTACATGTTTATAGCGATCGAACGTGATCGGCTACTAACACAAAAGAAAACTGCACACACACGATCATCGGCTTGGGTTATTGCATTAGGTTCGGGTGATAAATAAGCATGTACATATGTTCCTATTTTACGAACTTCGTTCTAAATTTGGTATAAATGTATCAAATCCGTTCTAAAAAGACCAAATCATGACCATTTCATTACCAGCGTTCTTAGTACAAGAACGAAAAAATCGGTGAAAATCAAGACCAATGGTCGTGATTTTAGAACGTGTTTTTTTTCTGAGTGTAGCAGGGTGTGATGGTCATCCTGACATACACGGCACCTATCCTCCCGTCGGCATGTCGACCCCGAGATGCGCGAGGCACTTAGGACAGTACTTGTTGACAAGCACTGCTCCCAGTCGCTTCTCCGCTGTGAGTCGCATGAGCCGATGGCACTTTTTAAGCGCGTGGACTCCTCGACAGACTCGGCAAGGGAAAGAGTTAGTTTCTCAAGCTCGTCTGCCCTCAACTGCGCGTTGATTACCTTTTCGGGGAGCCATCTTCGTTCCTGGTAGGCAGTTAAATGATAATGAATATGGTGTATCCATAGTGAAATGGATATAATGAATACAAGAGCGAGCGGACGAGCACAAACACATATGGAGTTATCGAAGTTTTTACGTAGATGAAATGTTTAGTTTTTGTGCTGGAACAATTGGTTCACTAGAAAGCAAAACATTCTTGTCAGACCCGAAGTAGGCCTTTTAAAGGCGACCTAACCGCCATTCATTGACAGGGGTGTGGTTTTCCGTGATAATGACCATGCCACCTGGCTGCAGATTTACTTCCCGCGATTGCCACTGCCACAAAAGGGTCAGTGCAGCTCTTTTAGGTACTCTTCCTTCCAACGGAAACAAAGTTGCTGGTTGAGAGCCTTGAGGAGTTGCCACCGGCTCAAAATGGACGCGCCACTCTCCTTGATTTCGGGCTCGCATACGGACAAAAGCGGCGCTCCGATCAAGAAATGGCCAGGGCTAAGGGCTAATAAGTCATTCGGATCATCTGACATGGGGGAGATTGGTCTCGAGTTCAGACACGCTTCGACTTTAGAAAGCAGCGTTGATACTACTTCGAACGTGTATTTGATGGAAGAAATGGATTTGTAGTAAAGGGCTTTAAAGCTCTTTACACCAGCTTTCCCCAAGTCACCAATAAGAGGTGCACTTGGTGGGTTGACCCGCCACGATAGCTTTTGTTGGCTATAATTGGAGAGAATGCATTTTCGTGTCGCTTTGAGGAATTTGCGATCAAGAACCTTGAAAGCTCCGACCCACTTCATGCAGCAAATCAAGCAAAGGCTGCGAGGAATTTCTCTGTGGTTAGATCGGTTGAGGCTTCCAGATGAATGGCCTTTGTGCTAAAGCAAACAAAAACGCACACATAGCTCTTGGAAATTCGAAAAACGCAGACAGGAATTTATCGTTGCCTTAATAAGGACCTTGACCTTTGGAATCCAAAACCTGGATCGGATAAGACGCAGCATCTGCTGATTACCTCCATGGAGCGAAATGAGTGAAAGACATGAGAAGACGCGAAAAGGAGCATGAGTACGGGATTAAAATTGGGTGCCGTTCATCGTAGACCAAGTTTTCGGATGCTTTAGGTAAATAATGTGGCTAGACTTAAGGAGTGGTTGCATTTCAAGCAAGGATTATACTCCATTGGACACAGTGTCTGCTGAGTGTGCTTGATTAATCTGTCTTGGGTTTCGGACAGCTCCGTACTGCTTAGCTCGTTTTGAAAGCTTTTGGATCCCTTTCGGCAGCGGACAATAAAACGATGCACATAGGCCATCACACGTAAAGCTCTATTAAAGTCGGAGATTCGCTCAAGAACGTTTATAGAACGGGGAGTGGTCGCTAAGTTAGCTTTGAGGGAACGCTGTTCCAAGTTAGTCTCCAAGGAGGAACTGGAAGGGAAAGACCACTGAAATTGGGACAGTTTCAACCATTCTAGTCCTTGCCACTGCAACTTACTTTCCTGTGGTGAAACTCCCCTGCTAGCTAGGTCCGCCGGATTATACTCAGAGCGTACGTAACCCCATGTCCCCTTGTCGGTTGCTTGTTTTATTTTTGCAACCCTATTACCCACAAAGGTGGTCCAAGTGCAGGGGAGGGCTTTTTTAGTCATGCCTAGACGATCGTGGAATCTGTCCAGAAGAAGCAATCGACTTTTTCATTGGTCAATTAAGGAAGGAGTGTGCTGGACAGTTCTGCGAGAAGTTTTTCACCACAAAATTCAAACCTTGGAAGAGAAACAGTCTTTATTGGAGCAACTCGGGTCTTTGTAATGAGGAGATGTATGTTTCCTGGTCACTTATTTCAATACGGGCGTAGAGCGATGCACCGTAAGCACTTTGTGATGCATCAAGAAAAACCATGATACTGCAGTTTGGCAAAAGTTTGGAACTGTAACCATCTTGGAATGCGGATCTTTCCCAATATGGGATAGCATGTTAGGAACTCTCTCCAACGGCAATCGAATTCTTCTGGCAACATGTCATCCAAATCTAGCTTATGTAGCCATTATTTTTGCAGGCACGATGACCGGTGCCAACCATCCAGCAGGGTCCAAATGCTTCGCAATGCTTGAAAGAACATCGAGTTTTGAGAAATATTTCTTCATTATTAGGGTGGAAGGGGAGAAGCACAATTCATGGGAGTCGGCTTGCCATCTAATTCTTAAAGTCTTGGCGACACTGGCATCTTCGATCTCCATTAAATCATCTCGCAGCAAGTGATCCTTTGGAATTTCTTTCAAAATAAGTCCTACATTTGTTGTCTAGCCAGCACTTTCTAGAGCCTTACGGAGTTCACGAATGTTCAGAATCGCATGGTCCTCGGAGTGGGCCCCGCTAAAACATCATCCACATACATGAGCTCGGAAATAATGTTACTAGCCAGACGAAATTCTTCTTTTAAATCTAATGCAAGCTGCTGCAACACTCGGATGGCCAAGAAGAGAGCCCAATTGACACCAAAAGTGTCAAAAGTGTTGGAATGCACCATGATCTGACGATACATATTTGTGATATCCGCCTTAAAAACGTAGCGAAACTAACGCCACTTCAGGATTTGTACGTTCAGATCGGATTGTAGGACTGGTCCTGGATATGGGACGTCATACAAACTAATTCCGTTTGTTGACACACTGGATGCGTTAAACACAACGCGAACCTTGGTAGTAGTGCTGTCTGGCTTTAAAACATCATTAAGGGGAAGATAAAAATGGTAACAGTCAACACTTGGAAGGACTTGCCTCATATGACCTAAGTCTATGTACTCCTGATTCAAGGCGTCATATTGCTCTTTTTGAGGAACGTTTCTCTTCAAACGGCTTTCGTTCTGGAGAAACTGAGCCAACGCAATGGACCTTGAATGTCCCAACTGGATGTGATCAGGATTCCGAAAGGGAAGTTTGACAAAATATCTTCCATTTGTGTCTCTCGTATTGGTTCAGACGAAATTGCTTTCACACTTGGAATCCGAGTCTTTTATCGGACTTTGAGGAAGATCCTCCACCTACCAAAACTTCGTGAGGAGTGTATCTAACTGGAGGTCAGGATAAACGACAACATTTGTTGTGAATGCGTGAATGGATGAGCCAATACTTTTAGCTATTGGGCCTGTGAGAATCCAGCTAAAAGTAGACTCTTGCCCCAGTAATGTTCCGCAAATGTTGGATTGGGAGCCGCCTAATAAAATGGACGGGAGGATATCTGCGCCCAAAGGCACATCTATCTGCGAGCTCCTATAAAACGTGGGGTCAGCCAATTGGATGTTTGGCAAGTCCTTCAAGATGTTTTGGGGAACCGTTTAAGAAGAAAGGTTACCAGCCAGATGTGGAATTATTTACGCCGAAGATTCAATTTGAATTCTCGATATAGGCAAATCGGGTGGTTTAAATTGGAACATAGTCGACAAGATTGAGGTTTTGTTATTATTTTGTTCTCAAAAGTGTTAACCCGTTTTGGAGCAGCATCGTTGCGGTTGGATATTGTATGTACTTGACTTGTTTTTGGCTTCACGTCTTCTTTAGCTTCTAGAGTGCGATAGCGTTCACTAAGAAAGGAATTTAAATCGCGCCTTGTCGGAAGCGCTGGCTTATCGGATAGGGATTGTTCCCACAATGACAACGTGAGCTTTGGTAACCTTGATGAGCACAAGAAAACAAGCAAGCAATCCCAATTTTCTGTGCAGATTTGAGAATGTTCAAGTCCCGTTAAGCAACCTTGGATGGTGCTCTGGATGTCTTTTAAAAACGCACCTGACTCGGCACTAATAACTGGCATATTGAACAGGATTTTCAATTGGCTATTGACTAGGAGCCGCTTGTTTTGGAAACGCTCGTAAAAGGCGTCCTAAGCGGAAGCAAAACCATCATTCGTGAGCGGTGATTTACTGACTTTTGCTTTGGCCTCTCCGCCAGTCTTGGAATTAAGGTGGAATAATTTTTCCACCGGGGTCAAATTAGAATTGTTTATGTAAATGGCTGTAAAGAGATCTCGGAAAGTTGTCTTTAAGTAATCTCCTTAAAAAACGTCTGTGTCCATGGATGGAAGCCTACAGCCTCTGGATACGATGGTAGCTTGAGCAGTGGTTTGGATATTCGCCTTGGAAACTTTATCAAGCTTTCTCGCCCAAGTGAGTCGAAGGAGTTTCATACATGCAGTAACAGTATTCATATTTTGACTGCATAATAACAGCCTCGTCGGTACTTTCAGATTGGCTTATGGTTCGGGAACACTTTTCATATTCAGTTTCGACTTTATCCCATAGCGATTGTACTTGCTCAAAGCGGATTTTCAAAGTCTGTAGAGACGGAATTGTCTCGGAAGGTTTGGAGATCTTGTCTTGAAAGTGACTAAGTCTGTCAGTGACTGAAATAAAAACATTTAACGCCATGACGACTATATTTAATAGAATCCGAGGTTTTTGAATATCTGGTTTTGGATTGCATGGGCTAATATTTTTTATAAGAAAACGCAGGGGAGTGCGTCTGATTGCCCTTTTGCTTTCAACTGTCGTCGCACAGTTGCGCACGTAAAACAAGTCAAGTGGCAAAAATTAAAGGAGGGTTTACAATTGGGGTGTTCAACAGCTCCGTTTCATCATTTCATGTTTCAAAGTTGAAACGATTAACTCGTGAACGGCATTTTGGGTGTCAATGCGTTTCATGTTTGTGCAGTCAGCTGTTGTTTGTTTACACTTGTTATTCTTCAATTTTTGTCACTGTTGCTGTTTACTGCGGTTATACTTTATTGTAAAAACTGCCATTTAAAAGTGCTAAAGATATGCTATGCGATGCTTTAGCAAAGCAAGTTATTAGATAAATACAGGATATTGAGTGTGAGAAGAGCTCGTTGTTTGAATTAGTTGCTCAATTACATGCTTTTAACATTTGGTGGCCATTTATCATATGTGTTTATACTTTTTTTGCACAAAAATACGCCAAATATACTAAAAAGTACTGAACATCGATAGCAATTATCGACTAAACATCGTGCTCTTCCCATCTTTACTTTGTTGAAACTTGAAACACTTTTTGTATACATATGTTGGGCTGTTTCAACGTTTCAAGAAATTTTCTATGATGTTGTTGTTACGGGACGTTTCAACTTTGAAACGTAAAACGATGAAACGAGCTGTTGAACACCCTAAATGAATACAAAACGTTCATGAGGGAATATTTGAAACTTGTTCACATGGAACCGGTGGATACAATCGGCCAAGGCAAATATTATATGCCACACCAAGCAGTGATCAGGCCAAACAGTCTTACTACTAAACTAAGAGTAGTGTTTGACGCATCGGCAAAAACGTCCAACGGATTAAGTCTAAATGACGTGATGTTAGTTGGTCCCAAAATACAAAAGTACATATTTGATATACTAATCAAATGGCGACTATGGAAGTTCGTAATGACAGCTGACATTGAAAAGGTGTACCGTCAAATTAAAGTCGCCAAAGACGATCAGGAATATCAATATATCCTCTGGAGAGACGACCAAAAGTTGCCAATTAAGGAGTTCAAGCTAACTACGGTAAAGTACGGGACTTCAGCTGCGCCATTCTTAGCAGTCCGCTGTCTACAGAAACTAGCAAGTCAGCACTGCCAAGGCAACACCAAACTCATGACAGCAATAAAGGAAGACTTTTACATGGATGATCTAATCACTGGTGGCGACTCAATTGACGACTGCATCAAAACACAAACGGATATTAGAAGCGTCTTGGAAAAGGCTGGCATGCATTTGAGAAAATGGGTATCAAATGATGACAGAATCATCGCTGGAATTCAAGGAGGAGACTCAACCGAAAAAATAATAATAAACAATGACGAGTCGGTAAAAACTCTCGGTCTGCAATGGGATCCCAAAAAGGATGTATTTACATTTTTCGTCGACTGTCCAAAATTAGTGCGCATTACAAAGCGCCTAGTTTTATCTCAATTAGCACGAATCTTCGATCCACTGGGATGGCTTACACCAGCTACAATGCAGGGAAAATGCTTTATTCAGGAGCTATGGAAATTGCCGCTTACTTGGGACGCCGAGCTGGAGCCCAGTCTTGCCAATTATTGGCAGAAATATGCGAGTGCATTGCCGGACTTTATTTATTTATTTATTGATTTATTGTCAGCTAAGAGCAGCTGACATTTAAAAGAAATCAAACTAAATTTGAATTAAAAATAGTTAAAATAATTAAATTAAGTAAAATGTAGAATAATATATAAATTTGAAAAAATAATTAGAAGATGACGTTAAAGCTCTGGGAAATTCAATAAAAAATTGAGTAGTCCAACATTTGTTGCGAGGATTTGGAAAAACCCAGAAAAACCCAATCAGACCAGCGTTAGATTAGTAGTTAGTGGTTACAATTAGATAAAGCAAACAGGATCGATCTTTTTAGTACTGGAATTGAGGCTTCTAAGGAGACAACAGAATAAAGTTTGTTATAGTCAGATTATATAACACGAAATGGTTCATGAGTTAAATAGTTGCTGAAGCAACGATCAAGGCTGAGGGGTAAAAAGTTACGTGAAGATCTAATTGGGACATTAAATTTAATTCGACTCAATAGAACTGATGAGTCGATTTCACCATTAAGTAGGTTAGTACTAAATAATACTCCATGCATAGTTCTACGGTTTAACAGGGAGGGAAGATTTATTAAAAGGAGTCTACTAGAATACGAGGGTAAGTCAACTCCAGGAACCCAGTTAAAACTTCTAAGGGCAAATAGAAGAAATTTCTTCTGCACATATTCAATTCTATCCTGGTGAATCGAGTATTGTGGGGACCACACACAAGATCCATACTCCAGGATGGGACGTACTAAGGATGTATAAAGCGTTTTAGTGGTGTAGGGATCATTAAACTCTTTCGACCACCGCTTGATGAAGCCAAGGGCATTAATGGCCTTATTGACCATATACGAAATATGAGCGTCAAACTTTAATTTAGGATCAAGAATAATGCCTATAGGCCCATTCCCAGCAAAAAAAAATCATTTATGAAAAGTGCTCAATTATTTCGTTAGGTTCCACATAAAGTTAGAGTGACCAGCTGTGCCAAATATTTGTATGGAAAAATGTAAATATTTGTTGGTCACCTTATTTGATTAAATTGTTCAAATTGAGCGCCTTCGCGCATTGCTCGCTTGGGAAAGCAATTTTGGCAGATAGTCTAAGTATTTCGCCAGACAACGTTCTCGAAGGAGTTGAAACACCATATTTTATTGTTGCAGACGATGCGTTTCCTCTACACAAGAGGATTATGAAGTCATACGGGTCGCGCTCATTTAGCGTACACGAACGTGTTTTTAATTATAGGCTCAGTCGAGGCCGCCTCTGCATTGAAAATGCATTTGGCATTTTGATCGCCAAATGCATGGCTGTGCAAAATTTGCTAGAAATGACATTAAGGAATATGTAAACTCAGGCGAAGGTTCTGTTACTTAGCAAAATAATTTGGCTGGTGTTAAAATTAAACAAAACA
Source organism: Scaptomyza flava (assembly GCA_030179655.1). Taxonomy (NCBI): domain Eukaryota; kingdom Metazoa; phylum Arthropoda; class Insecta; order Diptera; family Drosophilidae; genus Scaptomyza; species Scaptomyza flava. Next base: position 480,450 of record JARNME010000273.1, read on the forward strand.
TTGAACTCATTTATAATTAAATTTAATTGTTTTTCTTTTTCATGCTCATTGATAAATGCGATTTTATCTTCTCGAAAAAAGCTTTCAAACCGCTTTCGTTCTACATTTTTTTGTGCGTCCATTTCTAATGCTGCGCGGAATAATTGTAAAGCTATTATTCCGTTTTTAAGAACAGCTGATTTTGGAATCCACAATTGTTCCACTATCGGAACTATCGATGAACTTTTCTGATGGTTGCTGGGAATTTAAAAACGGAAAGCGTGCACGAAAATTTCTGACAACTAATTTTATACCCTTAACCCATAAAATGGGTAAATAGAGGTATAATGGTTTTGTGCAAAAGTATGTAACAAGCAGAAGGAAGCATCTCCGACCCTATGAAGTGCATATATTCTTGATCAGCATCAACAGCCGAGACGATATAGCCATGTCCGTCTGTCCGTCTGTCTGTCCGTCTGTCCGTCTGTCTGTCTGTCCGTCTGTATGAACGCGTGGATCTCAGAGACTACAAGAGCTAGAGACTTCTGATTTTGTATTTAAGTTCTCCTATACCATGAGCAGAACAAGTTTGCTTCAAATTATCGATAACTATTCTGGTTTCCGATATACACATAATATCGATAACAATAAAATATCGAATTTGGAAAATCAAAAATGAGGGTTGAAGAAATGGATAATGATAGAACTTTTCTGAAAATTTCGTCCAAATCGGTTGAGAAACACCCGAGATATTGAACTTAATCGATGGAAGCTAAGCCAGTATACCATAGTCTTATATAAATTAAATATATTTATTGCAACTGGGTTCAGGGTATCTTCTAGTCGGGCTCTCCCGACATACATATACACAAAAGAGTTAGTAATAACTGCTGGGAGATCGTTAATAAACAAATTAAATAGCAAAGGACCAAGCTGACTACCCTGGGGAACACCAGAGGTAACAAAATTTGGTTTAGATACAGACGATTTAAAAACAACTTTTTGTGTTCGGTACTCACGGAACACAAGTACTCCGAAAGCCACAATAAAAGTTTTGATGGAAATCCAATAATATTTAATTTATGAAGCAACAGAGAATGTCTTACAGAATCAAATGCCTTACTAAAATCGGTGTAAACAACGTCAGTTTGCATTTTTTCCTGAAACCCTTTGATAACAAGCGAAGTGAATTCAAGAAGGTTAGTGGTAGTAGATCTACGCCTAACAAAACCGTGTTGATAAGGCGATATAATCGAACTACATCCGTGTTGCAGTTGAGAACATATAATTTTTTCAAAGACTTTTGGTATGGCAGACAACTTGGATATGCCCCTATAATTTTTAACGTTTGATTTTGAAGAATTTTTATGGAGTGGAATTTTAAAGGATTCCTTCCATATATCAGGGAACACGTTTGAATCAACAGACAAGTTAAATAATTTATTTAATGGCGCACAAAGAGAATCCGCGCAGTATCTAAGAATGCAACCTGGCACTCCATCAGGACCAGGCAAGTAGCCAGGTTTAATAGAGTTAAATTCACTCAGAGCGTAGACTCAGTAACTACTGGGACATATATGCAATTTGACGTTTGAACTCGAAAAGGATAGGAATTACTACTACTATACATATTCGATGAGTATACTTATTGAAAATACTCAGCAAATAGATCGGCTACAGCCTGATCAGAACTTGCTTTTGTATCATCTAGGTATACTGAGGATGGCAAGCAAGAAGTCTTACGTTTAGAGTTAACAAATTTATAAAACTGTTTAGGGTCACGTGAAAAGTTTGGTCTACAACGATTAAGATAATTATTATAACAAGATGTGTTAACGGAAATAAAACTAGATTTTGCTACTAAATACGAAAATAAATCTAAAGTAGTTCCCGATTTTTTAAATTTTTTATATGATCTTGTTTTTGCGTTTTTCAAGTTCGATAGTTCTCTCGTAAACCAAGGTGGTTTATTGTCACTTGAAGAACAAGTGAGGGGAACACAAATATCCAAAAGCGAATTCAAGGTCCTATAAAATATGGCTGTAGCAGTTTCTATATCACTACAAGAATAAAGGCGCGACCAATTAGTATGTTGAAGAAGATAATTTAATTTAGTAAAGTTAGTTTTACGAAAGCAACGGGTTTTTAAAGTATTTTTAGATACTGAAATAGGGTTAAGAATTTCGATGGATAGTTCTAAGGTTGGATGGTAGGTATCTTCCGGAAGCACTAGTGGGGGTATTCTACTAGCATTACTGCAATCGGAGTCCGAAACAAATAAAAAGTCCAACATTCTACCACTACAGTTATGCACCCTGTTAACTTGCGATAGGCCTAACTCCAGTAGGCCATCGATAAAATCATCAGAAGTGACTGGTAACACCGCCGAAGATGTGTCATTCACAGACCATACAACATGTGGCAGATTAAAATCACCAACCACTATCAGGTTATCCATATCTGTCAAAAATGACGAAACAAGTTGCAGGGCACTCAGATGGGACGAGTAAATGTTAATATCAGATTGAGGAGGAATATAAGAGCAAGTAACATAAAGTGATCGGCCGTTTAGTAATATTTTAACACATAAAAACTCTATGTCCAGAAGATGCTGAGAAAGAATCTGTTCAGAGGAAATACAGGAGTCAGCCGCAATGAGAACCCCACCCCCTTTGCGGGAAGTGCGATCGCATCTGTACAAGTTATATTTAGAAGGAAAAATTGAGTAATCAGAAATATCAGGTTTTAACCAGGTTTCAGTAAGGTAAACTATTTGAGAATCAAAAGATAAGCTGTTAATATATAATTTAGAAAGTTTAGTGTTAAGGCCTCTAACGTTTTGATAGGCCAAGCTAATTACTTCAGTTAGTTTTTTGCCGCCGAGGTGGAGGCAACAGGATGGCCAACAGGCGGTGTGCTATTGATCCTAATACCATTATTGTCATTAATTCGCCCATTCGTATACTCCTTAACGACAAGCTGCGGCGGCCAAAACTTTTCAGAGCAAATTGTCGAGAAAAGTTCAGGCGGTACACCCAACTTGAAAGAAGATATACTCCTGGCATGTTTAAATTTAAACTTTTCAACAACAATAAGAGGGGAATCGATTTTACTTTTAACATATGCTGCAACATCATCCGATGACGTATCGGATGCCAGCCTAGAAACAAAAACAAATTTATTTAGTGGCACAACAACCAGAGGCTTGTGTGCCCCAATTGTAACGCCAGTAGAATCAATAGTCACACTAGCTGTTGGACCGGAGGACTCACTAATAGGATCACAAATTATGTTATTAGTGGCAAGGCTATTGTTAAGATTCCTTGCCGGGGAGTTAAATAAAATTAATGAGCTAGCAATAGTACCCATGGGGGGATCATTGCTAGGCGCTAGACACGGTTTTGTGGGCAGGACAGGTGGGACAGTTATCGGATGAGGTCCCGAAGTCTTTTTACGCTTCGGGGATTCAATTATCACTTTGCCTTATTTGAAATTGGACTCAAGCTGCTCGAAAGACTTTTGCAGGTTATTAAAAGCAATGTGCATAGCTTTAAAGCAGTGATGGGCAGACGTCGACGTCCATATTCCAGCGCGCTGCCTCGTGTGAGTTGGGTTTTTCGCTGCCGACTGCAAGGAATCACACGTACGCTATAAGCATTGAAATCTATTTTTAGAACTCGATTGTTCGTTCGTCGTCGGTTGTCGTGCCGAAGCATGCATAAGACTTAACATTGTACTTTTACTTGAAGGCGAGCTATTGACAGGCAGGCACCACGCAGCGCATTAGCAAGAAAACTAATTTTTATCAGTACGCTCCAAAATGTTTATGCCCGAATGGGAGAATGAATTTTTTTTCATAGAAAATAAAGATTGCAGAGCAAAATGCTTGATTTGCAATAACATTGTTTTTCGAAATGTTAAATATTTTTCAAGATGGCAATATTTATTAATAAATAATAAGCACAATGAGTAACCGTTAACTTGCAGCGTGCACTGTACTGATCACACTTCGTTTTTTCTCTGCAGCGCACGCAAATTGTGCTTGTATGCGTGTGAAAACTGTGACAATATTTGTGAGTGCCCACCACTGCTTTAAAGCCTTCGTGAGTCTGCCTCATAAATTGTGAAGATTCTTTCACCGCCTCTTTACAAGACCCACAATACCATTTAAGGCCTGTGTCAGCAAGCAGACATTCCCTGATTTTGGCTGTAAAGCCAACACATTTCATGTGGATGATGTTGTCACATAGACCACACAAAATAAAATCTTGGTTGGTTGAACCAACCAATTTGCAATTTTCACTACAGCAGACAAGCATCATGAAGTAATATGCTTTAGCAAAAGAAGTTAGGGTGCAGGTATGTGTAAGTTAAAACGTATCAATGCAAAGAGCACGATACAACGGTAAAAATCAAAGAGCGCTAGGCGAGAGTGCGTGAGCGCGTAAGCAGTTATAACAACAAGAACGTCTGATAAGAGCGGTCGAGAGCGGGGAGGATTGACGTTGCAGAGCGAGAGCAAGAAAATAGACAAAGTGATTGGCGTTAGCAGACGAAAACACAGAATATATAAAAGCAAATATAAGTATGTCTGGATGTACGTGTGTTTTCTGTAATGTAAGCAATGCAGCGGCTGTTCAACCTTAAATAAAATCAAATACTAAGCCGGCAGTTTTATAACTAAATACATACAAAGTACACTTGCGATCACTTCAGTAAATGTTTACAAATGTTACCAATGAAAACACCGATCACAATCACAAGAGAACAGATAATTTACTCGGAGCACGCAAAAACACAACCGTCACCAACGAAAGTTATAATACCGCGCTGGTCTGGAAAATCGAGCACTGAGGCTACGGAGCTCCATGGATTTTGCGATGCATCAGAAAAAGCGTATGCAGCAGTGGTGTATACCAAAATTGGAAACAAAATCACTTTGCTGACAGCGAAAAGCAAGGTAAATCCAATAAAAAACAAAAAAAACAATCCCTAAGCTAGAGCTATGCGCAGCTCACTTATTAGCCAAACTATTAGCTAAAGTCCAAGCAATAGTAAAAAATCACACCAAAACGCAAGCATGGAGTGATTCACAGATTACGCTAGCTTGGATAAAGAACAAGCGCAGCAAAGATAAATTCGTCAAAACCAGAGTAGATGAAATAAACAAAAAATTGCCTCATGTTGAATGGAGTTACGTTAAATCAGCAGACAACCCAGCAGATGTCGCCTCAAGAGGAATTTCACCAGACCAATTAAAAGCATGCGTCATATGGTGAAAAGGACCCGAGTGGCTGATGATACCGTCAAATCAGTGGCCACAATTTGAAGAACCTGAGTCATTTATAGTAGCAACTCTAACAAAAAAGAAAACTGCCTCATCCCACTATTGACAAAATGTTCGTCGCTTAACAAGCTTAAAAGCGTAATGGCCTATGTATTACGCTTTATAGCAGAACAGCAGTCGACCTACCTCACCGTTGACGAATTAAAGAAAGCGAAAACAGCCGTTGTAAAATTACAACAACAGCTTGATTTTGGGCAAGAAATTAATTTGCTGACAGCTCGAAAATCTCTAGAATTAAAGAGTAAATTGCAGCCGCTCAACCCTTTTCTGGATGGAGATGGAGTATTACGTGTGGGAGGCTGTCTTCAAAATGCAATGGTGCCATATGACGTGAAGCACCCAATTATAGTTGGAAAATCAAACTTGGCTTTTCTAATCATACACAACGTTCATAAGGAAACTTTACATGGCGGAATGAAGCTGATGAGGAACATAATTCAACGAGAATTCTGGATCTTTGGTCTTCGGAATTCTTTAAAAAAATATGTACGCCAATATGTTACCTGCATTAGGTATAGACAGGAAATGGCCAGTCAACTGATGGGCATTTTGCCTGTGTATCGAGTAACAGGTGATTACCCGTTCCAAAATACTGGCATCGACTACGCTGGACCTTTCCAAATTCGCTGTTCAAAAGAGAGAGGTCAAAAATCATATAGAGGGTACATATGCCTACTTGTATGCATGGCCACGAAAGCAATACACCTGGAAACCGTCAGCGACTTATCATCAGATAAGTTTTTAGAGGCTCTGCGCCGATTTTTTGCCAGACGCGGCAAAAGTGAACATCTGTATTCAGACAACGGCACAAACTTTGTGGGTGCAGCTAGAATACTTGACAAGGATCTGGTCACCGTTATAAAAGGCAACAGCAGTCTGGCACCGGTGCTTGAAAAAGAAGGCGTCAAGTGGCACTTTATCCCGCCGGCAAGCCCCCACATGGGAGGAATATGGGAAGCTGGAGTAAAATTGGTAAAACACCATCTCAAGCGGGTCATCGGCGATAACAGCTTCACATTTGAAGAATTTACAACACTGCTCTGCCAAATTGAAGCAGTGTTAAACTCACGCCCCTTAGTCACCTTGGATAGTGACACAGATGGGGATGACATTTTGACTCCAGGTCATTTTATTGTGGGAAGACCAGAGTTCCAGAACACGTTGAAGACAATCAAAAAATTGGGTCTTTAGACAGATGGAGACACATGCAGCGCATTAGAGGTGAATTCTGGAGGAAGTGGAAAGAAGAATACTTGGCATCATTGCAACAGCGAACCAAATGGCGACAAGGAAAGTCAAACCCCAGGGAAGGCCAACTTGTTTTATTAAAACAAAAAAAAACACGCACCCGGGTAGATGGCCTATGGGAAAAATAACTAAAACTACTAAAGGACAAGATGATAGAGTTCGAGTAGTGGCTGTGAAAACAAACACGGGTGAAGTCAAAAGATCAATAAATAAGATCTGTCTACTACCAACTCAGGATAAAGATGAACAAGCCCACAACTCCAGAAAGCTGATCAAGACAAGAGCAGCTAAAATTACGCCGGTAAAAGCAACGATTGTCAGCTTAGCTTCCATCGATTAAGTTCAATATCTCCGGTGTTTCTCAACCGATTTGGACGAAATTTTCAGAAAAGTTCTATCATTATCCATTACTTCAACCCTCATTTTTAGATTTTCCAAATTCGATATTTTATTGTTATCGATATTATGTGTATATCGGAAAACAGAATAGTAATCGATAATTTGAAGCAAACTTGTTCTGCTCATGGTATAGGAAAACTTAAATACAAAATCAGAAGTCTCTAGCTTTTGTAGTCTCTGAGATCCACGCGTTCATACAGACGGACAGACGGACAGACAGACGGACAGACGGACATGGCTATATCGTCTCGGCTGTTGATGCTGATCAAGAATATATATACTTTATAGGGTCGGAGATGCTTCCTTCTGCCTGTTACATACTTTTGCACAAAACCATTATACCCTTATTTACCCATTTTATGGGTTAAGGGTATAAAAAGGTTGCAAAGAAATCAACTTCTTCCTGGCGGCAATTCCCCACATCGATTACAATTAGTATACAAACTAATGAAGGCACAAATTGTATTTAAGGACAACATGCCTATCATCGATGCAAGGATGCCCATATACATCAATCAACACGCCAGCCTCTTCAAAACAATTCCAATACCGCTGGAACTCAATGGAAGAAGGGTAATTCCTAAAATTAGAACGGATTTCCTTATCTTCAATAACGAGATAAATGCATACCACTCAATGAACGAAGCTGAAGTAAATCGTTGTCGCCACGAAGATGAGGTAACTTGGCTATGCGAGGGAAGCTGGGCCTGGAAAGATGCCGACGATCAGAGCTGTGAAATATCACCCATCAAGCCAAGCAACAAGCAGCCGTGCAACATGGTCGAGTACGAGGAGGATACCTTCTTACAAAAGCTGAATGGAAAAAACCGGTGGCTGTTTTTATTATTATTATAATAATTGGGGTAAAGGGCTCTGCGACCTAAAAGATCTATTGTGCCCCCTTCTTGGCTTAAAGCTCTTCCATCAGACCCAGTCCTTGTACGAAGGCAAGTATATTTACTGGATCGATGGTCTTCAGGTCAGTGAACTGAATAACATATTTTCCTAGAAACCTGCTTCTCTTCCCCACTAAGGCTACACATTCTGCTATGATATGCAAGGAGGATTCCCTTTCCATATCGCAGAATCTACATGTATCATTACTAGCGATTCCTAGCTTGGCTAGGTGACCCCTTAGTCTGCAGTGTCCTGTCAAAAGACCGGTGATTATCCTGAGTCTATTCTTTCCCATATCTATAATCTGCTTGAATATTTTCAGATTGTAAGTTCCAAGAAGACACTTGGCTTGTCTGAGTCCTGGGGACTGCGCCCAGCTCATTTCGCGCAAGAGTTTCTCTTCACTCCTAAGTTCCTGCCGTATTGTGCTTCTTCCTATCCCACAGTACGGCTCGGGCCCTATGAGGGGTGTCGCTGCCCCCAGCCTTGCTTGCTTGTCTGCCTCTTCGTTCCCAGCTATGTTAACATGTCCTGGGACCCATCTTAGGGTTAGCCTATTATGTAGTTCCAGAGTGTTTAGCTTGGTTCGCACCTCGCGAACTACCTTCGACCTAATTTCGATCTTGCTGAGTGCCATAATGGCTGCTTGACCATCTGATAATATAGCTATATCCCTATTCCGATAGTTACGCTTCAGATTAAAGTCCACACACCTCCCTTTTGCACATACCTCAGCCTGTAAGATGCTGGTGTGCTTACCTAGGGACTCATGGAATTTTAGCCGAGGGCCTACCACTCCAAGACCGGAGCCTTGGCTGGTAAGGGATCCATCGGTGTACCATTTGATGGTGTGGGATTTCATTTGGTGGACCTCTTCAAGAGATGTCCACTCCCTTTTGCTGCTTAGGTGAAGTTGAAATTTTTGCTCGAACATGTGCTCGGCTTTCATTTCGTCCCTAGGCTGTGCCAATGTCAGCTTAGCTTGAATTGAAGCTTTTAAAAATCTGATATGTACGCTGAAAGTTTACAATGTCAGCGTTAACAATGCAATCAGCTGATTCGAACTCAGCTTACACATGTGCAATGGCGCAAAAATTAAGGATCTTTTTTTTCATAACAATGATTTTATTGTTATATAATCGTTAATTTGTACCAAATAAATATTAAAAAGTGAATTCTTTTATCATATAGAGGCAAAAACCTTGGAGCATTCAAGCACATTGTACGAATTTTGAAAATAGGCCATCTATTGACAGCTTTTAAAACAAAGTCTTTGAATAGCTTTTTTCCACTCCAAGCTGAGATGCAAGTGAAAGCGGTTACAGATTGAGAGTGAATGAGACGAACTTATGTGAAAAATATGTGTGGCAGACAGAAGCAAAACATTTTCCAATCTCGCGCTGCACTATGGGGAAAAAGTCAAAAAATTTCGCATAAATGCATATATTTTTGTGTTCGATATTATAAAATTGACTTCATTTTATTATTTACAATACTCCAAAAGGCGTAAAAAGTTTTTTTTTAAATATTTGCGGGCAGCGGTAAGTGACTTAGAGTATCGAAAAGTATCGATATGTTTGGCGTGATCATTTATCGTAAATGCACATGTAAAATTCTCTTCATTTTACATTGGCGTAAACTTGACTAAGTAAACAAAGCTTGAAATTTTGTGATACGGAAACAATGAGTCAAGGTATGTAGAATAAACTGTTATTATTGATTTTGTAGTAAATGTGCTTTATTGTCCAATTGTCCAATGTGTTGTTCATATTTTTGTAGGCCCCAACTAATATATTTGTTTTGTGTTTCTGTGGAATGTAACTTTCAAGGCGTCGAAAGGCTTCGCACAGTAAAGGTTGTACGTTACAAATAAAACTATTGTGAACCAAATATTAATATTTTCATTTGCTACTAATGGCTACAACTATGCGTAAAATACACAAATTGCAGTTGTGTATGAGTTTTGCCAGTCGACGCGACGTTGCTTACAGCTTGGTGCGACAACAATCGCCAAGATTCACCGTTAATCGAATTTATTTTGCAAAAAATAGACAGATCAAAGATAACAGAAGATCCGCTTCTTCTAATTAATGAAAAAGTACAGAAGTTCACCAAGTTTGTAAAATACAAATGGTCAAAATGCATGAGAAATCTGGATTATTTCAAAAGAAAACATTCGCTTTGGCTTGCATCCAGTTTTCGTTTGGCTTTTAATAGTAGTAACATACCACCGAAGAAAGCAGGTCGCAGGCGTTTAAGCTATATGAAAGCAGGACCAAGATTAAAACTAAAATTAGCAACTCAGTTAGCTAAAAAATAACAAAATGAAGTGTCACTTTTGTTGCATGCTGCTTATGTTTCAGCGAAAAAAAAACAAGAAATGGAGAAGCAGCCTTTTGGCTGAAAAAATTAATGTGCAACGTAAAAATGACAGGCTTAAGAAAAGCACTTGTAAAGCGTGATGTATTGCATATTAGTGTTGATAAGGAATTGGCATATTTAATTGAAAACAAATTAACAAAGCAGCAATATATTAATATCAAAGATCAATCCAAGCAACATGGATATGACATTCATCAGCCTTACACAGAGCGTTGCAAAGCTAAATTGAAATGCAGACCGTGCGAAATTGAGTACTCTGACACGAAGGCAGAAGTGTCACTGCAAAGTTTATTAAACCATACGGCTGGCCGTATAATGAAGATGCAGGAAGAAGTCATTGATATTTGCAAAACAACGCTGTGCAAACTAATTGTCAGCCATGGGTTTGATGGTTCTACAGATCAAAGTTTATATAAACAGCGATGTCAATCGGACGAACAACTTGGCTTTGATCACTCGCTTTTCACAACTACAATTATTCCGTTAAAATTAAAAGACAGCAATAATCGAGTTATTTGGTTAAACAGTCCTCCGCAATCAATTAGATTCTGCCGTCCGCTTAAAGTGGAATTTGTCAAAGAAACCTTCAAACATATATTAAATAAAAAAAAAATTTGGATGTTCAAATACAAAATCTCAGAGAACATACTTATATTTACAAAAATGAGAAGATTGTTGTAAAGTATGAAGCATACATGGCATTAATTGATGGCAAAGTATTAAATATTTTAACTGGCACGAACTCATGCCAATCCTGGCTACTATGTGGTGCAAAGCCAAGTCAGCTCTTGAACACAACTCACTTTGACTCAAAAAGTTTTGCAGTCAACTTAGAGAACCTTAAATTTGGAATTAGCCTTCTGCACGCATGGATAAGATTTCTGGAATTTGTGCTAAGCATCTCATACAGAATTCATTTAAAAAAGCATCGAGTCCAAGGAACTAATAAAATTATCCTATCGGCACAAAAGAAGCACGTTCAACAGAGACTGTGGAATGAGATGGGCCTGAATGTGGGCAATCCTAAGCAAAATGGAAGTGGGAACAGCAACGATGGCAATACCGCGAGAAGAGCTTTCGAAAATACTGATTTATTCTCCTCAATTTTAAACTTTGACTCAGTAATTTTGAAAAACTTTTATATTATATTAATCGCAATATCTTGCGAATATAATATAAACAAAGGAAAATTCAAAATCCTGTGCGCATAGACATTTAAATTATATGTAAAGACTTATTCGTGGTATCCAATGTCTCCACCAAATTATGGATAGATGCGTACTTCCATTAAGAGTTCTTGGAGAAAATGCCTCCGAAGCGAGGAATAAATATTATAAATACGACAGACTTTCTCAAGCGAGAAAATGTAGTCGGCTACTTAATATGACAGACATGTTTAACAGAGCAATGGGTTCTTCGGATCCATTGCTCTCCACAATAAATTTAAACCAACGAAAAAGGTTAAACAAAAAACATAGTGGCGCATAGTTAATTTTGGCTATGCCAAGACTATGATACCCTTCACACAGTTTGGCCGGAAATCGTTTTGATATGGTGAATTTATATGGTGGCTATATCGTAGAATGCTCAAATCGGGATGAAATTTCATAGTGAACAAACCCGACATGATCTAAGCAATCTGTGAAAGTTTCATCAAGATCGGTTCAGCAGTTTGGCCGGAAATCGTGTTGATATGGTAAATTTATATGATTGATGACTAAACTATGAAGGTATTGCGTATAATAAAATAAATATTAACATAAAACGTAAATTATTAAATAAAAAAGAAAAACTCGTATAGTTACAGAAATCCAGATGATACCACATAATTTGAGACTTATTATGCCGCTTATGTATGTATATACACATATACTAGTAAGTGGCCCGTTTACTTCGCTGCGCGGATAGTTTATATAAATGTTAGCCATAGAAGATATATACAAAATAAATAAATAAGAAAATATTTCACAAAATATTAAAGCAAAGTATTTAATATTCACTTTTCCACGCCACCATTGAGGTAGAGAGTAAGGCGCGTAATTATACTCGATACCGAAGGTAAAGATATTGGTTTTGTGCAATGTCCGTCATGGTGTCTGTCCGTCTGTCCGTCCGTATGTATGCAAGTTTTTTCCACACCCTTCAAGCTAGAGACTTGAAACTATCCAATTCTCTTTATCTATGGGATAGTAAATTAAAGTGTCAAGATGGGGGTTCTACGATAACTGGGGGGCTGGCAAATCGATAAATTCGATAACTCAAAACCGATACATCCACATATTTCGCACATCCTTACAGCTAGAACTACCAAATTTGGAAAGAAGATAGCTACTAGCAACCCCACAAAACTGCATCAAAAATTTTGGAGCCACGCCCACCCATTCCGCCCCCAGCCCCCCGCATTTTAAAGTTAAAAAAGCCTATATCTCCCTCAGTTTTTGAGCTATAGCTACCAAATTTGGTGCCAAGATAGGTGATGATGACCCCCCAAAAACTGCATGCCACGCCCACCAATACTTCCCTAGCCGCCCCCATCCGCCTCAACGCCTCGTAAAAAACGGGAATGCGTGTATCTTCCAGAGTTGTAGAGCTAGAGCCACCAAATTTGGTAGTAAGATAGCTGGCAATGACCCCCAAAATACTGCATCAAAGTTTTGGTGCCACGCCCACCCCTTCCATCCCCCTTTCCCAACCTTTTATAAACTTTGAAGTAGAGTCACCAAATTTGGTATGAAGGTAGCAATTGACATTCCACATAGATCTGCAGCAAAAATTTGGTTGCCACGCGCACTCATACAGCCCCCAGCTCCCCTTTCCACACCTTTTACAAACTTTGAGCTAGCGTCACCAAATTTGGTATGAAGGTAGCAATTGACATTCCACATAATTATTATTATTATTATGAAAAAGGAGGTTAGTGCACTGCGACCACCTGGGTCTATTGTGCCCTCATCCTAGTGTATGAGCTACAGCTCCCCGTACAGTGCAATCGATCGCAGAAATGCAATGAAGTCGCCTGGACGGAGAGCCCTCATCTCCTCAGTGTTTAGTGTGACCCGCCCGAGCTGAGATAATCTCAGCCGACCTATGGCAGGGCACTCCTCTAGTAGGTGTTCTGGAGTTTCGTCCTCCTCCAGGGTTCCGGCCCGCAGAAAGGAGTGCTTGCCCCCTTCCTGGCCATTTGGTCCGCTACCTCATTACCCGGGATTCCCGCGTGCCCAGGGACCCAATAGATGGTGACTCTATTATTAGTCGCCAACCTGTTTAATGTTTCTATACATTGCCAAACCAGCCTGGAAGCTATTTTAAAAGCACCTAGTGCTTTTTTAGCTGCCTGACTGTCTGAAAAGATGGCTATGTCTCTGCGATCGTACCCTCTGTCGATGTTGAAAGCGGCACATCTCTCTATCGCGTGTATTTCCGCTTGAAAGATACTGGCGAACTTGCCAAGGGGTTCATGGTAATTGAGTCGACGTCCGCAGACTCCGGCCCCGGCCCCCTCCTCTGTAAGCGAACCGTGTGTGTACCACCTAATAGCATGTGTTTTCACATTATAGGTAGTTGACAGGTTGGTCCATTCTGCCTTATTGCTAAGCTCTATGTTAAAGAGCTTACTGAAGCTAAATTGCGCCAACTGCGCATCCTGTGGGTATTCTAACAGTGAGCTTGTGGCTCCGTTAACCTCATATGACTTCTGCTTGCGTTGTGTTATATGTATATGTGCAGCGGTGGAAGCCCTAGTAAAACGTCTAGAGCCGTGGAGGGGCAGGTGCGCATTGCGCCCGAGATGCACGAGCATGCAAGCCTCTGGAGTTTACCCAGTTGCTTTCTCGCACCTTCCCGGTCCATGCGTCCAGCCCAGACCACTGCTCCGTAGCACACCATGGGCCTTACCATAGCAGTCTACATCCACATCAGAATCTTAGGTGAAAGCCCCCAGTTTTTCCCCGCAAGAGTTCTGCAGCTCATCAGGGCTAAAGTGCCCTTCCGAACAGCGTGCTCCACCTGCTGTTTCCAGAGGAGTTTTTTATCTAGTATAACCCCCAGATATTTGACCTCCGTGGACACTGGTATAATTGTACCTCCAATGACTATGGGTCTCATAGATTTAAGCTTGTACCGATTTGTGAAGGCGACAATCGTGGTCTTTGCTGGGTTGATGTTCAGCCCCACGTCCCTACACCAGTCCAGGCTTAGTCGAAGGCCCAGGGTGACTCTATCACATAATGTGCTCTCAAAATTCCCCTTGCAGATTATGGTTATGTCATCGGCATATCCTAGACATCGAAAACCATTATCCGTAAGCTTAGCTTAGAGATCATCTACCACCAGACTCCAAAGGAGAGGTGCCAGAACACCTCCTTGAGGACAGCCTCTGGTGGTTTGTGCTCTGATCGTCGAGTTGCTCACGGTTACTTCTGCTATGCGAGAGCCAGGAGTTTGCTTAACCAGGACGTGAGTCCTGATTCAACTCCTCTACTCTCAAGAGCTCTGACCACCACGTCATGCGCCGTGTTGTCAAAAGCACCTTCTATGTCCATAAAGGCGCAGAGTGCGACCTCTTTTGCTTTCACAGACTTCTGGAGAGTGTTCACTAGGTCAAGCAGAGCTGACTCCGTTGACATCCGTGCCCTATACGCATGCTGATGTGCATGTAGTGGCTTGGCCACTAGGTGCACAGATCTAATGTGATTGTCACCTATCTTTTTGAGGGTTTTTAGCAGGAATGAGGTAAGGCTGATTGGCTTGAAGGATTTAGGAAGAAATGGGTCTTTCTTTCCTACTTTCGGGATGAAAATCACCCTCGCCGTCCTCCACTCCCTAGGTATGTACCCCAGGGCAATGCTCCCACGGAAAATTCTGATTAGAAATACTAAGAGAGGGTCTATACCCTTCTGTAAGAGGATGGGCAGGATGCCATCCACCCCCAGGGCCTTATAGTGACTGAGTGATCCGATGGCCCACCTGATCCTATGCTCAGTTACAATTTCTGTACGTAGCTGCTATCTCTATCTGAAATGGTCCTACAAAGCGGGAAATGAGTTTGTAAGAGAAGTTCAGCCTTCTCTACCTCATTGTCCGTGAAATTCCCATCCTGTCTCTTAAGGCAAAGTTCCGAGAGCACTTTCCCTTTTGAGATGGCTTTGAACACCCTTGCAGCGGGCGTGGCCTGCTCTAGAGTGGAGCAAAACTTCCTGAAATGATCCCGTTTGCTATTGCGTATCTCCTTGTTATACTCAGTAAGCTTCCTGGTATAACAATCCCATTTATCATTACTCTTTTTAGCTGAGTTAAACAGTTTCCTGACCTCCACTCGAAGTAGTCCTAGCTTCTTAGTCCACCATGGATTATCCCTGCGGGATTTAATGCTCTTAATAGGACAGCTTGAATGATAAGCATCCAAGATAGTCTTGCCCACGTCAATAGATAGCTGCTCAATCTCTTCCTGTGAGGAAGCTCTTTTAGTGTAGTTTAGTCTGCTCAGATTTAACCCCAGACAGGACCGATATTGTCGCCAATCAGTCTGACGAGGATTTCTGATGTCCTTACTAAAACTTAGGTTACTACAAATGTCGAATAGGATAATCCTATGGTCCGACACTGATGGTTCAGTAGAGACTCTCCAGTTGCGAACCAACCTGGAGCCTCCGTCATTGCCAAAGGTGATATCTAACACCTCGGCCCTGCTTTTGGTTACAAACGTAGGTTCTGCCCCCACGTTGAAAACAGTGAGATCCTTAACTAGTAGAAAATCAAGTAAACACTCACCTCTGCTGTTTGTATCTGTGCTGCCCCACGTGATGCTATGTGCGTTGACATCGCACCCCAGCAGCTTCTTGCTGCTGCAGTAGTCCACTAGAGCCTGAACCTCTAATGGAGGAGCCTCCGCCTCATCTCCCGGGAAGTACGCCGACGCCACCACGATACTTCCACGCTCTATAGTGATCAGCACTGCTACTAAATCTTTGGTGAGAAAGTTAGAAAGACATAGAAAGTTAGTATTCTTCCGTACCAAGATACAAGCTCTTGGCGATGCCTCTCTTACATCCGCAATTACTCTTGCACTTACGTGGTTAAGGCCGCAGATCCTGCCTCTGACAACCCATGGCTCCTGGTTGAGCGCCAGCCCAAGGTCCAACCTGGTGACCAACCTGCCGATGACAGCCGAAGCTGCCCTCGCATGATGCAGGTTAATCTGTGCAACGCTGGTGGTCTCCATCCCTAGAGCTCTTCTTCACCCTCCGAGAGCGTCAGATATGCCTCTGACTGAGCCCCCGTGGGTGTTCGCTCATCATCGGATGGCCCATCCTTACTGGTGATGTCATCTCCGCGGACGTTGAGTCTGGACAGGTCCAGACCCTGGAGGGACACCGAGTCTAGCTCGGCCTCCATTACCGCCAACGCCTCTGCTTCCGCTGCTCCATCTGGCGGACACTCATGCGTCGTTTCGGCTGAGGCTGCTGAAGTGCCAGGCACATCTTCAGCTTTCGCCTCCGCATCAGCCGCCGCCGCTTCCTCCTTCTTCCCATGAAGCTTGCCTTTGAGCTGCCCAAATCGGAAGCTCAACAGCATGCCCCGGTTCTTTAGGAGAGCAAGTGCGTCATCCTCCACGCCCAGCGTCAGGATCTTGCCTTCCTCAGCCTCCTTCCATCTGAGCAGCTTCCAGGTGTCAGAGCTGAGCCCTCTGTTCTGCTCCGTGAGCAAACCAAAAGACTTTGCCCCCGGCTCTCCAGCCGTCCGTGGCAAAAAGACGGTCACGATGTTGGGCATCGGAATCTCGTCCTTTGGGCAGGTGCAGAGCTGCACGCCCACCGCAGAGCTGATGCTAGGGACCTTAAGCTCTAGCCACTTCTTGGTCTCATTATCCATACATTCCACCAGTACCAGGCCTGTGCGAAAGTGGATGCCGTTGAAATTCAGGCTTGCGGTCCAGCCCTTCCTCATCTCCTCGACGAGGGCCAGTTCCACCGCCGTCAGCTCCTCTTTGGACAGAAGCCTCTTCGGGTACTCGCTCGCCATTATAGCCAAGATTGTGCCCTTGGCTACGCTGGCGTACGAGGCTGCCTTCGGATGCTTCGTGTCCCTTGAGGTTCCAGAGCCCTCAGGAGCCGCGTTGCCCTTGCGCTTTGGTTTCTTATTGGCGTCATTGGGGGCCTCAGCAGGCGATGTTTGTTGCCATTGCCGCTTCTTCCCCACGCCAGCTTCCTCTCCCTTCCTCTCGCCTGGAGACACGGTCGGGGCCCGATGCTCCAGCGCTCTCCTGCGCGCCTCCTCCGGCTTCATACCACGATCCAGGTACCGAAGATACCATTTGCGGCTGGCTCCGCTTAGGCCATGCCTTAGCGGGTCACCAGCCCCACCGGGTTGGCCTGGTGCCGTGATGGGCGGCATCTGCTTCCTCTTCTGCGGACCAGAAGAGGGTGCTGCAGTGTCTTTCCCGCCGACATTGCTTGTCTGCGGGACAGCCACTTGGGCAGTGCCGGGCACTGTGCTCCCACCCCCTACGTTCGTCCGTTTGGTGTCCCCACTGTCCACCACTCGCGGCTTGAAAGCCTCTGCACTTCTGGAGGTGCTTTGCTTCGGGGACGAGCCCTTTGGTTTGGCAACACTCCTCGAGTGGGGGGCCTGGCCCCCGCGCGGTGTCAGCTTGCCACCCAAGTCCAGAGCCGCCTCTTCCATCCGCTTTGCTAGCTGTGTAGCGTTTAAGCCCCGCATATCATTAAAAAGTTTACTATTGTCCATATATTTGGTCCCACGAGTATGAAGGAAAGTAGTACCGGCGTGTCATAGCCCCCATTAACACGCCGGGGCCAGGTATACTCACCGAGGCGGCCAGGTATCGGTGAGGCTCCGTTCTATTACAGTCGGTAACCCCTGACTGCAAACTAACCAATGGGCACGGACCACGTAACACCCTGGCTTAGGGGAGTGAAGAGGCACCCTTGCCTAAGGACGTCACCACTGCCCGTATGAGATGTGGGGGATAGGAAATGGGTAGGATCTTGTGTAGGAATTGGGTGTGTGTTTTAAAGACGGTCCGGGACTGCTTATTACGACAAGTCGCTATTCGCAGCTAACCTCCACTGGAGGCCTTGCGCTATCCGCAACCTTCGACCCGTCCGGTGGCTTCAGCTAGCCCACCTCAGAACCATCTCACAAAGTTCGTTGGTACCAGATGACATTCCACATAGATCTGCAGCAAAATTTGGATGCCAAGCCCACCTATACCAACCCCAGCCCCCCTTTCCACACCTTTGACAAACTTTGAGCTAGAGTCACCTAATTTGGTGTGAAGATAGCAATTGGCATTCCACATAGTTCTGCAGCAAAAATTTGGATGCCACGCCCACCCATACCGCCCCTTTCCCCCACATTTCACAAACTTTGAGCTAGAGTCACCAAATTTGGTATGAAGGCAGCAATTGACATTTCACATAGATCTGCAGCAAAAATTTGGATGCCAAGCCCACCCATACCGACCCCAGCCCCTCTCTCACCACTTTATACAAACTTCGAGCTAGAGTCACCAAATATGGTATGAAGGCAGCAATTGACATTCCACAAAGTACTGCATCAAAAATTGGATGCCACGCCCACCCATACCGCCCCCAGTCCCCCTTTCCCCATTTTTGAAAAAACTTCGAGCCAGAGTTACCAAGTTTGGAAGGAAGATAGCAACTGACATTTCACAAAGATCTGCAGCAAAAATTTGGATGCCACGCCCACCCATACCGCCCCCAGCCCCCCTTTCCCAACCTTTTAAAAACTTTAAGCTAGAGTCGCCGAATTTGGAAAGAAGATAGCTGGTGGCATCCTCATCTGCATCGGAGAATCTTTAAGGCAGCGTACACCCCTGCCCAGTCCGTGCCCCTTTGCAATCAGGCATCTTTTTACTGATTTTAATACTGGTATCCAGTATACCGCAGTCGGTTGCGTCCGACTGCAACGTTTCCACTTGTTTTTTATTGTGGTTTCCCCAGTAGGCCTTATCCACTTATTGAATTTAATTTGCAATTATTAACAACTTTTAAGAGCTTCTTTATAAACGATATTGGTTGTTTTTCCGTCAGGTGCTAATACAAATAAACTTTTTGGTGAACTGACTCTTGAGCAGGCTACATAAAATTGGCCATGAGAAAAACAATCGTGTCTTAAGTCTAGTCCGGCTAATTTAAGAGTTTGTCCCTGTGATTTATTAATTGTTAAGGCAAAGCAAAATTTTAAAGGAAATTGCAATCTTTCAAATTGAATTGGCAATTCAGAATCAGAAGGTATTAATGGAATTATCGGTATAAAAACCGTTTCCCCTATACCATTGCCAGTAAAGATAATTGCTTCGACAACATTCTTATGAAGGACTTTAACTTGCAATCTTGTATCATTGTTTCAAGTTGCGAATCAACATTACAGGTGAACCAATCTTTAAAGTTAATTTATGTTGAGGCAGGCCAGCCGGATTTAATGAATTAAGAAACTCGACGGGGTAATGAACTGCATCTTCGATTTCAGTCACAGAATCAATAGAGTTTATGTCATTTCTTCACTTTGAAAAGATTTTAATAAAAACTCGTTTATTTCCAATGCATTGTCATTTCTCGCAGTCAAAATAGCACGTTCTGAAAACCATTCGAGTGATTTTTCAGAGATATTTGTAATACCCGGCAATATTTTTAGAGTTAGCTCTTCAATACTTTTCACAACATGACACAAAGTTGATGGTTAAGTTATTTTGCCATCATGGGTTGGAAATAATCCATTTCCTATTTGAAGAAGCTTTTCTGCAAATTCACCAGTTATGCTATCACCTTTTAAGTGCACTCGCATATTCTTCGTTAATGCAATTTTCTGTATTTTGGGCCACAAAATTGAAGACTTTAAGCACGCATTTTTTTCATCTGCTCTTGTTCCTCTGGGGATAACTAGAAGAGTTTGTCGAAAATCACCAGCTAAGAGAACAGTTATGCCACCCATTAAGTATTCACTATCTCGAATGTCTTTCAAAGATCGATCAACAGCTTCAAAAGCACCTTTATGGGCCATAGTACACTCATCCCAAACAATAAGCTTGCAACCTTTGAGCACAGCAGCAATATTAGATTGCTTTGAAATTGAGCAATGTGGTGTTTCTAAATGAATCAAATTAAATGGAATTTTAAGTGAAGAATGCGCTGTGCGACCACCATTTAGTAAAGTGGCAGCGATACCGGAAGAAGCAACGGCCAATGCAATTTTTTTGCTTTGCCGTACCTTTGCCAATAATAAATTTAAAAGATACATTTTTTTACTTCTTTGAAATTCTTTATTGTTCCATGTAAAATACGATGGAACTTCACAATATAGAAGCGTTCATGCAGAATCACGTGTGCATAGCTCATAGAAGGCTAGCAAAGTGGTTTTTGGTGTAATGCTTTATCTGTCAATTAATTGTTGCGGATTATTGGGGTTAAAATATATCCGTTGACCATTTTCTAAATGAACAGCTAAGTGTGTAATAGCCGGAAAACGTTCATGTATGGGAAATGCAAGGATTCTCCATACTGCTTCTGAGCTACTTACATAACGGTCACTTTCGTACATATTAATTTCATTACGTTGGTCTTCAAGAGTAAATGATGCTTGATCACTGCCCTTGTTAACATATTTACAAATGTATTTAATAGACTTTACAGAACTACAATACTCAACATTTATGTGAGCTTCAAATGTTCTCAATAGTGCACAGTTATAAGGCACAACCCAACGATTATCTATGCATTTACCATTTATATTAATTGCATTACCACCATCTTCTATCGCGATATAGAGGGTAACTATCTTTTCCAGTAACAGTTTCTTTAAGTAATTCTCGAGGAAACCTTTTGGTACATTTTCCATTTTTCATGCATGGCGATTTATTATTAAATGCACCGCTAGGACCATGAATCATATTTGACTTAACAATGTTAAATAACAAAGGATCCTAATCTGCGTTTGGTATTCCGGCAAAGATAATCTTATCGATTTTATCTATCCAAAGTAGAATATATATATGTGGTAAGCCCCGCTTTTGCCATTCCACAGAGTACATGAAACATTGCACGCTTCCAAACAAAGAACCTTTTGTCGATAGTGACATTAAAGCTTTAACTTTTAAATGAAAAACTCGAGCTATAATATCGTGACGATCATGCGGTTTTTGACCCGGTAATAAAACACTTTTTATGTCATTCCGTTGTGAATTGCATGTGAATGTTATGAAAAGCTCTGGTCGCCCATAATGGCGAACATATGTCATAGCATCTTGAGTCTTTTCATGCAAATATCGTGCAGAGCTTGTAAAAAAAGATGGTAAAATTACCATCTGACCAAGTTGAGCTGCGACAACATCTTGTTGGCCCATTGCATCTTGTAGATGTATATAGCTATCTGCTCTGAGTTTCGCTTGAATGTAGCGAATATAATTGAACCTTTTTGTTTCAATTTTAGCATGCATATCAACCAAAAACTGACTTAAAAGGGAACGACAATAAATTAAATGATTTATCTCAGATTTTATAGCGCCATAAGGAAATTTCAAAGTATACTGTAAGGCATCGTATGATCGATGCAGCTCACTTATACGATGAAATTTATTATTATGGCTTTCAATAATAATATCGCGCTTTTCAAATTGCTGACCAACAATAACTAAAGCTACTTCGCTTGATAGAGATGAATTGTAAAGCCCTTAATGTGCACCAGCGGGTGTTCGATCAGCATGTATAATCAGTTTGTAGTCTTTAGTACTTGTTGGTATTTTAATGAGAGCCATTTTTAGATCTTTAACATAACGATTATGATGATGAAACATACATTGAAGATCCTTTACTACGCTACAATCAACATTTGAATTATTTTTGCAACGTAGTTGAGCTTCCTTTTCATCATCACCAACAAAATAAATTTGAAGAAACTGCATTTCTTCATTTGGCAAAGGTCGGACACTACCAATTAAGTGATACACCTGTCCTTGGACTTTAAAGGTTGACCAACTTTCATTTATAATTTTTGTACTTCCAAAAGAAGTCATTTGAAAGCAGCTGTTATACTTTCTTATACGATCAATGAAATGATCATGCTTGGGATGTCCACCAATTATTAAGCTTTTAAGTGGATCAGGCAAACTTTCATTTTGTGAAAGTTAAACTTTTCCTGCCTTGCAACAGATACCCAAAGGCTCATTTTTCCATTTTCAAGCATTACAATGTTTGCATATCAAGTCATACTACCAAGTTGAGTAATTTTATCTGACTTGTAAGATATTTCAAAATCATAGTTTAAGCCAGACATGGCTTTAACACTCCATGCACGCAAAAGCCTTTCTTGACGTGCATTAGGATTATTAGCCTGATGTCTTCTCACTGCAACTCTATGAGCTTCAGGATTATTAGTCTGATCTCTTCTCACTGCAACTCTAAGAGCTTCAGAATTATTAACCTGAAATCTTTTTGATGCTTCTATGCGCTTACCCCTATTGATATAACTATATTTTTCTAATGAACGTTTTTTACCTTTTTTTCTGTTTTGCCGGTGAATTGACTACGTCTTTTAACAGGATTTTTAACATTTTCAGTTATACATTGACTTGACGTATCAGAATCTTGAGTTAATACTTCCTCTAAAGGAATATAAACATCAAAATGTCCATTCATTAATGGACCAGTAAAACGCAATCTTTTAACAGGATGCATATTATTTCCGAATGCTTGTAATAATTTTCCATTTTGAAAAACTTGAAAGTTTAAAGCATAAATTCCTGCTGCTGCTTGAAGCTCACATGCAGTACCATTAGTATTTGAATTTGACATATCGCACTCATATTGTTCAGAAGAGCTATAACACTCTCCATTTAAGTTTATGCTGAAGCAAGCAAAAATTTAAATAATAGCAATTAAATTTTATTATCACTTATCACAAAATACGTATTTTAAATGAACTTATATATATACGTATTTTAAAGGAATGTGTATATATAATACGAAAATCAGAATATTGAAAAACTCACTGATTCAAAAAGTAACTTTCGATGTTTTTTTTATCCTTAATATAAACAATATTAAAAAATTCACTAAAACGAAAAATTACTTTTTTTGTTCACATTAAATATGAACTAAAATGCAAAACCAATTCTCTTACCATTGTATGCAAAAACATAATGTTGGAAAGATCAATACAGTTATTCCAATAAGCAACAGACACCGAGCTCTAACAAACAACGCTTGCACTTAATGCAATGCCATTCCCTTAACTGCAGCCTCTTAGTTATGGCAAGCTTAGCTTAGTGAGTGCGGAGGAGATAGGGATATTAAGATTTATGTTTGACATGCAAAGCGCGCATATACAAAAGAGTGAGCGTAATTGGGCAACAACAGAGACGCACCCCAATAGTTCTGGCCGTTCATATTGCTATCACTTTTATGAAAACTTTTTATTAAAAAAACAAAAATGTAAAATTCCCTGAGAGCTGAAAGAGTTACAGTTATTTATGTGAATTGATCTCATCTACAGAACAATATAACATTTTCATGCTCTTAAGCCAATGGCATTGCTCTTAGTCCTACTTTGTTGTTGCAATTGCTTGGAAACATAGAAAATCAATTTCGTGCGTGCATACAGCGACTTACGATAAGCCGAAAGACAAAAACAGCAAAAAAAAAAAATGTTTTGCATTCACAGTTATTTTTATACCCTGAGTAGAAAAGGGTATAATGTTTTTCTGGAAAAGTATGTAACAGGCAGAAAGAAGCATCTCCGACCCCATAAATCAGCTTCAACAGCCGAGTCCACATAGCCATTTCTGTCTGTCTGTCTACCTGTCCATCCGTATGTATGAACGCGTCGATCTCAAAGATTATAAGACCTAGAGACTTCAAAATTGGAACATAATCTGGTTCCGATGTACATATGGGATCGATAACGAAAAAATCTCGAATTTAGAAAATGTAAAAATAGGAGTTAAAACTATGGATAGCTTCATAAATTCTATGAAAATTAATAATCCAAATCGGTTAAGAAACACAGGAGATATTTATATTAAAATGAAGTCAAGAAAGAATCAATTTCGCAACTGTCGTCGAATGCAGACGTATTTTCTCATCGTGGTCCGGTTAATTAATTCCCAAACGCAAAATATATAATATGCTATAGAAGCTTATAAAATATATATTTTATGGGAAAAGACGCTAAGTGCAATGTATCTGCACAAATTGCTTTTTAAAAATCTGTAATTCAAACAAAACAATTGACTTTTAACAAATAATAACATATAAAACAAAAGGCACTAACAAATTCTTCACCTCGCTTAAGACAATGAGTCAACGCGAGAATTGTGGCCAGCGACAACGCGAGCAAGACGAGCGTCGTCGGCTGAGCAACGCTTACTTTTCCGTAGTTTCAGAGCAGCCCGAGCGGTCAATTACCCCCAACCCGCAAATCGAACTCTCTTACACAGCGCGTGCCAGAGAACGTTCTTGCTCACCGTCTCCGTCCCTGTTATCTATCGAGTCAACGCAATCCGACTGCGCGCGGTCGGCAACACCCAATCCGACAAATGAAGTATTGCACACAGCACGCGACCGAAAGTTTTCGTGCTCCCCGTCTCTCTTAGCAACGACTGCAAGTGCCGCGGCCTCTCTAGGTACCGCAACAGCGACTACAACCACAACTGCACCGATACCTACTTCCCGTTCAACAAGCACAACGACTGCTGCGCCGTCAGCAAATCAAACTGCAAACAGCAAAAATGTTAAGCCGGCTACACAGACTGGTATGGATCGCTACATTTATATCAAAAGAAAGCTAAGTCCGCAAAATTCTACGAATAAACCAAAATTGACCCGTAGCAATTTAAATAGACCCTCGAATGATACTACATACAATAGCAATAGATTTCACATCTTGGCAGAAAACACAGATGATCTGCCTTCTGAAGCCGTTGGGGTTGTCACGAAAAAGCCGAAGCCACCCCCAATATATATACGCGAGAAAAGCTCCAGTGCTTTTGTTAACAAAGTTATCGAGCTCATAGGCAAAGATAGTTTCTACATAGTCCCTCTCGTACAGGGTAAAATTCAAGAAATTAAAGTCCAGACAAAGTCGGAAGATAATTACAGAGTTCTCATAAATTATCTAAACGAAAAAAAAATGAATTATTATACGTATCAATTAAAAAGCTGCAAGGGCCTGCAGGTCGTAATAAAAGGCATAGAACCTGATGTAACACCAGAAGAAATAAAACAGGCGCTGCAGGAAAAAGGATTTCGAGCAAAAACCGTCATAAACATCTTAAACAGGAATAGGATGCCGCAACCACTTTTTAAAATAGAACTTGAACCAGAAACGAAGATGCTTAAAAAAAACGAGGTGCACTCAATATACAAACTTCAGCTTTTACTTCACCGAAGAATCACCGTAGAAGAACCGCACAAACGAAACGGTCCGGTACAATGTATGAACTGCCAAGAGTACGGCCATACAAAAGCCTACTGTACACTGCGCTCGGTATGCGTATACTGTGGGGAACTGCACAGCTCCGCAAGTTGCCCAGTAAGCAAAGAAGACTCTAGCAAAAAATTCTGTAACAACTGCGAAGGCAAGCATACAGCCAACTACAGAGGCTGCCAAGTCTACAAGGAACTTAAAAATCGTATCCATCAGCGCTGTACCACTGCACGCTCGCAACACGCACCGACTACCTTCACTCCATCGAAACACAACCCAGACGTCTTCTTTTCATCTGCAGCCAGATCCTCACTTAGCCCCGAGTTCTCAACCAATAACGCAACTTATGCAGCGCCCTAAGTTTATGTCATTCATGAAAACAACTATGCAGGAACTAATGCGTAATCAAAATCTCTTGATACAAATGCTTGTATCACAACAGTCAAAATAATCAATGGCTGAGATACGAATATCTACGTGGAACGCTAATGGCGTCTCACAGCATAAACTTGAATTAGCTCAATTCCTACTCGATAAGCACATCGACGTAATGCTACTTTCCGAAACACACCTTACAAACAAATATAACTTTAACATAAGTGGATACTTATTCTATGGTACAAATCATCCCGATGGTAAAGCACACGGTGGAACTGATATTTTGATCAGAAGCCGCCTCAAGCACCACTACTATAAAGAGTTTGCTGAAAACTTCTACAGGCCACATCTCTAAAAATACATTTAAACAGTGGGAACCAACTTACTCTTGCCGCTGTATACTGCCCTCCGCGTTATACCATATCTGAAGACCAATTTATGGAATTTTTTTAACTCACTAGGAGAATGCTTTATAGCGGCAGGAGACTACAATGCCAAGCACACACACTGGGGATCTCGTCTAGTGAATCCAAAAGGAAAGCAGCTCTACAATGCAATTATAAAAGCTAACAACAAGCTCGACTACGTTTCTCCTGGCAGACCAACATACTGGCCGACAGATCCCAAAAAACTACCCGATTTGATTGACTTTGCAGTTACCAAAAACATTTCGCGTAGACTGATAAGTGCAGAGTGCCTTTCGGATCTATCATCCGATCACTCCCCAGTCCTAATAAATCTGCAACGACACCCTGAATACATAAATCGACCCAGTAAGTTAACTTCACATAAAACTAACTGGCTCAGATACAAAAAATTTATAAGCTCACACATTGAGCTTAAGCCACGTCTCGTTGATGTAGCTGACATTGACAGTTTTGTTAACACTCTGGAGACTGTCTTCGTCGCCGCAGCTCGCGCCGCTACGCCTCAAACACCAAAAACAATACACAACCAAAGGACAACTAATCTACAAATTGAACAGCTCGTTCTTGAAAAGCGGCGCTTACGACGTGATTGGCAATCGAACAGATCGCCATAGGCAAAGCAAAAACTAAAGACGCCACACGTAAACTCACCAAAGCGTTAAAAATCGAGGACGAGCGCGCTCAACGCCGTTACATCGAGCAATTATCAACCACCAGTACGAAAAACTCATTGTGGAGAGCTCACCCAACTCTAAGCTCACCAACAGAAACAGTAATGCCTATAAGAAACTTCGCAGGCGGCTGGGCTCGCAGCGATGAAGAAAGAGCTAACACATTTGCTACTCATCTCCAAAAAGTGTTCCAACCTACCTCTGCAACAAATACGTTTGCACTACCGACTTCTTCAAACGGCTCTCAGCTTCAAGATGATCCAATCAAGTTTCGCCCGAATGAAATCGTTAGAATCATTAAAGAGCAACTGAACCCAAAAAATTCTCCAGGAGGTGACCAAATAACCCCAAAGATGATTATTGAACTAAATGCAAAACCAATTCTCTTACCATTGTATGCAAAAACATAATGTTGGAAAGATCAATACAGTTATTCCAATAAGCAACAGACACCGAGCTCTAACATACAACGCTTGCACTTAATGCAATGCCATTCCCTTAACTGCAGCCTCTTAGTTATGGCAAGCTTAGCTTAGTGAGTGCGGAGGAGATAGGGATATTAAGATTTATGTTTGACATGCAAAGCGCGCATATACAAAAGAGTGAGCGTAATTGGGCAACAACAGAGACGCACCCCAATAGTTCTGGCCGTTCATATTGCTATCACTTTTATGAAAACTTTTTATTAAAAAAACAAAAATGTAAAATTCCCTGAGAGCTGAAAGAGTTACAGTTATTTATGTGAATTGATCTCATCTACAGAACAATATAACATTTCATGCTCTTAAGCCAATGGCATTGCTCTTAGTCCTACTTGTTGTTGCAATTGCTTGGAAACATAGAAAATCAATTTCGTGCGTGCATACAGCGACTTACGATAAGCCGAAAGACAAAAACAGCAAAAAAAAAAAATGTTTTGCATTCACAGTTATTTTTATACCCTGAGTAGAAAAGGGTATAATGTTTTTCTGGAAAAGTATGTAACAGGCAGAAAGAAGCATCTCCGACCCCATAAATCAGCTTCAACAGCCGAGTCCACATAGCCATTTCTGTCTGTCTGTCTGCCTGTCCATCCGTATGTATGAACGCGTCGATCTCAAAGATTATAAGACCTAGAGACTTCAAAATTGGAACATAATCTGGTTTCCGATGTACATATGGGATCGATAACGAAAAAATCTCGAATTTAGAAAATGTAAAAATAGGAGTTAAAACTATGGATAGCTTCATAAATTCTATGAAAATTAATAATCCAAATCGGTTAAGAAACACAGGAGATATTTTATATTAAAATGAAGTCAAGAAAGAATCAATTTCGCAACTGTCGTCGAATGCAGACGTATTTTCTCATCGTGGTCCGGTTAATTAATTCCCAAACGCAAAATATATAATATGCTATAGAAGCTTATAAAATATATATTTTATGGGAAAAGACGCTAAGTGCAATGTATCTGCACAAATTGCTTTTTAAAAAATCTGTAATTCAAACAAAACAATTGACTTTTAACAAATAATAACATATAAAACAAAAGGCACTAACAAATTCTTCACCTCGCTTAAGACAATGAGTCAACGCGAGAATTGTGGCCAGCGACAACGCGAGCAAGACGAGCGTCGTCGGCTGAGCAACGCTTACTTTTCCGTAGTTTCAGAGCAGCCCGAGCGGTCAATTACCCCCAACCCGCAAATCGAACTCTCTTACACAGCGCGTGCCGGAGAACGTTCTTGCTCACCGTCTCCGTCCCTGTTATCTATCGAGTCAACGCAATCCGACCGCGCGCGGTCGGCAAGACCCAATCCGACAAATGAAGCATTGCACACAGCACGCGACCGAAAGTTTTCGTGCTCCCCGTCTCTCTTAGCAACGACTGCAAGTGCCGCGGCCTCTCTAGGTACCGCAACAGCGACTACAACCACAACTGCACCGATACCTACTTCCCGTTCAACAAGCACAACGACTGCTGCGCCGTCAGCAAATCAAACTGCAAACAGCAAAAATGTTAAGCCGGCTACACAGACTGGTATGGATCGCTACATTTATATCAAAAGAAAGCTAAGTCCGCAAAATTCTACGAAATAAACCAAAATTGACCCGTAGCAATTTAAATAGACCCTCGAATGATACTACATACAATAGCAATAGATTTCACATCTTGGCAGAAAACACAGATGATCTGCCTTCTGAAGCCGTTGGGGTTGTCACGAAAAGCCGAAGCCACCCCCAATATATATACGCGAGAAAAGCTCCAGTGCTTTTGTTAACAAAGTTATCGAGCTCATAGGCAAAGATAGTTTCTACATAGTCCCTCTCGTACAGGGTAAAATTCAAGAAATTAAAGTCCAGACAAAGTCGGAAGATAATTACAGAGTTCTCATAAATTATCTAAACGAAAAAAAAATGAATTATTATACGTATCAATTAAAAAGCTGCAAGGGCCTGCAGGTCGTAATAAAAGGCATAGAACCTGATGTAACACCAGAAGAAATAAAACAGGCGCTGCAGGAAAAAGGATTTCGAGCAAAAAACCGTCATAAACATCTTAAACAGGAATAGGATGCCGCAACCACTTTTTAAAATAGAACTTGAACCAGAAACGAAGATGCTTAAAAAAAACGAGGTGCACTCAATATACAAACTTCAGCTTTTACTTCACCGAAGAATCACCGTAGAAGAACCGCACAAACGAAACGGTCCGGTACAATGTATGAACTGCCAAGAGTACGGCCATACAAAAGCCTACTGTACACTGCGCTCGGTATGCGTATACTGTGGGGAACTGCACAGCTCCGCAAGTTGCCCAGTAAGCAAAGAAGACTCTAGCAAAAAATTCTGTAACAACTGCGAAGGCAAGCATACAGCCAACTACAGAGGCTGCCAAGTCTACAAGGAACTTAAAAATCGTATCCATCAGCGCTGTACCACTGCACGCTCGCAACACGCACCGACTACCTTCACTCCATCGAAACACAACCCAGACGTCTTCTTTTCATCTGCAGCCAGATCCTCACTTAGCCCCGAGTTCTCAACCAATAACGCAACTTATGCAAGCGCCCTAAGATCCGGACTGGCTCTTCCTGCCTCAAACACACCGTACTTACAACCAAAACAAGTGAGCACAAACGCTGCACAGGAGCAGCAACAAAGTAACCTCGAAGCACTCGTATGTACCCTGCAGCAGAGCATGAACGAGTTTATGTCATTCATGAAAACAACTATGCAGGAACTAATGCGTAATCAAAATCTCTTGATACAAATGCTTGTATCACAACAGTCAAAATAATCAATGGCTGAGATACGAATATCTACGTGGAACGCTAATGGCGTCTCACAGCATAAACTTGAATTAGCTCAATTCCTACTCGATAAGCACATCGACGTAATGCTACTTTCCGAAACACACCTTACAAACAAATATAACTTTAACATAAGTGGATACTTATTCTATGGTACAAATCATCCCGATGGTAAAGCACACGGTGGAACTGATATTTTGATCAGAAGCCGCCTCAAGCACCACTACTATAAAGAGTTTGCTGAAAACTTTCTACAGGCCACATCTCTAAAAATACATTTAAACAGTGGGAACCAACTTACTCTTGCCGCTGTATACTGCCCTCCGCGTTATACCATATCTGAAGACCAATTTATGGAATTTTTTTAACTCACTAGGAGAATGCTTTATAGCGGCAGGAGACTACAATGCCAAGCACACACACTGGGGATCCCGTCTAGTGAATCCAAAAGGAAAGCAGCTCTACAATGCAATTATAAAAGCTAACAACAAGCTCGACTACGTTTCTCCTGGCAGACCAACATACTGGCCGACAGATCCCAAAAAACTACCCGATTTGATTGACTTTGCAGTTACCAAAAACATTTCGCGTAGACTGATAAGTGCAGAGTGCCTTTCGGATCTATCATCCGATCACTCCCCAGTCCTAATAAATCTGCAACGACACCCTGAATACATAAATCGACCCAGTAAGTTAACTTCACATAAAACTAACTGGCTCAGATACAAAAAATTTATAAGCTCACACATTGAGCTTAAGCCACGTCTCGTTGATGTAGCTGACATTGACAGTTTTGTTAACACTCTGGAGACTGTCTTCGTCGCCGCAGCTCGCGCCGCTACGCCTCAAACACCAAAAACAATACACAACCAAAGGACAACTAATCTACAAATTGAACAGCTCGTTCTTGAAAAGCGGCGCTTACGACGTGATTGGCAATCGAACAGATCGCCATAGGCAAAGCAAAAACTAAAGACGCCACACGTAAACTCACCAAAGCGTTAAAAATCGAGGACGAGCGCGCTCAACGCCGTTACATCGAGCAATTATCAACCACCAGTACGAAAAACTCATTGTGGAGAGCTCACCCAACTCTAAGCTCACCAACAGAAACAGTAATGCCTATAAGAAACTTCGCAGGCGGCTGGGCTCGCAGCGATGAAGAAAGAGCTAACACATTTGCTACTCATCTCCAAAAAGTGTTCCAACCTAACGCTGCAACAAATACGTTTGCACTACCGACTTCTTCAAACGGCTCTCAGCTTCAAGATGATCCAATCAAGTTTCGCCCGAATGAAATCGTTAGAATCATTAAAGAGCAACTGAACCCAAAAAAATCTCCAGGAGGTGACCAAATAACCCCAAAGATGATTATTGAGCTTCCTTACTGTGCAATATGCATAATTGCCCAGCTCTTCAATGCTATCACCAAACTTGGCCACTATCCAGACAGATGGAAAAAGTCAATTATCATTATGATACCAAAGCCTGGAAAAGATCACACAGTTCCCACGTCGTATAGACCTATAAGCTTATTACCGTGTCTATCAAAACTTTTTGAAAAATGTTTGCTGTCCCGGATAAATCCATTCCTGAATCTTCATAACATAATCCCGTCACACCAATTTGGCTTTCGTGAAAAGCATGAAACAATTGAGCAGGTTAACAGAATAACATCAGAGATACGAAGCGCGTTCGAAAATAGAGAATACTGCACTGCAATATTTCTGGATGTTTCTCAGGCATTCGACAAAGTTTGGTTGGAAGGTCTAATGCATAAGATCAAAGCAATGCTCCCAAACAACACACATAAGCTGCTTAAGTCGTACCTATACGACAGGAAGTTCGCAGTAAGATGTAACACTGCAATGTCTGACGAACACAGTATCGAAGCTGGTATTCCACAGGGCAGCGTACTGGGACCAACACTGTACGTGCTTTTCACAGCAGACATCCCAATAAGCAGCCGATTGACAACATCTACCTTTGCTGATGATACAGCTATTCTCAGCCGCTCCAGATGCCCAATACAAGCAACAGCGCAACTAGCCCTTCATCTGGTCAACGTGGAAAAATCAGATTGGCGAATTAAGGTAAACGAACAAAAATGTAAGCAAGTAACTTTCACCCTTAACAGGCAAGATTGTCCACCGCTCACGTTAAACAACACCACACTTCCAAAAACAAACGATGTAACGTATCTGGGCGTACACTTAGACCGAAGACTAACATGGCGGCGACACATTGAAGCTAAAAGAACACATCTCAAACTGAAAGCCAATAGCCTCCACTGGCTCATCAATGCTCGCTCTTCCATTAGTTTGGACTACAAGGTCCTGCTTTACAACTCTGTTCTAAAACCAATCTGGACCTATGGTTCCCAGTTATGGGGGAACGCTAGCAACAGCAGCATTGACATTGTCCAGAGAGCCCAGTCAAAAATATTGAGAACCATTACCGGGGCACCGTGGTATGCTCGAAACGAAAACATTCATAAAGACTTAAACATCTCAACAGTCAAGGAGGAAATAGAGGAACAAAAAGTAAAATATCTTATCAAGCTCTCATCGCACACAAATCATCTCGCGAGAGGTCTCACAAGGCTGCGCAGCCGATCCCGTCTTCGTCGTAACGACTTACCAACCCAGCGATGATTTTTAGGGACGCGCACTCAGAATACAGTCAAAAACAAAAATGAACTGTTAGCTAAGATTTATTTATAAGATTTGTATACTTATTGCTAGTTTTCTAATTCACTAGAAAAGATTCAATAAATAAGACCAGCAATTTAAAAAAAAAAAAAAAAAAAAAAAAAAAGAATCGCTACTGCAAGTCATTTTAATACACGGGTTCAGGGTATCTTTTAAACGTGATTTCTCGACTAAAGCCTTCTTACTTGTTTTCAGATTCGCTCATTCTCGTGTTATGCTGACAGTCGGCAACTCAACACCAGCATCATGAATCGAGTGCTGTTGCTTCCAAACCCAAAGAGGCTAGATGAAAAATTATTTTTAAATTTCGCTCCGATCATGCCCCTTCGTTGTTGGCGTAGTATCACTACGTTCTTCGCACGCACTGAATCAATGCAAAACATATCTAAGAGGCTGCAGTTAAGTGAATTGTATATTGCCTTTAGCTTTAATTTAGTGTGTGTGCGGAGGAGCTAGGGCCATTAAACTTTATGATTG
The DNA here is from genome assembly GCA_030179655.1 of Scaptomyza flava. NCBI lineage: Eukaryota > Metazoa > Arthropoda > Insecta > Diptera > Drosophilidae > Scaptomyza > Scaptomyza flava. Next base: position 514,120 of record JARNME010000273.1, read on the forward strand.
ACATGCAAAGCGCGAACATAAAATAGAGAGTGAACGTAAATGAGCAACAACAAAGGAGCATGTTCGGAGCGAGATTTCAAATTATCTGATTATCATAAGAGCAACACACGCGCTTATGTGAACGCCCTTTGCTTACTCGAAATTGTATATCTATTATATACCAATAATTTTAGTGTGTTACGTTCTGTCTAAGTTATATAAGCAGCAATTGGGCGAATCCACCCCCATAACATATTCTGGTGTGAAAAATTTTTCTAAACGCACCAAGTTTTGTTATTGTTCCAATGTTATGTTGTTATGTTTTCCTTCCAATAAAATTAATTTTTTTACCAATTTCCACTTTGCATACTTCTAAATAGGCACGTTAAAATCGTAAAATTCATTTCAAATTCTCATTGTATAGGTTGATTAATTATCTTTAGATGCTTTTTAAGTTGACCGATTATCTTGTTTGGTTAAAAAGTTATGATTTTTGCAACGAAAAAAGTCAAATGGAGCCACAGTGCGTCGGTTCCTTTTTGGTTTTGGCTGCGGAAGCTGATTGAGTTAGCCTTCCCTAAACATTTACAGAGGGACTTAAGACTCGTTTCGTTACGGAAAATGAATTTCTGTCAATTGATTTCCCAACCGGTTTTATAAACCCAGATTATAAGATATTTGGGGTATAGCTCGGGTTCAACAGCTTGTTTCATCGTTTCACGTTTCAAAGTTGAAACGTCTCGCAACAACAACATACATAGAAAATTTCTTGAAACGTTGAAACAGCCCAGCCCAGTAAGTATGCCTTGGCCCATGATACAATTAACAGGGTAGTGTCATACGATAGAGCCAGATACCAATGTATATGAACGTGTGAGTGCGACAGAGAGCGCCACGTTTCTCTCTTGATTTTACTCTCTTGCCTCTGTAAGGGAATTGTTATACAAGTGCGAGTGAGTTAGGTATAAGAAAAGTTTTGTTTGTATGCGGTCGACGCAAATACGTTGCGTTGTAAAAAAAAAACAATAAAAAAGAGTTTGAATAAAACGCAAATGATTAAACAAACGTAATCATTTTTAATAACAAAACTTATATATATTTTAAAACTAAAAACCGTTGTTATTATTATTATTGTTTTCTTAAAGTAGTTTGCGATGACCCATAAGCTTTTGTTTTTGATTTTGTATTTTTAGTTTGGTGTTGAGATTTTTTACTCTTAAAAATATTCTTATTTTAAAGAAAAATGTTTTTAAATGCATTGGCAAATCAACACTTTCCGCTATTGATTCTAAATTCTTAAGCGCATTTGAACTTATACCAATGGTACGTTTGTGGCAAAGTATAAACATTTTTTCTAGGCTATTATAAATTCCCCGCCGAGAATCTTATTTTTGGCAAATTGCGCAGTATAAAGGCATATTAAAAAGTCACAAATTAAATCTTAACCTAAAAAAACAAACATCAACAAAAATAACAAACAGAAAAAAATTCGTCCGCATCAACGTCTTACCCGAACGACAAGCACTTTGCGACTGTCGATTGGTATACGAAAAAAGGGAGCGCTCTCTCTGATGACACTACCCTGTTAATTGTATCATGCCTTGGCCCAGCCTATGTATACAAAAAGTGTTTCAAGTTTCAACAAAGTAAAGATGGGAAGAGCACGATGTTTAGTCGATAATTGCTATCGATGTTCAGTACTTTTTAGTATATTTGGCGTATTTTTGTGCAAAAAAGTATGAACACATACAATAAATGGCCGCCAAATGTTAAAAGCAGGTAATTGAGCAACTAATTCAAACAACGAGCTCTTCTCACACTCAATATCCTGTATTTATCTAATAACTTGCTTTGCTAAAGCATCGCATAGCATATCTTTAGCACTTTTAAATGGCATTTTTTACAAATAAAGTATAACCGCAGTAAACAGCAACAGTGACAAAAATTGAAGAATAAGAAATGTCAACAAACAACAGCTGACTGCGCAAACATGAAACGCATTGACACCCAAAATGCCGTTCACGAGTTAATCGTTTCAACTTTGAAACATGAAATGATGAAACGGAGCTGTTGAACACCCCCATTGTTTGGTAAAAAAATGTACTTGTCGTTTGAAAAATCGGAAATTTTTATTTAGATATATTTTCTTCTTCTTTTTAAATTTGACAACTTATTGTTATCGGACGAGATAAAAATATAAATAATTAAAAAAAGTAATGAGGGTATCGGATGTAAAAACGTAAATAATATTATATTATATATATATATATATAATAATGAATATATATATATATATATATAATAATGAAATCGAAAAGTTTACTTAATATTTGACCTTTCGATATTTAATTTGTTTGAATATGTTTTCTGCAACAACGTGACAAGCGTGCGGTGCGATATGTTTCACTGCAGTTAAAACGAGTAATCGATAAAATGTGACTGCCCGTCACTAAATGCTACTTGCTATGAGCATTAATAACTCACATGTAAGTAATATTACTGTGGAATATTAAACCAATAATATGGTGGAAAGTGCAAATAAATATTAAAGGAAATATATTGCTGCTGGTTTTGGTGATTGCGCGTTATATGAGCTGAAGATGTATGTGTTTTTGTTATGTACTGTGAATGTAAATATGTACAGAGCGTTTTGGTTATGCCGGCTAGCGAAAATAATTTCATGTCTCTTTTTGAATTCTGTGCGGCTTATTTTATTTTTTACGTTTGTGTAGTTTAGTCAGTTAGTTTTAATATTTTGCGTTATGTTAAGTTTTATGCGCAATCACCAATAACTACAATATGGAAACTGAGTGAAAATAAATTGTAATTAATTATTTCTTTTCTCAGATGGCATAAAACAAGCATGGCATAAACAAGCTGGAACAGCGGAGCGGCCGTTGCAACCACTTGCAGGCTGCTGAAAAATAGAAAAAAATTGAAACAAATGTAAGTAGTTTATTTTAAAGTTGGATTGATCTCTTTGTCTCAAAAATTTATTTATTCCATTTACAGGTGAAATCAACTTCCAGATGCACCTTACACTTGTTGGATGGATATATTTAATGTTTGTGAAATATATATGTATGTAATTATTGATTGCGGATATAAGCATGTTATATGTAAAGTTAGAATAGTGAAAAAGTGTAGCTTAGTGTAAGTGATAAGAATGCAAAAAAAAAAATAAATAAAAAAAATTGAAAATTTTTGTGACATAAATTGTAAAATAAAAATCGTGTTCACTGGCAATGCTTCTTATTTTATTTTTCGCTCGTTAATTAATTATGACAATTTTATTTAAAATACATTTGGTTGAAAAAAAGATGGCGGACTTGAAGCTGCGCTTTGAGTTTCTTACATAAGTTCTAATGTATGTTCGTACATACAAATATGGAGGACAGCCACTGCACTTTGCAATTTTGATAGGTGACTCTAGCTCAAAGTTTGTAAAAGGTGGGGAAAGAGGGGCTGGGGGCGTTATGGGTGGGCGTGGCATGAAATTTTTGCTGCAGATCTTTGTGGAATGTTAATTGCTATCTTCATACCAAATTTGATGACTCTAGCTCAAAGTTTGTATAATGTGTGCAAAGGGGGGCAGCATAGGTGGGCTTGGCTCCTAAACTTTGATGCAGATTTTTGAACCTCGTTGCCAGCTATATTCTTTCCAAATTTGCTGGCTCTAGCTAAACAACTCAGGAATATACACGCATTCCCGTTTTTGACGAAGCGTTGGGTCAGCTGGGGGTGGCTAGGGCAGTATTGGTGGGCGTGGCATCCAAACTGATGCAGTTTTTGGAGGGTCATCATCACCTATCTTGGCACCAAATTTGGTGGCTCTAGCTCAAAAACTGTGGGAGATATAAGCTTTTCTTATTTTAAAATGCGGGGGGGCTGGGGGCGGAATGGGTGGGCGTGACTCCAAAACTTTGATTCAGTTTTTTGGGGTTCATTACCAGCTATCTTCCTACCAAATTTGGTGGCTATAGCTCCTTAAATCTGGAAGATACATGCATTCTCGTTTTTGACGAAGCGTTGGGTCAGCTGGGGGTGGCTAGGGCAGTATTGGTGGGCGTGGCATCCAAACTTTTGGTGCAGTTTTTGGAGGGTCATCATCACCTATCTTGGCACCAAATTTGGTGGCTTAAGCTCAAAAACTGTGGGAGATATAGGCTTTTTTGACTTTAAAATGCGGTGGGTGGGGGGGGGGGGGGGGGGTGGAGGTCAGTGAGCGGAATGGGTGGGCGTGGCTTAACAATTTTTGATGCAGTTTTTTGGGGGTTGCTAGTGGCTATCTTCGGTAGTTGTAGCTGTAAGGATGTGTGAAAATATGTGGATTTATCGGTTTTGAGTTATCGAATTTATCGATTTGCCAGCCCCCCAGTTATCGCAGAAGCCCTATCTTGACATTTGAATTTACTATCCCATAGATAAAGAGAATTGAAAAGTTTCAATTCTTTAGCTTGAAGGGTGTGGAAAAAAGTTCATACAGACGGACAGACGGAAGGCCGGACACCATGACGGACATTGCACTCTTTACCTTCGGTAACGAGTATAAAAAAAGCGATAATATAATATACAAAGGCATTGCAAGGCGCATTCAAAATACAAACATGCAAAAATCATGTGAGCAAGTAAAGACTAAGTGGCGGATATTAAACAAAATTTCATGGAAGCGAAAAATAAAACAAAAACAATGGAGTAAGTGGCGCTGGAAGAAACACCTGTGCGTTTTTTAATGGGCTCAACGAGCTGTATGGAGCGCGTTCAGTGGCTGCGGCTATTGGGGTTGACTCCATATAATATATGTATATTTTTGAAGCGGAAAATATTGAGGTTGAGGTGTCCGACCTCACGACAGTAGAGAACGATAAAAATGCTATTCCCGAAACTTCCATTGTCGGGCGTCGCCAAACTCCATGTAATAACAGCTCCAACGTTCTCATTGCAATTAAATAATAATTTTTAAGGTAGGCTGTCCACAGGACTCCCCCACATTTACAATATTGGTATATTACAACCCATGGGCTAGAAGACATCCTCATTTATATATAAATAAACATAAGCTTCAATTATAACACTAGTACGAAGCATAGTAGTAGGGAACTGGGGGTTCTGTGACAATTTATGACCTTTTTTTTGACAGTTTTACTACCCCACTTGAGAATCAGTGATCCCTTTTTACACTTTTATTACCCACTTGAGAATCATTGATCATAGAATCTAGTCTCAAGTGTATTCCTGTTTTAAGTGCATTGCCTTGTACACATACAAGCAGGCAACAGTATGCATTGTTTTTTGTCAAAAGCAGCAACATAACAACATTCAAGTGGGTTATTTGATCATACAATCTGGTGTCAAGGATGCGCCTGTTTAACGAACAAGCCATAAACATTGAGCATAGTTATTGGGAAAATCAGTTTTGGCTATTTAACCATTTATTATTAGAGTCAAATACAGGCTAAGCCACAGCATGCATTGTTTTTTGTAAAGAGCAGTAACAGTAAAAACATTCAAGTGGGTTATTTGATCATACGATCTGGTGTCAAGGATGCGCCTGTTTAACGAGCAAGCCATAAACATTGAGCACAGTTATTGGGAAAATCAGTTTTGGCTATGTGACCAATTTGGCCATAAACATTCTTTATGGTTTTGATAATGACAGGATCAGTTTTAGCTATTTAACCATTTAGTGCTAGAGTCAAGTGTGCTTCAGTTTTAAATACGTTGCTCTGCACACGTGCATTGTAATTGTCAACAACATCAACTACAACCTTCGTGGGGGCGTTATGTGTGCAAGGATGGGAATTTTCTTTTGCAGCGGCAGCAGCAGCAAGATCAACACATTGTTTTTAAACAAGAGTATTGATACTTGTACATATAGATTATAAAGAGTTAGAGGGAGAAGGTGTAAGAGGGGGAGTGTTAGAGGGAGAAGGTGTCAGAGGGGGAAAGGATAGAGAGGATAGAGGGGGAAAGTGTTAGAGGGAGAAGGTGTTAGACGAGGAAAGAGTAAGAGGGGGATAGTGTTAGAAGGGTACTGTGTGCAAGAAAGTGTTAGAGGGAGGAAGACTTAGAGACAAGTTTATGCATGCTTGATTGTGCTTTTTTGAAGTACGCTGGTCAAAGGGCAGTACATTTGTAGGCCGCATTGTTATGATCAAAAGCAACACCAACAGCAACAACAACTACAACCTTCGTGGGGCTCTTTGAACAAGGGATAGAACTTTTCTTACGCAGCAGCAGCAGCAGCAATGTCAATACGTTGAGCTTTATGATTGTGATAATGACAGGATCAGTTTTTGCTATCTAACCAATTTGTGTTAAAGTCAACTATGCTACTGTTTTAAATTCATTGCTCTGCACACGTACATTATTATTGTCAACAGCAACAACAACATCCTTCGTGGGGGGTTATGTGTACAAGGATGAGAATTTTCTTTCGCAGCAGCAGCAGCAGCAAGATCAACACATTGTTTTTAAACAAGAGTATTGATACTTGTACATATAGATTATAAAGAGTTAGAAGGAGAAGGTGTAAGAGGGGGAGTGTTAGAGGGAGAAGGTGTAAGAGGGGGAAAGGATAGAGTGGGAAAGTGTTAGAGGGAGAAGGTGTTAGATACGAATAAGTAGATAAGAGAGAGTCGAGAGGGCGGCTGTTTGACGTGCATTGCCTTGCACACCTGCAGGCAAAACATAAACAATGAATGTTTGTGAAAACCTGTGATCAAAGAATAAAAGGATTGAGACAAGATTGTGCTTGTTTGAAGTACGCTAGTCAAAGGGCAGTACATTCGTAGGCCGCATTGTTATGATCAAAAGCAACACCAACAACAACAAGAACAACAACATTTGTGAGTGTTATGTAAGCAAGGGATGGGAATTTTTTCGCAGCAGCAGCAGAAAGATCAACACAACAGTATTGAGACTTGCAGATTTAGTTTGAAATATTATAGGGGTTGTAAGAGGAGGAAAGTGTTAGAGGGAGAAAGCGAGAGTTAGTATTAGAGAGAGTTGGTGTTAGAGGGGGAAAGTGTTATAGGGGAAAGTGATCCTGCTTGTATTATTATATTAAAACACGCTTATTTATGCGATTCTATACACGAGCGTCTATGAAATGCAGGTGGTATGTTAATTGATTGTCCCTCCTTCTAACGCACACCCAACCTATTCGCTACTTACGTTTCTAACTTTATTTGCATATATCTGTTTTGATTATTGCACTGACTTCTGTTACTTTTATAGAGCTAATTAGTATAACTTTTAATAAACCAATGAACATTTTTTAAATTGGTGTACTTTGTAAAGAAACTATCAAATTATGTTTTTCTTATGGGTATGTTTTAATTTTATTTCATATATATATATTTTTATTTATTTTTTTTTTACAGATTTTTGTAGTATGTTAAGTTTAAGATTTATATTAAGCTTGTTCCGTTGAGGGATTTACCAAACACAAACACCGAACATTAAGATTAATGACAAGCCGGTAGAACACACAAGTCATACTCCATGATTTTGTTTCGGCTTTATAAAAAGCTTTTTTAAGTCAATATTATAAGCCTTAGTTCTAGTACTCACTTGAAAGCTTAACGAAGTTCTTGTAGCTGGTATAATAAATCATGTTTAAACAAACTAATTTTGATCTTAATATTTATACTTCATCGTTTATTGAGATTATTGTTATTATTATTTTTTTAATCCCCATATATTGGATTCCGCTCTATCTCACTAATAATTTATTTTGCTTACACATTCTTTAAATTCCTTAAGGTAATCTTTTAGGCTTATCAAATAATCATTTCCTTAACTTTCCCTCTGCTCGCTTTAAGATTTTCATCAAATGACACTTTTCATATTTAAGATATCCGTCAAACTATTTCTTATACTCAACTAAAATTATTTCATCAAACTCACATATCAAATCAATTTCTAAAATAAAGAAAATGAAAACAGTAAGATTTTCTTAGCAGCTTGATTTTTTTTTATAAACGGGGTTTACCAACTCTTTCTCAGTATGCTACCTACGATAAAAATGTATAAAGAATGTGTTTTTTACTCATTTACTGACTTCAAAAATTCTTCTATTGACTTGTATGATACCCTATCTTAATTTGTGTTATATTTAATCGTTTTCTTCAACTTAGTATTCTACAGATTTTTAAACATTTTATGTTATGTAGCTAGCTATTTTGACTAGGCTTTACGCTTAAAACGAGATAGATTGTATTATTGTCCTTAACAAGTTAACTTAATTTTAACAGGGAAATCGATCGGACATTGATTTTTCACTTAATAATTGATTGCTTTAATATATTTTAACTGTCAACCTATGTACATTTCTACTTTTTTAGTGATTATGTTAGATTTTTATATTCCAAACTCATTGCTTGAACTTACAAAATTTCGTTACTAATTTCTTATAATTGATGGATGGTAATATTTTATTTCATTATTCTCCCCATTTTTCTTGCATTTAATAAGGAAGTGCATTGAACTAGCTTATCAGTTCGAGATATGAGTCTTACACTGTTTCGAAAAGTATGAATACGTTAAGTGTTTTAATTTAAGGGTTAAGTATCTATTAGATGCCAGGTTATAAGGGCGTATTTATTCATATAATTATTATAATTATTTCTTAAGGAGACTTATTTTCTTTAGTGCTCAAAACTTATTGTCGCTAAAGGATTTATTTTTTCATGATCTGAGTTATTTATTTAATTTGTGAAACCATTGTATTGTGTTTTATTATTCTTGAACCTTTGCATTAATCTTGAATTTGGATGGCAAAATACGGTTGTGATGTACTAAAGCTCGAGATGACTTGAGAGTCGGTATTTTGCAAAACGGGCGGTAGAGTACTTAAAATTTTTAATTGTAGTGTGTTTTTAAAATAATGTACTTTAACTATCATCGGATTGGTTTTTCTTCCTTTGTATTAGTCGTTTTATACACCCTAGCTCTGGATCATGTTTTTTTATTTTAGATAAGGGTTTGATTTTATTGTATACTGTTTGTGGAGGAGGCTCCAAATAATAAGATTTGGTTTAATAATTGTATGGTAAGATTTATTTGTCTTTTTTATGTTGGTAAAGCACTAGTTGTGTGTATGTTAAACTAATAAAAAGAGCGCAAACAAGTCATTTACAATAATTTTCACTAACTTAGGATTCATGGTCTTAAGACCGTTTAGACTTCATCGTAAGTAGTTTTGCTAGACTATATTCTATTATGATTCTTGTGGGTTTTAATTCGTACATTGAAAGAGCGAGATAAAGCTGTTCTTGCTTAGGTCCACAATCTATTTTCTTGGTTCATTTTCCTTTACATATAATACCTCAGAGAGTACGATTTAAAAGTAGTATGTCATTCCATTCTAGTAATATTTGTATATTGTTTTTATTATTTTGCTATTTAATTTTTATTTTATTCTTTTATGTTATTTGTCTTTATATATTGCCTTTAAATATAAGGGTTTTGCCTCTCAATTTTTGAACCGAGACATAGTATTTTTTTTTTTTCTGTGCTGCATAAACGAAAGCATGCTTGATCCCAGATGTGTTTATTCTTAATCAATATTTAGATCAACACCGTTGGCTTTCAAGTACTATATGTCTGTCTCAATATTTTATCAGGTATTGAGATTAAATTTTGCTCAGAATCTATTCGCTAACTTAAACACATGAGTGTTACAACTTTCACACTTAAGGAGCATCAGGTCTTTTCGTTTCAAAGTGTTTACTATTTGACGCTTTTAAGAACAATTTGCTTGCCTGAGCTAGGTAGGTTATACAGTTAAAACAATTAGTGGAAAGACGGAACTGTCTTATAGAATTTCTTCAACATTATTAGTTGGTTCTTTCCGTTTCGCATTTTATCACGCACTTTGAGATTATTATATAACTTAATGGAATGTGCTCTATGTTCCTGATTGATTGCTGATTATTGTTGTTAATTATTATTTTGTTTATTTATTTCTTTTGCATCTCATATAGTATTTTTCCCTTATGTTTCTTTTTATTGCGCTCCACTTCTATACTTACTTTAATAATTTTCGATGTTTCCTACAATTTATATTCATTCGCCCTTTATTTGACAAAAACTGGGCTGTTAAAAACGGAAGCCAATTAATCTATCAAACTGATGGAAGGGAATAGTTGTGATTATTTTTCATTTAAAATAAAAATAGGCTGTTATACGGGTACACAAAATATTTACTTATATTAAATTAAAAGTACTGTTACTATTTACGGCAGCCTGGCATCCTAAAGAGATTCAATCGCTCACCATCATCACTTGACACCCCACCCACCCATACGACGACGCGATCCTCACCTGGACCATCACTCGTACACACATAATTAACTTTTACCTAGATAATGTACGGTTTGCATGTAGGCGCCTTATTTGAATAGTATTTCATTGTTCTACTCTGTACCGATTTTGGATCCCCTGATTTATATTATTTCCAGCTACTTTCCAAGGTTCCTTTAACTTTTAACACACCAGCCCACAAAACATATAATTTGGATAAAAAAAACATTAGACAACGACTATCAAGCACCAAGAGCTATTAAACAAACTAATAAAGTATTCGGAGGAAATTTGATCGAACAATGTAACACCCAAAATATTTATTATGGTTTACATTAAATCGTGAAGTCATAGTCGAGTCTACTACGTACTTCACATTTTTGCATGAGTTGTTCCCATCTAAAACCCCTATCAATTTATCAGTTTTTTCTTATTATTATTTTTTCAAACAAGTAAGTGCGTACCTGTTTTTTCAATTTTATCTCTCTAGAAAATGTCTGTAAGTTCGGTAGCCTCACAGTCATTCAATATGTTTGTTATAGGGATTTTGTATTGTATTTCTATTATTGTACATTTTAAGTTTTCCGGTTTGGTGAGTAGCTCTTCTCATTTAAGTATTATGTTTGCTTATACACATAATCACACATAATCATTTACTTAGATTTTATCTGACTAATAAAAATGTCTTAAAATCTTTTAAAAATTTAAGGATTTACTTTTATGTATGGAATTTAGCTGTCCTATTATATCGCTGATTGTTCTAACTAAACAATTGATTGAACACTACCTCCATAAACGTATCTTTGATTGAGTTTTCGATAATAACTTCTTATTAATTTTTTTAGATCGTACCCGAGTCACGTAAATATTGCAGGGTACGTAAAAATTAGCACGCAAACAAGATTGAGGGCAGAGACACTCCTAAAAGGCTTTGAGCCGAAGTGTGACGTAGAAAAAGGTACAATAAGGTAGGAGCTAACGAACAGCGAGAGTCTTTAGATGGAAGCGAGCTGAACGAAGACATCTGATCTCACACAAGACAAATGCTTATCGGGAGAAAGAATCCTCCTTTCATATTATAGCAGTATGCGTAGCCTTAACAAGGAACAAATTTTAGTGTCTTACAACAACATATCAACCGTATTTAAGGCTAAGGAACCCTCAACTCATCATAAATACTTGATCTCGTACAGTTTCCATGTCCGGTGGAGGAGTCATAGAACTAGAAGGGGGGCACAACAGACCTCTCAGTTACCAAATCATTCATCGACGATAAAGGTTTACACAGGCAGGAGACATATTATTCTATTATTAATTCCCTTTTATATTTTTTTTTATTTTTACTAAAAAAGAACATATCAATAAAGTTGTTGCTATTTTACTGACTTTTATTGATTTTTTATTAACTTTTTATTATCTTGTCTCAAATTTAATTTCCGTTTTTTCTTTACAAAGTAGTTTACATCTGTCAGCAATGTCAATTCGTTTTTTTTTTTTGAAAAAATATCTGAGAACCGAATCTATTTTTTAAAGAGGGCTTTTAATTTTTTTTATTATTATTTTTTTACTATAAGCCAACGAAAGTACTGACGCAATACTGCTGCGTTTCGTACTATAACTATAATTTAACATTTAAATGAAAGAACAACTCCACAATCGTGTTGACAAAAACCGGGACTTAAAAGTACGCTGTTGAACAGAGTAAAGTACTCTTTGCAAAGTGAGGCAGCGGTGGCCATCTGACGTTTCCAGGCAAATATTTTCTCTTTCAACTCCAATTCTAGAACTCATACAATAACCTTGAAAAGAGGTAAGCCCAAAATATATGGAACTGGTGGCAGTTTTGCTGTTAACAACACGTTTTTTTTTTCGGTTTTAGAAACCGGTTGTTGTTTAACTGTTTAAAACAGGGAGGGAGCTGCTATTTTTTACGGTTTGAAAAACCGGGTGCTGTTTTGTTGTTATTTTTCACGTTTTTCAGAAACAGCTTCTTGTTTTGCTGTTATTTTTGATGTTTTTAAGAAACAGGTTGTTATTTAGCTGTTTAAAACAGAGAGCGGTTATTTTACCGGTAAGAAAAAAACCGGCTGCAGTTTAGCTGGTAAAAACAGGTTTATTTCGGTTTAAGAAACCGGTTGTTGTTTAACTGTTTAAAATAGAGAGCTGTTATTTTTTCTGGTTTTAAATACTGGGGCTGTTAAACTGTTATTTTTGTGGTTTTCAAGAATCAGGTTGTTGTTTGACTGCAATTTTTCTGGTTTGAAAACAGTTGATGGGAGGGGGGGGGGGGGGGGTGTACATTTTGCTGCTAAAAACACGGATTTTTCAGGTTTAAAAACAGGTTGTTGATATATGTTTAAACGGAGGGCTGTTTTATGTGCAATTTGCACATATAACAGTCCACCAATTTAACATCTATCAACAACCTGTTTTAAAAACAGCTTGCTGTTAGCTGTTATTTTTATATAACAGTCAAACAACAACCTGTTCTTAAACCCGAAAAATACCGGTTTTTACAGCAAAATTTTTATCCCCCCTCCCCTCAACTGTTTTTAAACCTGAAAAATAACAATCAAACAACAACCTGTTTCTTGAAAACCAGAAAATAGCAACTTAACAGCCCCGGTATTTAAAACCAGAAAACATAACAGCTCTTTATTTTAAGCAGTTAAATAACAACCTGTTCCTTAAAAACAACAAAAAAAACCTGTTTTTAACAGCTAAACTGCACCTGGTTTTTTTTCCACCGGAAAAATAACCGCTCTCTGTTTTAAACAGATTAATAACAACCTGTTTCTTAAAAACATCAAAAATAACAGATAAACAACAAGTTGTTTCTGAACAACACCAAAATAACAGCTAAACAACAAGCTGTTCCTGAAAAACATGAAATATAACAGCAAAACAGCACCCGGTTTTTCAAACCGTAAAAAATAACAGCTCCCTGTTTTAAACAGTTAAACAACAACCGGTTTATAAAACCGAAAACACGTGTTTTTAACAGCAAAACTGCCACCAGTTCCATGTATTTTGGGCTTACCTCTTTTCAAGGTTATTGTATGAGTTCTAGAACTGGAGTTGAAAGAGAAAATATTTGCCTGGAAACGTCAGATGGCCGCCGCTGCCTCACTTTGCAAGGAGTACTTTACTTTGTTCAATAGAGTACTTTTAAGTCCCGGTTTTTTATCGACACGGTTGTGGTCTTGTTGTTTCATTTGGATGTTAAATTAAAGTTATAGTACGAAACGCAGCAGTATTGCGTCAGTATATTCGTTGGCTCTTAGTAAAAAAAATAATAATAAAAAAAAATTAAAAGCACTCTTTAACAAGTAAATCAAAAAAAAATTTTGAAGACATGGTTTTATACGCTTTCTTGCATACATATGTAATCGAAAGTTTAGAAAGGTTTATATAATAAACAAGTGGAAACGTTGCAGTCGGACGCAACCGACTGCGGTATACTCGATACAAGTATTAAAAATTTTGATGCCCATCCATGTGGGATGTCAATTGCTATCTTCATACCAAATTTGGTGACTCTAGCTCAAAGTTTGTATAAAGTGGGGAAAGGGGGGCTGGGGGCGGTATGGATGGAATTGCATCCAAATTTTTGATGCAGATCTTTGTGGAATGTCAATTGCTACCTTCATACCAAATTTGGTGACTCTAGCTCAAAGTTTGTATAAAGTGGGGAAATGGGGGCTGGGGGCGGTATGTTTGGGCGTGGCATCCAAATTTTTGGTGCAGATCTATGTGGGATGTCAAATGCTACCTTCATACCAAATTTGGTGACTCTAGCTCGAAGCATGTAAAAGGTGGTGAAAGGGAGGCTTTGGGGCTGGGGGCGGTATGGTTGGGCGTGGCATCCAAATTTTTGCTGCAGATCCATGCGGAATGTCAAATGCTACCTTCATACCAAATTTGGTGACTCTAGCTCAAAGTTTGTATAAAGTGGGGAAAGGAGGGCTGGGGGCGGTATGGTTGGGCGTGGCATTCAAATTTTTTCTGCAGATCCGTGTGGAATGTCATATGCTACCTTCATACCAAATTTGTTGACTCTAGCTCAAAGTTTGTATAAGGTGGGGAAAGGGGGGCTTTGGGTTTTGGGGGCGGTATGGTTGGGCGTGGCATCCAAATTTTTGCTGCAGATCCTTGTGGAATGTCAAATACTACCTTCATACCAAATTTGGTGACTCTAGCTCGAAGCATGTAAAAGGTGGTGACAGGGGGGCTATGGGGCTTGGGGCGGTATGGGTGGGCGTGGCATTCAAATTTTTGCTGCCGATCCATGTGGGATGTCAATTGCTACCTTCATACCAAATTTGGTGACTCTAGCTCGAAGTTTGTATAAAGTGGGGAAAGGGGGGCTGGGGGCGGTATGGTTGGGCGTGGCATCCAAATTTTTGCTGCAGATCCTTGTGGAATGTCAAATGCTACCTTCATACCAAATTTGGTGACTCTAGCTCAAAGTTTGTATAAGGTGGGGAAAGGGGGGCGGAATGGATGGGCTAGGCTCCAAAACTTTGATGCAGATTGTTGGGGGTCGTTGCCAGCTATCTTCCTACCAAATTTGGTGGCTCTAGCTCCACTACTCTGGAATATACACGCATTCCCGTTTTTGACGAAGCGTTGGGGCAGATGGGGGTGGCTAGGGCGGTATTGGTGGGCGTGGCATCCAAACTTTTGATGCAGTTTTTGGGGGGTCATCATCATCTATCTTGGCACCAAATTTGGTGACTCTAGCTAAAAAACTGTGGGAGATATAGGCTTTTCTGATTTCTAAATGCGGGGGGGCTGGGGGCGGGATGGGTGGGCGTGGCTCCAAAACTTTGATGCAGTTCTTTTGGGGTCGTTACCAGCTATCTTCCTACCAAATTTGGTGGCTCTAGCTCCACTACTCTGGAAGATACACGCATTCCCGTTTTTTACGAAGCGTTGGGGCATCTGGGGGCGGCTAGGGCGGTATTGGTGGGGCGTGGCATCCAAACTTTTGGTGCAGTTTTTGGGGGGTCATCATCAGCTAAATTGGCACCAAATTTGGTGGCTCTAGCTCAAAAACTTTGGGAGATATACGCTTTTTTGACTTTAAAGTGCGGGGGTCTGGGGGCGGAATGGGGGGGCGTGGCTCCAAAATTTTTGATGCAGTTTTTTGGGGGTTGCTAGTAGCTATCTTCTTACCAAATTTGGTAGTTCTAGCTGTAAGGGTGTGTGAAATATGCGGATTTATCGTTTTTGAGTTATCGAATTTATCGATTTGCCAGCCCCCCAGTTCGTAGAACCCCAATCTTGACACTTTAACATACTATCCCATAGATAAAGAGAATTGGAAAGTTTCAAGTCTCTAGCTTGAAGGGTGTGGAAAAAACTTGCACACATACGGACGGACAGACACCATGACGGACATTGCACAAAACCAATATACTCTTTACCTTCGGTATCGAGTATAAAAACTGATAAATTGATAGGGGTTTTAGATGGGAACAACTCATGCAAAAATGTGAAGTACGTAGTAGACTCGACTATGACTTCACGATTTAATGTAAACCATAATAAATATTTTGGGTGTTACATTGTTCGATCAAATTTCCTCCGAATACTTTATTAGTTTGTTTAATAGCTCTTGGTGCTTGATAGTCGTTGTCTAATGTTTTTTTTATCCAAATTATATGTTTTGCGGGCTGGTGTGTTAAAAGTTAAAGGAACCTTGGAAAGTAGCTGGAAATAATATAAATCAGGGGATCCAAAATCGGTACAGAGTAGAACAATGAAATACTATTCAAATAAGGCGCCTACATGCAAACCGTACATTATCTAGGTAAAAGTTAATTATGTGTGTACGAGTGATGGTCCAGGTGAGGATCGCGTCGTCGTATGGGTGGGTGGGGTGTCAAGTGATGATGGTGAGCGATTGAATCTCTTTAGGATGCCAGGCTGCCGTAAATAGTAACAGTACTTTTAATTTAATATAAGTAAATATTTTGTGTACCCGTATAACAGCCTATTTTATTTTTAAATGAAAAATAATCACAACTATTCCCTTCCATCAGTTTGATAGATTAATTGGCTTCCGTTTTTAACAGCCCAGTTTTTGTCAAATAAAGGGCGAATGAATATAAATTGTAGGAAACATCGAAAATTATTAAAGTAAGTATAGAAGTGGAGCGCAATAAAAAAGAAACATAAGGGAAAAATACTATATGAGATGCAAAAGAAATAAATAAACAAAATAATAATTAACAACAATAATCAGCAATCAATCAGGAACATAGAGCACATTCCATTAAGTTATATAATAATCTCAAAGTGCGTGATAAAATGCGAAACGGAAAGAACCAACTAATAATGTTGAAGAAATTCTATAAGACAGTTCCGTCTTTCCACTAATTGTTTTAACTGTATAACCTACCTAGCTCAGGCAAGCAAATTGTTCTTAAAAGCGTCAAATAGTAAACACTTTGAAACGAAAAGACCTGATGCTCCTTAAGTGTGAAAGTTGTAACACTCATGTGTTTAAGTTAGCGAATAGATTCTGAGCAAAATTTAATCTCAATACCTGATAAAATATTGAGACAGACATATAGTACTTGAAAGCCAACGGTGTTGATCTAAATATTGATTAAGAATAAACACATCTGGGATCAAGCATGCTTTCGTTTATGCAGCACAGAAAAAAAAAATACTATGTCTCGGTTCAAAAATTGAGAGGCAAAACCCTTATATTTAAAGGCAATATATAAAGACAAATAACATAAAAGAATAAAATAAAAATTAAATAGCAAAATAATAAAAACAATATACAAATATTACTAGAATGGAATGACATACTACTTTTAAATCTTACTCCCTGAGGTATTATATGTAAAGGAAAATGGACCAAGAAAATAGATTGTGGACCTAAGCAAGAACAGCTTTATCTCGCTCTTTAAATGTACGAATTAAAACCCACAAGAATCATAATAGAATATAGTCTAGCAAAACTACTTACGATGAAGTCTAAACGGTCTTAAGACCCTGAATCCTAAGTTAGTGAAAATTATTGTAAATGACTTGTTTGCGCTCTTTTTATTAGTTTAACATACACACAACTAGTGCTTTACCAACATAAAAAAGAAAAATAAATCTTACCATACAATTATTAATCCAAATCTTATTATTTGGAGCCTCCTCCACAAACAGTATACAATAAAATCAAACCCTTATCTAAAATAAAAAAACATGATCCAGAGCTAGGGTGTATAAAACGACTAATACAAAGGAAGAAAAAACAATCCGGTGATAGTTAAAGTACATTATTTTAAAAAAGCACTACAATTAAAAATTTTAAGTACTCTACCGCCCGTTTTGCAAAATACCGACTCTCAAGTCATCTCGAGCTTTAGTACATCACAACCGTATTTTGCCATCCAAATTCAAGATTAATGCAAAGGTTCAAGAATAATAAAACACAATACAATGGTTTCACGAATTAAATAAATAACTCAGATCATGAAAAAATAAATCCTTTAGCGACAATAAGTTTTGAGCACTAAAGAAAATAAGTCTCCTTAAGAAATAATTATAATAATTATATGAATAAATACGCCCTTATAACATGGCATCTAATAGATACTTAACCCTTAAATTAAAACACTTAACGTATTCATACTTTTCGAAACAGTGTAAGACTCATATCTCGAACTGATAAGCTAGTTCAATGCACTTCCTTATTAAATGCAAGAAAAATGGGGAGAATAATGAAATAAAATATTACCATCCATCAATTATAAGAAATTAGTAACGAAATTTTGTAAGTTCAAGCAATGAGTTTGGAAATATAAAAATCTAACATAATCACTAAAAAAGTAGAAATGTACATAGGTTGACAGTTAAAATATATTAAAGCAATCAATTATTAAGTGAAAAATCAATGTCCGATCGATTTCCCTGTTAAAATTAAGTTAACTTGTTAAGGACAATAATACAATCTATCTCGTTTTAAGCGTAAAGCCTAGTCAAAATAGCTAGCTACATAACATAAAATGTTTAAAAATCTGTAGAATACTAAGTTGAAGAAAACGATTAAATATAACACAAATTAAGATAGGGTATCATACAACGTCAATAAAAGAATTTTTGAAGTCAGTAAATGAGTAAAAAACACATTCTTTATACATTTTTATCGTAGGTAGCATACTGAGAAAGAGTTGGTAAACCCCGTTTATAAAAAAAAAAATCAAGCTGCTAAGAAAATCTTACTGTTTTCATTTTCTTTATTTTAGAAATTGATTTGATATGTGAGTTTGATGAAATAATTTTAGTTGAGTATAAGAAATAGTTTGACGGATATCTTAAATATGAAAAGTGTCATTTGATGAAAATCTTAAAGCGAGCAGAGGGAAAGTTAAGGAAATGATTATTTGATAAGCCTAAAAGATTACCTTAAGGAATTTAAAGAATGTATAAGCAAAATAAATTATTAGTGAGATAGAGCGGAATCCAATATATGGGGATTAAAAAAATAATAATAACAATAATCTCAATAAACGATGAAGTATAAATATTAAGATCAAAATTAGTTTCTTTAAACATGATTTATCATACCAGCTACAAGAACTTCGTTAAGCTTTCAAGTGAGTACTAGAACTAAGGCTTATAATATTGACTTAAAAAAGCTTTTTATAAAGCCGAAACAAATCATGGAGTATGACTTGTGTGTTCTACCGGCTTGTCATTAATCTTAATGTTCGGTGTTTGTGTTTGGTAAATCCCTCAACGGAACAAGCTTAATATAAATCTTAAACTTAACATACTACAAAAATCTGCAAAAAAAAAAAATAAATAAAAATATATATATATGAAATAAAATTAAAACATACCCATAAGAAAAACATAATTTGATAGTTTCTTTACAAAGTACACCAATTTAAAAAATGTTCATTGGTTTATTAAAAAGTTATACTAATTAGCTCTATAAAAGTAACAGAAGTCAGTGCAATAATCAAAACAGATATATGCAAATAAAAGTTAGAAACGTAAGTAGCGAATAAGTTGGGTGTGCGTTAGAAGGAGGGACAATCAATTAACATACCACCTGCATTTCATAGACGCTCGTGTATAGAATCGCATAAATAAGCGTGTTTTAATATAATAATACAAGCAGGATCACTTTCCCCTATAACACTTTCCCCCTCTAACACCAACTCTCTCTAATACTAACTCTCGCTTTCTCCCTCTAACACTTTCCTCCTCTTACAACCCCTATAATATTTCAAACTAAATCTGCAAGTCTCAATACTGTTGTGTTGATCTTTCTGCTGCTGCTGCGAAAAAATTCCCATCCCTTGCTTACATAACACTCACGAATGTTGTTGTTCTTGTTGTTGTTGGTGTTGCTTTTGATCATAACAATGCGGCCTACGAATGTACTGCCCTTTGACTAGCGTACTTCAAACAAGCACAATCTTGTCTCAATCCTTTTATTCTTTGATCACAGGTTTTCACAAACATTCATTGTTTATGTTTTGCCTGCAGGAGTGCAAGGCAATGCACGTCAAACAGCCGCCCTCTCGACTCTCTCTTATCTACTTATTCGTATCTAACACCTTCTCCCTCTAACACTTTCCCACTCTATCCTTTCCCCCTCTTACACCTTCTCCCTCTAACACTCCCCCTCTTACACCTTCTCCTTCTAACTCTTTATAATCTATATGTACAAGTATCAATACTCTTGTTTAAAAACAATGTGTTGATCTTGCTGCTGCTGCTGCTGCGAAAGAAAATTCTCATCCTTGTACACATAACCCCCCACGAAGGATGTTGTTGTTGCTGTTGACAATAATAATGTACGTGTGCAGAGCAATGAATTTAAAACAGTAGCATACTTGACTCTAACACAAATTGGTTAGATAGCAAAAACTGATCCTGTCATTATCACAATCATAAAGCTCAACGTATTGACATTGCTGCTGCTGCTGCTGCGTAAGAAAAGTTCTATCCCTTGTTCAAAGAGCCCCACGAAGGTTGTAGTTGTTGTTGCTGTTGGTGTTGCTTTTGATCATAACAATGCGGCCTACGAATGTACTGCCCTTTGACCAGCGCACTTCAAAAAAGCACAATCAAGCATGCACAAACTTGTCTCTAAGTCTTCCTCCCTCTAACACTTTCTTGCACACAGTACCCTTCTAACACTATCCCCCTCTTACTCTTTCCTCATCTAACACCTTCTCCCTCTAACAATTTCTCCCTCTATCCTTTCCCCCTCTGACACCTTCTCCCTCTAACTCTTTATAATCTATATGTACAAGTATCAATACTCTTGTTTAAAAACAATGTGTTGATCTTGCTGCTGCTGCCGCTGCAAAAGAAAATTCCCATCCCTGCACACATAACGCCCCCACGAAGGTTGTAGTTGATGTTTTTGACAATTACAATGCACGTGTGCAGAGCAACGTATTTAAAACTGAAGCACACTTGACTCTAGCACTAAATGGTTAAATAGCTAAAACTGATCCTGTCATTATCAAAACCATAAAGAATGTTTATGGCCAAATTGGTCACATAGCCAAAACTGATTTTCCCAATAACTGTGCTCAATGTTTATGGCTTGCTCGTTAAACAGGCGCATCCTTGACACCAGATCGTATGATCAAATAACCCACTTGAATGTTTTTACTGTTACTGCTCTTTACAAAAAACAATGCATGCTGTGGCTTAGCCTGTATTTGACTCTAATAATAAATGGTTAAATAGCCAAAACTGATTTTCCCAATAACTATGCTCAATGTTTATGGCTTGTTCGTTAAACAGGCGCATCCTTGACACCAGATTGTATGATCAAATAACCCACTTGAATGTTGTTATGTTGCTGCTTTTGACAAAAAACAATGCATACTGTTGCCTGCTTGTATGTGTACAAGGCAATGCACTTAAAACAGGAATACACTTGAGACTAGATTCTATGATCACTGATTCTCAAGTGGGTAATAAAAGTGTAAAAAGGGATCGCTGATTCTCAAGTGGGGTAATAAAACTGTCAAAAAAAAAGGTCATAAATTGTCACAGAACCCCCAGTTCCCTACTACTAAGCATAATAAAGCATAAGTAGATCAGTAAGAGAGTAAGGGCAAGCTACCATAAAAGATCATAAGGGCCTTAACGGCCAGGCGAGAGCAATCGGGACGAGGGTCACGCGCGTTCTCACGACCCACAATCCCAAATGTCTCGATCCACAAGCGGTAAAGGGCAAGCTCAGGCCGAGTGCGAGACCGGCGAATCAGTTGCCCAGTAGAGCAGCAAAAGCGCGGACGTGAGACTTTAGAAACGATTCTAGAGTTAAGTTAGAGTACGTAAGGCGAAGAACAGATAGCGAGATACACACTGCACAGGAACGTGCACAAAACACATACATAAGTTAATTTGCAAAGTATAGAACTTAGAGAAAGTAAGTATAAGTGAATAAGAAGTAATAAGAGTTAATTGAAATAACCTAAGCCCCCTCACGTGTTATACTTTTTCCGCGCAAGACAAGCGAGAGCCGCGTTACATACATATACACGTTCATATATGTAAGTATGCACGCGCAGAGTATTAGAGACGCTACGTTTCTGTTTTGTAGAGGTTAAATATTTGAGAGATCAGCGGACGGCATAAAGCTGAGTCTCCTCTTGCCATTCCCAGATCACTCAATCGGTTCGGTACTGCGCTAACGGTATTAATCACCCCCTCCCCGCATTCCTACTAATTGGCGAACCGATCACCGATTCGTAAGGAGCAGCATTTGTGGAGTCAGTGGAAACCGTACGAATGTACATCATCCCTGATATTCCTGTTTTTTCAGCCGCAAAACCTCGGAGTTATATCGATAATTGAATCTTGACTTCGCAATTGTTACCGCGTCTCGGCAATATATAAATTATTTCTTGTACGCGAGCCAGACTGAGATCTGTACCTCGGCTAATAAAACTACTTTGCAAATTATTTAATTTAATGTAAAAAAAATGTTTTTCGAGTGTTGGTGGACATGTCCAAGAACTTTAATGTTGGTTTGGACAGGGTGGACCGCCAAAATGCACAGTTCATAGAGGCTATGGGCACGTCTGATGAAAAGTTTGCGGAAAAGATGCAAAAAATATTAAAAGAAGATCGCAAGGAAACTTAAAAGTTTATTACAAATCTTTCAAATAATTAATAAAATAATGATTAGTAAAACAACAATTGTATGCATAATTTGTGATGCATTCTTTATTTAGCAAAACTTTGTTAAAGTGGATAGTTGCTAAGCAATTATTCTATTAGGTCTTGCTGATTATTTATCCAGTAAGAGGGTTTTTCGCTTAATAAAGCCAGCTCAGGGCTCGGCCTGAATTTTTCATTTCGCAACTCAACAAAACTATAAACTTTTAGCATTCGCGGTCTTAATAACGTCAAGGCAGCAAGTTGCCTTGCAAAGCAGTCCATTTAAAGTTTCTTGCGTTTGGTCTGTGCTAAGTTCCATCCACGTCTTAGACAATGGACCATCTGCGATTTTTCGCGCAAACCGTTTAATTAAAAAAAACTTTTTTTTTTTTGCCATTTTAACGATTTAAAACGTTTAACGTTTTGGATTTCGATCCATCAGCTGCTTGTGCTGATGTGTTGCCAATTTTTTCATATGATGCTGCCAAATCAATTTATAATTTTCATAGGTGGCTCCCCCCTTCTGCAAAATCATGATATTTATATAACAGCATAAGCAGGTGTATTTTAAAAAGCGTGATTTTAAAAAATCTTGATACAGCAAGCATAAACGTAGTAAGAGAATATTAACTTTAAATCTGACCTGGACCTACGGCATCCAATTATGTGGCACCGCTAGGCTTTCTAACCGCAGTGCCATACAGCGCTTCTTGAAAAAGGCCCTGAGAATGGTCCCGGGCGCCCACCCATATCAACAACGTGACCATTCATTTTTATTTTATTTAAAAGCTGTCGTATAGGACAATAATAAGGGCACATTTATATATATATATATATATATATATATATATATATATATATATATATATATATGTATTTATACATATATATTTTTGTTTTTTAATCTATATTGTTTCTTTTATGTAAAAACTGTCCTTTAGGACACAAATAAGGGGTTTTGAGTGCAGAAAGCTTCTGGTTCCATACTCAGAAGCTTTTTGCGTACATTTTCTTCAATGTGTATCCTACTGAAGTTTCTGTTTTATTTCTTCCTTCATATGTTTGTGTGTTTGTAAGCTAATATTTTAATGTCGCTATTTATATAAGGCTTTGTTGACCCAGGGCCAAAGTAGCTGTGTGAGCCACTGTGCCGGCGGCAGCCGCAGAGACAGAGGAACTAACACTAGCACTTCCATTTCCACTGTCTTGTTCAAAGTTACCACCCACATTTTTCACACTAAGCCATACCAAAGACCGTACAATATCAAGATGTTGCAATTGTTAAGAAAAGCTTCGTCTCAGGGGTTTGCCTCAGAAACCTTTCAAATGGTATACAGAAAAACAAAAGCAGTATTCCATAAGTGTGAGGGAGCGCGATAGCGGATAGCATGTGCAGCCGTTTTTGTTTCTGTTGCCTTTTTCACACAGCGGCCCGTCAAGTGTACGACAAGCAACAGGCCAGCGCCAGGCCAGCGGCAGGCCAGCGACAACCAAGAACGGTAAAAATTTGTAACAGTATGTGTGCGTGTGTTTCCCTTTTTGCTGGGCCTGCTGTCTAGAATTTTGCTATTTTTCATATTTTGGTTTTTTCTGTGTCGGCAAATGACATCGAAAAGTGCATTACTGAATACCCTTTCGAAATTTGTGTGCGTCGCTGCATAAATTGCGATGGCATAGTTGGTGTCTAGTGTCATAGAATTAAACAAGTGGAAACGTTGCAGTCGGACGCAACCGACTGCGGCATACTCGATACCAGTATTAAAACATGTAAAAAGAGGCCTGATTGCAATGGGGTACGGATGGGGCAGGGGTGTACGCTGCCTTAAAGATTCTCCGATGCAGATGGGGATGCCACCAACTATCTTCCTACCAAATTTGGTGACTCTAGCTGAAAGTTAGTAAGAGCTGTTGAATGGGGGGCTGGGGGCAGTATAGCTGGGCGTGGCATCCAAAGTTTTCATGCAGATCTTTGTGGAATGTCAATTGCTATCTTCATACCAAATTTGGTGACTCTAGCTCGAAAATTGTTTAAAGTGGGGAAAGGGGGGCTGGGAGCGGTATGCGTGGGCGTGGCATCCAAAGTTTTGCTGCAGATCTTTGTGAAATGTCAATTGCTATCTTCCTTCCAAATTTGGTGACTCTAGATCAAAGTTTGTAACAAGTGGGGAAAGGGGGGCTGGGGGTGTAATGGGTGGGCGTGGCATCCAAAGCTTTGCTGCAGTTCCTTGTGGAATGTCAATTGCTACCTTCCTTCCAAATTTGGTGACTCTAGCTCAAAGTTTGTAAAAAGTGGGGAAACGGGGCTGGGGGTGGTATGGGTGGGCGTGGCATCCAAACTTTTGCTGCAGATCTATGTGGAATGTCAATTGCTATCTTCATACCAAATTTGGTGACTCTAGCTCGAAGTTTGTATAAAGTGGGAAAAGGGGGGCTGGGGGTAGTATGGGTGGGCGTGGCATCCAAATTTTTGCTGCAGATCCATGTGGAATGTCAATGGCTACCTTCATACTAAATTTGGTGACTCTAGCTAAAAGTTTGTAAAAGGTGGGGAAAGGGGGGCGGAATGGTTTGGCGTGGCTCTAAAACTTTGATGCAGTTTTTTGGGGGTCGTTGCAAGCTATCTTCCTGCCGAACTTGGAGGCTCTAGCTCCACAACTCTGGAAGATACACGCATTCCCGTTTTTGACGAAGGGTTGGGGCGGATGGGGGCGGCTAGGGCAGTATTGGTGGGTGTGGCATCCAAACTTTTGATGCAGTTTTTGGAGGGTCATCATCACCTATCTTGGCACCAAATTTGGTGACTATAGCTCCAAAACTGTGGGAGATATAGGCTTTTTTGACTTTAAATTGCGGGGGAGCTGGGGCGGAATGGGTGGGCGTGGCTCCAAAATTTTTGATGCAGTTTTTTTGGGGTTGCTATTAGCTATCTCCCCTCCCAATCATAATTTATGACCGCATTAAATTTTATGACCCTTTTTCGCCCCTTTTATTTTGACCCTTTTCTTTTGACCCCTACAATATGATAATTTATGACCCTTTTTTTCCCATGATCGTGTCACTCCTTTGATTAGACTAGGGTGGAGAGCAAACGATTTACATTCCTAGGCCACCATTTTATCAGCAGCATCTGTGAGAATCAGTGATCATAGGATTTGGAGACAAGTGCGCGCCTGTTAAACCTGCGTTGCATTATGCACCTGAAAGCAAGCCACAATCATAGATGGCATTCTTAAGGACAATGACATCAAGATTCTTGCGAAGCATGATCAGAGGATATGGAGTCGAGAGGGCGCGTATTTGACGTGCGTTGCATTGTAAGCCTGTTTATGGTCATAAGGTGCAGTGTGCAAAGGAAGAAAGGATAGAAAATAGAGACAAGCGAGCGCTTGTGTAACGTGCGTTGCATTGTTAACCTGAAAGCAAGCAATAATGAATGAAAGTTTATGGTCATGAGTAGTAGTGATCAAAGGATCTGGAATCGAGAGGGCGCGTCTTTGACGTGCGTGGCATTAAAAACCTGTTTATGGTCATGAGGTGGAGTGTGCAAAGTAAGAAAGGATAGAGAATAGAGAAAAGCGAGCGCTTGTTCGATGTACGTTGCATTTTTATGGTCAACAGCAACAACAACTACAACCTTTGTGTGGGGCTCTTTGAACAAGGGATGGAAATTTTCTTACGCAGCAGCAGCATCAGCAAGGTCAATACGTTGAGCTTTATGGTTGTGATAATGACAGGATCAGTTTTAGCTATTTAACCAATTAGTGTTAGAGTCAAGTATGCTACTGTTTTAAATGCATTGCTCTGCACACGTACATTGTAATTGTCAACAGCAACAACCACTACAACCTTCGTGAGGGGTTATGTGTACAAGGATGGGAATTTTCTTTTGCAGCGGCAGCAGCAGAAAGATCAACACATTGTTTTTAAACAAGAGTATTGATACTTGTACATATGTATATGTAGATTATAAAGAGTAAGAGGGAGAAGGTGCAAGAGGGGGGGAGTGTTATAGGGAGAAGGTGTAAGAGTGGGAAAGGATAGAGTGGGATAGTGTTAGAGGGAGAAGGTGTTAGAGGAGGAAAGAGTTAGAGGGAGAAAGTGTTAGAAAGAGACTGTGTGTAAGAGAGGGAAAGTGTTAGAGGGAGGAAGACTTGGAGACAAGTTAGTGCATGCGTGAAGTGTGCTAGTCAAAGGTCAAGTACATTAGTTGGCTAATGTTTTATAGGTATCACCGACCGTGAGGATCAGTGAGCAAAGTACATTGCCTATGAAACTTTTAAGTGCTAGATTCAAGTGTGCAAAGGTTTCTTAGCTACAAGCTAGTAGATAAGAGAGAGAGAGAGTCAACTGTGCGCAGGTTTCTTAGCTGCGAATAAGTAGATAAGAGAGAGTCGAGAGGGCGCCTGTTTGACGTGCGTTACCTTCCACACCTGCAAGCAAAACACAAGTAAGAAGGCTCTAGTCGGGAGAGCCCGACTAGAAGATACCCTGAACCCAGTTGCAATAAATATATTAAATTTATGTAATACTTTGGTATACTGACTTAGCTTCAAGCGATAAAATTCGATATCTCCGGTGTTTTTTAACCGATTTGGACGAAATTTTCAGAAAAGTTTTATCGTTACCCATTACTTCAACCCTCATTTTTAGATTTTCCAAATTCGATATTTGTTGTTATCGATATTATGTGTATATCGGAACCCAGAATAGTTATCGATAACTTGTTCTGCTCATGGTATAGGAGATCTTATATCCAAAATCAGAAGTCTCTAGCTCTTGTAGTCTCTGAGATCCACGCGTTCATACAGACGGACAGACGGACAGACAGACGGACAGACGGACATGGCCAAATCGACTCGGCTATTGATGCTGATCAAGAATATATATACTTTATAGGGTCGGAGATGCTTCCTTCTGCCTGTTACATACTTTTGTACAAAACCATTATACCCTTATTTACCCATTTTATGGGTTAAGGGTATAATAAGCAATGAATGTTTATGGTTGTGAAAACCAGTGATCATAGGATAAAAGGATTGAGACAAGATTGTGCTTGTTTGAAGTACGCTAGTCAAAGGGCAGTATATTCGTAGGCCGCATTGTTATGATCAAAAGCAACACCAACAACAACAAGAACATCAACATTCGTGAGTGTTATGTAAGCAAGGGATGGGAATTTTTTTTCGCAGCAGCAGCAGCAAGATCAACACATTGTTTTTAAACAAGAGTATTGAGACTTGCAGATTTAGTTTGGAATATTAGAGGGGGAAGGTGTAAGAGGGGAAAGTGTTAGAGGGAGAAAGAGAGAGTTAGTACTATAGAGAGTAAGTGTTAGAGGGCGAAAGTGTTATAGGGGAAAATGATCCTGCTTGTATTAATATGCGATTCTATACACGAGCGTCTATGAAATGCAGGTGGTATGTTAATTGATTGTCCCTCCTTCTAACGCACACCCAACTTGTTCGCTACTTACGTTTCTAACCTTTATTTGCATATATCTGTTTTGATTATTGCACTGACTTTTGTTACTTTTATAGATTTAATTAGTATAACTCTTTAATAAACCCATGAAATTTTTTTAAATTGGTGTGCTTTGTTAATAAACTATCAAATTATGTTTTTCTTATAGGTAAGTTTTAATTTTATTTAATATTTTTTTTTTTATAGAGTTTTGCAGTATGTTAAATTTGAGATTTATGTTAAGCTTGTTCCGTTGAGAGATTTAGCAAACACAAACACCGAACATTAAGATTAATGACCATGATTTTGTTTCGGCTTTATAAAAATATATTTTATGTCAATATTATAAGCCTAAGTTCTAGTACTCACTATATACATATCTAAAAATGCTTTGATGTATGTCATTATTTTGAAAGCATAAATAAGTTCGTGTAGGTGGTATAATAAATCATGTTTTAACAAAATAATTTTGATCGTAATATTTATACTTCATCGTTTATTGAGATAATTATTATTCTTTTTTTATTCCCCATATATTGGATTCCGTTCTATCTCAGTAATAATTTATTTTGCTTATACATTCTTTAAATTCTTTAAGGTAATCTTTTAGGCTTATCAAATAATCTTTTCCTTAACTTTCCCTCTGCTCGCTATAAGATTTTCATCAAATGACACTTTTCATATTTAAGATATCTGTCAAAATATTTCTAATACTCAACTAAAATTATTTCATCAAACTCACATATCAAATCAATTTCTAAAATAAAGAAAATGAAAGCAGTAAGATTTTCTTAGCAGCTTGATTATTTTTTTATAAACGGGTTTTACTATAATCTTTCCCAATATGCTACTTACTATAAAAATGTATAAAGAATGTGTTTTGTACTCATTTACTGACTTCAAAAATTCTTCTTTTGATGTTGTCTGATACCCTATCTTAATTTGTGTTATATTTAATCGTTTTCTTCAACTTAGTATTCTTCTGATTTTTAAACATTTTATGTTATGTAGTTAGCTATTTTGATTAGGCTTTACGCTTAAAACGAGATAGATTGTATTATTGCCCTTAACAAGTTAACTTAATTTTAACAGGGAAATCAATCGGACATTGATTTTTCACTTAATAATTGATTGCTTTAATATATTTTTAACTGTCAACCGATATACCTTTCTACTTTTTTAGTGATTATGTTAGATTTTTATATTTCCAAACTCATTGCTTAAACTAAGAAAATTTCGTTACTAATTTCTTACAATTGATGGATAGTAATATTTTATTTCATTATTCTCCCCATTTTCCTGCATTAAATAAGGAAGTGCATTGTACAAGCTTAACAGTTCGAGATATGAGTCTTACACTGTTTCGAAAAGTATGAATACGTTAGGTGTTATCAATTAAAGGGTTAAGTATCTACTACTACTATTCCTTAACTGTGACAGTTGCAGTTTTGTTCAACTCACTTCCATTTTTTTTTATTTTTATATATTTACTTTTTTTTTTTTGTAGGTGCTTTATTAATTTTAATGAGAACAAAACCTTTTTGTTATATATGCCATGTCATTAGGGCGTATATATTCATTTAATTATTATAATTATTTCTTAAGGAGACTTATTTTCTTTAGTGCTAAAAACTTATTGTCGCTAAAGGATTTATTTTTTCTTGATCTGAGTTATTTATTTAATTCATGAAACCATTGTATTGTGTTTTATTCTTCTTGAACCTTTGCATTAATCTTGAATTTGGATGGTTAAATAAGGTTGTGATGTACTACAGCTCGAGATGACTTAAAAGTCGGTATTTTGCAAAACAGGCGGTAGAGTACTTAAAATTTTTAATTGTAATGTGTTTTTAAAATAATGTAAGTTTATTATCACCGGTTTGGTTTATACCCACTAAACATTGGTATTTTAAGTTTTTTTTTTTTTTTCTTATTCCTTTGTATTAGTCGTTTTATACACCCTAGCTCTTGATCCGGTTTTTTGATTTTAGATTAGGGTTTGATTTTATTGTATACTGTTTGTGGAGGAGGCTCCACATAATAAGATATGATTTAGTAATTGTATGGTAAGATTTATTCTTCTTATTTGTGGTTGTATTTTAGAGCAGTAGTTGTGTGTATGTCAAACTAATAAAAAGAGCGCGAGCAAGTCATTTACAATAATTTTCACTAGCTTGGGATTCATGGTCTTAAGACCGTTTAGACTTCATGGTAAGTAGTTTTTGCTAGGCTATATTGTATTATGATTCTTGTAGGCTATGATTCGTACATTGAAAGAGCGAGATAAATATGTTCTTGTTTAGGTCCACAATCCATTTTCTGGGTCCATTTTTCTTGGCATATCAATCATCGTCTTGCTTTGCATCGCAACGGACGTGTTTTTTTATGCGCTTCGCTTTTTATACCCTTAACCCATAAAATGGGTAAATAAGGGTATAATGGTTTTGTGCAAAAGTATGTAACAGGCAGAAGGAAGCATCTCCAACCCCATAAAGTACATATATTCTTGATCAGCATCAACAGCCGAGACGATATAGCCATGTCCGTCTGTCCGTCTGTCTGTCTGTCTGTCCGTCGGTCTGTCTGTCTGTATGAACGCGTGGATCTCAGAGACTACAAGAGCTAGAGACTTCATGAGAAGAACAAGTTTGCTCCAATTTATCGATAACTATTGTGGGTTCCGATATACACATAATATCGATAACAAAAATATCGAATTTGGAAAATCTAAAAATGAGGGTTGAAGAAATGGGTAATGATAGAACTTTTCTGAAAATTTCGTCCAAATCGGTTGAGAAACACCGGAGATATCGAATTTAATCGATTGAAGGAAAGTCAGTATACCAAAGTTTTACATAAATTTAATTTATTTATTGCAACTGGGTTCAGGGTATCTTCTAGTCAGGCTCTCCCGACTAGATCCTTCTTACTTGTTTTTACTTATGTGCGTTTTATTTCGGCTATTAATTTCGCGTCTTTGTGTAAACTAATAGTTTTGTGACTTTGTGTTTTGTCGGTTTGCCTAAACCCAAAGTGGACAGTAAATTAACGATTTAATTTGCATTTGTTTTAGTGTTTCCAAGCACAACAACAAACTGCAGTCCAGCATACTGAAAATTTGCTCAACTTGCTGCCTTCTGCTTTTGTTATGTTTTTGTGCTTTTACGCTCACTCTCTCTCTCTTTTTTTTCAAGCGTTCCCCTCCCAGTGCATTAAACCGTTTCTTGATCGTTTATTCTAACGAGCTCTTTTGTGTTGGTGTTGGTCGCGGTCAAACTTTTCTCCGTTGCTTGTTGCTTTTGGTGGTCGCCCTCGCGCCGTTTTTGTTTGTGAAGCTGTGAAGTAAGTTTTGTTTGTAGCTTTACTATTCGCACATTAGGGTGGACCTGTATATCAATAATAAAAATTTTCTGCAGCGATATTTTTATTTTATTTTATTTTTTAGTAATTAAATTTCTTTTAATAAACTCAATAAAAATGTCTGTCTGCTGCTATGCGAATTGCCAAGTCCGCGCAAACTCAAAAATGGGTTTTGTCTGTGCACAAATGTTGCTCATGAGCAATGTGCTGGCATTAATGGCCGTGTCTCAGACCTCTTGAAGGTTACAAGTTTAGAGTGGTCATGTTTGGAGACAAAAAAAATATTGCAAGCTTTATAGAAACTCAACTTGGCTTAGAGGGCGTTTTCTGCCAGTTGAATAAACTGTGTGAAAAATTCTTATCGGTTCAGAGAAACCTTAGCGAGAAAAATCTCGTACAGGATTTTCCAAAGCGTAAAAAGGCTAACGTTGGGCAGTTATCGGGCTCTGTGACGTCGGAAAATACTCCATATGCTCCAATACCACAGTGTAAAATAAATAAATATCTTCATGTCCCTTCTACCATTAATTCCCTTGGATATTGTCTTATCTGATTCCGATCCTTCGGTTCCTTTGGTGGTTAGTAGTTAATCAACAAAAAAACATTATCAAACCTAAAGAGCCAAATATTCATTTATCCGAGACTGAGTCTTCCAAACCAGCCTCAGTGGAGGATATAATTAAAAAATTTGTTGCTGTTCCACCTAAAAAACAAATATTTGTTTCAAGGCTTCCCCCTGATTTAACATCCCATGATGTCAAGGTCTATATCAAGGCCAAATCAAATGCCAGTTTCACGGTGGAGAAATTAAAATTTGCTTATGATCGGAACATTTCGTCTTTTAAAATCAGTGTTTCGAATCAAGATATATTTACGGTACAAACATTTTTATCACTTGTTCCTATATACCTCCTCCCTCTGATCTCTCTATCTATGAGACACATCTATCTGCTATTCATTCTGTCTCTGCCTTGCTTTCTGATCGCGATTTTCTTGTAGTTCTTGGTGATTTCAACATTGCTGAAGCTACTTGGATTTCTTGTCCTGACTCTGGTGCCCTGACTCCCACGGCCCCGAATGAATTTTTAATCGATTTACTTGGGATGTCATTGAGTCAAATTAATGCTACCCCAAATTCTCTTAATAAAATGCTTGATCTGATTTTTGTTTTGGATTCATCATCTTCTTCCGTTTCCCAATCCCAGCCTATATCTTACCCCAAAGACGTATACCATCCTACGTTGGAGCTGTTGATTAATTTAAATTCCCGGACGCGTTGCAATGTCAAAATGCCTTTGAGTCGAGTTCGTCAATTTCGGAAAACTGATTTTAAGGGACTCGCCCTTCTTTTATCCTCTCTGCGAGTCTGACGACTTGGACGTGGCAATCAGTATTTTTTATAATACCTTATATTCTTTATTTGATTTATGTGTCCCGGTTGGTAAGCTAAACAGGTCTAACAAATCTGTGTGGTTTACCCGAGAGTTGACAATTTTCAAAAATCGAAAATCTAAACTCTACAAGAGATTTAGAAAAAATGGCTCATCGGTAGCCTATTCTGAATACTTGATTGCTCGTGCCAGTTTTGATATCGTCAATAACCAATGTTATAAGAATTACCTGACTCGGTGTAGATTACAGTTTCAGCAGGATCCAAAGCGGTTTTTTGATTTTGTTAGTGCGAAGCGTAGGTCATCGACACTCCCAACGGAAGTATTCTTTGAGGAAATGAAGGCCAATTCTGATCAGGAGATTGCAAATATATTTGCCCAATTTTTTCAAACGACTTATAGTTCATTTCAATCTCAAGTCGGTTTGCCTTACCCTTATCAGGTGAATGGCTCGAATCGCATCTTTGGACTGAAAATCACTGAAAACTCACTTTTAAATAATCTAAATGTTTTGAAACCTATATTTTCCCCAGGACCTGACGGAGTGCCAAGCTGTGTGCTTAGACACTGCGCTCATGGTCTTTTAAATAGGGATGCAACATCGAAAAGAATAACATCGATGGTTGTAATATCGATGTTATAAATTGGTAAACATCGAGGCTTCGATGTATCGTTTA
Organism: Scaptomyza flava; assembly: GCA_030179655.1. Classification (NCBI taxonomy): domain Eukaryota; kingdom Metazoa; phylum Arthropoda; class Insecta; order Diptera; family Drosophilidae; genus Scaptomyza; species Scaptomyza flava. Next base: position 547,448 of record JARNME010000273.1, read on the forward strand.
AATAAACATCGATGTATCGATGTTTACAATATATATATTTTCTTGCATTATCTGAAGCTACCCCACTGCTATTGAACGCTGAAATAATAAAATATTTTTACTAATAATCTGTTCTAAAAAACTTAAGGAAAAGAAAAAAAATATTTTAATTATTCTTCTTTATTTTGTAAGGAATTTAGGAACAATAACTTTGAAAGCCTTTTTCCTTGCAATCGGTTGCGCGTTTGGGAAACAGTTGCTCCAGCTTTCGAAAAAAGTCGTTCGCTTGGCACCGATGTAGCCGCAGCAGCTAAATATTTTTGCGCAAGTTTGTACAGGTTTGGAAATAAAGCTGTAAAAAAGCATATATTGTTTTAGTAAGTATACTATATAATATAATTTTTTTTTTTAATTTTACCTTTTATTCCCTCCCAAGCATCGAAAGCACCTTGATGAGACCCTGTCGATGCAATTGGCGCTGATAAGTACATCTGAACTTCCATTTCACTAGAGAAAGCAGTATCCATATGCGATGATTTATTTTTCAAGCTTTTATGGGCAACCTCATAATGAATGTTCCAAATATCAGCTTTGTCAATGCTGTGAAATGAGTCGTCTCCCAAAGATGAGGACAATGGTTTCGCTTGTTTGACATACTTGGTCAAGTAATTTATGGTTTTAGCTTTGGCAAGAGGGTTCTCAAAATGAATAAGCTTGTACCGTGGATCCAGTGCTGTTGACAAGGCTAATATATAAGAACTTTCTATGTTGGCAAATCTTTTAACTAGCTCATTTTCCAAACCATTTTTTAATTCCATGCTTACATTTTTTACTACACGTTTTTTAAAAATCGTTTTTCTTAAGCAAAAGACCAGTGGTATTACCTTGGACGAAGTAATGAAAAGCTCACCCGACAATTTAAGTGTCAAATTTTCAAAAGGACGTAACAGTTCCACAATTTCTTTCAAGCATTCCAAATCTTGCCCGCTTATCATACATGGCGCATTCGAAAATGTTAATAAAACATTTGCAATTATTGATGATAACTCGATAAATCTTTCAAGCATGTAGAATATTAATATTAATGTAATGTACTCCGCAGTATGCGATTCACATAGTTCAAATACGCCAACAGTCATACTGCTCAACTTCAACTTCTCTATATAATGAATAGTTACTCCTGCAAGATGATAAAAATTGAATTAAATTAATATTAGAACTTTTATTAAAAAATACATATTTTATGTGATATTTTAATTACCAATGAACGACTTGTTTTGCATGGACTCAGTCCAAATGTCATACGTTAAACTATAATACTCCGTTCTCTTGATACACTCTTTAAATTGTGTAGATAAAGCAGCATAACGATCGTCAATCCTTGATTTTATTGTTTCTCTTGAAGGCATTTTATAGTGCGGCGCCAAATATTTTATCATTTTCTTAAAGCCGCCGCCGTCAACAGTGCTAAAAGGTTGATTATCAAATACGATATAATCTGTAATTTTGTTAGTAATTCCTTTAGATTTCCAGCCATCTTGACTTGATGTTGCCTCAATATCAGAAAATACTTCATCAATTTGCAGTTGCCTTTTACTGATTTCTCCGGTGCAAGGTTTTTCAACAAATTTCGCACTATTATCGTCATCATCGCTTATCGCACATGACAATTTTGATTGCTTCATGCCAGTATTTTCCTTTTTTTCATCAAAAACATTTAGCGGATGTAATTTTTGCAAATGGCCTCGCAAATTTGTTGTATTGCCAGCAGTTTTAAGGCATTTGCCACAAATTTTACATTCTGCTTCCGTAGTAGATATTTTCTTAAAATAATTCCACACTGTGCTTCTAGGCTTTGCTTTATGCATTTTACTTTAGTTTGGTTGAATAACACAATAAAATATGTATGTAAGTATTCTTTATTCACGCACCACAAACGAAAGTAAAAAACGCGCAATTCCAGCGTTGTTCCTCAACACAGAGTTGCATTTTATTTTATGTAAAATTCGTTCTAGAACATCGAATAAATAACATCGATGCTCGATACATCGCTTTTTGTCAACATCGATTTAAAAACATCGAAAACTTGATAAAAAACATCGATGCATCGAACATCGATGTAGCGTTTGCATCCCTACTTTTAAAGCCGTTGCTTAAAATGTTTAACTTGTCCTTGGAGTTAGGCTCCTTTTTTAAAATCTTGTAAAGAGTCATTTATTATTCCTCTCCACAAAAAAGGAAACTAGTCTAATGTTCAAAATTATAGGGGCATCTCCAAGTTGTCTGCTATTCCTAAGATTTTTGAAAAATTAATAACCTCCCATCTTCAACACCTTTGCTAATGTATTATTTCACCGTGTCAGAACGGATTTATGAAACAAAGATCTACTACCACTAACTTGTTAGAATTTACTTCGTTTGTTATCAAGGGTTTTCAGGACAAATTGCAGACTGATGTTATTTATACTGATTTTAGTAAGGCTTTCGACTCTGTAGATCAACATCTCCTAATACATAAACTAAAACTCTTGGGCTTTTCAAATATTCTAGTTCTTTGGATAAAAGACTACCTTACTCTTAGAGCTCAGGGGGTTTTATTTAAAGGGTCCGTTTCCAAGAAGGTTAAGGTCACTTCAGGCGTTCCACAGGGTAGTCATCTTGGCCCTTTATTATTTATTTTGTTTATAAACGATCCTCCATCGGTTATAAAGTTCTCTCGGGTTTTGATGTACGCTGATGATGTAAAATTATGCACGTCAGCTGCAACTCCCCTAGCTGCTCAACAGCTTCAAAGAGATTTAGATAACTTCCAAATGTGGTGTAAAGTGAATTTTTCAAATCTTAATTGTAGTAAATGTAAAGTAATGTCAATTCTTAGATCTTTGCCCTATTTTAATATATATGTTCTTGACAACAAACCACTAGATAGAATTGAATGGGTTGACGATTTGGGCATCGTCATGGACCCAAAGCTTAAGTTTTACAAGCATATTTCTTCAATTTCTAATCGAGCATCCGGTGTCTTGGGCTTCATTAAGCGTTGGTCGAAGGAGTTCAACGATCCCTACTTAACAAATACTCTGTATACTTTTATTGTACGCCCGATTCTGGAATATGGATCTTGTATATGGTTTCCCAAATACGAAATTCATCAGAATAAAATAGAATCGGTACAAAAAAAATTTCTGCTTTTCGCACTTAGAGGTCTTAACTGGGACACTAACAATAATTTGCAATCTTATCGTAGTAGACTTTTACTAATAGATCTTCCTTCTCTTAACGATCGTAGAATAATGCTAGCATAATTAATTAATGGTGAAATTGATTCTTCTGAATTAATAAACCAAATTAACTTTGCTGTTCCTATTAGGTTAGGTTAGGTGAGACCGGCTGACCCTCCCAAGGGGGAATGTCACACATAGACCGCTAAAAGGGTCCTTAGTGGGGCCGGTGGTTGGAGACGGTTAGGACTATCTCGTTGTGTGGTCCTGCGGAGTGTGAGTGCTTCTAGCAAACGCTAGAAGTTTTTTAGGTTCTTTCTTGCTGGCTTCATCGAGCGAAGCAAGAAAGGGAGCTTTGAAGTGGCGTAGTCGTTGTATTGCCAGTGCGGGGCAACTGCAGAGGAGGTGCTCTAACGTCTCTTTGACACCTGTATCCTTGCATTTCCTGCATTCGTCGTTATCCGTTAAGCCAAGCCTTTTCATGTGTACCGCGGTTAGGCAGTGTCCCGCCAAGAGACCCGCAAGCCTTCGGCAGTCATGCCTTTTAAGGTATAGCATGTATTGCGTTAGTTTAATATCATATGTTTTGCACATTATTTTAGAGATTTTGCAGTCAGAGGTGTTTGTCCACCTTAGTGCTGCTGTATCCCGTGCTTGTGTTTCCATGTATGAGTGTAGCGTTCGCAGTGAGATCGGAACATCCGCAGAATCACTGTTGAGTCCCGTTGCACCTTGCTTAGCCAAAGTGTCTGCTATCTCGTTGCCCTCGAATCCCTGATGGCTTGGAATCCAATAGATGCGCACTTTTTTTAAAATGCTGAGTGCATCTAGTACTTCCCTGCTCGCCAGGACATTCCGAGAGCCTATGTAATGGGCCTGCAGGGTTTTAATTGCTGCCTGACTGTCCACGAATATGTTTACTTCATCGTGTTTTGTGTTCGTTTGTAGGACTGCTTCTGCTGCTTTCATTATTGCGAATATCTCCGCTTGGAAGATGCTGCAGTGGTCCGGGAGTTTGTATGACAGGGTCATGAGTGGTTCGGTACAGTATACTGCTGCACCGACTCCCTCCCTCATTTTTGAGCCGTCTGTGTATATGTTTATGGCTGACCGCTCTGCTCCTGAGCGCCAGTCATCTTTTCCTAAGAAAGTGGGCGTGAAGTCGAAATTGGTTCTTGGGGTCATATGGTCTGTTTCGACTTCTGTCCCCCTTCCAATTGTACTGTGCCCGTAGCTATGTATCGTCAGGTTGCCTATCGTGTATAGCCGTTGTGCCGTCTATCTTGCCGTAAGGCGTGCTTGTATGTCCACTGGGTTAACATTGAGCATAATCTATAGTCCCTTAGTTGGTGTAGTTCTCAGCGCCCCTGTGATGCACCTCAGTGCATGTCGCTGAGTTTTTTCCATTCGTTTAAGGTATGTGGACTTCTCTGTGGCTTTCCACCATACCAGTATTCCGTAGAGCAGTATGGGGCGCACAACCGAGATGAGAACCCAATGTGTCAGTCTTGGTGACAGTCCCCAAGTGCTACCCAACATCTTTTGCGATGTATAGAGTGCATTTGTTGCCTTCTTCACCCTTTCCTCCACATTGAGCTTCCAACTCAATTTGCTATCTATTACTGTTCCCAGGTATTTGATACTTTCCTTTGGTATCAGCATTTTATCGTTTATTTTCGGTGGCGTCCAGCGTGGTACCTTGTATCTCTTGGTGAAGAGAATAAGGTCCGTCTTGTCCGCGTTGATACTCAGCCCGGCTTCTGTGGCCCAGGCTAGTATCTCTTTGAGTGTGTAGTCCATGACTGAGCTGATTGTCGATGGACACTTGCCCGTGATAATTATGCTTATGTCGTCCGCATAGGCAGTTATCTTCGGGGCTTTCCGTTTGAACTTCTTTAGCAGGTCGTTTATCACCAAGTTCCACAGTAGGGGTGAGAGCACTCCACCTTGGGGAGTGCCACACTTTGCTTCCCTGATTGTGGTAGTGGTTCCCCATTCCGCAAGTATTCTCCTGCTGCTCAGTAGGTTCTGGACCCAAGAGTAAACTGCTTCTGCTGGGGTCACAGCTCTTAGGCTGTACATTATTGCTTCCGTCGACACATTATTAAATGCGCCTGAGATATCCAGAAATGCGCCTAGAGCGTATTCTTTATGGTGAAGTGCTTTCTCGATGGTTGCTACGAGGGAATGTAGCGCAGTTTCCACCGATTTGCCCTTTGTATAAGCGTGTTGGTTCTGTTCTAGAGTCATCACTGTATTCTCTCTAATGTGGAGGTCTATCAGTTTTTCTAGTGTTTTTAGTAGGAACAAAGTCAGGCTTATGGGTCTGTAGCCCTTAGGCACAACGTGGCTTCATTTCCCCGCTTTGGGCAGGAAAATCACCCGCGCTGTCCTCCAGGCCACCGGCACATAGCCATAACTAAGGCATCCTCTAAATATTTCCCTCAGCCATGGAGTGATCACGTGTTTGACCTTCTGCAGCATGGCCGGGAATATCCCGTCTGGACCTGGTGATTTGTAGCTCTCAAAGGAGTCTATGGCCCACATTATCCCTCGCGTTATTGTGATACCTTCCGGAATTTCCACCCTTGTGGTTGGAGATATCGTTTGTGTGTTTGTGTTGACTTCTGTGCAGTTAGGGAAGTGTGCCACTAGAAGCACATTTGCCGCATCTTCACTGCTTTCCGTCCATCTGCCGTCTTTTGTTTTTAATTGGCTTTGCACCGTCTGCTGGCGAGCTAGCAGCTTTCTTAACCTTGCAGTGTCACCTGTCTTCTCAATGCCTGAACAGAAGTTTTGCCATGCGTGTCTCTTAGCTACTCGTACTTTTTTCTTAAAGTCTCGAAGCCTTATTCTGTATTCTATCCATACTAGCTCTTCTTCCGCTTGTTTTGCAAGTTTGAAGAGTTCTAGTACGTCTTTTCTTTGTCCTTTGAGTTCTGGAGTCCACCATGGGGGCTTGTGTCTCTTCTTCTCTTGCGACGGTCTACAAGTTTTATGATTGGCCACCACCAGGTTTTTATTGAGGGTCTCCAGGGACTTCTCTAATTTATCTAGTGTGGCTATCTTGGGTAGTCGCGGTAGGTTTCTTTCAACCTCTTTACCGAACTGCTCCCAGTCCGTGTTCCGCGGGTTTCTGTCTTAGTCTTAACTATTCATTCAAAGTTAACGCGGAATTGTATGTACCTGTGGTCCGAGAAGGAATGTCTACTAAGGACTCTCCAGTCTTTTACCACGGTATTCATTACCGATGCGAGTGTGATATCTAAAACGATTTGATGAGGTAGGACCAACATATGTTGGTTCTTCCCCCTCGTTTGCTATCTTAAGATTTGATTGTAGTATGAAATCAAACAGTGACTCATCTCTATCGTTTATGTCCCCGCTTCCCCATACTGTGTGATGTGCGTTGGCGTCTGCTCCGATGATGAGGGCCTGTCCTTTTGACTCGGCCTCCGTCACTAGTCGAGTTAGCTCTTGAGGGGTGCCTCCGAGTCATGCGCCACGTAGCAGGATGCCATCAATATTGGCTCGTCTCTGCTGCCTTCTAGCGCTGTCACCGTGAGGTCGTCGGTACTGTAATTGGACAATAAGTAAGCATAGATACCTTTCCTTACTAGGATCACAGTCCTTGCTCTACTCACTGTTGTCTGGTAGAATAGGTCGTAGTTTGGATGCTTCAGTCCAGAAACCTTGTTACCAGACGCTATCCAAGGCTCCTGGACTAAGGCGACATCGGCGTGCCCTGTCTCCAAGGTTATCAGTAGCTCAGCCGACGCCAACTTGCTTTTATGTAAGTTGATTTGGATGACCTTCAGCTCCATGGTTGGCAGTGTCATCCTCCGCGGATAGGACTTCCACAACGGTAATGTCCGCATCCTCTTCATATTCTAACTCTAGGCTTTCTGTGGCGTGGGTGACCTCCGCCAGGTCTCTCTCCACTTCACCTGCCACCAGCGTGTTTGTATTTGTATCGTTCGGGTGGCGCTTCTTGAGTCGTAGGTAGACACTACCCACGCCCCACGCCATCTTGCCGAATCTCCCGTACAGCAAATCGTCGGCCTCCTTGTTGATTTGGATGACCATTTGCTGACCCTTATTATCGGGCTTCGCAACGTGTATCACCTTCCAATCAACGGTTGGCACGTCCGGATTTTGCCACTTGAGTAGCTGCAGTGCTTGGTCTGCTGGTACGACCCGCGGGAATAGTACTTTTGCCTTCGGCACGGACGGAATACAAGTTCTGTCCACTACCTCCAGCTTGGCACCCTCCCACGGAGCGTCCAGGGCAGCCACGACACCGGTGACCCACATCAAAGTGTGGTCATCCTTGCAGCTGAGTATTTTAACACCCTCAAGCCAGCCCGCTCCATCAAATGAGATGGGAAGCGAGCCCGGTTCGCCCATTCGACTAAGAGGCGCATCGAACAGCAGCTCCTCCACCTTCTCCCACTGCTCGGGCTTCGTTTTGCCGTTTGGGTCGCTCCGGTCGATGAGCGCGACGACTAGGTGCCGCCTCGCTACATCGCTGGCCGTCGGCCTTGCCCGCGACATTGGCTTTTTGCAGGGCCGCTTGCTAGCTGGCACCTCTGCTTTAGCGGTTTCAGCGGAGCGCTGGCGTTTGACGGCCAATTGCTCCTCCACCTTGTTGGCAAAACTGACGTCTTACGACGCCATGTGTGTCTTCTTTTCAATACGTGCTCTACCCTTTACAACCGTCCTGGCCTGCTCCAACCAGTACGGAGGGTGGGTTGCTAGCGACACGCAGAGAGGATTTCTCCCCCCCCCCCCCCCCGTGCCCGCCGGTGGTAGCACCCTTTTCCACCGACGTTTGGGTTGACATCCCAACCCGTGTTTCCTCCTTCTTCGTCTCTATTTTGATTTTTTTTCAGGGAAGTCTACCCATAGCATTTTAACCTTACTGCCAAGGACCTCGAACCATGGCTTGCTCCACGTCTTCGCAGTGCCGAAGCCTTTGAATGGCGTAGAGCTCACCTTAGCTAGACATTGTACTACCTTTCTACAGGCGAGTAGATACGCAGTACCTTTGTTTGTTTTTGGGGCAGGATGACTTCTGTTGCTTTGGTTAGCCCCTCGCCCTCGCAGTACAGAAGCCTTTGAGTGGTTTGGTACTTCCCTCCGCCAGGTAACGATGCCTTCGCCTTTGAGTGGTATAGGGCTCATCTTAGCTAGGGCATCGATGCCTGTTGCCTCGGCTTGCCCCACACCCGAAGCCGAATGCCGAAGCATTTGAGTGGTGTGCAGTTTGCTTTGGCCGGACGCCGCCCTGTCCCTCCGCAAGGCAAATAGCACCAGGTACCCCTCGTTTGTTTCGAGGTAGCACGATGCCCATTGACCAGCCGGCACCCTCGTGGAGGGTTCAGTTGAGGATTTTCGCCAGCCTATGTTCCTATTAGAAATATAAGATCTAAAAATTCTTGAATTATTGTGAAAAAGCGTCTGGCGCTCGATACGCGAATAATATATCACAAAGCGCCCACGATTTTTTGACAATAATTCAAGAATTTTTAAATTTTTTTAAGCTAACATTAGAAATTATTTTTAAAACTTTTAGTTCAATGTTTTTAAAAAGCGTGTTTTTTAGTTTTTATACCCTTAACCCATAAAATGGGTAAATAAGGGTATAATGGTTTTGTGCAAAAGTATGTAACAGGCAGAAGGAAGCATCTCCGACCCTATAAAGTATATATATTCTTGATCAGCATCAACAGCCGAGACGATATGGCCATGTCCGTCTGTCCGTCTGTCTGTCCGTCTGTCCGTCTGTATGAACGCGTGGATCTCAGAGACTACAAGAGCTAGAGACTTCAGATTTTGTATTTAAGTTCTCCTATACCATGAGCAGAACAAGTTTGCTTCAAATTATCGATAACTATTCTGGTTTCTGATATACACATAATATCGATAACAATAAAATATCGAATTTGGAAAATCTAAAAATGAGGGTTGAAGTAATGGATAATGATAGAACTTTTCTGAAAATTTCGTCCAAATCGGTTAAGAAACACCGGAGATATTGAACTTAATCGATGGAAGCTAAGCCAGTATACCAAAGTCTTATATAAATTAAATATATTTATTGCAACTGGGTTCAGGGTATCTTCTAGTCGGGCTCTCCCGACTAGAGCCTTCTTACTTGTTTCAAACTATATTTATAGTTCTGTTTTTATTGTGTTTTTGTTTTATTCTTTTATGTTATTTGACTTTATACATTGCCTTTAAATTATAAATAATTTTGCCTCTCAATTTTTGAACCGAGACATAGTATTTTTTTCTGAAGTGCATAAACGAAAGCTTTCTTTATCCCAGATAGTATGTTTATTCTTGATCAATATTTAGATCAACAGCGTAGGCTTTCTAGATCTATATGTCTGTATCTATGCAAACTATTTTATGAGCTTTTAGGTATTGAGATTAAATTTTGCTCAGAATCTAATCGCTGACTTAAACACATGAGTGTTACAACTTTCACACTTAAGGAGCATCAGATCTTTTCGTTTCAAAAAGCTTACTATTTGACGCTTTTAAGAACAATTTGCTTGCCTGAGCTTGGTGGGTTATACAGTTTAAACAATTAGTGGAAAGACGGAACTGTGTTATAGAATTTCTTCAACATTATTAGTTGGTTCTTTCCCTATCGCTTTTTCTCACGCACTTTAAGATTATAACATTACTTAATGGAATGTGCTCTATGTTCCTGATTGTTTGCTGATTATTGTTCTTAATTATTATTTTGTTTATTTATTTCTTTTTTCTTTCTTTTTTATTGCGCTTCACTTCTATACTTACTTTAATAATTTATCATATGTTTCCTACAATTCAATCGCCCCTTAATTGACAAAAACTGGGCTGTTAAAAACGGAAGGCAATTTATCTATAAAACTGATGGAACGGAATAGTTGTGATTATTTTTCATTTAAAAATAAAAGTAGGCTATTATACGGGTACATAAAATATTTACTTATATTAAATTAAAATTTGAATAGATTTTAATAAACCGGCTTTTTTCGAAAACGTAGTTTTTTAGAGAACATATTAGGCTCATATCATATGTATTTAGATTTTCACATTTATAGCGTTTTCGATTGTACCAAAAAATGTAGCATTTTTGATACATTCATTCAGGGTTGCACTTTTTTCATTTTCGATTGTAATATCAGGCAGCCCTTCTGAAGTGTTATCGTTTTCGATTCTATTCAGTGTTGCCTTTTGACAGTGCAGAAGGCAACATTTTCAACACTGTCAAAATCGAGAGTGCTGCATTTGTTTCATACTGCACTTTTTTTGTTCGATTGTGCCCATTAAAAATGCAAAACCAGGGCAGCACTGAAAAAATGTTTTGGCAGCATTTTTTAAGTGTAACATTATTATAGGGTTGCATTTTTTTTTACAGTCGAAAACGCTATTAGGTAACATCCGTTCAACTCCCTCAACATTCGATAGTGAGCTGTCGTTTACAGACGCTAAAGTAAACGGGGATGCCGCTACATCGTTTCTCATAATCACAATTTAGCTGCCCGACGATGAAAATTAGTTCCCTTACGATTCGAGTACTGTCGATGTTTACAGCAGCCTGGCATTCTAAAAAGACTTAATCGCTCACCATCATCACTTCACACCCCACCCCCCTCCCCCAACCCTCCCATACGACGAAGCGATCCTCACCTGGACCATCACTCGTACACACATAATTAACTTTTACCTAGATAAGGTACGGTTTGCGTGTAGCCGTCTTACTTGGATAGTACTGTTCTACTCTGTACCGATTTTGGGTCCCCTGATTTATATTATTTCCAGCTACTTTCCAAGGCTCACACCTACATTTTTAACACACCAGCCCACAAAACATATAATTTGGATATAAAAGTATTAGACAACGAATATCAAGCACCAAGAGCTATTAAAAAAATTTATAAAGTATTCGGAGGAAATTTGATCGAAAAATGTAACACCCAAAATATATATTATGGTTTACATTAAATCGTGAAGTCAGAGTCGAGTCTACTACGTACTTCACATTTTTGCATGAGTTGTTCCCATCTAAAACCCCTATCAATTTATCAGTTTTTTCTTATTATTATTTTTTCAACCAAGTGCGTACCTGTTTTTTCAATTTTCTCTTTCTAGAAAATGTCTTTAGGTTCGGTAGCCTCGCAATCATTCAATATGTATATTATAGGGATTTTGTATTGTATTTCTATTATTGTAAATATTAAGTTTTCCGGTTTGGTGAGTAGCCCTTCTCATTTAAGTATTATGTTTGCTTATACACACATAATCATTTACTTAGATTTTTATTTGACTAATAAAAATGTCTTAAAATATTTAAAAAATTTTAGGATTTACTTTTATGTATGGAATTTTAGCTGTCCTATTATATCGCTGATTGTTCTTACTAAACAATTGATTGAACATTACCTCCATAATGTCTTTTAAACGTATCTTTGATTGAATTGTCGATGATCACTACTTATCAAATTTTCTAGATCGTACCCGAGTCACTTTAATATAGCAGGATACGTCAAAATAAGCACGCAAACAAGATTGAGGGCAGAGACACTCCTAAAAGGCTTTGAGCCGAAGTGTGAAGCAGAAAAAGGTACAATAAGGTAGGAGCTAACGAACAGCGAGAGTCTTTAGAGGGAAGCGAGCTGAACGAAGACATCTGATCTCAGGCCAGACAAATGTTTATCGGGAGAAAGAATCCTGCTTTCACATTATAGCAGTATGCGTAGCCTTAACAAGGAACAAATTTTATTGTCTTAGAACAACATATCAACCGTATTTAAGACTAAGAAACCCTCAACTCATCATAAATACTTGATCTCGTACAGTTTCCATGTCCGGTGGAAGAGTCATAGAACTAGAACAACAGACCTCTCAGTTACCAAATCATTCATTGACGATTAAGGTTTACACAGGCAGGAGACATATTATTCTGTTATGAATTCCCCTTTATATATATATATTTTTTTTTTTTTATTAAAAAAGAACATTTCAATAAAGTTGTTACTATTTTACTGACTTTTTTGATTTTTTATTAATTTTTTACTATCTTGTCGGAAATTAAATTTCCGTTTTTTTCTTTACAAAGTAGTTTACATCTGTCAATAATGTCAATATGTGATTTTTTTTTTTTTTCGAAAACATTGCTGAGAACCGAATCTATTTTTTACATGCTTTTATTTAACTTGACTTGTCTGTCTAACTGTTTGTACCGGAGTCTTGTAAGCAAATTTTCACCAAGTTCCCGACTAGCTAGAGCTCTGAATTTTTCACCAAAGATGTGTTTCAGATGACAAAACATTTTTTTAAAGTTTTTGGCAAGATAAAATAAGTAATATTATGTAAAAACCACGAAAATCAGTTTTCCCTTTTGCTTAAAAAACTAACTTGACTGATATAATTGACGAGCTTTGGTGGCATAGAGAAAAAACTGCCGCTTCACAGGCCGAAGGTCATGGGTTCGATCTCCGACCGAGACATATTTTTTTTATGTTTTTTTTATACTCGATACCGAAGGTAAAGAGTATATTGGTTTTGTGCAATGTCCGTCATGGTGTCTGTCCGTCCGTATGTATGCAAGTTTTTTCCACACCCTTCAAGCTAGAGACTTGAAACTTTCCAATTCTCTTTATCTATGGGATAGTAAATTAAAGTGTCAAGATGGGGGTTCTACGATAACTAGGGGGCTGGCAAATCGATAAATTCGATAACTCAAAACCGATAAATCCACATATTTCGCACATCCTTACAGCTAGAACTACCAAATTTGGTAAGAAGATAGCTACTAGCAACCCCCAAAAAACTGCATCAAAAATTTTGGAGCCACGCCCCCCATTCCGCCCCCAGACCCCCCGCACTTTAAAGTCAAAAAAGCCTATATCTCCCACAGTTTTTGAGCTAGAGCCACCAAATTTGGTGCCAATTTAGCTGATGATGACCCCCCAAAAACTGCACCAAAAGTTTGGATACCACGCCCACCAATACCGCCGTAGCCGCCCCCAGATGCCCCAACGCTTCGTCAAAAACGGGAATGCGTGTATCTTCCAGAGTTGTAGAGCTAGAGCCTCCAAATTTGGTAGGAAGCTAGCTGGTAACGACCCCCAAAAGAACTGCATCAAAGTTTTGGAGCCACGCCTACCCATTCCGCCCCCAGCCCCCCTGCATTTTGAAAACAGAAATGGCTATATCTCCCACAGTTTTTGAGCTAGAGCCACCAAATTTGGTGCCAATTTAGCTGATGATGACCCCAAAAAAACTGCATCAAAAGTTTGTATGCCACGCACACCAATACCGCCCTAGCCGCCCCCATCTGCCCCAACGCTTCGTCAAAAACGGGAATGCGTGTATATTCCAGAGTAGTGGAGCTAGAGCCACCAAATTTGGTAGGAAGATAGCTGGCAACGACCCCCAACAATCTGCATCAAAGTTTTGGAGCCTAGCCCATCCATTCCGCCCCCCTTTCCCCACCTTATACAAACTTTGAGCTAGAGTCACCAAATTTGGTATGAAGGTAGCATTTGACATTCCACAAGGATCTGCAGCAAAAATTTGGATGCCACGCCCAAACATACCGCCCCCAGCCCCCATTTCCCCACTTTATACAAACTTTGAGCTAGAGTCACCAAATTTGGTATGAAGGTAGCATTTGACATTCCACATAGATCTGCACCAAAAATTTGGATGCCACGCCCAAACATACCGCCCCCAGCCCCCATTTCCCCACTTTATACAAACTTTGAGCTAGAGTCACCAAATTTGGTATGAAGGTAGCAATTGACATTCCACAAAGATCTGCATCAAAAATTTGGATGTTATTCCACCCATACCGCCCCCAGCCCCCCTTTCCCCACTTTATACAAACTTTGAGCTAGAGTCACCAAATTTGGTATGAAGATAGCAATTGACATCCCACATGGATGGGCATCAAAATTTTTAATACTGGTATCGAGTATACCGCAGTCGGTTGCGTCCGACTGCAACGTTTCCACTTGTTTATTATATAAACCATTTTAAACTATCGATTACATATGTATGCAAGAAAGCGTATAAAACCATGTCTTCAAAATTTTTTTTTGATTTACTTGTTAAAGAGTGCTTTTAATTTTTTTTTATTATTATTTTTTTTACTAAGAGCCAACGAATATACTGACGCAATACTGCTGCGTTTCGTACTATAACTTTAATTTAACATCCAAATGAAACAACAAGACCACAACCGTGTCGATAAAAAACCGGGACTTAAAAGTACTCTATTGAACAAAGTAAAGTACTCCTTGCAAAGTGAGGCAGCGGCGGCCATCTGACGTTTCCAGGCAAATATTTTCTCTTTCAACTCCAGTTCTAGAACTCATACAATAACCTTGAAAAGAGGTAAGCCCAAAATACATGGAACTGGTGGCAGTTTTGCTGTTAAAAACACGATTTTTCGGTTTTATAAACCGGTTGTTGTTTAACTGTTTAAAACAGGGAGCTGCTATTTTTTACGGTTTGAAAAAAAACCAGGTGCAGTTTAGCTGTTAAAAACAGGTTTTTTTTGTTGTTTTTAAGGAACAGGTTGTTATTTAACTGCTTAAAATAAAGAGCTGTTATGTTTTCTGGTTTTAAACACCGGGGCTGTTAAGCTGTTACTTTTGTGGTTTTCAAGAAACAGGTTGTTGTTTGAATGTTATTTTACCGGTTTAAAAACAGTTATGGGAGGGGGGGTGTACATTTTGCTGTAAAAAACAGGGATTTTTCATGTTTAAAAACAGGTTGATGTTTGACTGTTTTTTTAAAATCCCTATCAATTTATCCTTATTGATGTGTAAACATCTTTGCTTTCGGGGTAGTGAAATGCTCGAAAAGTAATACACTATTGGTGTGAGCTCTATAAGAGTGTATTGGTGCAAATGTTTTACTTGTAGGTGTGAACTAGAGCTGAAAAAACATCGATGGTCAGAACATCGATATTTTCGTCACCGATGTTTTGAAACATCGATGTTTTCGATGTTTTTATTAAAATAATTTAAAAAATCATTCTTTAATTGAAACCGACTGTTTTATGTTAGTTTATGTCCCATTTTCTTCTTATAATTAAACTAACAGAAATAATCTCTTCGTTTTATCACCTCACGACTAATTTAACACAAAAATTTAGTATTAATAAAGAAAATTATAAAAAACAAAAATAATATAAATTAGTCTTTCAGTTTTCTTAACTTTACAATTTTTTAAGCTTTTTTTTAACTTGAAACTAATAACATTTAGATCTTTCTAGATCTAGATACGAGATCTATGAGAGAACCATTGATTTTTTTTTTTTGTAAAAATAGGAACATGTTGACCGACTTTGTCGTCAGTGCCGCACGTTTATGGGAAATAATTTCTCCAGCCTTGCTGAAAGTTCGCTCAGACTCTGTCGAGCTAGCTGGAACGCATAAGTATGCACAAAAACTTTTCCATTTTATTAAGAGGAACCGCAACTATTTATTTATTAACGTATGGCTGTGTATTATAAATTACACACTCACAATTTGAAGCTTCACTATACAATGTTGAAAATAATGCATCGATGCATCGAACAATATGGAAAACATCGATATAATCGATGTTGACATCGATGTTTTTGCAGCTCTAATGTACGCGCCCTTTTGCTATTTTAATGTTTTTGATGTGTAAACATTTTGCGCTAGGGCAATAAAAATCAAATACATTTTAATACCATCAAATTTATATACGATTTGTGCTGAAAAAAACTATTTGCGCTTAATAAATTGAACTTAAAAGTGAACCACAACATAATGCCGGTAAGATGAATTTGGTGTTGCTATGTAACAAACATCCAAACAACACTGTGTCTCAATTTTGTGCGTAAGAAATATTTCTTTAATTTTAGTCGCACAAAGAAAAATATTATTTTGATGTGTTTGTTTGGGTGCATGCAATAACGCCTAGTGCAAAAACGCCTGCAGGCGTTATTGCACTTTTTTATTTAATTTATTTTTAGTTGTTTTACATTTATTACCATTTTAAAAAATTATTTTATTTTGTTTTATCAAAATACATAACACCTATTAAATTAAATGTTAAATATTAAACTAGGTATGTAGATCGTGGCACGTCTACGATTACTCCGGCGACAAGGTCTGAAGATTGATTCTTGTAGAACTCGAAAAAATAAGACGAAAATATGAAGAATTATGCTATCGATAACTCGCTTGGCTATCGAGATATAGCTATTATATATAGTTATATATAGTTTTAGCATTATTTGCGATTATTTATAATATTTTTCTAAGCAATTACGTCGGTAGAAAAAGAGTGCCAATGTTGTTGAACAAGCTGTGGTGAGTTCCGACAAATAATTGTTTTTTTTTTTAACAACTTGTTTTGATTCTCGAAATCATTAAAGGTGTTTTCCGAGAATTTGTAGGTAGGGAAAAAATGGGCGCGCAAATGACTTAGGCGTGGTAGAAAAAAAGCGCCGCAGGCAAAAATTTTTGCCTGCGACATTTTAAATGATTTGTATTACTAATAATTTTCATTATTAAAAGCAACACAATTGTAAATAAAGATATTTCAGTTTATTTTATTTTATTTTTAATATAAACATGAATCATTGACAAAAAAATAAATTTTTTGACATTCCAAATGCTTAATATATTATTTTTTTATTGAATAATTTTTTCGTATATGTTAATTTTTTGCCGACAGTACGGACAAAGAGCGGGTGAATTCTTTTTTTCCGCATGGTGCAGGTGTTATTTCACATCGCAATCAGGCGTTATCGCACTTTTAGAAATGCAATAACGCCTGCAGGCGCTATTGCACTTTTTTTATTGCATGCCCCCGTTTTTTTTTACGTGTTTTAAATTAAAAACAAAATTCGTTTGCTACAAATTAAAGAAAAATTTCTTTGGCATAAAGGCATTTTGAGTGGAATAGGCAACACCTATTGTACGTACATATCTTATATATTGTACCAAATTTTTAATCATATTGCTGCACCAATTATTACAAATAAATAACAATTCATTAACGGCAAGTTTCGTAAATAACATTAGAAGCCAAGAGAGCTCACAATGCTGCTTATTATCGTGAATTTAGAGCACGAGAGCGCCAAATTTATTAGATTACAGCTGCAACAACAGGAAGAAGAATTGTCACAACTGGAGCAAGTACCTGAAATCGTATCGTACGAACATGTTCAACAACAACATCATTATAATGCTTCAACATTATTAGTTGGTTCTTTCCCTATCGCTTTTTCTCACGCACTTTAAGATTATAACATTACTTAATGGAATGTGCTCTATGTTCCTGATTGTTTGCTGATTATTGTTCTTAATTAATATTTTGTTTATTTATTTCTTTTTTCTTTCTTTCTTTTTTCGCTTCACTTCTATACTTACTTTAATAATTTATCATATGTTTCCTACAATTCAATCGCCCCTTAATTGACAAAAATTGGGCTGTTAAAAACGGAAGGCAATTTATCTATAAAACTGATGGAACGGAATAGTTGTGATTATTTTTCATTTAAAAATAAAAGTAGGCTATTATACGGGTACATAAAATATTTACTTATATTAAATTAAAATTTGAATAGATTTTTAATAAACCGGCTTTTTTCGAAAACGTAGTTTTTTAGAGAACATATTAGGCTCATATCATATGTATTTAGATTTTCACATTTATAGCGTTTTCGATTGTACCAAAAAATGTAGCATTTTTGATACATTCATTCAGGGTTGCACTTTTTTCATTTTCGATTGTAATATCAGGCAGACCTTCTGAAGTGTTATCGTTTTCGATTCTATTCAGTGTTGCCTTTTGACAGTGCAGAAGGCAACATTTTCAAGACTGTCAAAATCGAGAGTGCTGCATTTGTTTCATACTGCACTTATTTTGTTCGATTGTGCCCATTAAAAATGCAAAACCAGGGCAGCACTGAAAAAATGTTTTGGCAGCATTTTTTAAGTTTAACATTATTATAGGGTTGCATTTTTTTTTTACAGTCGAAAACGCTATTAGGTAACATCCGTTCAACTCCCTCAACATTCGATAGTGAGCTGTCGTTTACAGACGCTAAAGTAAACGGGGATGCCGCTACATCGTTTCTCATAATCACAATTTAGCTGCCCGACGATGAAAATTAGTTCCCTTACGATTCGAGTACTGTCGATGTTTACAGCAGCCTGGCATTCTAAAAAGACTTAATCGCTCACCATCATCACTTCACACCCCACCCCCCTCCCCCAACCCTCCCATACGACGAAGCGATCCTCACCTGGACCATCACTCGTACACACATAATTAACTTTTACCTAGATAAGGTACGGTTTGCGTGTAGCCGTCTTACTTGGATAGTACTGTTCTACTCTGTACCGATTTTGGGTCCCCTGATTTATATTATTTCCAGCTACTTTCCAAGGCTCACACCTACATTTTTAACACACCAGCCCACAAAACATATAATTTGGATATAAAAATATTAGACAACGAATATCAAGCACCAAGAGCTATTAAAAAAATTTATAAAGTATTCGGAGGAAATTTGATCGAAAAATGTAACACCCAAAATATTTATTATGGTTTACATTAAATCGTGAAGTCATAGTCGAGTCTACTACGTACTACACATTTTTCCATGAGTTGTTCCCATCTAAAACCCCTATCAATTTATCCGTTTTTTCTTATTATTATTTTTTCAACCAAGTAAGTGCGTACCTGTTTTTTCAATTTTCTCTTTCTAGAAAATGTCTTTAGGTTCGGTAGCCTCGCAATCATTCAATATGTATATTATAGGGATTTTATATTGTATTTCTATTATTGTAAATATTAAGTTTTCCGGTTTGGTGAGTAGCCCTTATCATTTAAGTACTATGTTTGCTTATACACACATAATCATTTACTTAGATTTTTATTTGACTAATAAAAATGTCTTAAAATATTTAAAAAATTTTAGGATTTACTTTTATGTATGGAATTTTAGCTGTCCTATTATATCGCTGATTGTTCTTACTAAACAATTGATTGAACATTACCTCCATAATGTCTTTTAAACGTATCTTTGATTGAATTGTCGATGATCACTACTTATCAAATTTTCTAGATCGTACCCGAGTCACTTTAATATAGCAGGATACGTCAAAATAAGCACGCAAACAAGATTGAGGGCAGAGACACTCCTAAAAGGCTTTGAGCCGAAGTGTGAAGCAGAAAAAGGTACAATAAGGTAGGAGCTAACGAACAGCGAGAGTCTTTAGAGGGAAGCGAGCTGAACGAAGACATCTGATCTCAGGCCAGACAAATGTTTATCGGGAGAAAGAATCCTGCTTTCACATTATAGCAGTATGCGTAGCCTTAACAAGGAACAAATTTTATTGTCTTAGAACAACATATCAACCGTATTTAAGACTAAGAAACCCTCAACTCATCATAAATACTTGATCTCGTACAGTTTCCATGTCCGGTGGAAGAGTCATAGAACTAGAACAACAGACCTCTCAGTTACCAAATCATTCATTGACGATTAAGGTTTACACAGGCAGGAGACATATTATTCTATTATGAATTCCCCTTTATATTTTTTTTATTAAAAAAGAACATTTCAATAAAGTTGTTACTATTTTACTGACTTTTTGATTTTTATTAATTTTTTATTATCTTGTCGGAAATTAAATTTCCGTTTTTTTCTTTACAAAGTAGTTTACATCTGTCAATAATGTCAATATGTGATTTTTTTTTTTTCGAAAACATTGCTGAGAACCGAATCTATTTTTTACATGCTTTTATTTAACTTGACTTGTCTGTCTAACTGTTTGTACCGGAGTCTTGTAAGCAAATTTTCACCAAGTTCCCGACTAGCTAGAGCTCTGAATTTTTCACCAAAGATGTGTTTCAGATGACAAAACATTTTTTTAAAGTTTTTGGCAAGATAAAATAAGTAATATTATGTAAAAACCACGAAAATCAGTTTTCCCTTTTGCTTAAAAAACTAACTTGACTGATATAATTGACGAGCTTTGGTGGCATAGAGAGAAAACTGCCGCTTCACAGGCCGAAGGTCATGGGTTCGATCTCCGACCGAGACATATTTTTTTTATGTTATTTTTTATTATATAAACCTTTTTAAACTATCGATTACATATGTATGCAAGAAAGCGTATAAAACCATGTCTACAAAATTTTTTTTGATTTACTTGTTAAAGAGTGCTTTTAATTTTTTTTTATTATTATTTTTTTTACTAAGAGCCAACGAATATACTGACGCAATACTGCTGCGTTTCGTACTATAACTTTAATTTAACATCCAAATGAAACAACAAGACCACAACCGTGTCGATAAAAAACCGGGACTTAAAAGTACTCTATTGAACAAAGTAAAGTACTCCTTGCAAAGTGAGGCAGCGGCAGCCATCTGACGTTTCCAGGCAAATATTATCTCTTTCAACTCCAGTTCTAGAACTCATACAATAACCTTGAAAAGAGGTAAGCCCAAAATACATGGAACTGGTGGCAGTTTTGCTGTTAAAAACACGTGTTTTCGGTTTTATAAACCGGTTGTTGTTTAACTGTTTAAAACAGGGAGCTGTTATTTTTTACGGTTTGAAAAACCGGGTGCTGTTTTGCTGTTATATTTCATGTTTTTCAGGAACAGCTTGTTGTTTAGCTGTTATTTTGGTGTTGTTCAGAAACAACTTGTTGTTTATCTGTTATTTTTGATGTTTTTAAGAAACAGGTTGTTATTTATCTGTTTAAAACAGAGAGCGGTTATTTTTCCGGTGGAAAAAAACCAGGTGCAGTTTAGCTGTTAAAAACAGGTTTTTTTTTGTTGTTTTTAAGGAACAGGTTGTTATTTAACTGCTTAAAATAAAGAGCTGTTATGTTTTCTGGTTTTATATACCGGGGCTGTTAAGCTGTTACTTTTGTGGTTTTCAAGAAACAGGTTGTTGTTTGAATGTTATTTTACCGGTTTAAAAACAGTTATGGGAGGGGGGGTGTAAATTTTGCTGTAAAAAACAGGGATTTTTCATGTTTAAAAACAGGTTGATGTTTGACTGTTTTTTTTAAATCCCTATCAATTTATCCTTATTGATGTGTAAACATCTTTGCTTTTGGGGTAGTGAAATGCTCGAAAAGTAATACACTATTGGTGTGAGCTCTATAAGAGTGTATTGGTGCAAATGTTTTACTTGTAGGTGTGAACTAGAGCTGAAAAAACATCGATGGTCAGAACATCGATATTTTCGTCACCGATGTTTTGAAACATCGATGTTTTCGATGTTTTTATTAAAATAATTTAAAAAATCATTCTTTAATTGAAACCGACTGTTTTATGTTAGTTTATGTCCCATTTTCTTCTTATAATTAAACTAACAGAAATAATCTCTTCGTTTTATCACCTCACGACTAATTTAACACAAAAATTTAGTATTAATAAAGAAAATTATAAAAAACAAAAATAATATAAATTAGTCTTTCAGTTTTCTTAACTTTACAATTTTTTAAGCTTTTTTTAACTTGAAACTAATAACATTTAGATCTTTCTAGATCTAGATACGAGATCTATGAGAGAACCATTGATTTTTTTTTTTGTAAAAATAGGAACATGTTGACCGACTTTGTCGTCAGTGCCGCACGTTTATGGGAAATAATTTCTCCAGCCTTGCTGAAAGTTCGCTCAGACTCTGTCGAGCTAGCTGGAACGCATAAGTATGCACAAAAACTTTTCCATTTTATTAAGAGGAACCGCAACTATTTATTTATTAACGTATGTCTGTGTATTATAAATTACACACTCACAATTTGAAGCTTCACTATACAATGTTGAAAATAATGCATCGATGCATCGAACAATATGGAAAACATCGATATAATCGATGTTGACATCGATGTTTTTGCAGCTCTAATGTACGCGCCCTTTTGCTATTTTAATGTTTTTGATGTGTAAACATTTTGCGCTAGGGCAATAAAAATCAAATACATTTTAATACCATCAAATTTATATACGATTTGTGCTGAAAAAAACTATTTGCGCTTAATAAATTGAACTTAAAAGTGAACCACAACATAATGCCGGTAAGATGAATTTGGTGTTGCTATGTAACAAACATCCAAACAACACTGTGTCTCAATTTTGTGCGTAAGAAATATTTCTTTAATTTTAGTCGCACAAAGAAAAATATTATTTTTGATGTGTTTGTTTGGGTGCATGCAATAACGCCTAGTGCAAAAACGCCTGCAGGCGTTATTGCACTTTTTTATTTAATTTATTTTAGTTGTTTTACATTTATTACCATTTTAAAAATTATTTTATTTTGTTTTATCAAAATACATAACACCTATTAAATTAAATGTTAAATATTAAACTAGGTATGTAGATCGTGGCACGTCTACGATTACTCCGGCGACAAGGTCTGAAGATTGATTCTTGTAGAACTCGAAAAAATAAGACGAAAATATGAAGAATTATGCTATCGATAACTCGCTTGGCTATCGAGATATAGCTATTATATATAGTTATATATAGTTTTAGCATTATTTGCGATTATTTATAATATTTTTCTAAGCAATTACGTCGGTAGAAAAAGAGTGCCAATGTTGTTGAACAAGCTGTGGTGAGTTCCGACAAATAATTGTTTTTTTTTTTAACAACTTGTTTTGATTCTCGAAATCATTAAAGGTGTTTTCCGAGAATTTGTAGGTAGGGAAAAAATGGGCGCGCAAATGACTTAGGCGTGGTAGAAAAAAAGCGCCGCAGGCAAAAATTTTTGCCTGCGACATTTTAATGATTTGTATTACTAATAATTTTCATTATTAAAAGCAACAAAATTGTAAATAAAGATATTTCAGTTTATTTTATTTTATTTTTAATATAAACATGAATCATTGACAAAAAAATAAATTTTTTGACATTCCAAATGCTTAATATATTATTTTTTTATTGAATAATTTTTTCGTATATGTTAATTTTTTGCCGACAGTACGGACAAAGAGCGGGTGAATTCTTTTTTTCCGCATGGTGCAGGTGTTATTTCACATCGCGATCAGGCGTTATCGCACTTTTAGAAATGCAATAACCCCTGCAGGCGCTAATGCACTTTTTTTATTGCATGCCCCCGTTTTTTTTTACGTGTTTTAAATTAAAAACAAAATTCGTTTGCTACAAATTAAAGAAAAATTTCTTTGGCATAAAGGCATTTTGAGTGGAATAGGCAACACCTATTGTACGTACATATCTTATATATTGTACCAAATTTTTAATCATATTGCTGCACCAATTATTACAAATAAATAACAATTCATTAACGGCAAGTTTCGTAAATAACATTAGAAGCCAAGAGAGCTCACAATGCTGCTTATTATCGTGAATTTAGAGCACGAGAGCGCCAAATTTATTAGATTACAGCTGCAACAACAGGAAGAAGAATTGTCACAACTGGAGCAAGTACCTGAAATCGTATCGTACGAACATGTTCAACAACAACATCATTATAATGCTCATGAAAAATTTAAAACCATGTTTATTGACAATCCATTTGGATATGCGTGCGCAGTGTGTGAAACATTGTGGTTGAAAACCGATTTAAAACTAATTCCACCTATAGTAGAGGGTAGATGTAGAGGGTTAATGGTTGGCCCAATAAATAATGACAAAAATATACAAAAAGTTGTACAACTTAAAAATATGTTTACACATCGCCCCTGTGGTCCGACGAACAGTACTTTTTTTTCTTCTTAAATTGCTGGTCTCATTTATTCAATCTTTTTTAGTGAATTATAAAACTAGCAATAAGTATTAGAGAGCTGCATGAGTCCATTCACAACTGTTATTTAATAGAATGTATTCGAATTGAATATTGTAGAATGAGTGGCAGACAAAACAGAATATGAGTGAATATGAATAGTAGCGTTTGTCGATACTAATATTCATCATAATTCATGACATTGAATATGAATATTATGAGTAGAAAACGCAAATATACCAAGGCGTAGACTGAGACCATCCATTTGTAATGATTCCCTTCATTTCGCGGGCGTAGAGAAATTACGTATATTTCTATGCACGGCGCCAGACTGACGCATAAGCTGACGGTCTGATTGCAAGCGTTGCCTCGTCAGCGGGCCGCACAAGCAGCTCGGGCAAAGGGTCATAAAAAAAGGGTTCTGTGTGTGCACTTAGAAAAAAAACTGTAGACCTGCTTCTTAGAGAATGCGTGCATAGGCAAATTAGTGAACGATGCCCTGTCAAATCGAAATTTCTTATTTTTGTGTATATATCACTTCGCTCAGTGCACAAATTTTTTGTGATATTTTCGCGCCTGACGCACAAGCAACTCGCGCACAGGATCATAAAAGTGACCTAACGGCATATGCACATACAAATTACCAAAAACATTAGATTTTGTTTAATAAAAAAAGCTTGTGCTTTATTGTAGTGCAGATTTAGAACTAAAGTTATGACACTTATATCTTATGCTAGAAACCGCTGGCTGAAGTTCTTCTGTTTGTCGCCGCTGCCTCTGCTGCCGCTGCTGCTGCCGACGCTGCTGCTGCTATCGCTGTTGTCGTTGTAGCGTTGAGTGTCCGGTAACCAGCTTGTGTCCCACGGTGGTGTTCGTTGTATGGCGCGCCGGTCGTTGGTCCCATGCAGGTGTCTGCAGGAATCTACTGACACAGCGCACGTGGCGGATGTCGTTCACGCGCTGCTGTCGTGGCTTATAACTTAGCGGAGTGCAATTTGGGTGCACTTGCACCGTCGCACAGTGGCGCCATTTGAGTTTTTTCGTTGCAAAAATCATAACTTTTGAACCAAATTAGATAATCGATCAAATTAAATAGCATCTGATAGATAATTAATCAACCTGTAAAATGAGCATTTGAAATGAATTCTACGATTTTTTGGTGCCTATTTATGGGTATGCAAAGTTGAAACTTGTGAAAAAACCAATTTTACGGGAAGGAAAAAAAATATTTTTTAAATTTTTTGATTTTTATTGTTTAATTTTAATGGTTTTTATCGTTTAAAATTAATATTATAATAATTAAAAATTATTTTTTTAAATTTTTTTTTTTAATTTTTTGTAAAATATTCATTACAATCCGTAAAAGATGGTATATCTAAAAGAGAAATCATCTCTGCATTATACGTATTTTCAAATTCTGTTCGTGACTTAACATGCCTCAGTGATGAAATAAGTGGATCTGAAGATGCTGCTAACATGTTGAAGAGGTCCTCAATTTGTCTCACCCTTGATGCTTTGAAAGTGTTTAGCAATCTGTATTTTTTATAAAATTTATTTAATGACTCCTGTGCTTCTTCAGAAAGCTCTCCAATTGGCAAAGACTGATACTCAATTATATCTTTGCCATGCGCCAATATATTATGGACTGTCGGGGTCAACTTTTTCTGCGGATATAATTCTACTCAAAGTGATGCTGTTTTTGAAGCATATTCTCCATACTTGGCAGAATCGACTTTTTCCTTGCAGTTCAAAATATTTAAGATCGTTCCCAATCTCTTAACGATTTGATTGTTGATTCCAGTGATTCGAGTTACAGCTTCATAATTTTCAAAAAATCTCCTTGACGTGTTTCCATCGTTTGAGTTTCCGTATCCGTACTTGAGCAGTCTACTTTAAGTGCAACTTGTTCTGTTTGCTTGCATCCATCTTGAGTTTAGTTTGGCATAAGTCAAGGCAATTTTTTTTTTTTATATTTTCACTTCTCTGTACATTGCCGTATAAACTATCAAGTTCTTCAAAGGCAGCTTCCATGAAATTTGTTGGTGTGTCTGACTTCCTAAACAGCTCAAATAATTTACGGTTGTTCAGTGACATGTTTGAAGAGTAATACAGTACTTGTCTCGCCAGTTTTCAGTCGTAGACTAATCCAGAGATTATGATATTTTTATACCCTTAACCCATAAAATGGGTAAATAAGGGTATAATGGTTTTGTGCAAAAGTATGTAACAGGCAGAAGGAAGCATCTCCGACATAAAGTATATATATTCTTGATCAGCATCAACAGCCGAGACGATAAAGCCATGTCCGTCTGTCCGTCTGTCTGTCCGTCTGTCCGTCTGTATGAACGCGTGGATCTCAGAGACTACAAAAGCTAGAGACTTCTGATTTTGTATTTAAGTTCTCCTATACCATGAGCAGAACAAGTTTGCTTCAAATTATCGATAACTATTCTGGTTTCCGATATACACATAATATCGATAACAATAAAATATCGAATTTGGAAAATCTAAAAATGAGGGTTGAAGTAATGGATAATGATAGAACTTTTCTGAAAATTTCGTCCAAATCGGTTGAGAAACACCGGAGATATTGAACTTAATCGATGGAAGCTAAGCCAGTATACCAAAGTCTTATATAAATTAAATATATTTATTGCAACTGGGTTCAGGGTATCTTCTAGTCGGGCTCTCCCAACTAAAGCTTTCTTACTTGTTTTAATATATAGTCTAATCTACTACCTGATAGATACCGTTTGGATCAAGGGTTCAAGAAAAGAGTTAGCTTTCATGCCTGCAAAATTTACCTAATATTTGTTATATATGTATTTGGGCTTAGGTCAATTTGTGCAATAAGGGTACTACGCACGTGTCCGAATAAGATGCCTACCTGTATGGGATGTTACTACTTGTACATCAGGGCAATTTCTATATATGGTGCGTATCAGGTAGTTTAGATGTATATCCTGTAACTGCACCTGAAGCAAGCATAACTGAATGAAAAACAAAAATCATGCTTCTTAACAATAAGGAACGAAACAATAACGATAAGAATTGGTTTTCACTGTTATGTATCATAAATGGCCCAGAAATGCATGCAACACATTTTTTACCTATGACTTTTTTCACTATTTTACCTCTAAAAACCACAGGGGCGAATTCGGGCAGCTGAAACTTTTTGCATTAAATAAAGGAATAACCAAAAAAATTATTTTGAAATATTTTGAGGTAAAAAAGGTTAATATTTTTTTAATTTTCCATCAATATTAAAAAATAGTGAAAAAATGCATTGTAGGTAAATATTGATTTACCTGGCCAACCGCCAAGCAAACATTACAACTTTTTTTTATTTTTTTTTTAATCTAAAGATCTATTAATAGAATCAAAAATAATGATGATCCGTTTCTTAGTTTTTGAGATATTGTATCTCAAATCATATTAAAATCGCGATTTCTATCTAACACAAAAAATCAGTCAACTTTGCAAGGCTATATCTTCTGAACAAAAAATTTGGTTACATTAAGGGATTGCAGATTTGAAATCGTTGGAAAATTTCCTATAAAGTAGGTTCATTCAATATTTTTTAGAGGCACATGCAATTTTTGACTTTTGACACCTGACTTGTTCTACGGGCGCCACTGTGCGTCGCTGCTGAGTCATTTTGGTATTTGTAAGATTTGTCATTAATTCCTCCCCCTTTAAACGCGGACGTCCTCGGTCGCGATGTAGAAGCGCTTTTGGGTTTTGTTGTCTGCCGAGCTTGTCTCTTTAATCTCCTCTTCGGTGTTATTTGGTGTTTTTGTGGATGATTTTGGTTTCCATACCCATACTGCGATAATGGCCAGTATCGACATCAAAATTCCAGAGAGTGACAGGCTGATAGTCGTTGCTTTAAAATTCGCCGTTCTCAGCATCTCCAGTTTTCTCGTATTGTTGATGTTTATTTCTTTTAGCATCTGAAGGGACAATACTTCCTCGATGCTGGTTTTACCTGACAACATTTAAAAGAGTGGAGAAGTCGCTTCTGCGTAGATTGATTCTTTAGCCTCGTATTCGTCTTCGTCGATTCTAATCGTAGAATTTTAGAATTGAATTAGATAAGTCCCTTGCAGTTCCATTTCGTCTTGGTCTATTTGAATTTTTCCCTCGTAGTTGTTCAAAAGTATCGTGCCGGCGACTATTTCTTCATGATTTGGTATGTGTTGACTGTTTATGGTTTTACATTGTGGCTTGCGGTTTTGTAGAAGTGCAGTTATACAGGTGTTGTTACTTACATAAGTTTAAAATGTTATTTCTATTACAAATGGTTTTATCGCTATGTGTTTCACAACTTTCTATTTGGGCGTATACAGTTTTGTTGCACATGCTAATTTTTTCATATATCATTTCATTTATGGTGCTACCTTTTTTGACAGGTTTTATTATCATTGACAAGCAGGGTTCTTTTTCGATTAAAGGTATGTTTATCATGTAGAGTAAAGTTTTGCCATTTGTGGCTATTTTTATTTTTGCAAATTCTAATAGTTCTTCTACATTGATGAACATTCCTTCCTCGTTATCTAATATTTTTCTACTTTAGTGACCTCTGCTTCTGATAGTAATATGGAATTTACAGTATTAGCTTTTGCCAAGTTTAGTGCGTGGATTAAATTGGTTAGATCATCTTTTAAGGTTTGTAATTTGAATCTTAATATGGCTTGAGTGGATTTTATTATGGAATTGGTTATTTTACTTAATTCATTCATTCTATTGTTTAAAACTCAGTAAATAACTACTTGTCTATTGTTATTTTCTAGTTGTTCGTTAATTTTTGCTGTTATAATCTCGTGATCATTTGTCCGGCGTGGCGGCCAACCACTTCCATGCTGTCCCTAATGCATCTATGAACCTAATCGCCCTTTTTGTAGGCTTAAGTCTACGTAAATCGCTTTTTATTGTTTTGAGTTCGTATTCTAAGAATGGGTACAGCTGGTGGGAACGGCTCACATTTCGTACAGCCTCTTCAAGTTTCCAAGTGGCGTTTTCATACTCTTCCATGTTAAAAACATGAATGATTCTGAATTCGCTATTCTGAACTGCTGCAATTCCTGCTTTTGTTGGAATTAACTGTGAGTGCGAATAATCAAGAACTGTTGCCAACCCATGACATAATGGCAAGGAAAACCTGTGAATGGATATTATGATTTTATATTATTTTTGTGAACTATTTTACCTGATTGAGTTTTTACTGTTGTGTTTTGGTCTATTGAAACTATTGATTTTTTATATTTCGATGTTAATTTTGAACCCAGCCTTTTATCTACTCTAACATATGTAGATAATTTCTCCTTCTTTATATTTCCTTATTGGCTTTCTCTTTTGGTTATGGTATGTCATATATTCATTCTGTTTTTCGCTAATTTTTATACTGGTTTTTTCGCTGGTTGCTTTCAATTCTTGTGGATCTGTATTATTTGATTTCCGAAAAATATTTCTATGGGTTTTTTCTTGGTAGTGGAGTGAATTGTCTGGTTGTATTCTTGTACGGCTTTAGATATTAAATCTTCGAAACTAGCGGTGTCGTCGTCTTTTTTGAGGCATCTCATTATCTCAGTCACTGTCGAGTGAAATCTCTCTACTTGCCCGTTGCTTGTAGAAACATAAGGGGGTGTCGTATAGACTGTAGCTTTTAACTGATCGTTCAACAAGAATTTGATTGCTGCTGAGTTCATTGCCTTTTCATTGTCCATAACGACTGATTGTGGCTTTCCGAACGCTATCATGATTTCCCTGAGAGGAACTTTTAAGTTTTCTGATGCTTTGGATTTTACTATTTTTATTTATGCGTACTTAGAAAATTTGTCTATTGCGGTGAGAACAATTTTTCTTTCTGTAGTATGCAAATCTATGTGTACGATTTGCCCAGGGTATGTGGGAACAGGAGCTTTTTTTTTGGATTTCTCCTTGTTGTGGGTGCTTATTGTATTTCGCTAACTTACAGGTTTCGCACTGTTTGGCTATTGCAGTGACTTTAATTATTAAACCGGGAAAAAAGTATTAATTTAATATCTGGGTCTTATTTTCTGTTGGGTTCCTGTGTGCTCTAATATGTTCTTTTATGATTATTTCATTTTGTTCCCCTTCTAACGGTACGTCCGTTACGTATTTCTGGGTATACCTCACTTTGTAATTATTAAAGTGAGTGGGGAATATATTTTGAATCTTTCCCATTATACTCTCGGAAGTGAGTAATCCATTAATTAGTTTTGGATGTTATCTTTCCTTAAGTATTTTTATTAAATCGGACTCTGGACAGTTATTTTTCTTTATAGTATGCCTATGATATTGTGGGAAGGGTATATCAAATTTGTATGACTCTTTTTCTGATGTTAATAGGATTGGGTGCCTATTTATGGGTATGCAAAGTTGAAACTTGTGAAAAAACCAATTTTACGGGAAGGAAAAAAAATATTTTTAAATTTTTTGATTTTTATTGTTTAATTTTAATGGTTTTTATCGTTTAAAATTAATATTATAATAATTAAAAATTATTTTTTTAAAATTTTTTTTTTTTTAATTTTTTTTTAAATATTCATTACAATCCGTAAAAGATGGTATATCTAAAAGATAAATCATTTCTGCATTATACGTATTTTCAAATTCTGTTCGTGACTTAACATGCCTCAGTGATGAAATAAGTGGATCTGAAGATGCTGCTAACATGTTGAAGAGGTTCAATTTGTCTCACCCTTGATGCTTTGAAAGTGTTTAGCAATCTGTATTTTTTATAAAATTTATTTAATGACTCCTGTGCTTCTTCAGAAAGCTCTCCAATTGGCAAAGACTGACACTCAATTATATCTTTGCCATGCGCCAATATATTATGGACTGTCGGGGTCAACTTATTCTGCGGATATAATTCTACTCAAAGTGATGCTGTTTTTGAAGCATATTCTCCATACTTGGCAGAATCGACTTTTTCCTTGCAGTTCAAAATATTTAAGATCGTTCCCAATCTCTTAACGATTTGATTGTTGATTCCAGTGATTCGAGTTACAGCTTCATAATTTTCAAAAAATCTCCTTGACGTGTTTCCATCGTTTGAGTTTCCGTATCCGTACTTGAGCAGTCTACTTTAAGTGCAACTTGTTCTGTTTGCTTGCATCCATCTTGAGTTTAGTTTGGCATAAGTCAAGGCAATTTTTTTTTTTTATATTTTCACTTCTCTGTACATTGCCGTATAAACTATCAAGTTCTTCAAAGGCAGCTTCCATGAAATTTGTTGGTGTGTCTGACTTCCTAAACAGCTCAAATAATTTACGGTTGTTCAGTGACATGTTTGAAGAGTAATACAGTACTTGTCTCGCCAGTTTTCAGTCGTAGACTAATCCAGAGATTATGATATTTTTTTAATACATAGTCTAATCTACTACCTGATAGATACCGTTTGGATCAAGGGTTCAAGAAAAGAGTTAGCTTTCATGCCTGCAAAATTTACCTAATATTTGTTATATATGTATTTGGGCTTAGGTCAATTTGTGCAATATGGGTACTACGCACGTGTCCGAATAAGATGCCTACCTGTATGGGATGTTACTACTTGTACATCAGGGCAATTTCTATATATGGTGCGTATCAGGTAGTTTAGTTGTATATCCTGTAACTGCACCTGAAGCAAGCATAACTGAATGAAAAACAAAAATCATGCTTCTTAACAATAAGGAACGAAACAATAACGATAAGAATTGGTTTTCACTGTTATGTGTCATAAATGGCCCAGAAATGCATGCAACACATTTTTTACCTATGACTTTTTTCACTATTTTACCTCTAACAAGTGGTAACGTTGCAGTCGGACGCAACCGACTGCGGTATACTCGATACCAGTATTAAAAATTTTGATGCCCATCCATGTGGGATGTTAATTGCTTTCTTCATACCAAATTTGGTGACCCTAGCTCGAAGTTTGTATAAAGTGGGGAAAGGAGGGCTGGGGGCGGTATGGGTGGAATATCATCCAAATTTTTGATGCAGATCTTTGTGGAATGTCAATTGCTATCTTCATAACAAATTTGGTGACTCTAGCTCAAAGTTTGTAAAAGTGGGGAAAGAGGGGCTGGGGGCGGTATGGTTGGGCGTGGCATTCAAATTTTTGCTGCAGATCCTTGTGGAATGTCAAATGCTACCTTCATACCAAATTTGGTGACTCTAGCTCAAAGTTTGTATAAAGTGGGGAAAGGGGGGCTGGGGTGGTATGGGTGGAATTGCATCCAAATTTTTGCTGCAGATCTTTGTGGAATGTCAATTGCTATCTTCATAACAAATTTGGTGACTCTAGCTCAAAGTTTGTAAAAGTGGGGAAAGGGGGGCTGGGGGCGGTATGGTTGGGCGTGGCATTCAAATTTTTGCTGCAGATCCTTGTGGAATGTCAAATGCTACCTTCATACCAAATTTGGTGACTCTAGCTCAAAGTTTGTATAAGGTGGGGAGAGGGGGGCTATGGGGCTGGGGGCGGTATAGTTGGGCGTGGCATTCAAATTTTTGCTGCAGATCCTTGTGGAATGTCAAATGCTACCTTCATACCAAATTTGGTGACTCTAGCTCGAAGCATGTAAAAGGTGGTGAAAGGGGGGCTATGGGGCTTGGGGCGGTATGGGTGGGCGTGGCATTCAAATTTTTGCTGCCGATCCATGTGGGATGTCAATTGCTATCTTCATACCAAATTTGGTGACTCTAGCTCGAAGTTTGTATAAAGTGGTGAAAGGGGGGCTGGGGGCGGTATGGGTGGAATAACATCCAAATTTTTGATGCAGATCTATGTGGAATGTCAATTGCTATCTTCATAACAAATTTGGTGACTCTAGCTCAAAGTTTGTAAAAGAGGGGAAAGGGGGGCTGGGGGCGGTATGGTTGGGCGTGGCATTCAAATTTTTGCTGCAGATCCTTGTGGAATGTCAAATGCTACCTTCATACCAAATTTGGTGACTCTAGCTCAAAGTTTGTATAAAGTGGGGAAAGGGGGGCTGCGGGCGGTATGGTTGGGCGTGGCATCCAAATTTTTGCTGCAGATCCTTGTGGAATGTCAAATGCTACCTTCATACCAAATTTGGTGACTCTAGCTCGAAGCATGTAAAAGGTGGTGAAAGGGGGGCTATGGGGCTTGGGGCGGTATGGGTGGGCGTGGCATTCAAATTTTTGCTGCCGATCCATGTGGGATGTCAATGCTATCTTCATACCAAATTTGGTGACTCTAGCTCGAAGTTTGTATAAAGTGGTGAAAGGGGGGCTGGGGGCGGTATGGGTGGAATAACATCCAAATTTTTGATGCAGATCTATGTGGAATGTCAATTGCTATCTTCATACGAAATTTGGTGACTCTAGCTCAAAGTTTGTAAAAGGTGGGGAAAGGCGGGTGGAAGGGGTGCGCGTGGCTCCAAAACTTTGATGCAGTTTTTCGGGGGTCGTTGCAAGCTATCTTCCTGCCAAATTTGGTGGCTCTAGCTCCACAACTCTGGAAGATACACGCATTCCCGTTTTTGACGAAGCGTTGGGGTGGATGGAGGCGGCTAGGGTGGTATTGGTGGGCGTGGCATCCAAACTTTTGATGCAGTTTTTGGGGGGTCATCATCACCTATCTTGGCACCAAATTTGGTGGCTCTAGCTCAAAAACTGTGGGAGATATAGCCATTTCTGATTTCAAAATGCGGGGGGGCTGGGGGCGGAATGGGTGGGCGTAGCTACAAAATTTTGATGCAGTTTTTTGGGGGTCGTTACCAGCTAGCTTTCTACCAAATTTGGAGGCTCTAGCTCCACAACTCTGATAGGTACACGCATTCCCGTTTTTGACGAAGCGTTGGGGTGGATGGGGGCGGCTAGAGCAGTATCGGTGGGCGTGGCATCCAAACTTTTGATGCAGTTTTTGGGATGATGATCCGTTTCTTAGTTTTTGAGATATTGTATCTCAAATCATATTAAAATCGCGATTTCTATCTAACACAAAAAATCAGTCAACTTTGCAAGGCTATATCTTCTGAACAAAAAATCTGGTTACATTAAGGGATTGCAGATTTGAAATCGTTGGAAAATTTCCTATAAAGTAGGTTCATTCAATATTTTTTAGAGGCACATGCAATTTTTGATTTTTGACACCTGACTTGTTCTACGGGCGCCACTGTGCGTCGCTGCTGAGTCATTTTGGTATTTGTAAGATTTGTCATTAATTCCTCCCCCTTTAAACGCGGACGTCCTCGGTCGCGATGTAGAAGCGCTTTTGGGTTTTGTTGTCTGCCGAGCTTGTCTCTTTAATCTCCTCTTCGGTGTTATTTGGGTGTTTTGTGGATGATTTTGGTTTCCATACCCATACTGCGATAATGGCCAGTATCGACATCAAAATTCCAGAGAGTGACAGGCTGATAGTCGTTGCTTTAAAATTCGCCGTTCTCAGCATCTCCAGTTTTCTCGTATTGTTGATGTTTATTTCTTTTAGCATCTGAAGGGACAATACTTCCTCGATGCTGGTTTTACCTGACAACATTTAAAAGAGTGGAGAAGTCGCTTCTGCGTAGATTGATTCTTTAGCCTCGTATTCGTCTTCGTCGATTCTAATCGTAGAATTTTAGAATTGAATTAGATAAGTCCCTTGCAGTTCCATTTCGTCTTGGTCTATTCGAATTTTTCCCTCGTAGTTGTTCAAAAGTATCGAGCCGGCGACTATTTCTTCATGATTTGGTATGTGTTGACTGTTTATGGTTTTACATTGTGGCTTGCGGTTTTGTAGAAGTGGAGTTATACAGGTGTTGTTACTTACATAAGTTTAAAATGTTATATCTATTACAAATGGTTTTATCGCTATGTGTTTCACAACTTTCTATTTGGGCGTATACAGTTTTGTTGCACATGCTAATTTTTTCATATATCATTTCATTTATGGTGCTACCTTTTTTGACAGGTTTTATTATCATTGACAAGCAGGGTTCTTTTTCGATTAAAGGTATGTTTATCATGTAGAGTAAAGTTTTGCCATTTGTGGCTATTTTATTTTTGCAAATTCTAATAGTTCTTCTACATTGATGAACATTCCTTCCTCGTTATCTAATATTTTTTCTACTTTAGTGACCTCTGCTTCTGATAGTAATATGGAATTTACAGTATTAGCTTTTGCCAAGTTTAGTGCGTGGATTAAATTGGTTAGATCATCTTTTAAGGTTTGTAATTTGAATCTTAATATGGCTTGAGTGGATTTTATTATGGAATTGGTTATTTTACTTAATTCATTCATTCTATTGTTTAAAACTCAGTAAATAACTACTTGTCTATTGTTATTTTCTAGTTGTTCGTTAATTTTGCTGTTATAATCTCGTGATCATTTTGTCCGGCGTGGCGGCCAACCACTTCCATGCTGTCCCTAATGCATCTATGAACCTAATCGCCCTTTTTGTAGGCTTAAGTCTACGTAAATCGCTTTTTATTGTTTTGAGTTCGTATTCTAAGAATGGGTACAGCTGGTGGGAACGGCTCACATTTCGTACAGCCTCTTCAAGTTTCCAAGTGGCGTTTTCATACTCTTCCATGTTAAAAACATGAATGATTCTGAATTCGCTATTCTGAACTGCTTAACTGTGAGTGCGAATAATCAAGAACTGTTGCCAACCCATGACATAATGGCAAGGAAAACCTGTGAATGGATATTATGATTTTATATTATTTTTGTGAACTATTTTACCTGATTGAGTTTTTACTGTTGTGTTTTGGTCTATTGAAACTATTGATTTTTTATATTTCGATGTTAATTTTGAACCCAGCCTTTTATCTACTCTAACATATGTAGATAATTTCTCCTTCTTTATATTTCCTTATTGGCTTATTAAAGTGAGTGGGGAATATATTTTGAATCTTTCCCATTATATTCTCGGAAGTGAGTAATCCATTAATTAGTTTTGGATGTTATCTTTCTTAAGTATTTTTATTAAATCGGACTCTGGACAGTTATTTTTCTTTATAGTATGCCTATGATATTGTGGGAAGGGTACTTTAAATTTGTATGACTCTTTTTCTGATGTTAATAGGAAAATTTGGTTCTTAAAAACATTGATTGGTACCTCCATGACTTTTTTTTTTTTCTTTTTTTTGTTAAACGTTGAAACCATACATTCTAAATAGCATCTTAACAACACATATCAAAAACAAATCTTAAAGAACCAAACCTCTCACGAGGATTACTAGCAGGTGGTGGGAGGGCTGGACATTTAATGAATCGTCTTGGCGAATCCCAGTCTTTTCAGTCGCCTTAACGGCCTAGCTGGTAGCAGTCTCCTTGCAAGTATACTGCAGTGTCTAACAAGTCGATCGTTGTACCTGCTGGAATGTCTATAAATCTATTCTTCCACAGTGTGTAGATTGAGATCACTGTGAAGTGTGGAGCCACGCACGTACCAATGGCAGTTAGTTATCTGCCGCAGGGTACGGTTCTGCATTACTTGTATCCGCTTATAGTTTGATTTGGCAGCAATCCCCCAGATCTGCACTCCGTATAGCCAAATCGGAGCTATACAATACACGCATACTCTTTTGGCTCTTAGCGACATAGTGCTCCTTCTGTTAATCAACCATCGTAATTGCTGCATTCTTTGGCCACACCTTTGGTTATTGTTTTTAGATGAGGCCCAAAAGTAAGGCGCTTATCTAAAATGATGCCGAGGTATTTCGTTTGAGATGTCACACCTTCAAATTGTATTGCTGGGGTATTCATTAAAATCCTTTTAAGCGTGAAACACGGATTCATTGTTTTTAAAGGATTGACCTTCATGTTTCACCTTCTACTCCACGCTGATAGAGTATCAAGATATCCTTGCAACCCATTTGCAGCTTCAATCCGGCATTTTGATCTGTAAAGAACCGCAAAGTCATCGGCGTAAGTCGCAATGATAGCTTTTGAGGGGTATTGCATGTTCTCGTAGGTAGGTCTAGGTAAGTCAGCAGTAAATAAAGAATAGAGCAGCGGGTCAATGACGCTGCCCTGCGGAACTCCAGCTAACATTAGGCAGGGAGCAGAGTAGGTATCCCTGTACCTGACCATAAACTTCCGTCCGTAACAGACTTTTATTTTGGATAAAAGTCCAACATGCCAGATCCTATCGAATGCTTGCTGCATGTCGATAAAGACTGCATTGCAGTACTCAAGGTCATCAAACGCCTGCAGTATGTGTTGCACCAGTCTGTGAACCTGTTCCACGGTGCCATGACCCTCTCGGAAGCCGAACTGATGTTCCGGCAAGATGTGGTTTGACTTATGACAAAACTGATACGTTTAGCAATAAGCCTCTCGCACACCTTGGAAATTGAGGGCAGCAGACTTATTGGCCGGTATGACTCCGGGTCTTCTTCCGGTTTGCCTGGCTATGAATCATATGGATAGCTGCCATCTTCCACTGCCTTGGGAAAAACTGCACGCGTAGCATAGCGTTAAAGATCGAGTATAAATATATAATTGCTCGAATTAGTAGAGCTTTAAGTGTCGCATAGCAAATCCTGTCGATGCCAGGAGCCTTGTTCTTTGGTAAGGATTTTATGACATCTACTATCTCGTCGACCCTAGCTGGCGTAATGGGTAGAGCCATTTTCAGCGGTGCCTGTAGGCTGTAGTTTGTTTCACTGACCTCTTCTGCAGTAGCAAAATCGTACGGTGTGAATCGTATTTGCAGATGATGAGCAAATGCGTTTGCCTGTTCTTACTCATTTCTAGCAAAATTACCTCCAGGGCATTGGACAGGAACCTGCCTAAAGGGATGTCGTTTAAGAGATTTAGTGCATTTCCAGAGTGAGTAATTAGCATCCACGGTATAGTCCAGCGACGCCAACTTTTGCTCAAAAAATTCGCTTCTAAGTCGTCTTAGCAAGCTTTTCAGTTGATTTGCTGCCCGGTTCCAAAGAAGTCGATCCCACGGGTCTTGAGATCGAATCGCTCGTCTTTGTAGGCGCCTTTTTGTTACAATAAGCTCTCTGGCCTCCTTTGTGAGTATGATGCCATATCTAATCGAATCTGACGGAGAATCAGGAGGAGTAGAGTCAGCAGCTGCTGTGTAGATTTGCTCTGTAAAAGTGTCTACTGCCATTTCAATATTTTCCCCAGAATTAAGCGTAGTGTCTAATTGAATGGAGCTCTCCAAAAGCTGTTTAAAAGGATGGGGGCGGCTAGAGCAGTATCGGTGGGCGTGGCATCCAAACTTTTGATGCAGTTTTTGGGATGATGATCCGTTTCTTAGTTTTTGAGATATTGTATCTCAAATCATATTAAAATCGCGATTTCTATCTAACACAAAAAATCAGTCAACTTTGCAAGGCTATATCTTCTGAACAAAAAATCTGGTTACATTAAGGGATTGCAGATTTGAAATCGTTGGAAAATTTCCTATAAAGTAGGTTCATTCAATATTTTTTAGAGGCACATGCAATTTTGATTTTGACACCTGACTTGTTCTACGGGCGCCACTGTGCGTCGCTGCTGAGTCATTTGGTATTTGTAAGATTTGTCATTAATTCCTCCCCCTTTAAACGCGGACGTCCTCGGTCGCGATGTAGAAGCGCTTTTGGGTTTTGTTGTCTGCCGAGCTTGTCTCTTTAATCTCTCTTCGGTGTTATTTGGTGTTTTGTGGATGATTTGGTTTCCATACCCATACTGCGATAATGGCCAGTATCGACATCAAAATTCCAGAGAGTGACAGGCTGATAGTCGTTGCTTTAAAATTCGCCG
Source organism: Scaptomyza flava (assembly GCA_030179655.1). Taxonomy (NCBI): domain Eukaryota; kingdom Metazoa; phylum Arthropoda; class Insecta; order Diptera; family Drosophilidae; genus Scaptomyza; species Scaptomyza flava. The sequence goes on from JARNME010000273.1 coordinate 586,129, forward strand.
TTCTCAGCATCTCCAGTTTTCTCGTATTGTTGATGTTTATTTCTTTTAGCATCTGAACGGACAATACTTCCTCGATGCTGGTTTTACCTGACAACATTTAAAAGAGTGGAGAAGTCGCTTCTGCGTAGATTGATTCTTTAGCCTCGTATTCGTCTTCGTCGATTCTAATCGTAGAATTTTAGAATTGAATTAGATAAGTCCCTTGCAGTTCCATTTCGTCTTGGTCTATTCGAATTTTTCCCTCGTAGTTGTTCAAAAGTATCGTGCCGGCGACTATTTCTTCATGATTTGGTATGTGTTGACTGTTTATGGTTTTACATTGTGGCTTGCGGTTTTGTAGAAGTGGAGTTATACAGGTGTTGTTACTTACATAAGTTTAAAATGTTATATCTATTACAAATGGTTTTATCGCTATGTGTTTCACAACTTTCTATTTGGGCGTATACAGTTTTGTTGCACATGCTAATTTTTTCATATATCATTTCATTTATGGTGCTACCTTTTTTGACAGGTTTTATTATCATTGACAAGCAGGGTTCTTTTTCGATTAAAGGTATGTTTATCATGTAGAGTAAAGTTTTGCCATTTGTGGCTATTTTTATTTTTGCAAATTCTAATAGTTCTTCTACATTGATGAACATTCCTTCCTCGTTATCTAATATTTTTTCTACTTTAGTGACCTCTGCTTCTGATAGTAATATGGAATTTACAGTATTAGCTTTTGCCAAGTTTAGTGCGTGGATTAAATTGGTTAGATCATCTTTTAAGGTTTGTAATTTGAATCTTAATATGGCTTGAGTGGATTTTATTATGGAATTGGTTATTTTACTTAATTCATTCATTCTATTGTTTAAAACTCAGTAAATAACTACTTGTCTATTGTTATTTTCTAGTTGTTCGTTAATTTTGCTGTTATAATCTCGTGATCATTTTGTCCGGCGTGGCGGCCAACCACTTCCATGCTGTCCCTAATGCATCTATGAACCTAATCGCCCTTTTTGTAGGCTTAAGTCTACGTAAATCGCTTTTTATTGTTTTGAGTTCGTATTCTAAGAATGGGTACAGCTGGTGGGAACGGCTCACATTTCGTACAGCCTCTTCAAGTTTCCAAGTGGCGTTTTCATACTCTTCCATGTTAAAAACATGAATGATTCTGAATTCGCTATCTGCTGCAACTGCTTGTGGAACTGTGAGTGCGAATAATCAAGAACTGTTGCCAACCCATGACATAATGGCAAGGAAAACCTGTGAATGGATATTATGATTTTATATTATTTTTGTGAACTATTTTACCTGATTGAGTTTTTACTGTTGTGTTTTGGTCTATTGAAACTATTGATTTTTTATATTTCGATGTTAATTTTGAACCCAGCCTTTTATCTACTCTAACATATGTAGATAATTTCTCCTTCTTTATATTTCCTTATTGGCTTATTAAAGTGAGTGGGGAATATATTTTGAATCTTTCCCATTATATTCTCGGAAGTGAGTAATCCATTAATTAGTTTTGGATGTTATCTTTCCTTAAGTATTTTTATTAAATCGGACTCTGGACAGTTATTTTTCTTTATAGTATGCCTATGATATTGTGGGAAGGGTACTTTAAATTTGTATGACTCTTTTTCTGATGTTAATAGGAAAATTTGGTTCTTAAAAACATTGATTGGTACCTCCATGACTTTTTTTTTTTTTCTTTTTTTTGTTAAACGTTGAAACCATACATTCTAAATAGCATCTTAACAACACATATCAAAAACAAATCTTAAAGAACCAAACCTCTCACGAGGATTACTAGCAGGTGGTGGGAGGGCTGGACATTTAATGAATCGTCTTGGCGAATCCCAGTCTTTTCAGTCGCCTTAACGGCCTAGCTGGTAGCAGTCTCCTTGCAAGTATACTGCAGTGTCTAACAAGTCGATCGTTGTACCTGCTGGAATGTCTATAAATCTATTCTTCCACAGTGTGTAGATTGAGATCACTGTGAAGTGTGGAGCCACGCACGTACCAATGGCAGTTAGTTATCTGCCGCAGGGTACGGTTCTGCATTACTTGTATCCGCTTATAGTTTGATTTGGCAGCAATCCCCCAGATCTGCACTCCGTATAGCCAAATTGGAGCTATACAATACACGCATACTGCTCTTTTGGCTCTTAGCGACATAGTGCTCCTTCTGTTAATCAACCATCGTAATTGCTGCATTCTTTGGCCACACCTTTTGGTTATTGTTTTTAGATGAGGCCCAAAAGTAAGGCGCTTATCTAAAATGATGCCGAGGTATTTCGTTTGAGATGTCACACCTTCAAATTGTATTGCTGGGGTATTCATTAAAATCCTTTTAAGCGTGAAACACGGATTCATTGTTTTTAAAGGATTGACCTTCATGTTTCACCTTCTACTCCACGCTGATAGAGTATCAAGATATCCTTGCAACCCATTTGCAGCTTCAATCCGGCATTTTGATCTGTAAAGAACCGCAAAGTCATCGGCGTAAGTCGCAATGATAGCTTTTGAGGGGTATTGCATGTTCTCGTAGGTAGGTCTAGGTAAGTCAGCAGTAAATAAAGAATAGAGCAGCGGGTCAATGACGCTGCCCTGCGGAACTCCAGCTAACATTAGGCAGGGAGCAGAGTAGGTATCCCTGTACCTGACCATAAACTTCCGTCCGTAACAGACTTTTTATTTTGGATAAAAGTCCAACATGCCAGATCCTATCGAATGCTTGCTGCATGTCGATAAAGACTGCATTGCAGTACTCAAGGTCATCAAACGCCTGCAGTATGTGTTGCACCAGTCTGTGAACCTGTTCCACGGTGCCATGACCCTCTCGGAAGCCGAACTGATGTTCCGGCAAGATGTTGGTTTGACTTATGACAAAACTGATACGTTTAGCAATAAGCCTCTCGCACACCTTGGAAATTGAGGGCAGCAGACTTATTGGCCGGTATGACTCCGGGTCTTCTTCCGGTTTGCCTGGCTTATGAATCATATGGATAGCTGCCATCTTCCACTGCCTTGGGAAAAACTGCACGCGTAGCATAGCGTTAAAGATCGAGTATAAATATATAATTGCTCGAATTAGTAGAGCTTTAAGTGTCGCATAGCAAATCCTGTCGATGCCAGGAGCCTTGTTCTTTGGTAAGGATTTTATGACATCTACTATCTCGTCGACCCTAGCTGGCGTAATGGGTAGAGCCATTTTCAGCGGTGCCTGTAGGCTGTAGTTTGTTTCACTGACCTCTTCTGCAGTAGCAAAATCGTACGGTGTGAATCGTATTTGCAGATGATGAGCAAATGCGTTTGCCTGTTCTTACTCATTTCTAGCAAAATTACCTCCAGGGCATTGGACAGGAACCTGCCTAAAGGGATGTCGTTTAAGAGATTTAGTGCATTTCCAGAGTGAGTAATTAGCATCCACGGTATAGTCCAGCGACGCCAACTTTTGCTCAAAAAATTCGCTTCTAAGTCGTCTTAGCAAGCTTTTCAGTTGATATGCTGCCCGGTTCCAAAGAAGTCGATCCCACGGGTCTTGAGATCGAATCGCTCGTCTTTGTAGGCGCCTTTTTGTTACAATAAGCTCTCTGGCCTCCTTTGTGAGTATGATGCCATATCTAATCGAATCTGACGGAGAATCAGGAGGAGTAGAGTCAGCAGCTGCTGTGTAGATTTGCTCTGTAAAAGTGTCTACTGCCATTTCAATATTTTCCCCAGAATTAAGCGTAGTGTCTAATTGAATGGAGCTCTCCAAAAGCTGTTTAAAAGCTGTAATATTAGTTCGCTTGGTAACTAGCCGAGGAGATGGACGCGTGGTAACTCCATCCGTTTGTATCGTGACGACTAGAGCCAAATGGTCAGAGTCGAGATCCCAATTAGCGCTTATGCTTGTACGTGAGTCCGGTATACCGTGATGCAATGCAAAATCAATGCAGGTGGACGTATGACTTGACACATATGGGTACCTTGTAGGTGATCCTGTAGCAAGAATATAAGCCCCACAGCTAGAAATGGCTTCAGCTAGTTCTCGCCCCCTGGGTGAGTTGTATCTATCTCCCCACAGCCAGTGTCGCGCATTCCAGTCACCACCTACAAAGTATCTTTGTCCGCAAGCACGGAGTAGATTAGTGAAATTTCTTTCTTCTATTCTGTTTTTTGGAGGGCAGTAAATGGCACTAAACTCCATGTCACCAAGGCCAGTTTTCTCGTATTGTTGATGTTTATTTCTTTTAGCATCTGAACGGACAATACTTCCTCGATGCTGGTTTTACCTGACAACATTTAAAAGAGTGGAGAAGTCGCTTCTGCGTAGATTGATTCTTTAGCCTCGTATTCGTCTTCGTCGATTCTAATCGTAGAATTTTAGAATTGAATTAGATAAGTCCCTTGCAGTTCCATTTCGTCTTGGTCTATTCGAATTTTTCCCTCGTAGTTGTTCAAAAGTATCGTGCCGGCGACTATTTCTTCATGATTTGGTATGTGTTGACTGTTTATGGTTTTACATTGTGGCTTGCGGTTTTGTAGAAGTGGAGTTATACAGGTGTTGTTACTTACATAAGTTTAAAATGTTATATCTATTACAAATGGTTTTATCGCTATGTGTTTCACAACTTTCTATTTGGGCGTATACAGTTTGTTGCACATGCTAATTTTTTCATATATCATTTCATTTATGGTGCTACCTTTTTTGACAGGTTTTATTATCATTGACAAGCAGGGTTCTTTTTCGATTAAAGGTATGTTTATCATGGAGAGTAAAGTTTTGCCATTTGTGGCTATTTTTATTTTTGCAAATTCTAATAGTTCTTCTACATTGATGAACATTCCTTCCTCGTTATCTAATATTTTTTCTACTTTAGTGACCTCTGCTTCTGATAGTAATATGGAATTTACAGTATTAGCTTTTGCCAAGTTTAGTGCGTGGATTAAATTGGTTAGATCATCTTTTAAGGTTTGTAATTTGAATCTTAATATGGCTTGAGTGGATTTTATTATGGAATTGGTTATTTTACTTAATTCATTCATTCTATTGTTTAAAACTCAGTAAATAACTACTTGTCTATTGTTATTTTCTAGTTGTTCGTTAATTTTTGCTGTTATAATCTCGTGATCATTTTGTCCGGCGTGGCGGCCAACCACTTCCATGCTGTCCCTAATGCATCTATGAACCTAATCGCCCTTTTTGTAGGCTTAAGTCTACGTAAATCGCTTTTTATTGTTTTGAGTTCGTATTCTAAGAATGGGTACAGCTGGTGGGAACGGCTCACATTTCGTACAGCCTCTTCAAGTTTCCAAGTGGCGTTTTCATACTCTTCCATGTTAAAAACATGAATGATTCTGAATTCGCTATTCTGAACTGCTGCAATTCCTGCTTTTGTTGGAATTAACTGTGAGTGCGAATAATCAAGAACTGTTGCCAACCCATGACATAATGGCAAGGAAAACCTGTGAATGGATATTATGATTTTATATTATTTTTGTGAACTATTTTACCTGATTGAGTTTTTACTGTTGTGTTTTGGTCTATTGAAACTATTGATTTTTTATATTTCGATGTTAATTTTGAACCCAGCCTTTTATCTACTCTAACATATGTAGATAATTTCTCCTTCTTTATATTTCCTTATTGGCTTATTAAAGTGAGTGGGGAATATATTTTGAATCTTTCCCATTATATTCTCGGAAGTGAGTAATCCATTAATTAGTTTTGGATGTTATCTTTCCTTAAGTATTTTTATTAAATCGGACTCTGGACAGTTATTTTTCTTTATAGTATGCCTATGATATTGTGGGAAGGGTACTTTAAATTTGTATGACTCTTTTTCTGATGTTAATAGGAAAATTTGGTTCTTAAAAACATTGATTGGTACCTCCATGACTTTTTTTTTTTTTCTTTTTTTTGTTAAACGTTGAAACCATACATTCTAAATAGCATCTTAACAACACATATCAAAAACAAATCTTAAAGAACCAAACCTCTCACGAGGATTACTAGCAGGTGGTGGGAGGGCTGGACATTTAATGAATCGTCTTGGCGAATCCCAGTCTTTTCAGTCGCCTTAACGGCCTAGCTGGTAGCAGTCTCCTTGCAAGTATACTGCAGTGTCTAACAAGTCGATCGTTGTACCTGCTGGAATGTCTATAAATCTATTCTTCCACAGTGTGTAGATTGAGATCACTGTGAAGTGTGGAGCCACGCACGTACCAATGGCAGTTAGTTATCTGCCGCAGGGTACGGTTCTGCATTACTTGTATCCGCTTATAGTTTGATTTGGCAGCAATCCCCCAGATCTGCACTCCGTATAGCCAAATTGGAGCTATACAATACACGCATACTGCTCTTTTGGCTCTTAGCGACATAGTGCTCCTTCTGTTAATCAACCATCGTAATTGCTGCATTCTTTGGCCACACCTTTTGGTTATTGTTTTTAGATGAGGCCCAAAAGTAAGGCGCTTATCTAAAATGATGCCGAGGTATTTCGTTTGAGATGTCACACCTTCAAATTGTATTGCTGGGGTATTCATTAAAATCCTTTTAAGCGTGAAACACGGATTCATTGTTTTTAAAGGATTGACCTTCATGTTTCACCTTCTACTCCACGCTGATAGAGTATCAAGATATCCTTGCAACCCATTTGCAGCTTCAATCCGGCATTTTGATCTGTAAAGAACCGCAAAGTCATCGGCGTAAGTCGCAATGATAGCTTTTGAGGGGTATTGCATGTTCTCGTAGGTAGGTCTAGGTAAGTCAGCAGTAAATAAAGAATAGAGCAGCGGGTCAATGACGCTGCCCTGCGGAACTCCAGCTAACATTAGGCAGGGAGCAGAGTAGGTATCCCTGTACCTGACCATAAACTTCCGTCCGTAACAGACTTTTTATTTTGGATAAAAGTCCAACATGCCAGATCCTATCGAATGCTTGCTGCATGTCGATAAAGACTGCATTGCAGTACTCAAGGTCATCAAACGCCTGCAGTATGTGTTGCACCAGTCTGTGAACCTGTTCCACGGTGCCATGACCCTCTCGGAAGCCGAACTGATGTTCCGGCAAGATGTTGGTTTGACTTATGACAAAACTGATACGTTTAGCAATAAGCCTCTCGCACACCTTGGAAATTGAGGGCAGCAGACTTATTGGCCGGTATGACTCCGGGTCTTCTTCCGGTTTGCCTGGCTTATGAATCATATGGATAGCTGCCATCTTCCACTGCCTTGGGAAAAACTGCACGCGTAGCATAGCGTTAAAGATCGAGTATAAATATATAATTGCTCGAATTAGTAGAGCTTTAAGTGTCGCATAGCAAATCCTGTCGATGCCAGGAGCCTTGTTCTTTGGTAAGGATTTTATGACATCTACTATCTCGTCGACCCTAGCTGGCGTAATGGGTAGAGCCATTTCAGCGGTGCCTGTAGGCTGTAGTTTGTTTCACTGACCTCTTCTGCAGTAGCAAAATCGTACGGTGTGAATCGTATTTGCAGATGATGAGCAAATGCGTTTGCCTGTTCTTACTCATTTCTAGCAAAATTACCTCCAGGGCATTGGACAGGAACCTGCCTAAAGGGATGTCGTTTAAGAGATTTAGTGCATTTCCAGAGTGAGTAATTAGCATCCACGGTATAGTCCAGCGACGCCAACTTTTGCTCAAAAAATTCGCTTCTAAGTCGTCTTAGCAAGCTTTTCAGTTGATATGCTGCCCGGTTCCAAAGAAGTCGATCCCACGGGTCTTGAGATCGAATCGCTCGTCTTTGTAGGCGCCTTTTTGTTACAATAAGCTCTCTGGCCTCCTTTGTGAGTATGATGCCATATCTAATCGAATCTGACGGAGAATCAGGAGGAGTAGAGTCAGCAGCTGCTGTGTAGATTTGCTCTGTAAAAGTGTCTACTGCCATTTCAATATTTTCCCCAGAATTAAGCGTAGTGTCTAATTGAATGGAGCTCTCCAAAAGCTGTTTAAAAGCTGTAATATTAGTTCGCTTGGTAACTAGCCGAGGAGATGGACGCGTGGTAACTCCATCCGTTTGTATCGTGACGACTAGAGCCAAATGGTCAGAGTCGAGATCCCAATTAGCGCTTATGCTTGTACGTGAGTCCGGTATACCGTGATGCAATGCAAAATCAATGCAGGAGTAGATTAGTGAAATTTCTTTCTTCTATTCTGTTTTTTGGAGGGCAGTAAATGGCACTAAACTCCATGTCACCAAGGCCAGTTGCCACCTTCACTGACGACATCTGAATAGTTTGCGTTTCAGTGACCCTTTGTGGAAAATGGCGAAGGGTGCTCTTCAACAATACCGCCGCTCCTCCGACGCCGTGATTATTACGCGATGGTTTGTACGCAGGATAGAACGTATATCCATATATCTTCACTGTTTCCCCTCGGTTCAGCCTAATCTCATTTAAGAGAAGAATATCTACGCTGTTGTTGTGCGCGAAGAGCTCAATTTCTCTGGCTTTGCCTGAAATGCCATTGACATTCCAGATAAGAACCTTAAGGTGGTTCATTGCGAGGCGGAAACGTTGTCATGAGACTGGTGATTAGCTCCAGCCCATTGTTTTATAGTATTAGTCATTTCAAATACGATATTTTCAAGCCTTTCTAAGCGCTGGTTGGCTTGTTTGTTTTGCTGTTGCTGTTCCTGTTGTTGCTGTTGAAGCCACATAAGAAATTGATGTTGCTGAAACTGTTGTTGTTGCGATTGTACATCAAGAAATCTGTGCTGTTGATTACTGTCTTCTCGTTGTTGCAGTGAATGTTGTGTCTGTATAATATCTAGACGGCGCTGAGCAAATCCAACGTTGCCTGGTTTAGAATTTCCTTTTGCTACTGCAGCGTAGGACACACCTGTATTGCCATTGGCACTGTATGAAGGTTGCTGTTGTATTATATGTTGTTTCTGTTGAGGCAGTTGTTGTGGCCGCTGCTGTAATAATTGCGGTTGCTGAGAATTGTGACGCAATACTGATTTTCTTGCCTTACTGCTAAGGGCCATTTGCAAGGTAGGAAACTGTTGCGGCTCTCTACCATTTGTAGTGGGATAAGAATTGTCTACATGGGACATTACAGAGAAGCGATTCGACCTGGTTGCATTTTTCACGCTCTTGGTGGCTCCCATTGACCGGCGAAGAAAGTTTTGGTACCATTCACAACCTTTGTAGCTGGCCATGTGGTCTCCTCCACAGTGGATGCAGGTAGGCTGCGCTTCAGGGGAGCGTCCACATTGTGTAGTGGCATGATCTTCTCCACACTTGGCGCAATTTGGGTGCCAGCGGCAGTATTTGGCTGTGTGCCCATACTGTTGGCAGCGATGACATTGTGCGATTTCCGTCGCTTTTCGCATCCTTTCAATCTTCACCATCTGGCGGCAAAGATACTTAATCTTATAAATTTCATTAATTGCAGCACAGGGCTCAATATTAATGAAAAAAAAATATTGAGTTTTTCATTAGTATCCTTAGAAGTAGGATTATGAATATGAAGAACATCGTATCCAACTGCCTTCAAGCTATCTATAATATCTTTGTTTAGGGTGCTGTGATGTAGCATTGCTGGTCGTTGGCTCTTCGGTGCCAGTGGAGCATATTGGTTCATGGCTATCAATACGTCTGCCAGGGCAAGAGCTGCTGGTTATTACAGTGGCTACAGTATAAGTGGGATTACTAGCCGCACTTGTAAATGTTAGAGCCGTAGTGGTCGTGCTATTGCTGATGTGAGTTTCAGCGCACAAACAATCTGCTTATTTCTAAGCTGAGAGTCAGGAAAAGTGTTCTCCTCCATTTGGGCAATTATGTATAATATATTATTGTTCAATCGCTGATTTACTTTGGCTTTCTTAGTTTTGTTTTGTTTGCGAGCAAGCATAACAAAGTAAGATGAGCTTTAGAGATCAGCAAGCTTTTACTGCCCCTCTTGGCGACTGCGCGCGGGGTGAGGGGCCCAATGGGCAGAGAATGCAAGCTTATCGCACCTCTCCCACTGTTGTTTGTTGTTGTCCAAATGCCGACACTGCACAAGGCAGAGTCCGAAGTTTAGAATGCGTGCTATTTTGCACAGCAACGAATGAAACGGTTAAAGCAAAATAGATAAGCTTTTTTTGGGCACAAGCGCGACACAACCGATCTCTACCAATGCAGATTTGCGACTCACCTCCATGACTGGTATTAGATTATGTGATGAACTGCCATCATGAATTGATGCGGTTGTGCTGTTTATTTGCGTGTCTGTGGGGTTTCTTGAGAGGGCATCGGCCACTACGTTCGATGTGCCTGGTTAATAGTGGAGTTCATGATTGTAAATTTCAAGGCAGCTATTCCATCTTTTAAGCTTACCGTTATGGTTTTGGTTGCTTAGGGCAAATGTCAAAGGTTGATGGTCGGTATAGATAATCACTCCAGAGGTACCGTAAAGGTACATGCTTAGGCTATGTAGTGCCCATACTATTGCCAACATTTCTTTTTCGTTAGTGGCATAGTTTTCTTCGGTTTTTGTAAGCGAACGCGAAATGAATGTGATTGGTCTCCCGTTCTGTTCCAGAACTGCGCCAATAGCGTAATTCGAAGCGTCTGTAGTTAGGTGGAACTCTTTCTTGAAATCGGGATAAGCGAGTATTATTCTCAAATCTCTCAATGTTTTAGGTACTGGGAATTGTTGCATGGCTTTTACTTTTTTGACGTTAGTTTTTACGCCATCAGCCGAAATTGTAAACCCTTAAAAAATCGACTTCGGTTCTAAAGAACTCGCATTTGTCAATTTGAATTTTCATATTGGCCTTGGAAAGGGTAGAGAATATCTTCTCTAAGTCTTCCGCATGCTCTTTTTCTGATATACTGAAAACTATAATATCATCTATGTCGACGTAACATCTCTTACTAACATGGTCTCTTAGAATGACATCTAGTGCTCTTTGAAATATTGATGGGGATTTTGTTAGTCCGAAAGGTAACCGTGTGAGCTCGATTTTCCCACCATTCACCGAGAAGGCTGTTTTTTCTATATCCTTATCTTTAAGTGGAATCTGGTGAAACACGTTTTTCAAGTCTATAACGGAAAAATATTTGTTGTCACCCAATTGTGCTAAAATATCTCCAATGTCTGGAATTGGGTATCGATCGGATATAGTTAATTTGTTTAATTTTCGGTAGTCTATAACTAATCTGTATTTCCTCTGTCCTAAAGCGTCTAATTTTTTTTGGTACCATCCACACAGATGAGTTGTACGGTGACCGTGAAGGTCTTATTATGCCATCTTTTAGCAATTGTTCTATTTGTTTCTCTAATTCTGATTTTGGAGAAGCTGGGTATTGATAATGTTTACTGTATATTGGTGTATCGGACGTAGTTCTTATTTCACCTGTTACTGTTGTTGTATACGTTAGCTTTTCGTCGGGTTCAGCGAATAACTATATATGCGTCTCGGTCATCCGATCCATGAGTTCTTTCTGTTTCTCCGACATATGGTCTGCCCTGACTTTTATATTATTAACGGCTTGAGTAGCCAATTGCTTGATATTAATGTAATAGTTTCCGTCTATTACCTGAACATCGTTTCGGACATCGATTACAGCGTTAAGCTGTTTGAGGGTATCATTACCCAGTATACCATGAAAAGTTTTAAGAGTCGGGAGAAGGAAAAATTTGATAGGAGTTTGATCACGTCCAAATAAACTAAGGTAGGTATGATGAGAGATTTTTGTTTGTCCTCCGACAGAACTTGCAAAGAATGGTTTTTCGTTAAGCTTGGGTTTCTGAGCTAATTTTGATTGAATATAATTTTGATTTGAACCTGTATCTATTAAAAATTTAAATGTTTTTCCGTCCCTCGTTTTGCAATTAAAATAAGGCAAGGAGGAACTGTTTAGTCTAAAAAATTAATGTCGGCTGTGTCTACTAATTCTGTTGTATATTCCTGTTCGTTTTCGTATGTTAAAGCTTCTGGTAAGTAATCTACTCCTGTTTGTTCTAGATATTCTAGATAAGCCTGTTCGTAGTCTTCTACGTGCGTATTATGCTCTTGCTCTTCTGTAACCGTTTCTGGTTTGCCTGTAGTTACATGAAATTGTCTCTGAAATTTATTGAGTGGTCCTATTTGACCTTGAGGTGGTTGACGCTTTCCAGTCAACTCATTATTTTGCATCCTATTCATGTAATTGAGGTGTCTTGATCGAACAGAATGATCAATGTCCATAGGCTCCGGTTTGGATTCTGGTTTTGGAGCGTATGGCCTAGGAGGCGCAGCATACGTTTGGCCTTGAGTAGGCAATTGCTGTTGGTAAGCAAATTGCGAATGTATGGGTTTGGTAATTGGTTTGTTTTGGAAAGGACCTGCCATTGGCTTCTGATGTTGGTACGTAACGGGTCGTGGGGTATGGTAGAGTCTAGGGTTGAAATTTCTCCACTGGTTTGTACTCTTTAAAGGCTTTTGTCCCAGGACTCTCATCATTGTCTGTCTAGGTGGCAAGGGTGGAGGCTGTTGTCTTATTTTGGGCGCAAAAGAATTTCTTTGTTCTTGATTTTCGACTAAGCTACACAAATGAAGTGCATGGCTTAGATCTCTTGGTTCTTTAATTGCTAAAAGACGTGGTAGATCTCCATTTAAACCGCGTACGAACGTATCTAAGGCTTTGCCTCTGTAGTTATCGGTCAAAGCCCTAATAGTTTCTGGAGATTCTTCTTGTGCACCTATCTGATTTAATATTAGAGATAACTGGTGGTAGACAGCTTGGTAAAATTCGTTTATTGTCAATCGATTTTGAGTAAGAGAAAACATCTGATATTCAAGAGTTTTTAAGTCTCGTTTATCAGCGTAGTGTGCGGTCAAACATTCGGAAATAGCTTTCCACTTCATTGGGGTGTTGCATGATTCTAAGACTGCATCAGCTTCGCCAACCACTTTGTTGCGTACGGATAAAGTTATCAAATAATATTTTTATGACTGTTCTTGCCCTTGATAGATGCTTATAATTCGTTCAAAATTTTTTTTCCATGAGTTAAACGTTGTTCTATTTTCGGAGAATTCTCTGATAAGCCTTGCTATTTCTGGTAATTTTTCTTGATCTTCGCTTGCTCTCACGAATGGAATGTCATGTAGATTCTCGAGCCCAAAGTTTGGGTTATTTACGTTACTTTGAAGAGTCTCTCTAATCATAATCATTATCACTGTTCTTAGTTCTGGGCTTGTTACCGGTGTACTGGTACCTGGTTGCCTATTTGTTGCTTGGCTTGTGCCACCTTCGATACCAAGTTGCCACGGCATTAACTATACCGTCTGGTATGTTATTGACAAAACTACGGAATGAGATTATGATTTAAATTAAGCGGACCACAATGATTTAAAAAGATTATTTTTTATGTGAAAATCTTTAGCAGCAACTATCAACGCAATAATTTATTGATTATGAAAATTTAAATATTAGCTTAACACATTTTTATTTAAATTTTACTTTAATTATAAGTATTTTTGAATTTTTTTGCTATATTTTAAATAGTCAGTAACTTTTAACTAGCTCGAAAATAAGTTTGATTTATTTTTAAATCTTTACTTATTATGATTGTAGAAAATGTTTCACTTAATTTTAGTTTCTTGTAATTTTGTATTTTTTTCTTCTTATTATTCTAAATCAGCGGTGGGCACACACAAATATTGTCACAGTTTTCACACGCATGCAAGCACAATTTGCGTGCGCTGCAGCGAAAAAACGAAGTGTGATCAGTACAGTGCCCGCTGCAAGTTAACGGTTACTCATTGTGCTTATTATTTATTAATAAATAATGCCATCTTGAAAAATATTTAACATTTCGAAAAACAATGTTATTGCAAATCAAGCATTTTGCTCTGCAATCTTTATTTTCTATGAAAAAAAAATTCATTCTCCCATTCGGGCATAAACATTTTGGAGAGCACTGATAAAAATTAGTTTTCTTGCTAATGCGCTGCGTGGTGCCTGCCTGTCAATAGTTCGCCTTCAACTAAAAGTACAATGTTAAGTGTAATGCATGCTTCGGCACGACAGCCGACGACGAACGAACAATCGTGTTCTAAAAATAGATTTCAATGCTTATAGCGTACGTGTGATTTCGTGCAGTCGGCAGCGAAAAACCCAACTCACACGAGGCACGCAGCCAGCGCGCTGCCTCGTGTGAGTTAGAAATAATATGGACGTCGACGTCTGCCCATCACTGTTCTAAATTGATTAACTTCTATGTTTTTTGTTTTTCTTCTTATTAACCCTTATCCTGTATTTTGGGCAAATTTTGCCCAAACGCGTTTTTAGCTGTACGTATCTGACGTATATTTAGCGATATCGGCATGAAACTTCTTGACAATTATTTATTTGGTATATTTAGCAGTGTTGTGAAAATTAATATTGTGGATCCATTAAGGACTCTCCCACGGAGAAAGTGACAAATCTTGTATTTTGGGCAATTTTTGCCCAATCTAATTTTCCGGTGTTTCCGCAAGCAAAGTATATACCAATGTTCGTCAAGTCTCATACTATCATACAAATAAACTGATTGACATACCCAGAATTTTTTTTAGTGCAGTCTCGTCTGCAAAAAAAAAAAAACAACATAATACCTACAAATTTCTTTGCCCAACAACAAAAATATCAGAGGTCCGTTACATTCTTGGTTGCGATTAGACGACAAAAAAAAATACGAAAAATGTTTGTGTATATTGCATTGCTTATGGGTAGAGCAGTTGATGTATACATAAACTGCTCGCCTTACATAACAGTAATTTTCGTGAACGAGTGAAAACAAATGAGGCAACTGTGCAAATGTTCATAAGGCGTTGATGATTACCGATTTAGACTGTGTGTTTGTTTTTCAAAGTCAAAATAAATAGTTTGTTTTACCCTAAGTTTACTCAGGAAAAGAAAAAACAATGCCCAAAAGGGTATGTATAAAAATATGTTTATACATTTCAATAAAGTGCCATTATAAATAAATTTCAATTAGTCAGCGGCGCTTACTCGATGCCAAATAGAAGAGCTGCTGAGCGAATCAGACAGTGAGGCTGAAGGGCGTATCCCTGACCATGAAAGCTCTCTTGACGATTTCGAAATCTCATCAGATGAACGATCAGTGACATGTGTTTCCATTTCCGAGGGAGAAAGTATTTACTCCGATGAACAACAATTTTCTGTTCCAGAGCAAGACCCACCTTCTGGTTTTATTTCTAAGGACAAAAAAACAATGTGGTACGAAAAATGTGGCAGCTCATTGGTTGGTAGGAAAAGGAAAGAAAACATAATTACTACTGCTCCAGGACCAACTCAATATGCCATTGCACGTGTTAGTGATATCAAATCTACATTTGAGTTGTTTATGACAAAGGAGATGCAAATTATTATTATAAAGATGACAAATATTGAAGGTATTCACCATATTTTCGAAAACTTTGCACATTACAAACTTATTTATACATTACTAAATAGGTATAAAAGTGTTTGGAGAAGCTTGGGAGGAAATAAACCATGCTTCCTTGAATGCATATTTTGGATTGCTGCTATTAGCTGGCGTGTATCGCTCTTGTGGTGAAGCATTGGAATGTTTATGGGACGATCTGAAAGGAAGACCCATATTCAAAGCAACAATGTCGCTGCGTAGATTCCAAAATATAAGCAGAGCTCTTCGATTTGACGATAAATCAGATAGAGCGGATCGGCGAGCTCGTGATAAGCTGGCACCTATAAGAGTTTTGTGGGACAAATGGGCTCATAATTTGAAGATTATGTATAATCCAAACGAATGCGTGACAGTTGATGAGCAGCTAGTGGCATATCGTGGAAAATGTCCATTTAGGCAATATATTCCTTCGAAGCCAGCGAAATATGGAATTAAAATTTGGACACTGTGCGACTCTAACACCAACTATGCCTGGTCTATGCAAGTGTATATCGGACGAAATCGTAATTGCGCTCCTGAAAGAACCAAGGCATGCGAGTTGTACTAGAACTTGCAGAAGGACTCAAAGGCCGGAATATAACTTGCGATAACTTTTTCACCTCATACGATCTTGCTGTTGAACTGCTGAAAAAGAAAATGACAATAGTTGGGACTGTGCGTAAAAATAAGTTATTTCTACCTCCACGTATTTTGGACATGAGAAAAAATCCTGTCTTTTACTCAGAATTCCTTTTGAACATAAATATAATGTAACGTTAGTAGCTTATGTTCCAAAAAAATATCGGTGCGTATATCTAATAAGCACATTGCACCAAGACGCAAGAATACACGATAACCAGTCAAAGAAACCAGAAATAATAGAGTATTATAACCATACAAAGGCTGGCGTGGATACACTCGACCAACTGGTTGCCACATATACTTGCAAGCGGAAGACTAATAGATGGCCTGTAGCTCTTTTCGCAAATATGATAGATGTTTCTGCATGCAATGCTTTTGTGATTTGGGCAGCAATAAATCCAGAGTGGAACAAATCAAAGCATTTTCGTCGCCGACTCTTTTTGGAAGAACTGGGATTAAAGCTTTTGAAGGAGGAAAAGCAGGAGCGTAAGACACAGCCATATGGCACTGTCGCCAGAAAGCTTACTCACCCGAAAGAAGAGAAAAAAACAAAGAGAGCCCGTTGTCATTTCTGCGAAAACAAGTCTAACAGCACTAAATACAACACAAAATGCAAGAGCTGTAACTTTTTCGTGTGCAAAAATCATTCTATTACAGAAATTATATGCAATGCCTGCAACAAAATGTAATATAACTAAAAAAAATTATATTGGGCAAAATTGGCCCAAAATACAATATTCGTTGCTATTTTTTTTTACAGGATGAGGGTTAAATCACTCAAACACTAAGCTTACAGAATATAAAACATCCGGCGAATCTCCCGCGCTGGTCCTTTGGATGTATTCCTTTTTGTCCTGCGGCAGTGCAGCGGAGCGGCGATTGGGGGACTGGAGATCCTGCGAACTAGTACAACAGAACCGTCGACGGTAAGCGGCCGGTTTTGCCTTTAGAAAAGAATTGCGAAGGAGGATTAGCTCTATTTAAATCGCACTCGCGGTGTGGCTCTTTGAGGCACTTTTGCGGGGTACACTGTGTGGCAATAAGGCACTGGTACGCGACACGATATCCTTCGTTAGGACATAAACCGGTCCCTGCTCGGGCGCCAATTAACAAAAACTTTAGATTTTGTTTAATAAAAAAAAGCTTGTGCTTTATTGTAGTGCAGATTTAGAACTAAAGTTATGACAATTATATCTTATCCTAGAAACCGCTGGCTGAAGTTCTTCTGTTTGTCGCCGCTGCCTCTGCTGCCGCTGCCTCTGCTGCCGCTGCTGCTGTCGCTGTTGTCGTTGTTGCGTTGAGTGTCCGGTAACCAGCTTGTGTCCTACGGTGGTGTTCGTTGTATGGCGCGCCGGTCGTTGGTCCCATGCAGGTGTCTGCAGGAATCTACTGACACAGCGCACGTGGCGGATGTCGTTCACGCGCTGCTGTCGTGGCTTATAACTTAGCGGAGTGCAATTTGTGTGCACTTACACTGTCGCTGCTGAGGCATTTTGGTATTTGTAAGATTTGTCGTTAACTCACATATTAGCAGGCAAAAAAGCTACATACATACTTACAGAATTCATACTCGAATACCTTCAGTACTACTCGAATATAGCTGTTAATTTTCATTTATTTGATCCGTGAGCTGACGTTTGGATATTTTGCGACTGAGTACGTTGCCAGCGCACCACGTTTACACATACAACTTTGTAGAAGTATTCTATTATGCCGGTTTTTTGACATTCATGCAGCTTTCTAATAAGTACACAAATCTTATTAATAAATCTAAGCTAACAGTACATTTTTATTTTTTTGACTGTATTCTGAATGCGCGTCTCTAAAAATCATCATTGGGTTGGAAAGTCGTTACGACGAAGACGGGATCGGCTGCGCAGCCTTGTGACACCTCTCGCGAGATAATTAGTGTGCGATAAGAGTTTGCTTAAATATTTTACTATTTGTTCTGCTATTTCTTCCTTGACTGTTAAGATGTTTAAGTCTTTATGAATGTTTTCGATCCGAACATACCACAGTGCCCTGGTGACAGTTCTCAAGATTTTTGACTGGGCTCTCTAGACAATGTCAATGCTGCTGTTGCAAGCGTTCCCCCATAGCTGGGAGCCATAGGTCCAGATTGGTTTTAGAACATAGTTGTAAAGCATGACCTTGTAGTCCAAACTAAGGAAACAGCGAGCATTGATGAGCCATTGGAGGATATTGGCTTTCAGCTTGAGATGTGTTCTTTTAGCTTCAATGTGTCGCTGCTATGTAAGTTTTCTGTCTAAGTGTAAGCCCAGATACGTTACATCGTTTGATTTTGGAAGTGTTGTGTAGTTTAACGTAAGCGGTGGACAATCTTGCCTATTAAGGGTGAAAGTTACTTGCTTATAATTTCTGTTCTTTTGCTTTAATCCGCCAATCTGATAACCGTTTTTCCATTTTGACCAGATGAAGGGCTAGTTACGCTGTTGCTTGAGTAGGGACCGTGAAGAAAAAAATAAGGAAAGGTACTGTACTCGAAAAACATCTTGTCGGCTCTGACAAAAATATGGAGCTCAAAAGTATTGAAGTGAACACGGAGCGAAAAAAAAAACAAGTAAGAAAGCTCTAGTCGGGAGAGCCCGACTAGAAGATACCCTGAACCCAGTTGCAATAAATATGTAAATTAAATTTATAATTGACTTTGGTATACTGACTTAGCTTCAATCGATAAAATTCGATATCTCCGGTGTTTCTTAACCGATTTGGACGAAATTTCAGAAAAGTTTTATCGTTACCCATTACTTCAACCCTCATTTTCATATATTCAAAATTCGATATTTTTTGTTATCGATTGCATGTGTTTATCGGAAACCAGAACAGTTATCGATAATTTGAAGCAAACTTGTTCTGCTCATGGTATAGGAGAACTTAAATACAAAATCTGAAGTCTCTAGCTCTTGTAGTCTCTGAGATCCACGCGTTCATACAGACAGACAGACAGACAGACGGACGGACAGACGGACATGGCTATATCGTCTCGGCTGTTGATGTTGATCAAGAATTTATATACTTTATGGGGTCGGAGATGCTTCCTTCTGCCTGTTACATACTTTTGCACAAAACCATTATACCCTTATTTACCCATTTTATGGGTTAAGGGTATAAAAACAAAACAAAACAAATTGACCAAGGCCACAACGCGTCAAAATAAATTGAAGACTAGCAGTGTTTAGAGGAACACCCTCATAGGCTGGGTTATCCCTAAGCCATTAGTGCAGCTCATTGGTGTGCCGGAGAGGATGCCGACACCGATGGATTTTTATGATCCGCTCAACCAGGAAAGAAACCGGAGATGTCGCCGCCGGTTTCCTGGAATGGCTCGGTGGGTTATAAGGCTAACTTCTCCAGCTCCATTCGATGCACCGTGGAGGAAAAAAGAGCACAGATAGAGGAATCATTGGTGATCACTCCGACTTATAACCGGGATGAGCGGACGCCATCGCCCTTATCGGACTTAGGCCTCGAAGACTTGAGGTATATCCCTCCCAGGCTTGAGAGGAGTGAGCTGTATCACTCAATCGATTCGCTGTAGTGCATGCTCAATGAGATAAGCCGCGAATCATTCTGTAATAATTTATAATTTATATGAATAAAAAAATTATTTTTCTTTTTTGTAAAATATTTACTTAACAATTATTATTATTTTCAGGTTTAACAAATTTTATAAAATTAGATACATTTTTTAAAAATAAAGAATAAATTTTGTTATCGTATATAAAATGTTTTTTTATATATTTATTTTATATTATTATTATTTACAGGTTATAAAGGTTTTATAGGGTATAAAGGTTTGTGTTTTTGATTTATAGGTATACGGGTTTTTTTTTTGTTTTTTTTTTCACAGGTTTTCTTATTATTATTTACAGGTTTTTAAGGTCTTAAAGGTTATAAAGGTTTTTTTTTACAGTTTTTACAAGTCTTTTTTTTACAGTTTTTCTTATAATTATTTATAGATTATATATATATATATATATATTTATATATATATATATATATTATGTTTTTTTTTTTTTTTTTTTAATATAGATTGTATGTACAATGTATTTTATCACATGTTTTTATTTTTCTTTTGTATGTGTGTGTGTGTTAACTAGATATAGATATTTTTTATTTTTATTTTTTTTTATTTATTCATAATACAGGTACATTCAAGCTGTTTGGGATTCAATTTTATAATGACCCCAGGCATGGGTATTTATTCCGTCAGACCTTATTATACTCGATACCGAAGGTAAAGAGTATATTGGTTTTGTGCAATGTCCGTCATGGTGTCTGTCCGTCCGTATGTTTGCAAGCTTTTTCCACACCCTTCAAGCTAGGGACTTGAAACCTTCCAATTCTCTTTATCTATGGGATAGTAAATTAAAGTGTCAAGATTGGGGTTCTACGATAACTGGGGGGCTGACAAATCGTTAAATTCGATAACTTAAATCCGCATATTTCACACACCCTTACAGCTAGAACTACCAAATTTGGTGAGAAGATAGATACTAGTAGCCCCCAAAAAGCTGCATCCAAAATTTTGGAGCCACGCCCCCCATTCCGCCCCCAGCCCCCCGCATTATAAAGTCAATAAAGCCTATATCTCCCACAGTTTTTGAGCTAGAGCCACCAAATTTGGTGCCAATTTAGCTGATGATGACCCCCCTAAAACTGCACCAAAAGTTTGGATGCCACGCCAACCAATACCGCCCTAGCCGCCCCCAGATGCCCCAACGCTTCGTAAAAAACGGGAATGCGTGTATCTTCCAGAGTAGTGGAGCTACTACGCCCACCCCTTCCTGCCCCCTTTCCCCACTTTTTACAAACATTTAGCTAGAGTCACCAAATTTTGTATGAAGATAGCAATTGACATCGCACATTAATCTGCAGCAAAAATTTGGATGCCACGCCCACCCATACCGCCCCCAGCCCCCCTTTCCCCACTTTCTTACAATTTTCGAGCTAGAGTCACCAAATTTGTTATGAAGATAGCAATTGACATTCCCAATAGATCTGAATCAAAAATGTGGATGCCACGCCCACTCATACCGCCCTAAGCCCCCCTATCCGTACTTTTACAAACTTCGAGCTAGAGTCACCAAATTTGGTATGAAGATAGCAATTGATATTCCACATTGATTTGGATCAAAATTTTGGATGCCACGCCCACCCATACCGCCCCCAGCCCCCTTTCCCCAATTTGTACAATTTTCGAGCTAGAGTCACCAAATTTGGTATGAAGTTAGCAATTGACATTCCACATAAATCTGCATCACAAATTTGGATGCCACATCCACCCATACTGCCCCCAGCCCCCCTTTCCACACCTTTTACAAACTTCGAGCTTAAGTCACCAAATTTGGTATGAAGATAGCCATTGACATTCCACAAAGATCTCCAGCAAAACTGTTTATGCCACACTCCCCCATGCCGCCCCAGCCCCCCCTTAACTCACCTTTTATAATCTGCGAGCTTGAGTCCCTTAATTTGGTTAGCAGATAGCAATTGACATTCCACAAAGATCTGCATCACAAATTTGGCTGCCAGAACCACCGAATCCGCCCCCTCTCCACAGCTCTTACAAACTTTGAGCTAGAGTCACCAAATTTGGTAAGAAGATATCTGGTTGCATCCCCATCTGCATCAGAAAATCTTTAAGGCAGCGTACACCCCTGCCGCACCCGCTACCCTTTGCAATCTAGCCTGTTTTTACCGGTTTTTATACTGGTATCGAGTATACCGCAGTCGGTTGCGTCCGACTGCAACGTTTCCACTTATTTTTCGTTTGTCGTCATTAGAGCTTAAAGTAGTTTTTCTTTTCTTATGTGTTTATAAGTTGTGAATCTTAGATCTAAACAACATCATTTCATCATTAAATATTTTATTATCAAAAAGGCATTCTTTATAGCTATTTACAGTAAGCTTATCTAATGCAGACTTCTTTACACCCTTTGAGTTTTTAATGCATCCACCCCCCTCAAGAGACAGTGAATACATTTTCGCTCTGAGACCAAACTCTAACATTCGTTTGCCACAGTTCTCATCCTTCATCATATCCAAGACTTTTTTATTACACCTTTTTATCGCGTACAACTTTGCTTACTCATGAGGGTATTCAGACGTGTCAAACTTCATTTCTACGTCTTCAGCAATATCTGCATAAAAGTCTTTAGTCTGTATTGAATATATGAACGAGTCTGTATCCATATAATTCAGTGTGACTTTTTCCTGGAAATTAGGTTTAATAAAAATATAATAATCGTTATGAAAATCGTACATCTGCCATTTGGATAGCTCTAAAACTGTAAACCATAAATACATTGGCTTGTCATAAACATTATGGAGCCGCTTCATCTGAATAGCATACATGTCTTCAGCAAATTGCGCAGAGCTGTAAAAACTAGCCTTTGCAATAAACAAACGTGCACCTAAACGATTGCATGATGTGGTTTCCCACGAAGTGACGATTTTAACATCTTTACGTTTTTCAACGTTCTCCATTGTCTTCCCATAGACTGCGTTGTTTAACAGTTTAAAAAAGTCTTTTTCAAAATTATTTTTCGCTACAGCTCTATGGGAAGTGTTAAGATCGATATATTTTTTTAGCCAAGGAGCCTGTTTAAATTTTAAAACTAGATGTACTTTTGATAATATTAAACCATTACGCAAACATTGTTGAAGGTTTTTGCAATGAATTGGGTATTTATTTTTTGCCATAAGGTCAGCAACAAGCTTACACACCTTTGCTTCTGGTGTGGGTTTTTGGTTTAACGGACAAAAAGGTAAATCATTATGATAATCATGAAGTGAATCTGGATATATAAGGTCTGCTTCTAAAATGTAGCCATACTCAGAATTTGCGTCTTTTTGAGCAACATCTAGTGACGCAATCTCATCATCATTCATCCACTGAAAACAAGTGTATGGAAGACTCTGAGACATTGCCCAGCCATACAAATTATTTGCATCTAGATACATTAAGTATTCAGATGGTTTTCTTGCGTCATACGCATCCATATACATATGGTTGGCTTTAGAGTACCGCTTACAGCACTGAACCAAACCACCCCTAATTCCACTTTGAATAAACCTATACATATCAATATCAGTTAGAAGATCTAATTCTGTTTCGGTCGTTTTAAGCATAGCATCCCATGACAAACCGAGTGTGGTGTAATAATGTGCAGGATCTAGAGAATATATTTTCTTGCATTTTGCGCGAAAATTTTGAAAAACGTCAGTCAATAAAAGAACATCTGCTTTTAGGTAAAGCTCCATATATTCTTTTAATGATTGGCAGTTGAAAACTTTCCATACATGCTGTGCATGTAAATAGTCATCAGTCGAACTTTCTTTATTAGTTAAACTATTCAAGAAGTTCTCCCTTGGAGGCAGACAGGTTTCGGACAGTCGGCTTTCCGAATCTAAAAACTCATATGGAAAAACTCCCTTTCTACGTAATAAGCTAAACTTCTACTCAGTAGGATAAAAACGTTTAACGCTCTCAAAACATTCTATACTCATATAACAACTTATAGCATCTTAGCTGGTTGCCATAAAGAGAAACATGTCCAAAAATCTAATTTCTAAATTTTGTTCATGGGACGCTATGTATGTTAATTTGGAGAGTGATATGTACAACTCCTTATTCAGTGGGAGTACTTTAATATCACCCTCCACTTTATTAGGTTCCCTAACGAAAAGATGGGAGTCATACCGCGAAAAATTGTGAAAGAAAACGGGAACAAAAGGTGAAATTTGAAAATTAATGTTGCAACCATTATGGGCTGGACCCCTGTACTGACCCGTTAAATGACAATGGTCCCTCACTCGGTCGGCCCCCAGAATTTTCATGCAGATATGGCAATTACCTGCTTTTTGAAAACTGGTTTCCTCATCTGCACTCATTTTCAATGGTTTAATATTAGAGAGGTAGGTCGTGTAAATTTCACTTACATCTCTGATGAAAGATGTGACAAATTTAACACCTGCATCCTTACCAGTCTCTAAAACAAACTTATCTAAGGATAGGTCAAAAAAGCACTTAATGTAGTACGAGAATGCTATAGGCACATGCATAGATGTAGCTGTAACATTTTCGCTCACTTTCGAATTGAGGGGGGTTAGTATGCACTCGAAGTCTGCAGAAACTACAAATGGAACATCGAAACTACGATTAAAATTCTTAAATTTAAGACTTGATTTTTCAATGGATGGTAGCGTAAAAACCATCTTCTAGCAATTCATCCGATGTTCCATCGATAATATCTCATTGTGGTATAAGTTGAGGCAGGTGTTTCAAAAGAAAAGCTGATGCGCGTTACCGGTCACCTGTGAGCTAACCAGTCTATAAATTTCAAAACAAAACAAAATGTATTAGTAAGTATTATTATTATTTTATTATGAAAAAGGAGGTTAGTGCACTGCGACCACCTATTGTGCCCTCATCCTATTGTATGAGCTACAGCTCCCCGTACAGTGCAATCGATCGCAGAAACGCGATGATGTCGCCTGGACGGAGAGCCCTCAATTCTCAGTGTTTAGTGTGACCCGCCCGAGCTGAGGTAATCTCAGCCGACCTTTGGCAGGGCACTCCACTAGTAGGTGTTCTGGAGTTTCGTCCCCCTCCAGACAGAGCCTGCATGTAGCCTCGTTCCCTATGCGTATCCTATGTAAATGCCTACGCAATCTGCAGTGTCCTGTCAAGAAGCCTGTGACAATCCGAAGAGAGACCTTGCTCAGCTTCAGACAGTCCTCAGTCCTCGTCTTGTTGTAGTTGCCTAAAAGCCTTTTACTTTGTCTCGCCCCCTGCGAACACAACCAGAAGTTCGTACTATCGGACCAAAGGTCAGAGCGGCTGCTCTGCTCGATGACCCCAGGGCCCAACCCACAGAAGGGTTCCAGCCCGCAGAAAGGAGTGCTTGCCCCCTTCCTGGCCATTTGGTCCGCTACCTCATTACCCGGGATTCCCGCGTGCCCAGGGACCCAATAGATGGTGACTCTATTATTAGTCCCCAACCTGTTTAATGTTTCTATACATTGCCAAACCAGCCTGGAAGCTATTTTATAAGCACCTAGTGCTTTTATAGCTGCCTGACTGTCTGAAAAGATGGCTATGTCTCTGCGATCGTACCCTCTGTCGATGTTGAAAGCGGCACATCTCCCTATCGCGTGTATTTCCGCTTGGAAGATACTGGCAAACTTGCCAAGGGGTTCATGGTAATTGAGTCGAGGTCCGCAGACTCCGGCCCCGGCCCCCTCCTCTGTAAGCGAACCATCTGTGTACCACCTAATAGCATGTGTTTTCACATTATAGGTAGTTGACAGGTTGGTCCATTCTGCCTTATTGCTAAGCTCTATGTTAACGAGCTTACTGAAGCTAAATTGCGCCAACTGCGCATCCTGTGGGTATTCTAACAGTGAGCTTGTGGCTCCGTTAACCTCATATGACTTCTGCTTGCGTTGTGTTATATGTATATGTGCAGCGGTGGAAGCCCTAGTAAAACGTCTAGAGCCGTGGAGGGGCAGGTGCGCATTGCGCCCGAGATGCACGAGCATGCAAGCCTCTGGAGTTTACCCAGTTGCTTTCTCGCACCTTCCCGGTCCATGCATCCAGCCCAGACCACAGATCCGTAGCACACCATGGGCCTTACCATAGCAGTATACATCCACATCAGAATCTTAGGTGAAAGCCCCCAGTTTTTCCCCGCAAGAGTTCTGCAGCTCATCAGGGCTAAAGTGCCCTTCCGAACAGCGTGCTCCACCTGCTGTTTCCAGAGGAGTTTTTTATCTAGTATAACCCCCAGATATTTGACCTCCGTGGACACTGGTATAATTGTACCTCCAATGACTATGGGTCTCATAGATTTAAGCTTGTACCGATTTGTGAAGGCGACAATCGTGGTCTTTGCTGGGTTGATGTTCAGCCCCACGTCCCTACACCAGTCCAGGCTTAGTCGAAGGTCCAGGGTGACTCTATCACATAATGTGCTCTCAAAATTCCCTTTGCAGATAATAGTAATGTCATCGGCATATCCTAGACATCGAAAGCCATTATCCGTTAGCTTAGATAAGAGATCATCCACAACCAGACTCCAAAGGAGAGGTGATAGGACACCTCCTTGAGGACAGCCTCTGGTGGTTTGTGCTCTAATCGTCGAGTTGCTGACGGTTACTTCTGCTATGCGAGAGTCCACGAGTTTGCTTAACCAAGACGTGAGTCCTGATTCAACTCCTCTACTCTCAAGAGCTCTGACCACCGCGTCATGTGCCGTGTTGTCAAAAGCACCTTCTATGTCCATAAAGGCGCAGAGTGCAACCTCTTTTGCTTTCACAGACTTCTGGAGAGTGTTCACTAGGTCAAGCAGAGCTGACTCCGTTGACATCCGTGCCCTATACGCATGCTGATGTGCATGTAGTGGCTTGGCCACTAGGTGCACAGATCTAATGTGATTGTCACCTATCTTTTTGAGGGTTTTTAGCAGGAATGAGGTAAGGCTGATTGGCCTGAAGGATTTGGGAAGAAATGGGTCTTTCTTTCCTACCTTCGGGATGAAAATCACCCTCGCCGTCCTCCACTCCCTAGGTATGTACCCCAGGGCAATGCTCCCACGGAAGATTCTGATAAGAAATACTAAGAGAGGGTCTATACCCTTCTGTAAGAGGATGGGCAGGATGCCATCCACCCCCGTGGCCTTATAGGGACTGAGTGATCCGATGGCCCACCTGATCCGGTGCTCAGTTACAATTTCTGCAGCTAATCTCCACTCGGGTCTCATCCCAGAGGTTTGTACGTAGCTGCTATCACTATCTGAAATGGTCCTACAAAGCGGGAAATGAGTTTGTAAGAGAAGTTCAGCCTTCTCTACCTCATTGTCCGTGAAATTCCCATCCTGTCTCTTAAGGCAAAGTTCCGAGAGCACTTTCCCTTTTGAGATGGCTTTGAACACCCTTGCAGCGGGCGTGGCCTGCTCTAGAGTGGAGCAAAACTTCCTGAAGTGATCCCGTTTGCTATTACGTATGTCCTTGTTATACTCAGTAAGCTTCCTGGTATAACAATCCCATTTATCATTACTCTTTTTAGCTGAGTTAAACAGTTTCCTGACCTCCACTCGAAGTAGTCCTAGCTTCTTAGTCCACCATGGATTATCCCTGCTGGATTTAATGCTCTTGATAGGACAGCTTGAATGATAAGCATCCAAGATAGTCTTGCCCACGTCAATAGATAGCTGCTCAATCTCTTCCTGTGAGGAAGCTCTTTTAGTGTAGTTTAGTCTGCTCAGATTTAACCCCAGACAGGACCGATATTGTCGCCAATCAGTCTGACGAGGATTTCTGATGTCCTTACTAAAACTTAGGTTACTACAAATGTCGAATAGGATAATCCTATGGTCCGACACTGATGGTTCAGTAGAGACTCTCCAGTTGCGAACCAACCTGGAGCCTCCGTCATTGCCAAAGGTGATATCTAACACCTCGGCCCTGCTTTTGGTTACAAACGTAGGTTCTGCCCCCACGTTGAAAACAGTGAGATCCTTAACTAGTAGAAAATCAAGTAAACACTCACCTCTGCTGTTTGTATCTGTGCTGCCCCACGTGATGCTATGTGCGTTGGACATCGCACCCAGCAGCAGCTTCATGCTGCTGCAGTAGTCCACTAGAGCCTGAACCTCTAATGGAGGAGCCTCCGCCTCATCTCCCGGGAAGTACACCGCCGCCACCACGATACTGCCACGCTCTCCAGTGATCAGCACTGCTACTAAATCTTTGGTGAGAAAGTTAGAAAGACATAGAAAGTTAGTATTCTTCCGTACCAAGATACAAGCTCTTGGCGATGCATCTCTTACATCCGCAATTACTCTTGCACTTACGTGGTTAAGGCCGCAGATCCTGCCTCTGACGACCCATGGCTCCTGGATGAGCACCAGCCCCAGGTTCAACCTGGTGACCAACCTGCCGATGACAGCCGAAGCTGCCCTCGCATGATGCAGGGCATAATGGTTGCAGATTAGTAAGTAATAAGTATTAAGAAAATTGAAATTTTTACTTACCTTGATAAACTTTTTATCCACACAAAATGCGCCCGTCCATCGCTCTCCAAAAGCAATAAACTTATATGCCGTTCCCTTTCGACCTCCGTTAAATACAGCGGACCAACAACTTTTCCTTTTTCTTCGTCGAACCCAAACACGTTGATACTAATAGTTCCTTCTTTCGGACACTTTAATTTGTGAAAGTGTAAGCGGAAACACCAACTCCTCAAAATCTAACGTAAGTGTATCATTTGTATATGTATGTATTGTATATGTATCACTTACATAGATTTTTGAGTTGTTAATATTCACATTGTAGCTCGAACATCTTTCAGGATGGCGGGTGTTGCGTGGGGCTTTCAGGGCTGATATTAAAGCCCATTTAAAACAGTATTCATCGTTGTTTTGTACATTCACAATCGCCTTTTTCACTCTCATCACCTTTGGCGTTTCAATATAATTTGAAACTTTTAAAGAGTGTATTTGTTAAGATTGCACTCCAGTCTTATTATTTGGGACATAGTCCACCCGCTGTCCCTTTCCTGGAACTCATCCATTTTTTGTCGGATGAGTTCAGCATGCTGATTATAGACTTCTTCTATACTTCTTCCAGCAGTTAGAACAGTCATAGGTGTTTGATGCGACTTGACTTGCATCACCATCTCGTCTTGCTGGAATTCTATATATTCCGCAAATAACTCAAAGCTTATCTTACACGATGTGTGTAAAGACAAAACATTGGTTATTATTGGAATAAGCTCCGATGAGGCATCAGTGAGGAATTCCTGAGGATCAAGAATTTCCTCACGCCTATTCTCAAATGCTAGAGTAATAATGCGGTGTTTAAATCCTCATGAAATCTGCTTAACAGCCCTATTTAGAGGTATAAAAATACGAATTTTGTGGGTATTGGACCTTAAATGTCCATTCCACTTTAAAATAAGTAGGTGGTGGTGTAGGCTGTGGTGTCGTAGGGTGTGTTGTTGTATGTTGCGGCATAGGGTGTATTGTTGTAGGTGACGGCGTAGGGTGTATTGTTGTAGGTAGCGGCGTAGGCTGTGTTGTTGTGTGTGGTGGCGAAAGGTGCGTTGTTGTAGGTGGCGGCGTAGCATGTGTTGTTGTAGGGTGTAGCGCAGGGTTCGTTGTTGTAGGTGGCGGTGTAGCATGTGTTGTTGTAGGTGGTGGCGAAGGGATCGATGTTGTCATCGCTCCAATTAACTTCCTTTGGGGGGTTTGTATCAGCCCCGAAAATCTCTGTTAAGAGGTTCGCTACCTCGGTGGTGTACACAAATTTTTTATTCGCGTTTGACGACATATTATTTTTTTTTTTTTTTTTTTTTTCGGTTTGCTTTAAATTCAAAAACGTTTGAAAAACACGGAGGTCAAATTAAAAAAAGTCACACTTGAAAACTTCGAGAGCAACTGATCGTTTATTTAACCATAAGTGCCTCTTTTATTGATTTTGAAGTCAGTACAGGATATAAGATTTTCTAGCACTTAACTAATTTTCAAAACAGATATATATATATATACAAAAACAAAGGTTAGAAAGGTATGGCGCTAAACATTTAAATGACCAGCCTATATGATTGGATGATAGTATTCAATTTAAGGATGAAGGGGACCAATGAATTAGCATTCTCATCTGCTTTTCATAGACACTTGTCTCCTCTATCCTTTTCCCCCTCTTACACCTTCACACTCTAACACCCTCTCCCTCTAACACCACATAACCCACATGAATGTTGTTATTGTTACTGCTCTTTACAAAAAAAAATAATGAATATACTGACTTTCTTACAGACAACGCACTTGTCACATGTGTGTATACTTGACACCAGATCCTATGATCATGTAACCCACTTGAATGTTTTTATTGTTACTGCTCTTTACAAAAAACAATGCATGCTGTGGCTTAGCCTGTATTTGACTCTAATAATACTTGGTTAAATAGCCCAAACTGATTATCCCAATAACTATGCTCAATGTTTATGGCTTGTTCGTTGAACAGGCGCATCCTTGACACCAGATTCCTTGCTTACAAATTCCACAAGAATGTTGTTATTGTTACTGCTTTTGACAAAAAACAATGCTTACTGTTGCTTGCTTGCATGTATGCCTGCATGTATGCAGTGACAGCTACTTCCTGGCGTAGATCCGGCATTTCCCTACTACTCACTCGTTTACACATAGTTAACTTTTACCTAGATTAGGTAAGGCCGTCTTATTTGAATAGTTCTGTTGTACTCTGTACCGATTTTGGGTCCCCTGATTTATATTTTTTCCAAGGCTCACACCTTAAATTTTAACACACCAGCCCACAAAACATATTATTTGGATATAAAAACATTTGACAATGAATATCAAGCACCAAGAGCTTTTTAAAAAATTTATAAAGTATTCGGAGGAAATTTGATCGAACAATGTAACAGCCTAAATATTTATTATGGTTTACATTAAATCGTGATGTCATAGTCGAGTCTACTTTGTACTACACATTTTTCCATGAGTTGTTCCCATTTAAAACCCCTATCAATTTATCCGTTTTTTCTTATTATTATTTTTTCAACCAAGTAAGTGCGTACCTGTTTTTTCAATTTTCTCTTTCTAGAAAATGTCTTTAGGTTCGGTAGCCTCGCAATCATTCAATATGTATATTATAGGGATTTTATATTGTATTTCTATTATTGTAAATATTAAGTTTTCCGGTTTGGTGAGTAGCCCTTCTCATTTCAGTATTATGTTTGCTTATACACACATAATCATTTACTTAGATTTTTATATGACTAATGACATTGTCTTAAGACAGTTTATAAATTTTAGGATTTACTTTTATGTATGGAATTTTAGCTGTCCTATTATATCGCTGATTGTTCTTACTAAATAATTGATTGAACATTACCTCCATAATGTCTTTTAAACGTGTCTTTGATTGAATTGTCGATAATCACTACATATTCAATTTTCTAGATCGTACCCGAGTCACGTTAATATAGCAGGGTACTACAAAATAAGCACGCAAACAAGATTAAGAGCAGAGACACTCCTAAAAGGCTTTGAGCCGAAGTGTGACGTAGAAAAAGGTACAATAAGGTAGGAGCTAACGAACAGCGAGAGTCTTTAAAGGGAAGCGAGCTGAACGAAGACATCTGATCTCAGGCAAGACAAATTTTTATTGGGAGAAAGAATCCTCCTTTCACATTATAGCAGCATGCGTAGCCTTAACAAGGAAACGAAGCTTATTTTCTTAGAACAACAAATCAACCGTATTAAAGGCTAAGAAACCCTCAACTCATCAAAAAATACTTGCTTTCGTACATGGTCCATGTCCGATGGTTGAGTCATAAAACTAGAAGGGGGCACAACAGACGTCTCAGACATATTATTCTATTATTAATTCCCCTTTACATTTTTTTTTTTTTTTTATTAAAAAATAACATATGTATCAATAAAGTTGTTACTATTTATTGACTTTTAATGATTTTTTATTAAACTTTGATTATCTTGTCTCAAATCAGAGAGCTGCTTTGATCGTGATCGAATCAGTCCGATCAAACTTGCTTATATATGATCACAACCAGTACAACCCTTCGCAACAACATGTTCGATCAAGTTCCGAAAAACAATACGAAACGATTCGTTCAGATGGCATGATTGCTTTGCTTGCTGATCGCAACTGATTTTTAGTTTCGGGTAGGATGATCGAAAATGATTGTAAAGAAAACGACTATCAGCTCGAACGATGCATAGAAATTCAGGTTTCGATCATGTTGTGATTGAATAGATTGTGAGTGAACAAATCAGATCGAAAGTTGCGTTGTAAAATGTGAGCCACTACATGGCTGTGGCTCTCTGCTTATTTCAACCAGCACCGTAAAAAATATTAATGTGGTTGCATATTTGTGTTTTTTGAGGAAATACATAAGTTGTGATGTATAAAATTGACAAAACTGTATCATTTCATTTATTTCTTAATCTAATAAAAATATAGAATGTGCGGCATGTGCGACAATAAATAAATTCCTTCATCGTGGTGCTGTCCGGTTTTAAAATTTCATACGTACGTTCCATACAAAACTTCTTCCCTTGCGTTGGCCAGATAACGTATAATTGCCATTTGCATTGTTTTGGGCAACACTCTCCGTCGTTTCGCCTTCCATAATTATGCAAATTATGCCACCGACTATGAAAAGTAAACTGCAGGTTTTCAGCAAGTGCACGACAAGTTTGGCTCTTGTTGAGTCGATCCGATCCGATCAAACTGAGCAAACTGATTGCGACAAAAATTTTTGATCATTCTTTGTTGCTCATGCAAAAAGTTCGATCAAACACAATCATGTACGAAGCAATCGACAGTGATTCGAACTGAATGTTCGTTTTGATCACACACGCTAACGATCATTCTGTTTTGCTGGAGCAAAGTTTTTATTCACAAAAAATCCGATCAATGATCGGGCATGCAAGAAAAATTGCTGATCGTTGCAGCTCTCTGTCTCAAATTTAATTTCCGTTTTTTTTTTTTTTTCTTTACAAATTTAGTTTACATCTAACAGCAATGTCAATTCGTGTTTTTTTTTTTTTTTTTTTTTTTTGGAAAAGCTGGCTGGGAACCGAATCTATTTTTTTAAGAGTGCTTTCAATTTTTTTTATACCCTTCACACATTTGAAACAGGGTAAATTGAGTTTGTCATGAATCTGTAACGCCTTAAAGGAATGATGGGAGACCGTATAAACTATATATCAAAATGACAAGGACGAGCTCAGGAATTGATTCCGCGTGTCCGTCCGTCCGTCTGTCCGTCTGTTTCAACACGATTTCCGGCCAAACTGCTGAGCCGATCATGAAACTTTCACAGATTGCTAAGATCATGTCTGGTCTGTTCACTATGAAATTTCACCCGCTCGGAGCATTTTACGACATAGCCACCATACAAATTGATCATCACAAAAAAAAAAAAATTATAAATAAATAAATTAATCCATGTGTCAAGGGTACCATAGTCTCGGCATAGCCAAAATTAACTATGCGGCACTTGTTTTATTTTTTTTTTCACCAAAAGCCAACGAAAGTACTGACGCAATACTTCTGCGTTTCGAACTATAGCTTAAATTTACCATCCAAATGAAACAACAAGCCCACAATCGTGTCGATAAAAACCGGGACATAAAAGTACGCTATTGAACAAAGTAAAGTACTCCTTGCAAAGTGAGGCAGCGGCGGCCATCTGACGTTTCCAGGCAAATATTTTCTCTTTCCACTCCGATTCTAGAACCCATACAATAACCTTGAAAAAAGGTAAGCCCAAAATACATGAAACTGGTGGCAGTTTTGCTGTTAAAAATACGTTTTTTTCGGCTTTAGAAACCGGTTGTTGTTTAACTGTTTAAAACAGGGAGCTGTCATTTTTTCCGGTTTTAAAAACCGGGGGCTGTTTTGCTGTTATTTTTGATGTTTTTTCAGGAACAGCTTGTTGTTTTGCTGTTATTTTTGATGTTTTTCAGAAACAGCTTGTTGTTTAGCTGTTATTTTTGATGTTTTTCAGAAACAGCTTGTTGTTTTGCTGTTTTTTTTATGTTTTTCAAAAACAGCTTTTTGCTTAGCTATTATTTTTGATGTTTTTCAGAAACAGCTTGTTGTTTTGCTGTTATTTTTGGTGTTTTCAGAAATAGCTTGTTGTTTTGCTGCTATTTTTGATGTTTTTAAGAAACAGTATGTTATTTAGTTGTTAAAACAGAGAGCGGTTATTTTTCCGGTTAAACAAAAAAGCCGGGTGCAGTTTAGCTGTTATAAACTTTTTTTTCGGTTTTAGATACCGGTTGTTGTTTAACTGTTTAAAATAGAGAGCTGTTATTTTTTCTGGTTTTAAACACCGGGGCTGTTAAGCTGTTATTTTTGTGGTTTTCAAGAAAATGGTTGTTGTTTGACTGTTATTTTTAGTAGTAGGGAACTGGTGGTTCTGTGACAGGAAGTAATTACCCCCCAATCATAATTTATGACCCCATTAAGTAATATGATCCCTTTTTTTTGACACTTTTATTACCCCCCAATACCATAATTTATGACCCTTTTTTACACTTTTATTACCCCCCAATAATATAATTTATGACCCTTTTTTCCCATGATCGTGCCCCGCTTTAATTAGTCTAGGTATTAAGGACAAAGGCATGACATTCCTAGGCCGCATTGTTATGGTTGCGAGAATCAGTGATCATAGAAACTGGTGTTAAGTGTACATCTGTTTGCACGTGCGTTGTCTTTTACCCCCTGCAAGCAAGCCACGACATGCATTGTTATTGTCAAGAGCAACAGCAACGACAGAATCGTTGAGAATCAGTGATCATAGGATCGGGTGTCAAGTGTGCTGCTGTTTTAAGTGCGTTGCCTTGAACACGTGCAAGCAAGCCACAACATACATTGTTTTTGCCAACAACAACAACAACAACTACATTCATGTGGGCTTGTGAGCAAGGGATCGGGTGTCAAGTTGTGAAAATCAGTGTTCACACTATCAGTTTTGGCTATGTAACCAATTTGTATTAGAGTCAAGTGTGCTCCTGTTTGACAAGCAGGCCATAAACATTGATCTTTATGGTTGTGATAATGACAGGATCAGTTTTAGCTATTTAACCATTTAGTGCTAAAGTCAAGTGTGCTTCAGTTTTCAATACGTTGCTCTGCACACGTGCATTGTAATTGTCAACAACATCAACTACAACCTTCGTGGGGGGGGGTTATGTGTGCAAGGATGGGAATTTTCTGCCGCAGGAGCAGCAGCAAGATCAACACATTGTTTTTAAAGAAGAGCATTGATACTTGTACATTTAGATTATAAAGAGTTAGAGGGAGAAGGTGTAAGAGGGGGAATATTAGAGGGGAAAAGATCTAGAGGGGGAAAGTGCTAGAAGGAGAATGTGTGTTAGAGGGGGAAAGAGTTATAGGGGGAAAGTGTTAGAAGGAGAATGTGTGTTAGAGGGGGAAAGTGATCCTGCTTGTATTAATTTAATAAGCCACGCCCCTTATACGATTTTTATAGGTCCCCACAGTCCCTAATATGAAAACTATTTTCCAATCATTTGGGCTTGATATTTAAATATTTAGCGCCATCCCTTTCTAACCTTTGATATTATATATATACCTGTTTTTATTTTGGTCAAGTGCTAGGAAAATCTTATATCCTGCATTGACTTCAAAACGAATAAAAGAGGTAGTTTTGGTTTAAGTTGTAGAGTTTATTTATTATTTTCAATTTAATTCATAAATTCATCTACATATATAAGATATTACATATTTATTTTTAAATATAGTATTCAAACATTTGATTCCTTATTGGCTTAAACGTTTTTTGTTCATTCTTTTGTTTAAATTTCTATTATTTGCCATTAAGCGTTCAAGTCTTGTCAGACGCATGCTATAGTAAAAGCATCCACATGTATCAACTCCCTCTGTAGCTATATCGTATGACCAGCTGCACGCAGTTTTCGTACGCCAAGAAAAATTCTCGGTAATCTTCAAGCAATTCATGATGCTCGGGAAAAATCATTTCCTCAAACTCATTTAAAAAATCATCGATTTTCTTAACAATTGTTTTAAATCCAAAGTTAGAAGTCAGCTTCATTTTGTAGTATACTCGGCAAACGTTTATTTAAGACTGTCTTAATTGATTATTTTCTCTTTCCTTGAAGCATTTCATTTTTTATTTAGTTTTACATTCTGATGAAATTGTATCCTAAAAGTATTGACACCTCTTTTTAGACGAGTAAGATCAATTTCTGACTCATAATCATAAGTTGTTTCTAAATCTGAAAGTTGTATACTATATTTACGCATCTCTGAACACTTTGGAATAACGTAATTATAATATATATTCCTTATTTGATTTTTTAATAGTGTGTTCCAACACAAAAATGTTGTTAGAAAAATTCCTAATTTTATAAGCGTTCTCCATGAGTCGCTATCAAATTCAACTCTATTACCATACTGATTAAGAATTAATATTCGCTGCTTATCCGATTTTCGAATTTTAAAATTACACTTTACAGTATCAAGCATTGGATGTTCAATTATTGTATCTGGCATTAAGAAGTCAAAGTGCTCCAGTTTCATTTGGATGTACTCCTTAAACGTTAATAATTGAATCCATTCCTCTTTTCCCAAGCCAATAAAATTACGTTTATGTTGCTGCGACCAAACCATAGGTGTGAAATCTCTACTCGTACTCACACTTAAGTTAAAGCTCTAGGCTAACAAAATACTCAAATCCAAAAATAATTTCAAGATCTTGAATTTTCATTGAATTTTTCGTTTTTTTCAAGTGTAGCGTATCCATCCTCTCTTAAGTGCTTTTTCAAACTAAATATAAAATTAGATAAGCCATGGTATTTAAGGAATTGATTTTCGCCGAGTTTATCAGTACATATTTAACGTTAGAGACAAAATGGTTATTCTAGATAGAAATTCATGTATTCTAGTTGACTTTCAATATGTTTTTGGAAACGAAAGACAGATGTTTGTCAAAGAATTGGCATTTATGCAAGCTGGGTCCGTCACACCGAATTTTTTCACTTTAAGCCGCCCTATCACATAAAGGAGCTGAATGAAGTGACTAGAAAAACCTTAAAGATTACCAAACAGTATGTTGACGGCTTGGATTGGTCTGAAGGTGACATCTCTTATCTAAGTCTTGATGACATTCTAAAGCCATTGAACAGTTACGCAACTGTAATAGTAAGAGGAAGAGTTAAAAAAGAGTTCTTAAGTAAATTTGTACACACAAAAATAATAGATATAAATCTTGAACAGAGCTTAGCACAATATCCAAACTTCTTTACAAATTGTAGAATACATAAGAAAATAGTACATCAATGTGCACTTAATAATTTATTTAAATTGTTTCTTATCTTAGAAAACTCACAGTTTGAGGTATCTGAAAATGAAAATTTGTATACTCTACTTGAATAAAATAAAAATTATTTTCTTATAAATTTCATCATGTTTTTATTTATTAATTAAGAGGGGGTACATAAAAAGTTATAAATTATAAAATTGAATGCATATCAACTACAACTTGATTTTCTATTAAATTGGTTTCAAACGATGCGTTGAACTAATCCAGTCAAAGGCGAATACTCTGCTAATCGATCATGCATAAGCAGGCAATATACTTTAGTATTCTTAACACTAATAGCTTCTGGATCGAACGAAACTCTTACATCGATTGGCCCCGTTTTGACTGTTTCATTCTGATGTGACAAGTCTATAACAACCATTGGTGCTTTCTCTTTAAACTCTATAGGTGTTAGTAATGGCTCAGATTCCTTCATATAGTAGCTTGATTGAAATCCTGTATACATATCATACAAACTTGCATATCGTTCACGATTAAAATTTGTGTTCATGTCATCGTATGGAAAGTTTTCTGAGTTGAGGTACACTTTTAAATTTATCAAATGATTATGTGTTAGTTTATCATCCACTACAAAAGCTATTATCGCAAATCGAGGGCGTTCTCTATTAGCTGCTAGCTTAACATTCCAAACATGTTGTGTGCCTTCTGGTAATATTGGATTCAGATAACAATCCCAACTGCGGAATGCAAGTGGAAGTGAGCCTCCACTCTTAGTCAGACTAAACATTTGTAACTTCTTTTCATTACTCAGAGTTACATGTGGTATTTTCCATACAATTTTAGAAATATTTAGCTTATACTCCTTAGTTCCAATTTTAGTGTAATATACATCTTCCATATTTTTAGTCATGAGTAATATCAATTAATGTTTACAATTTAGTAAGACCTTGTTATAATCTCGGCAAATCCAAGTAAGTATTTAAGAGGTATAGAAAAATTAAAGTATCCGTTCGACAGCTCTCTATCATTTCCATTAAACCAGACAGAATTCTCTAACATGCAGCTTTCCGTCTTGTTTAAGGAAGCGTAGTTTTTTAAGTAGTTGAAATACTAACAAATCGAGTACGGTCAATTACAATTCCATTTAATTCATATCGAACCTCGTCAAAGAGATAACTCATACAATTGTTTTTAAGTTTCCCATCTACAGCAAGCGAGTTATCTGCCAAACAAATTGTGCCCTCAACATTAATAAAACTCTCACAAGGTAATACATATAAGTCCTGATTCTGAATAGTAATCCTAACTTCGTCATTGCTTTTAAATGCTTGTAGATAGGGAGAGTAACTATGATATTCTTTCTTGATTATACTCTCATCCGAATAGGCTTTCTCTCGAACATTCAATACACTACTCATTATTTTTTTATTTTTAGACCCAGAGACTTTAAAAATAATTTGTTCTCAGGTGTTAGTACTTTTGTCGCCGACCTGTATCCTTCTGTAGTAGAACTCAAAGTGCTCGATGGGGGTGGATAGCACACGTTTTTATTATTATAAATAATCATTATCGTCGCCTCAAGTGTAAGCGAAGTGTTACAACATCTTTTCTTAAATTAACCAAGTTTCCGTTCTGATCAACGATCCGTATTATTAATGACTGTATCTCGGTCGTATTAACTGGTTAATAAATAAGATTATTTGGTTTCTCACTCAATTTATAGCCTGGCGGAACGTTGAGTGCACACTCATGCAGAGCATGACTTGTTACCTCATTTACATATGAACCGCTAACAATGTTACATTCCAGACGAATTGTATTTACTTTTAAAATGTCAACAGGTTGATCTGATATATGCGTTGCATATGGCTTTAGTTCTCTTTTATTAAATCCAAGTAGTTGGCCAATGGAACGCTCTTTGTTAAAATATATTGAATCTTTTTTAGATGAAATCACCACTTGAAGGGTATTATTATTGCTCTCGATTAGCGGGTGATTTAATTCATTGGGCTCTATTTTCTTCATTTTCTCTTTAATAAATTCACTTATATCACTAAGCTCATATGATCCCACAGGTATCTCGAAAATATGCTCCCCAATATGGAATAAATTATTATCGTAGTCCACATTTGGAACCGAGTTGTACATATGGAAATCAATTAGTGCACATTCATAGCTCCCACTTAACTCTATGGGGGGATGATAATTAGCTATTAAAATCGAGTTGTTACCCGTCAACGTTAGTGTTGTTGCCATTCCGAAAGATTATTGATAAGTGAATTAATAATGCTAGTTTATTTTATTTTATTTATTTTAAATTTGAATAAAGTCAGCAAACCCCCTTCTATAACGTCCATTATCTAGCGGATCATCTTTACTTATTAATAAAAATCCATATTTTTCTCTCCAACAAAATTGACAAATATTCTTAAATGCATCAAACGACATGTATACGCCTACATGATCCTGATACACATGTTTCAAATTGACTTCATCCTGCCTAAACATAATGATAAGGTTTGCATTATCACACACAAGATGTTTGGGATGCGTGTATACGTTTGACAAAAATAGAACGCATCTATATTTTTATGTCTGCCCATGCAGAAGTATGCACGAATATTATCCTGTTTTTCACATGCTACGTCATCGAAAATCATTATAGAGTTCTTTTTGGCATCGCTGGGAGCAAAAACATTTTCATTTTCAGAAAATGTAAAATAACCCATTCCTTTTATTGATTTTATAAGTGTTTTTAAGTATTCATATTTAGGCTGATATAATGACTTTGAATATAAGTAAATATTCTCAAACTTTAGTCCGTTAGGGCTTTCAATCAAACTAATCATAACATTGGTTTTCCCGCAATTTGAAGGTCCGACAATTAGAGCTCTTATTGAATTGGGTAACAAGCTACTATGTCTAAGTTGTTTGATATCACCATTTTTGCAATCGATATTTTTTACTTCTATGTCATTTTTTTGTTTAATTAAACGCATATTAATGTAAATTTTTTAAGTAGATCGTTACTTGTTAAAATCTCATTGAAGAATAAACAACAAATAAAATGGTGTTGCGCTTTTATAAAACTACTAGTAACAAGCCACCACTCTACCTAGGAAGAGGTATTGTTAATAAAATAATAATCTCCTTACCATTTGAGTTACACATACCGGGATATCAGTTTTGTGGCCCAGGTACAAAGCTTAAGGCACGTTTAGCAAGTGGTGACAAAGGAATAAATCCCTTGGATGCCGCTTGTAGAGAACACGATATTGCCTATTCTAAATATAAAGATCTGGAAAATCGTCATAAAGCTGACTCAATACTAGCTGAAAGAGCGTGGGAGCGTGTGAAAGCCTCTGATAGTACTCTCGGAGAGAAATGCTCTGCATATTTCGTTACAAACGCAACTCTCACAAAAGCAAAAGAAACGAAAACCATGTAAAAATAATAAGAAATTTATGACTCTTGTTCGAGACGCAACGAGAGTGCTAAAGAAAGAAAAACCACTTGACATTGAAACTGCGATTAAAGTAGCCCGAAAAGCTATGTCCAAAACCATTGGAAATAAGAAAAATACAGTTGTAATTCCTAGAGTAATCAACGTTCCTAAAATTGGAGGTTTTTTACCACTTGTGCCAATCTTGACAGCGCTCAGTGCATTAGGAGGAATGGCATCTGGTGGAGCAGCTATTGCTAAAAGCATTAATAGTGCTAAGAATGCAAAAAAAGAGTTAGAAGAGAATAAACGTCATAATAGAAAAATGGAGGCCATTGCTTTAGGTAGTGGACTCTATTTAAAACCGTATCAAAAAGGATTTGGTATAACCACAAATAATAAAATTAATTTTTTATGAATGAGCTGCCCAATAAACCGCTTTCGAACATTGATATTATAAACTTCGAACGAGAACATATCCCTCATTTTAGAGGGGTTTATATGAGAAACTCTTTACCGAAACATGTAAGAAAATGAGAATGCGGTATCGTTAACTTGGACTCGTCAACCGGAGCTGGAACGCATTGGGTGGCTTACTATAAAGCGGATAAGGAATGCAGATATGTTGATAGTTTTGGAAATTTACCACCCCCTATAGAACTTATAAGATATTTGGGCGAGTACATTCAATACAATTATAATCAAATACAACGATTTGGTACTTTTAACTGCGGTCACTTATGTCTTAAGTTTTTAATGTTCACATCAAAATCTTTTTTAAAATAATTTTTATATCAATCAAAATAAATACTTTACATTTAAATGGTTCAATAAAGAAGAAAAAACAAAATTTATCATTTTTGAGAATATATATATATATATAAATATTGTCTTTAAACTATCTCAGTTTGTTTGGAGTATCTCATTAGTTCACATATAACAAGCCCACTGTTTCTTGAAAACCAAAAACATAAAAAATATTAGAAAAACAACAACAAGCTGTTTATGAAAAATAACAAAAAATAACAAAAAAAAAAAAAAAAAACACTGTTTCTAAAAAACATAAAAAATAACAGCAAAAAAAAAAAACACTGTTTCTGAAAAACATAAAAAATAACAGCAAAACAACAACAATCTGTTTATGAAAAATAACAATATAACAGTAAAACAAGGACAGAACAACCTGTTATTAAAACCACCCTCTTTTTCGCTCGCTGATCAAGTTTATTGGCTTACTATCATAAATATACTAAAATGAATGAGCATATACTAAAGGAGCTAACAAAAACCAGAAACGCGTTAAAAAGAAAATTTCGAAGCATTAAATTAGGTAAAGCCGCAAATGAATACCAGTTGGAGGAAACATTTAAGCCTATAACAGAACCACACAAAAAGATTATTAAAGGAAATAGGGAAATTAAGCCATACCCCCGAATCAAAAAAGAAGAGAAAGATAAAAGTGCAAATGAGGTGGCATAGAATGGAAATAATACTAGTGAATTTTATGACGCAATAGAAGAGGAAATTGATGAAAAACAGCCAATGCATGATTCGCTTATATCGAGTGAACAAAGCTATACTAACCTCACTACAGCAGGCAATAAAGATTATAATTAGTCAAATGTAGTACATGATGATAGTTTTAATCTCAGTCTAAATGAGTTAGAGCGTGAGGGACAGTTAGATAAAGCGTTTGGACCAAGTAAAAATAAAGGAGAAACTAAATTAGGCAGCTCTAAAATAAACGTAAACAACAAAAGACTGGAACTGGAAACGGGTGAAAAGTGGAATCTTACTCCTGGATTGTATTCTTTAATCTTTTTAAAAAATCCACATGCTAATAACCAATTGGATCTGGATGCATATAAGGAAACCTTGTCAAAAACAAATGCTCACAGAAGAAATCATCAGCCAAATGAAGCACTAAAGGGTAATCGCTCCAAAAAATATACTGATATAATAAAAAACTTTTCCCGAAAGTTGTTGAGCCAAGTGCAGTGTCTACACCTTTGAATAATAAAAAATCTACACATAAAGGCGGAACTCTTATGATACTCAACAAGCATAAACCAAATTATGTATACTGGGATAATCATAATGAAATTGTAAATAGACTTAAGCTTTTGATCGCTTCACAGGCAGCTGGTAACAGTAGTCATAATAATGAAATTGTATCGATAATTGAAGAGTTGCGAGAGGCAAACATAATTTTTTAATAAATATGATATACATTCATTAAATATTCTTATTATTAATATGTCTCTTGACAAGTTTGGTCATTTCTCGAACGATAAAGAACGCTCGGAGAAGTTGAAAAGGCGGATTGAAGCTCTGAGTGGGATTCATATTGATGAGGATGGTAACCTAAATGCCCAAAACAAACGCATTAAAAATTCAATCAGCCCCATAAATAACGATGATTTGGTAATCAAAGAATATGTTGATGTTTAGGTATTGGAATTAAAAAAAAGTCAAACGGCTTTTATTACTCAATTAGTCGAACAATGAAATAATAAGTTAAGGGATATGGAAAGCAAAATGAATGAAATAACTAACGAAGTCACTAAGTTATTAGATGATGTTAACAAAGTTAGCAATGAAATCATTTCAAGAATAAACAGTAATAATGAGTTTGTAAGCAAGCAGTTACATCAAGAAAAAAAAACAGTTGTGAAATCAGATCGCTGTTAAGTCAATATGAGTCTAGATAAGTTTGGACACTACTCAAGCGATAGGAAGCATTTGGAGTACCAAAAAATTGATTTATTTCAAGAGAACTTAAACAATACTATAAAGAGTATCGAAAATTTGAAAGAAATACTTGATAAATATTTTACATTTGTAATTGGCTGTTTTGAGAATCCTACCATTTTAAAAATAAATAATAACAGCGGATGAAGTGCCTGTACCCCTACAACACAAAAACGACATAAAAATAATGATAAATAAAAATGATATATATAAGTAAATACAATTTATCAAAACCCGTTAAATACTGATTGACCCCTACCACGGATGGTTATCTCATTTAATTATTACTTTATCAAGAAACATGAGTTTTAAATCGTGGAAGTGTATATGGGTAGTATGGATTACGATACTGATGGAGAAGGCACCTTTGATGAAAAAAATGTGGTTCCCAAAATTTTCTCTCCAGACAAATAAAAAAGACGTCGTCAACAACAACCTTGTACTACGTTGTAAAGCAAATAAATAAAATACAAAAAAAAAAAAAATATAATAATAAATGAAACCAACAAGAAGTGCTACATTCCAATATGAGTAAGCGGGAATTAGTGAAAGAATTACATGCTCCTGCACGTAAAAATTTTAAGCGAAGAAGAGTTGTAATGAAAGGAATCGATGACCATTGGCAGGCAGACTTAGTAGAAATGGGAAAGTACTCCTCATCAAATAAGGGATATCGATTTCTATTGACAATCATTGATACGTTTTCCAAATATGCGTGGGGAGTAGCATTGAAGTCAAAATCTGGAAAAGAAATTACACAAGCGTTCGCGGGCATTTTTAAAGGGAATAGAATTCCTAAGAATTTACAAACGGATGATGGAAAAGAATTTTTTAATACTGATTTTAAAATCTTGTGTAAAAAACATAAC
This sequence comes from Scaptomyza flava, assembly GCA_030179655.1. NCBI lineage: Eukaryota > Metazoa > Arthropoda > Insecta > Diptera > Drosophilidae > Scaptomyza > Scaptomyza flava. Next base: position 630,097 of record JARNME010000273.1, read on the forward strand.
ATTAATCATTACTCAAGCTATAGTGTACTTAAGGTATCAATTGTTGAGCGTTTTAATAGAACTTTAAAGGAAATTAAAAAAATACAAAATACATACCCTACTACATACATTTTGAAAAACTATCAGGGTACCGAAGTAAAAGGTGGATTCTACAAAGAGGAACTACAAAAAAAAAATTTCCCACACACTTATCTCGTCGAAAAAATAATAGAACGACGAAACAGTCGAGTGCTAGTTAAATGGTTAAGGTTCTCGCATGAGCACAACTCTTGGATAGATAAAAATGATGTCCTATAAATAGCAACAGATGGTTGCAGCTGGTATTGGTGACACTTGTCCTTTTTTTTTTTTTTTTTTTAGGTTTTGTTTTAAGGATGAGCAAGATAATTCGTTGCGTGTGGTGTGTTCTGGTGGATATATAAAGCAGTGTAGAGCAGAGCTCATTCATTCAAAAATTATCCTTGAGCTGTGAAGTTAAAAATTCAAAACAAAAAAACAACAAAAATGCCAAAAACAAACAAGAAGACTCAAAAGCAGCAGCAAAAAAACACCCTTCTACACTGGCTAAAGGCGGCAGTGGAGTGGTTGGGGGGCGAGGACCAGAAGATGCCTCTCCCAATCATAAACGAGGATGATATAGATACGGTCATTTTTCAAGTGAGACGGCGGTTCACGACGATGGACGATTGGGTGCTAAGGAGAGATTCTCCTGCCCCAATTGAGCAGAGGAACCGGGAACGGATACCATCAAAGGAGTTGAATCTTGACGATTCAATATGGAATGCTTCCACACTGGAAGCCGCCTACGAAGAACTGATGTCCAAATCTGTGGACTCAATCCACAATATGCTGGATGACTTGGTCGCATCGCTGTAATTAAGTAATATTCAATTTGTAGACATTTAATATTAATTCATTTCAATAAAAGAACAATTTTTTAACTGTAATATCATTCATGTGTTTTTATTTTTGATTCAATACATTATTTTTTACAGGTTTTTTTTTGTACAGGTTTTTATTTTACAGGTTTTTTATTTTACAGGTTTTTTATTTTTTTATTTTACAGATTTTTAAGATTATACTTATTTACTTGATAATGTTCATTAAATAAAGAAAAATTTTTTAACTTTAATATCATTTTTTGTGTTTTTATTTTTGATTCAATAATTATTATTATTTACAGGGTTTATTTTTATTTTACAGGTTTTATAAATATGTATTAGTATATTAAAACTATAACATGATGCTAAAAATAAAGAAAGTTTTTAAACTAAAATAACAATTATTATTATCTATAAATAAAAATATCAATATGTGTGGGAATCAATTTTATAATGACCCCAGGCATAGGTATTTATACCGTCAGACCTTATTTTTCTTTTGTCGTCATTAGAGCTTAAAGTAGTTTTTTTTATCTTATGTGTATACAAGTTGTGGATCTTAGATCTAAACAACATCATTTCATCATTAAAAATCTTATTATCAAAAAGGCATTCTTTATAACTATTTATAGTAAGCTTATCTAATGCATACTTCTTTAAACCCTTTGATTTTTTAACACAGCCACCCCCCTCAAGAGACAATGAATACATTTTCGCTCTGAGACCAACAAACTCCAGCATTTGTTTGCCACAGTTCTCATCCTTCATCATACCCAAGACTTTTTTATTGCACCTCTTAATCCCATATAACTTTGCCAACTCTTCAGGGTATTCGGAAGTATCAAACTTCATTTCTACATCTTCAGCAATATCTGCATAAAAGTCTTTAGTCTGTATCGAATATATGAAGGAGTCTGTATCCATATAATTCAATGTGACTTTTTCTTGGAATTAAGGTTTAATATAATCATAATGGAAGTCATACATCTGCCATTTGGATAGCTCTAAAACTGTAAACCATAAATACATTGGCTTGTCATAAACATTATGGAGCCGCTTCATCTGAATAGCATACATGTCTTCAGCAAATTGCGCAGAGCTGTAAAAACTAGCCTTTGCAATAAACAAACGTGCACCTAAACGATTGCATGATGTGGTTTCCCACGAAGTGACGATTTTAACATCTTTACGTTTTTCAACGTTCTCCATTGTCTTCCCATAGACTGCGTTGTTTAACAGTTTAAAAAAGTCTTTTTCAAAATTATTTTTCGCTACAGCTCTATGGGAAGTGTTAAGATCGATATATTTTTTTAGCCAAGGAGCCTGTTTAAATTTTAAAACTAGATGTACTTTTGATAATATTGTAATAACATTGTTGAAGGTTTTTGTAATGAATTGGGTATTTATTTTTTTGCCATAAGGTCAGCAACAAGCTTACACACCTTTGCTTCTGGTGTGGGTTTTTGGTTTAACGGACAAAAAGGTAAATCATTATGATAATCATGAAGTGAATCTGGATACATAAGGTCTGCTTCTAAAATGTAGCCATACTCAGAATTTGCGTCTTTTTGAGCAACATCTAGTGACGCAATCTCATCATCATTCATCTACTGAAAACCAGTGTATGGAAGACTCTGAGACATTGCCCAGCCATACAAATTATTTGCATCTAGATACATTAAGTATTCAGATGGTTTTCTTGCGTCATACGCATCCATATACATATGGTTGGCTTTAGAGTACCGCTTACAGCACTGAACCAAACCACCCCTAATTCCACTTTGAATAAACCTATACATATCAATATCAGTTAGAAGATCTAATTCTGTTTCGGTCGTTTTAAGCATAGCATCCCATGACAAACCGGGTGTGGTGTAATAATGTGCAGGATCTAGAGAATATATTTTCTTGCATTTTGCGCGAAAATTTTGAAAAACGTCAGTCAATAAAAGAACATCTGTTTTGAGATAACACTCCATATATTCTTTTAATGTCTGACAGTTGAAAACTTTCCATACATGCTGTGCATGTAAATAGTCCTGAGGCGAACATTCTTTATTGGTTAAACTATTAAAGAACTTCTCCCTTGGAGGTAGACAGGTTTCGGCCAGTCGGGTTTCTGAGTCCAAAAACTCATATGGAAAAACTCCCTTTCTACGCAATAAGTTAAACTCCTCCTCAGAGGGATAAAAACGCTTAACGCTCTCGAAACATTAAGTACTTAGATTACTACATAAAGCATCTAAGCTGGTTGCCATAAAGCGAAACGTGTCTAAAAATCTAATTTCTAAATTTTGTTCATGGGACGCTATGTATGTAAATTTGGAGAGTGATATTTACAACTCCTTATTCAGTGGGAGTACTTTAATATCACCCTCCACTTTGTTTAGTTCCCTAACGAAGAGATGGGAGTCATACCGCGAGAAATTGTGAAAGAAAACGGGAACAAAAGGTGCAATTTGAAAATTAATATTGCAAACATTATGGGCTGGACCCCTGTACTGACCCGTTAAATGGCAATGATCACGTACTTTCGAAAACTGGTTTCCTCATCTGCACTCATTGTCATAGGTTTAATATTAGAGAGGTAGGTCGTGTAAATTTCACTTACATCTCTGATGAGAGATGTGACAAATTTAACACCTGCATCCTTACCAGTCTCTAAAACAAACTTGTCTAAGGATGGGTCAAAGGAGCACTTAATGTAGTACGAGAATGCTATAGGCACATGCAATGATGTAGCTGTAACATTTTCGCTCACTTTCGAATTGAGGGGGGTTAGTATGCACTCGAAGTCTGCAGACACTACAAATGGAACATCTAAACTACGATTAAAATTCTTAAATTTAAGACTTGCTTTTTCTGATGAGGGTAACGTCGAAACCATCTTGCCACAATTCAATCGATGCTCCAAAGATAACTTTTCGCTGTGGGAGAAGTTGAGGCAGGTGTTGCAAAAGAATAGCTTATTAACATGTCCAGTTACCTGTGAGCGAACCAGTCTAAAAGATTAAAAACAAAAGAAAATTATTAGTACTGTAAATTATCAAAAAGTTTTTAAATTATGAATCTTACCTTGATAAATTCTTAATCCATACAAAATGAGCCCTTCCGTCGCTCTCCAAAAGCAATAAACTTATATGCTTTTCGCGTTCAACCTCCGTTAAATAAAGCGGGCCAACCACTTTTCCCTTTTCCTCATCGAATCCAAAAACGTTAATACTGATAAAGGAGTTCCGTCTTTCGAACACTTTAATTTGTGAAAGTGGAAGCGGAAACTCCAGCTCCTCAAAATCTAATGTAAATGTATCAATTATATAGATTCTTGAGCTATTAACATTGATTTCGTAGCTCGAAAATCTACTAGGATTGGTGGTGTTGAGTGGGACTTTAAGGGCTGATATTAAAGCCCATTTAAAACAATATTCATCTGTGTTTTTTTATATTCAGAATCGCCTTTTTCACTCTCAACACCTTTGGAGTTTCAATGTAATTTGAAACTTTAAGTGGGGTGTATTTATTAACATTACACTCCAATCTTATTATTTGAGACATTGTCCATCCGCTGTCCCTTTCCTGGAACTCATCCATTTTTTGTCGGATGATTTCAGCATGCTTATTATAGACTTCTTCTATACTTCTTCCAGCAGTTAGAACAGACATAGGTGTTTGATGCGACTTGACTTGCATCACCATCTCGTCTTGCTGGAATTCTATATATTCCGCAAATAACTCAAAGCTTATCTTACACGATGTGTGTAAAGACAAAACATTGGTTATTATTGGAATAAGCTCCGATGAGGCATCAGTGAGGAATTCCTGGGGATCCAGAATTTCCTCACGCCTATTCTCAAAGGCTAGAGTAATAATGCGGTTTTTAAATCCTCCTGAAATCTGCTTAACAGCACTATTCAGAGGTATAAAAACACGCATTTTGTGGATACTGGACCTTAAATGTCCATTCCACTTTGAAAAAAGTACATTAACCTTACATGTGTTGCACCTCTTTGTCGTCGGTTTGAGGGTTGCGGCGAAGATAATGGTGGCGGTGTAGGTTGTATTATTGCAGGTGGTGGTGTAGGCTGTGTTGTTGTAGGTGGCGTTGCTGGGCGTGTAGATGTATGTAGTGTTGAAGGGCGTGTTGGGGAAGGTGGCATTAAACATCTTCATAAGGGTGGTGGCTTTGCTTGTGATGGTAGAGGTAGTGGTAGTGGTTTACGATCCTGGAGTGTGTGGTCTTGAATCGGTGCCGAAAATCTCAGCTAAGTCGTTGTCTGCGGCGGTGGTGTACACAATGTTGTTTGAAGACATTTTAAAATTTTTTTTTTATTTTTTTTTTTTTTAATTTAAAATCACAAACGTTTTAAAACTCGGAAGAAAAATGTTTAAAGTTACACTTGTAATTTTCGAGAGCTACTGATGGTTTTTTCAGTAAAAAGTATCTCTTTTATTCGTTTTGAAGTCAATGCAGGATATAAGATTTTCCTAGCACTTGACCAAAATAAAAGCAGGTATATATATAATATCAAAGGTTAGAAAGGGATGGAGCTAAATATTTGAATATCAAGCCCAAATGATTGGAAAATAGTTTTCATATTAAGGACTGTGGGGACCAATCAAAATCGTATAAGGGGCGTGGCTTATTAAATTAATACAAGCAGGATCACTTTCCCCCTCTAACACACATTCTCCTTCTAACACTTTCCCCCTATAACTCTTTCCCCCTCTAACACACATTCTCCTTCTAGCACTTTCCCCCTCTAGATCTTTTCCCCTCTAACACTCACCCTCTTACACCTTCTCCCTCTAACTCTTTATAATCTAAATGTACAAGTATCAATACTCTTCTTTCCTTGCACACATAACCCCCCCCCCCCCCCCCCCCCCACGAAGGTTGTAGTTGATGTTGTTGACAATTACAATGCACGTGTGCAGAGCAACGTATTGAAAACTGAAGCACACTTGACTTTAGCACTAAATGGTTAAATAGCTAAAACTGATCCTGTCATTATCACAACCATAAAGATCAATGTTTATGGCCTGCTTGTCAAACAGGAGCACACTTGACTCTAATACAAATTGGTTACATAGCCAAAACTGATAGTGTGAACACTGATTTTCACAACTTGACACCCGATCCCTTGCTCACAAGCCCACATGAATGTAGTTGTTGTTGTTGTTGTTGGCAAAAACAATGTATGTTGTGGCTTGCTTGCACGTGTTCAAGGCAACGCACTTAAAACAGCAGCACACTTGACACCCGATCCTATGATCACTGATTCTCGCAACCATAACAATGCGGCCTAGGAATGTCATGCCTTTGTCCTTAATACCTAGACTAATTAAAGCGGGGCACGATCATGGGAAAAAAGGGTCATAAATTATATTATTGGGGGGTAATAAAAGTGTCAAAAAAATAGGGATCATATTACTTAATGGGGTCATAAATTATGATTGGGGGGTAATTAAAGTGACAGCTACTTCCTGTCACAGAACCACCAGTTCCCTACTTCTATTTTTTCCGGCTTAAAAACAGCTGTGGGGAGGGGGGTGTCAAAAAAGTCTCGGCATTTGCTGCTGATCGGCTGGTGTCGTAGACACTAAGTCTACGTTTTGGGTTTCTAGCCTGACATGAGCGCATGTATACCATACATACATATATAATTATGTGAACGAGTGTGAAACATTTGCCGACCTTTTACTTTATTTTATTTTCTTATAATCTGAGTTTTCGGCATAATTAATTCGACGTATGCATAACTAAAAACACTTTCTCAATTTGTGCGCATCGCTGCATAACAACATGGTAGTTGCGATGGCAAAATTGTTGGAAAGTGTCATAGAACTGAAAACATGAAAGAGTATATGTGACCAGCAATGCAAAACTGATATTTTCCTGCCTATTTTACTAGACGCTTGTTTATTTTCCTGTTCGCCTGCTCCTGCAAATGATCGACCAGCACCAAAAATTATATTTGACTGCCTTGAAGTATTGATTTTTAGCTTTTTGTAGGCAAAATGCAAAATACACCAAATTTAATTATAATATTAGAGAAATGGTCAATGAATGCCATGGCAAATGCTACGCATATATTAAATATTCTGCACGTGAACATTCACACACACACACACATTCATAAGCAAGACCTAAAAGAAGAAAACTATCAAAAATCGCTTCGAAGCCTAAGCCCGACAAATATGAAAACAAATGCTGACACATACCTAAACATACAAATATAAGATAAATATATGATCGTTCGTTTCATGATACAATCAACAAGGTAGTGTCATGCGAGGAAGCGCCTTGGGTAATACGTTGATGCGGCGAATTTTGTACTGTGTATCATCGTTGTTTATGTTAGTTGTTATTGCACAAGCAACACGGTTATTATACCTTACTCACTCGCACTTATAGAAAAAAACTCCCTAACAGAGACATAAAAGTAACATTACAGAGATTCATATAGCGGTCTCAGTCGCACTCACACGGTCATATACACTGGTACTGGCTTCCTCGCATGACACTACCTTGTTGATTGTATCATGGCTCGGCTGTCCTCTCTCAACTCGGAACGCTGCTCGGGTTCTCTGAGAGCGAAATGTGAGAATTTCAATACGTGTGTATTTTGTTGGAACGACCTACCATCGCCACTCAATCGTTATCAGTACAAAGTTTGAAAAAGCGAAGTGACGCATCACTATGAAAAAAGAGCCCGACTAGAAGATACCCTGAACCCAATTGCAATAAATAAAATAAATTTATGTAAGACTTTGGTATACTGACCTAGCTTCAAGCGATAAAATTCTATATCTCCGGTGTTTATTAAACGATTTGGACGAAATTTTCACAAAATTTCTATCGTTACCCATTTCTTCAAACCTAATTTTTACATTTTCCGAATTCGATATTTTTTTGTTATCGATTGCATGTGTATATCGGAAACCAGAATAGTTATCGATAATTTGAAGCAAACTTGTTCTGCTTATGGTATAGGAGAATTTATATCCAAAATCTGAATACTCTAGCTCTTGTAGTCTCTGAGATCCACGCGTTCATACAGACGGACAGACGGACAGACAGACGGACAGACGGACATGGCTATATCGTCTCAGCTGTTGATGGTGGTCAAGAATATATATACTTTATGGGGTCGGAGATGCTTCCTTCTGCCTGTTAAATACTTTTGCACAAAACCATTATACCCTTATTTACCTATTTTATGGGTTAAGGGAATAAAAATAAGCCATAATAACGTGACTTCTTAAGCAAAAAAGTTTTGTTATTATTAAAATTAATAATGCACATTAAAAAAAAAAAAAACTGAAAGAAAACAAGTTAGAAGGCTCTAGTCGGGAGATCCCGACTATAAGATACCCTGAACCCAGTTACAATAAATAAATTACATTTATAATTGACTTAGGTATATTGACTTAGCTTCAATCGATAAAATTCGATATCTATTTTTACATTTTCGAAATTCGATATTTTTTGTTATCGATATTATATGTATATCGGAAACCAGAATAACTATGGATAATTTGGGGCAAACTTGTTCTGCTCATGGTATAGGAGAACTTATATACAAAATCTGAATTCTCTAGCTCTTGAAGTCTCTGAGATCCACGCGATCATACAGACGGACAGACGGACAGACAGACAGACGGACAGACGGACAGACGGACGGACAGACGGACATGGCTATATCGTCTCGGCTTTTGATGCTGATCAAGAATATGTATACTTTATGGTGTTGGAGATGCTTCCTTCCGGCTGTTACATACTTTTGCACAAAACCATTATACCCTTATTTACCCATTTTATGGGTTAAGGGTATAAAAAAATTGAAGTGAAATGTAACAAAACTGCAACTATCACAGATAAGGAACAGTAGTAGTAGATACTTAACCCTTAAAAAAAAAAAGTCGTACTTTTCGAAACAGTGTAAGAGTCATATCTCGAACTGTTAAGCTGTTCAAAACACTTCCTTATTATATGCAACAAGACTGGGGAGAATAATAAAATAAAATATTACCATCCATCAATTATAAGAAATTAATAACGAAATGTTCTTAGTTTAAGCAATGAGTTTGGAAATATAAAAATCTAACATAATCACTAAAAAAGTAGAAAGGTATATAGGTTGACAGTTAAAATATATTAAAGCAATCAATTATAAAGTGAAAAATCAATGTCCGACAGATTTCCCTGTTAAAATAAAGCTGACATTTTATGGACAATAATACAATCTATCTTGTTATAAGCGTTAAGCCTAGTCAAGGTAGCTTACAACTCAACATAAAAGATTTAAAAACCAGAAGAATACCAAGTTGAAGAAAACGATTAAATATTACACAAATTAAGATAGGGTATCATACAACATCAATCGAAGACTTTTTGAAGTCAGTAAATGATTACAAAACACATTCTTTATACGTTGTTTTAGTAAGTAACATACTGGGAAAGAGAATAGTAAAAACCGTTTGTATAAAAAACATAATCCAGCTGCTGTCTTACTGTTTTCATTTTCTTTATTTTAGAAATTGATTTAATACATGTGTTTGATGAAATAATTTTAGCCGAGTATAACAAATGCTAGTTTGACGGATATCTTAAATATGAAAAGTGTCATTTGAGAAAAATCTTATAGCAAGCAGAGGGAAAGTTAAGGAAAAGATTATTTGTTAAAGGCCAGTACGCATGAGCCCCGTACAGCTCCCGTACAGTATACATGAGTTTTACGACCGTAACAACAAGTGTTGGAAAATGCACATATTGTGGCGGTAGGCTAACAACTTTTTCTTAATAAATCGGAAATGCAACTGTGTTTTGTATACTTAAATTCAAAATACTGATTCACGACCAACAAGCGCTACTTTTGTGTTTGAGTACAACTAACGCCCTGCTGCTGGCGGTTGTGAAAAAAGCAGGCTGCAAAACCAAAAAGCATTTAAGTGAACCCATATTTATACTAAAAGATTATGCTAAACATAACCGAAACCACTTAAAAGACTCAAAGCAAATTCACCTTACAGATCTATACCTTGTAATAGATCAGTGGCAGTACAATCCTGTTTATATATTACTTAAATTGTACCTTATTAATTTATTAATATATTTTTATTCAATACTTCTTGCGCAGCATTGACTTCCAAAACAATAAGTATGGCTCTATTGGAGCCTGAATTAGGTCAAATTTGTTAATATTATCAGAAAAATGTATAAGCCGGCTCTTGACCGACATGTTGTTGTTTTTTTTACGACTGTAAATAGCTGCTGAAAGCTATTTACTGCCCGTAGCATTTTAACATAACCTCTTAACATTTTCATTGTTCAACACTACCGTACCAGCAGTAGCTAACAAAACTGCAGAGCTAAAATGTACGTACTGTACTGAAGCTGTACGGGACCATTTTTATACCCTTAACCCATAAAATGGGTAAATAAGGGTATAATGGTTTTGTGCAAAAGTATGTAACAGGCAGAAGGAAGCATCTCCGACATAAAGTATATATATTCTTGATCAGCATCAACAGCCGAGACGATAAAGCCATGTCCGTCTGTCCGTCCGTCTGTCCGTCTGTCCGTCTGTCTGTCTGTATGAACGCGTGGATCTCAGAGACTACAAGAGCTAGAGACTGATTTTGTATTTTAGTTCTCCTATACCATGAGCAGAACAAGTTTGCTTCAAATTATCGATAACTATTCTGGTTTCCGATATACATATAATATCGATAACAATAAAATATCGAATTTGGAAAATCTAAACATGAGGGTTGAAGTAATGGATAATGATAGAACTTTTCTGAAAATTTCGTCCAAATCGGTTGAGAAACACTGGAGATATTGAACTTAATCGATGGAAGCTAAGCCAGTATACCAAAGTCTTATATAAATTAAATATATTTATTGCAACTGGGTTCAGGGTATCTTCTAGTCGGGCTCTCCTGACTAGAGCCTTCTTACTTGTTTTTATATGAAGTTTTTGCTGTACGGGAGCTGTACAGGCGTCTGCGTACAGGCCTTAAATTAAAGAATTTAAAGAATGTAAGAGCAATATAAATTATTACTGAGATAGAACAGAATCGAATATATGAGCATTTAAAAAAAAAAATAATAATAATAATTTCAATAAACGCTGAAGTATAAATATTAAAATTTAAATTATTTTGTTAAAACATAATTAAGCTATTAAAAAATAAATAAAATTTAATCATACCTATAAGAAAAACATAATTTGTTAGTTTATTAACAAAGTTCACTAATTTAAAAAATGTTCATTGACTAGTAAAAGTAACAGAATTCAGTGCAATAATCAAAACAGATATTTATAACACAAAGGTTAGAATCGTAAGTAGCGAACAATTTGGGTGTGCTTTAGAAGGAGGGGGCAATAAATTAACATACCACCTGCATTTCATAGACGCTCGTGTATAGAATCACATAAAGGGGAGTGTTTTACTATAATAATACAAGCAGGATCACTTTCCACTATAACACTTTCGCCCTCTAATATTTTCCCCCTTTGAAACTTACCCCTCTTACACCTTCTCCCTCTAACTCTTTATAATCTTAATCTACATGTCTCAATACTCTTGTATTTGCTGCTGCTGCTGCGAAAGAAAATTCCAATCCTAGCACACATAATCCCCCCCCATCAACACACCACAAGAAGGTTGTAGTTGTTGTTGCTCTTGACAATAACAATGCATGTGTGCAGAGCAACGTATTTAAAAAAGGAGCACACTTGACTCTTACACTGATTGCTTAAATAGCTTAAACTGATCCTTTCATTATCCCAACCATAAAGAGCAATTTTTATGGCATAATTGTTAAACAGGAGCACACTTGACACCAGATCAATTGCTTACAAGCCCAAATGAATGCTGTTGTTGTTGTTGTTGACATAAACAATGTATGTTGTGGCTTGCTTGCACGTGTTCAGGCAACGCACTTAAGACAGGAGCACACTTGACACTTGATCACTGCTTCTCATAGATGCTGTTGTTGTTGTTGCTCTTGGCTTGCTTGCAGGGGGTAAAAGACAACGCACATGCAAACAGATATACACTCTACACCGGATTCTATGATCACTGATTCTCGCAACCATAACAATGCGGCCTAGGAATGTCATTCCATTTTCCATAACACCTAGTCTAATTAAAGCGGGTCACGATCATGGGAAAAAGGTCATAAATTATAGTATTTGGGGGTAATTAATATGCTAAAAAGAAAAGGATAGTAGTAGGAAACTGGGGGTTCTACGCCAAAGGGATGCCGACAATTTATGACCCCTTTAAATTTTATGACCCTTTTATCGCCCCTTGTTTTTTGACCCCTACAATATTATAATTTATGACCCTCTTTTTCCCATGATCGTGTCCCTCCTTTGATAAGACTAGAGTGGAGAACAAAGGATTAACATTCCTAGGCCACCACTTTACCAGCAGCATCTGTGAGAAACAGTGATCAGAGGAACAGATTTGGCTATTTACCTAACTAGTGTTAGAGTCAATTGTGCGCTTCTTTGACGTGCGTGGCATTGTAAACCTGCTTATGGTCATGAGGTGCAGTGTGCACAGGAAGAAAGGATAGATAAGAGAGAGTCGAGAGGGCGCATGTTTGACGTGCGTTTCATTGTTAACCTGAAAGCAAGCAATAATGAATGAATGTTTATGGTCATGAGTAGTAGTGATCAAAGGATCTGGAATCGAGAGGGCGCCTCTTTGACGTGCGTGGCATTCTAAACCTGCAACACACATCAAAAAATGAATGTTGATGATCATGAGTAGCAGTGTGCAAAGAAAGAAAGGATAGAGAATAGAGAAAAGCGAACGCTTGTTCGATGTACTGGGGTTCTGCGAACGCAGCACCAGCAGCAGCAGCGGCAGGATCAATACATCGCTTCTAAGCAAAAGTATTGATACTTGTTGATTAAGATTAAAATGTGTTAGAGGGGGAAAGAGTTAGGGAGAGAAAGTGTGAGAAGGAGAATGTATGTTTTAGGGGGAAAGAGCTAGAGGGGGAAAGTGTTAGAAGGAGAATGTGTGTTAGAGGGGGAAAGAGTTAGGGAAAGAAAGTGTTAGAAGGAGAATGTGTGTTAGAGGGGGAAAGTGATCCTGCTTGTATTAATTTAATAAGCCACGCCCCTTATACGATTTTGATAGGTCCCCACAGTCCTTAATATGAAAACTATTTTCCAATCATTTGGGCTTGATATTTAAATATTTAGCGCCATCCCTTTCTAACCTTTGATATTATATATATACCTGCTTTTATTTTGGTCAAGTGCTAGGAAAATCTTATATCCTGCATTGACTTCAAAACGAATAAAAGAGGTAGTTTTGGTTTAAGTTGTAGAGTTTATTTATTATTTTCAATTTAATTCATAAATTCATCTACATATATAAGATATTACATATTTATTTTTAAATATAGTATTCAAACATTTGATTCCTTATTGGCTTAAACGTTTTTTGTTCATTCTTTTGTTTAAATTTCTATTATTTGCCATTAAGCGTTCAAGTCTTGTCAGACGCATGCTATAGTAAAAGCATCCACATGTATCAACTCCCTCTGTAGCTATATCGTATGACCAGCTGCACGCAGTTTTCTTACGCCAAGAAAAATTCTCGGTAATCTTCAAGCAATTCATGATGCTCGGGAAAAATCATTTCCTCAAACTCATTTAAAAAATCATCGATTTTCTTAACAATTGTTTTAAATCCAAAGTTAGAAGTCAGCTTCATTTTGTAGTATACTCGGCAAACGTTTATTTAAGACTGACTTGAATGATTATTTTCTCTTTCCTTGAAGCATTTCAATTTTTATTTAGTTTTACATTCTGATGAAATTGTATCCTAAAAGTATTGACACCTCTTTTTATTTCTTTACCCATCTTTTTTGATATTTCAAAATGTAGACGAGTAAGATCAATTTCTGACTCATAATCATAAGTTGTTTCTAAATCTGAAAGTTGTATACTATATTTACGCATCTCTGAACACTTTGGAATAACGTAATTATAATATATATTCCTTATTTGATTTTTTAATAGTGTGTTCCAACACAAAAATGTTGTTAGAAAAATTCCTAATTTTATAAGCGTTCTCCATGAGTCGCTATCAAATTTAACTCTATTACCATACTGATTAAGAATTAATATTCGCTGCTTATCCGATTTTCGAATTTTAAAATTACACTTTACAGTATCAAGCATTGGATGTTCAATTATTGTATCTGGCATTAAGAAGTTAAAGTGCTCCAGTTTCATTTGGATGTACTCCTTAAACGTTAATAATTGAATCCATTCCTCTTTTCCCAAGCCAATAAAATTACGTTTATGTTGCTGCAACCAAACCATAGGTGTGAAATCTCTACTCGTACCCACACTTAAGTTAAAGCTCTAGGCTAACAAAATACTCAAATCCAAAAATAATTTCAAGATCTTGAATTTTCCTTGAATTTTTCGTTTTTTTCAAGTGTGCGTATCCATCCTCTCTTAAGTGCTTTTTCAAACTAAATATAAAATTAGATAAGCCATGGTATTTAAGGAATTGATTTTCGCCGAGTTTATCAGTACATATTTAACGTTAGAGACAAAATGGTTATTCTAGATAGAAATTCATGTATTCTAGTTGACTTTCAATATGTTTTTGGAAACGAAAGACAGATGTTTGTCAAAGAATTGGCATTTATGCAAGCTGGGTCCGTCACACCGAATTTTTTCACTTTAAGCCGCCCTATCACATAAAGGAGCTGAATGAAGTGACTAGAAAAACCTTAAAGATTACCAAACAGTATGTTGACGGCTTGGATTGGTCTGAAGGTGACATCTCTTATCTAAGTCTTGATGACATTCTAAAGCCATTGAACAGTTACGCAACTGTAATAGTAAGAGGAAGAGTTAAAAAAGAGTTCTTAAGTAAATTTGTACACACAAAAATAATAGATATAAATCTTGAACAGAGCTTAGCACAATATCCAAACTTCTTTACAAATTGTAGAATACATAAGAAAATAGTACATCAATGTGCACTTAATAATTTATTTAAATTGTTTCTTATCTTAGAAAACTCACAGTTTGAGGTATCTGAAAATGAAAATTTGTATACTCTACTTGAAAAAAATAAAAATTATTTTCTTATAAATTTCATCATGTTTTTATTTATTAATTAAGAGGGGGTACATAAAAAATTATAAATTATAAAATTGAATGCATATCAACTACAACTTGATTTTCTATTAAATTGGTTTCAAACGATGCGTTGAACTAATCCAGTCAAAGGCGAATACTCTGCTAATCGATCATGCATAAGCAGGCAATATACTTTAGTATTCTTAACACTAATAGCTTCTAGATCGAACGAAACTCTTACATCGATTGGCCCCGTTTTGACTGTTTCATTCTGATGTGACAAGTCTATAACAACCATTGGTGCTTTCTCTTTAAACTCTATAGGTGTTAGTAATGGCTCAGATTCCTTCATATAGTAGCTTGATTGAAATCCTGTATACATATCATACAAACTTGCATATCGTTCACGCTTAAAATTTATGTTCATGTCATCGTATGGAAAGTTTTCTGAGTTGAGGTACACTTTTAAATTTATCAAATGATTATGTGTTAGTTTATCATCCACTACAAAAGCTATTATCGCAAATCGAGGGCGTTCTCTATTAGCTGCTAGCTTAACATTCCAAACATGTTGTGTGCCTTCTGGTAATATTGGATTCAGATAACAATCCCAACTGCGGAATGCAAGTGGAAGTGAGCCTCCACTCTTAGTCAGACTAAACATTTGTAACTTCTTTTCATTACTCAGAGTTACATGTGGTATTTTCCATACAATTTTAGAAATATTTAGCTTATACTCCTTAGTTCCAATTTTAGTGTAATATACATCTTCCATATTTTTAGTCATGAGTAATATCAATTAATGTTTACAATTTAGTAAGACCTTGTTATAATCTTCGGCAAATCCAAGTAAGTATTTAAGAGGTATAGAAAAATTAAAGTATCCGTTCGACAGCTCTCTATCATTTCCATTAAACCAGACAGAATTCTCTAACATGCAGCTTTCCGTCTTGTTTAAGGAAGCGTAGTTTTTTAAAGTAGTTGAAATACCAACAAATCGAGTACGGTCAATTACAATTCCATTTAATTCATATCGAACCTCGTCAAAGAGATAACTCATACAATTGTTTTTAAGTTTCCCATCTACAGCAAGCGAGTTATCTGCCAAACAAATTGTGCCCTCAACATTAATAAAACTCTCACAAGGTAATACATATAAGTCCTGATTCTGAATAGTAATCCTAACTTCGTCATTGCTTTTAAATGCTTGTAGATAGGGAGAGTAACTATGATATTCTTTCTTGATTATACTCTCATCCGAATAGGCTTTCTCTCGAACATTCAATACACTACTCATTATTTTTTTATTTTTAGACCCAGAGACTTTAAAAATAATTTGTTCTCAGGTGTTAGTACTTTTGTCGCCGACCTGTATCCTTCTGTAGTAGAACTCAAAGTGCTCGATGGGGGTGGATAGCACACGTTTTTATTATTATAAATAATCATTATCGTCGCCTCAAGTGTAAGCGAAGTGTTACAACATCTTTTCTTAAATTAACCAAGTTTCCGTTCTGATCAACGATCCGTATTATTAATGACTGTATCTCGGTCGTATTAACTGGTTAATAAATAAGATTATTTGGTTTCTCACTCAATTTATAGCCTGGCGGAACGTTGAGTGCACACTCATGCAGAGCATGACTTGTTACCTCATTTACATATGAACCGCTAACAATGTTACATTCCAGACGAATTGTATTTACTTTTAAAATGTCAACAGGTTGATCTGATATATGCGTTGCATATGGCTTTAGTTCTCTTTTATTAAATCCAAATAGTTGGCCAATGGAACGCTCTTTGTTAAAATATATTGAATCTTTTTTAGATGAAATCACCACTTGAAGGGTATTATTATTGCTCTCGATTAGCAGGTGATTTAATTCATTGGGCTCTATTTTCTTCATTTTCTCTTTAATAAATTCACTTATATCACTAAGCTCATATGATCCCACAGGTATCTCGAAAATATGCTCCCCAATATGGAATAAATTATTATCGTAGTCCACATTTGGAACCGAGTTGTACATATGGAAATCAATTAGTGCACATTCATAGCTCCCACTTAACTCTATGGGGGGATGATAATTAGCTATTAAAATCGAGTTGTTACCCGTCAACGTTAGTGTTGTTGCCATTCCGAAAGATTATTGATAAGTGAATTAATAATGCTAGTTTATTTTATTTTATTTTATTTTAAATTTGAATAAAGTCAGCAAACCCCCTTCTATAACGTCCATTATCTAGCGGATCATCTTTACTTATTAATAAAAATCCATATTTTTCTCTCCAACAAAATTGACAAATATTCTTAAATGCATCAAACGACTTGTGTACGCCTACATGATCCTGATACACATGTTTCAAATTGACTTCATCCTGCCTAAACATAATGATAAGGTTTGCATTATCACAAACAAGATGTTTTGGGATGCGTGTATACGTTTGACAAAAATAGAACGCATCTATATTTTTATGTCTGCCCATGCAGAAGTATGCACGAATATTATCCTGTTTTTCACATGCTACGTCATCGAAAATCATTATAGAGTTCTTTTTGGCATCGCTGGGAGCAAAAACATTTTCATTTTCAGAAAATGTAAAATAACCCATTCCTTTTATTGGTTTTATAAGTGTTTTTAAGTATTCATATTTAGGCTGATATAATGACTTTGAATATAAGTAAATATTCTCAAACTTTAGTCCGTTAGGGCTTTCAATCAAACTAATCATAACATTGGTTTTCCCGCAATTTGAAGGTCCAACAATTAGAGCTCTTATTGAATTGGGTAACAAGCTACTATGTCTAAGTTGTTTGATATCACCATTTTTGCAATCGATATTTTTTACTTCTATATCATTTTTATACTCGATACCGAAGGTAAAGAGTATATTGAGTTTGTGCAATGTCCGTCATGGTGTCTGTCCGTCTGTCCGTCTGTATGAACGCAACTTTTTTCCACACCCTTCAAGCTAGAGACTTGAAACTTTGCAATTCTCTTTATCTATGGGATAGTAAATTAAAGTGTCAAAATTGGGGTTCTACGATAACTGGGGGGCTGGCAAATCGATAAATTCGATAACTCAAAACCAATAATCCCACATATTTCGCACATCCTTACAGCTACAACTACCAAATTTGGTAAGAAGATAGCTACTATCAACCCCCAAAAAACTGCATCAAGAATTTTGGAGCCACGCCTACCAATTCCGCCCCAGCCCCCCCGCATTTTGAAATGAGAAATAAATATTTCCCACAGTTTTTAGCTAGAGCCACCACATTTGGTGCAAGGATAGGTGTTGATGACCCCTCAAAAACTGCATCAAAAGTTTGGAACTCACGGCTACCGATACTGCCCTAGCCGTCCCCATCCTCCCCAACGCTTCGTCAAAAACGGAAAGGCGTGTATCTTCCAGAGTTGTGAGTCTAGAGCCACCAAATTTGGTAGGAAGATAGCTGGCAACGACCCCCAAAAATCTTCATCAAAGTTTTAGAGCCACGCCTACCCATTTCGCCCCCATTCCACACCTATTACAAACATTTAGCTAGAGTCCCCAAATTTGGTATGTAGATAGCAATTGACATTCCACAAAAATCTGCATCACAAATTTGGATGCCACGCCCACCCACACCGCCCCCAGCCCCCCTTTCCCCACTTTTTACAATTTTCGAGCTTGAGTCACCAAATTTGGTATGAAGATAGCAATTGACATTCCACACAGATCTGCATAAAAACCTTGGATGCCACGCCCACCCATACCACCCCCAGCTCCCCTTTCCCAACTTTTTACAATTTTCGAGCTAGAGTCACCAAATTTGGTATGAAGATAGCAATTGACATTCCACAAAGATCTGCATCAAAAATTTGGATGCCACAACCACCCATACCGCTCCCAGCCCCTCTATCCCCACTTCTTACAATTTTTGAGCTAGAGTCACCAAATTTGGTATGAAGATAGCAATTGATATTTCACAAAGATCTGCAGTAAAAATTAGGATGCCACACTCACCCATACCACCCCCAGCCCCTGTTTCCCCACCTTATAAAAACTTCGAGCTTAAGTCACCAAATTTGGTATGAAGATAGCCATTGACATTCCACAAAGATCTGCACCAAAAATTTGGATGCCACGCCCAGCCATACTGCCCCCAGCCAGCATATCCCCACTTTTTACAAACTTCGAGCTAGAGTCACCAAATTTGGTATGAAGATAGCAATTGACATTCCACACAGATCTGCAGTTAAAATTTCGATGCCACACCCACCCATACCGACCCCAGCCCCTATTTCCCCACCTTTTACAAACGTCGAGCTAGACTCTAGTTACTAAAGTCACCAAATTTGGAAGGAAGATAGTTGGTGGCATCCCCATCTGCATCGGAGAATCTTTAAGTCAGCGTAAACCCCTGCCCCATCCGTACCCTTTTGCAATCAGGCGTCTTTTTAAGCAGTTTTAATACTGGAATCGAGTATACCGCAGTCGGTTTCGTCCGACTGCAACGTTTCCACTTGTTTTGTTCGATTAAACTCATATTAATGTTACTCTTTTGAGTAGATCGTTACTTGCTAAAGTCTCATTGAAGAATAAACAACAAATAAAATGGTGTTGCGCTTTTATAAAACTACTAGTAACAAACCACCACTATACCTAGGAAGAAGTATTGTTAGTAAAATAATAAACTCCCTACCAGTTGAGCTGCACATACCGGGATATCAGTTTTGTGGTCCAGGAACAAAGCTTAAAGCTCGTTTAGCACGTGGTGACAAAGGAATAAATCCCTTGGATGCCGCTTGTAGAGAGCACGATATTGCTTATTCTAAATATAAAGATCTGGAAAATCGTCATAAAGCTGACTCAATACTAGCTGAAAGAGCGTGGGAGCGTGTAAAAGCATCTGATAGTACTCTCCGTTAAAAATCTTCTGCATATTTCGTTACAAACGCGATGAAAGCAAAGAAAAAATTTGGTAAGGGCCTCCCACAAAAACAAAAGAAACAAAAGTCATGTAAAAACAAGAAAAATTTTATGAATATCGTTCGAGACGCAACCCGAGTGCTAATGAAAGAAAAACCACTTGGCATTCAAGCTGCGATTAAAATAGCCCAAAAAGCTTTGTCGAAGAACATTGGATATAAGAAAAATACAGTTGTTATTCCTAGAGTAATCAACGTTCCTAAAACTGGAGGTTTTTTACCACTTGTGCCAATCTTGACAGCGCTCAGTGCATTAGGAGGAATGGCATCTGGTGGAGCAGCTATTGCTAAAAGCATTAATAATGCCAAGAATGCAAAAAAAGAGCTAGAAGAAAATAAAAGTCATAATAGAAAAATGGAAGCCATTGCTTTAGGTAGTGGTCTCTATTTAAAACCGTATCAAAAAGGTTTTGGTTTTACTGGAGCTGGAACTCATTGGGTAGCTTACTATAAGGCGGATAAGGAATGCAGATATGTTGATGGTTTTGGAAATTTACCACCCCCTATAGAACTTATAAGATATTTGGGCGAGAACATTCAATACAATTATAATCAAATACAACGATTTGGTACTTTTAACTGCGGTCACTTATGTCTTAAGTTTTTAATGTTCACCTCAAAATCTTTTTTAAAATAATCGTTATATCAATCAAAATAAATACTTTACATTTAAATGGTTCAATAAAGAAGAAAAAACAAAATTTATCATTTTTGAGAATATATATATATATATAAATATTGTCTTTAAACTATCTCAGTTTGTTTGGAGTATCTGATTAGTTCACATATAACAAGCTCACTGTTTCTGAAAACCAAAAACATAAAAATAACAGAAAAACAACAACAAGCTGTTTATGAAAAATAACAACAAATAACAACAAAAAAAAAACACTGTTTCTGAAAAACATAAAAAATAACAGCAAAAAAAAAACACTGTTTCTGAAAAACATAAAAAATAACAGCAAAACAACAACAAGCTGTTTATGAAAAATAACAACAATATAACAGAAAAAAAAACACTGTTTCTGAAAAACATAAAAAATAACAGCAAAAAAAACAAAAACACTGTTTCTGAAAAACATAAAAAATAACAGCAAAAAAAAAACACTGTTTCTGAAAAACATAAAAAATAACAGCAAAACAACAACAAGCTATTTATGAAAAATAACAACAATATAACAGTTAAACAACAACAAGCTGTTTATGAAAAATAACAACAATATAACAGGAGGAATGGTTAAACAAGGACAGAACCACCTGTTATTAAAACCACCCTCTTTTACGCTCGCTGAACAAGTTTATTGGCTTACTATCATAAATATACTAAAATGAATGAGCATATACTAAAGCAGCTAACATAAACAAGAAACGCGTTAAAAAGAAAATTTCGAAGTATTAAATTAGGTAAAGCCGCAAATGAATACCAGTTGGAGGAAACATTTAAGCCTATAACACAACCACTCAAAAAGATTATTAAAGGAAACAGGGAAATTAAGCCATACCCCCGAATCAAAAAAGAAGAGAAAGATAAAAGTGTAAATGAGGTGGCAGAGAATAAAAATAATACTAGTGAATTTTATGACGCAATAGATGGGGAAATTGATGAAAAACAGTCAATCCATGATTCGCTTATATCGAGTGAACAAAGCTATACTAACCTCACTACAGCAGGCAATAAAGATTATAATTAGTCAAATGTAGTACATGATGATAGTTTTAATCTCAGTCTAAATGAGTTAGAGCGTGAGGGACAGTTAGATAAAGCGTTTGGACCAAGTAAAAATAAAGGAGAAACTAAATTAGGCAGCTCTAAAATAAACGTAAACAACAAAAGACTAGAACTGGAAACGGGTGAAAAGTGGAATCTTACTCCTGGATTGTATTCTTAATCTTTTTAAAAAATCCACATGCTTATAACCAATTGGATCTGGATGCATATAAGGAAACCTTGTCAAAAACAAATGCTCACAGAAGAAATCATCAACCAAATGAAGCACTAAAGGGTAATCGCTCCAAAAAATATACTGATATAATAAAAAAACTTTTCCCGAAAGTTGTTGACCAAGTGCAGTGTCTACACCTTTGAATAATAAAAAATCTACACATAAAGGCGGAACTCTTATGATACTCAACAAGCATAAACCAAATTATGTATACTGGGATAATCCTAATGAAATTGTAAATAGACTTAAGCTTTTGATCGCTTCACAGGCAGCTGGTAACAGTAGTCATAATAATGAAATTGTGTCGATAATTGAAGAGTTGCGAGAGGCAAATATAATTTTTTAATAAATATGATATACATTCATTAAATATTCTTATTATTAATATGTCTCTTGACAAGTTTGGTCATTTCTCGAACGATAAAGAACGCTCGGAGAAGTTGAAAAGGCGGATTGAAGCTGTGAGTGGGATTCATATTGATGAGGACGGTAACCTAAATGCCCAAAACAAACGCATTAAAAATTCAATCAGCCCCATAAATAACGATGATTTGGTAATCAAAGAATATGTTGATGTTAAGGTATTGGAATTAAAAAAAAGTCAATCGGCTTATATTACTCAATTAGTCGAACAAAGAAATAATAAGTTAAAGGATATGGAAAGCAAAATGAATGAAATAACTAACGAAGTAACTAAGTTATTAGATGATGTTAACAAAGTTAGCAATGAAATCATTTCAAGAATAAACAGTAATAATGAGTTTGTAAGCAAGCAGTTACATCAAGAAAAAAAACAATTGTGAAATCAGATCGCTGTTAAGTCAATATGAGTCTAGATAAGTTTGGACACTACTCAAGCGATAGGAAGCATTTGGAGTATTTACACATAAATGGAAAAAGATTTGTGGGTTTTATCGTTGATGAGGATGGAAATTTAAATATACAGAAAAAACGAATCATATGTTGTATACAACCGCAGGAGGCGAATGACTTGGTTATAAAAGAATACGTTGATCGAGTATTAATTCTAGTGAAAAATGATATAGAGCACACCATCTCATTATTATTAATAAGAGAGAGAAACCAAAAAATTGATTTATTTCAAGAGAACTTAAACAAAACTATAAAGAGTATCGAAAATTTGAAAGAAATACTTGATATGTTGTATACAACCGCAGGAGGCGAATGACTTGGTTATAAAAGAATACGTTGATCGAGTATTAATTCTAGTGAAAAATGATATAGAGCACACCATCTCATTATTATTAATAAGAGAGAGAAACCAAAAAATTGATTTATTTCAAGAGAACTTAAACAAAACTATAAAGAGTATCGAAAATTTGAAAGAAATACTTGATAAATATTTTACATTTGTAATTGGCTGTTTTGAGAATCCTGTACCCCTACGTAACAAAAACGAAAGAAAGATATTAATAAATAAAAATGATATATAAGTGAATTCAATTTATCAAACCCCGTTAAATGCTGATTGACCACGGTAGGTTATATCTCTTGTGATTATTACTATATCAAGAAACATGGGATTTAAATCGTGGAATTGTATATGGATAGTATGGATTACGATACTGATGGAGAAGGCAAATATGGTTAAAAAGATGTGTTTCTCAAAATTTTTCTCTCGACACAATAAAAAAAGACGTTATAAAGAAAAAAAAAAAAAAAAAAAATAATAATAAAATAAAACCAACAAGACGTGCTACATTCCAATATGAGCAAACGGGAATTAGTGAAAGAATTACATTCATTACATGTAATGAAGGGAATCGATGACCATTGGCAAGCAGACTTAGTAGAAATGGGAAAGTACTCCTCATCTAATGAGGGATATCAATTTCTATTGACAATCATTGATACGTTTTCCAAATATGCGTGGGGAGTAGCATTGAAGTCAAAATCTGGAAAAGAAGTTACACAAGCGTTCGCGGGCATTTTTAACGGGAATAGAATTCCTAAGAATTTACAAACGGATGATGGAAAAGAATTTTTTAATACTGATTTTAAAATCTTGTGTAAAAAACATAACATTAATCATTACTCAAGCTATAGTGTACTTAAGGCATCGATTGTTGAGCGTTTTAATAGAAATTTAAAGGAAATGATGTGGAGAGAGTTTAGCTTAAATGGAACATGCAATTGGATCGAAATGTATAAGCGGTTGATTAAAGAGTACAATAATCAATATCATAGAACAATTAATATGCCACCTATAAAAGTGAATTCCTCAAATGTATATATAAGTAAACATAAACATTTATTTGAGAAAGGGTATACCCCAAACTGGACGAGTGAAATTTTCCAAGTTAAAAATATACAAAATACATACCCTACTACATACATATTGAAAGACTATGAGGGTATCGAAGTAAAAGGTGGATTTTATAAAGAGGAACTATCAAAAACAAAGTTTGCGCACACTTACCTAGTTGAGAAAATAATAGAAAAACGAAAAGGGCAGGTACTCGTTAAATGGTTAGGGTTCTCGAATGCGCACAACTCTTGGATAGATAAAAATGACGTTCTTTGAAGCAGCAGATATTGGTCACATCACTCCATTGAAAGTAACAGGTTTTGGGCGCGTCACTCTATTGGTTACTACAGTTATTGGGCGGCAGGATAATTGTTACCTGTATTGTTACCTGTATTGCGCATGTGTATGTGTGTGTGTGTGTGTGTGTGTGTGTTTTTTTTTTTTATTTTTTTTTTATATTCATTTATTGCTTATCTAAGTAATATATATGTAGACATTGATTAGGGTAAGGTATACGTAAGCGGAACCTTGCAGTAGCGGTACGGCCGTGAGGTATTGCGTCGCTACTGCCGAGTTCCACCTATTCTACTAGTCCTCTACGCTCTCGCTTAGCCTTGCGCAGATCCGTAATGACTGCCGCCGCAAACGCGCTGAACGCCAGCCAATTGGCGTCGCTGACCATCATCAGTGACACGAGGCTGCCCACCTCGAAGCTACAGCCTAAAACCCTCTCCAGATCGCTGCGAAGCCCGGAGAAGCGTCCGCAGTGAAGTAGGACGTGTTCGGCATTCTCGACAAAACTGTCGCCACAGAATGTGCAGAACGGGGCGTCCTCATGCCCAAATCGGTGCAGGTATTCCCTGAAGCAGCCATGACCACTTAATAGTTGCGTAGTGTAAAAGTTTAGCTGCCCATGCCGCCTGTTTATCCACGCTGAGATGCTCGGGATGAGGCGATGTGTCCAGCGCCCCTTGCAAGACGCATCCCATTGCCTCTGCCAGTTCTCCTGGGTGCGCGTTTTGGCTACAGTGCGCACTGCCTTCTTTTGGGGAGCGGAAAGAGCCTCGCCATGCGTTCCCTCGAAGATCTCCGCGGCTTCTCTAGCCAGCTCGGCTATGGGTGCTACTCCAGCCAGAACCAGACAGGCGTCGTCCGAGATGGTTCTGAAGCCGCTGCAGACTCTGATAGCTCCAAGGCGGTGTGTGGCTCTCAGACCGCGGGTGTAACTAACAAAGCGGCATCCTGGTTGCCATATCGGCGCCGCGTATAGCATTGTCGCTCTTGTGACACTGGATAAGAGGAGCCTCTTGAACTGCTTTGGGCCTCGCGTATTAGGCATGATTCGCGAGATTGCACGATTTGTTAGGGCGGCCTTTTTGCTAGCGTACTCCAAGTGCTCTTTAAAACATAGTCTGGTATCCAGCATCACGCCCAGGTATTTAATTGCCCTCTTTGAGGTGACCACAGTGTTGGCCACCATTATGGTAGCTGTCTCCACAGCTTTCCGGCTGCTAATGAGCACTGCCTCCGTTTTTTGGGGTGCTATCTGCAGCCCTACTGAAGATAGCCACTGTAAGACTGCCGCGATGGCTAAGTTGCACTTCCCCTCCACTGTCGTAAGTTCCTTGGCGACGACCACTATTGCCACGTCGTCAGCAAAGCCCACTAGGTGAACATCATCG
The DNA here is from genome assembly GCA_030179655.1 of Scaptomyza flava. Lineage (NCBI taxonomy): Eukaryota > Metazoa > Arthropoda > Insecta > Diptera > Drosophilidae > Scaptomyza > Scaptomyza flava. The sequence goes on from JARNME010000273.1 coordinate 655,980, forward strand.
GGCATCAGTAAACGAAAAACGCCGTCATACATGACGTTCCATAATAGAGGTCCCAGAACCGACCCTTGTGGCACGCCTCCAGATACTTCATGCTCCTCTATCGCCTCGCTGGTGTCATACTTCAGGACTCTATCCTTGAAATAGGTTCTTGTAATCTCAAGTAGGTAGTCCGGGACGTTGAGCGCCTCGAGGGCATCCAGGATGCAGCCCCATTTAGCCGTGTTGAAGGCATTTTTGACATCCAACGTTGTCACTAGGCAGTACTTCTTAGCGCCGCCTTTCCATCTGCCTCCGGCTATCGCTCCCGAGGCTAGCTCGACTACCTTGCCGATCGCATCCAGCGTAGATCTCGCTTTGCGGAAGCCATACTGCTGAGGTGAAACTCCACCAGCATCTGCAATAGCGCCGTCAAGCCGGGTGCAAATCAGGTGCTCCAGTAGCTTACCGACCGTATCGATCAGGTTGATAGGGCGATATGCAGCTGGATCATCGAGCTGCTTGCCAAGCTTCGGTAGTAGGACCAGGCGCTGAATTTTCCAGCGGTTTGGAAACACTTCGCTTCGTAGGCAGCTGTTGAACATACTCGAGAAAACCTCAGGGCGGTGTGCGATTGCCAATTTTAGTGCTCGGTTAGGGATCCCATCTGGGCCAGGCGACTTGCTCGGCTTCAACATCGATGCAGCTTGGCGAATCTCCTCAAGTGTGATGAGCTCAGCTGCTGGAGGAATGGCTGGCACGGGCGGGAGCTCACCGATATCCTCAGCCATACTGGGAAAGAGATGCCTAATAATCTCTTTCAACGATGCTGGGTCCTTGGGGTGGCTGCGGGAAGAGGCGTTAAAGCGTTTAACTAGCAGCTTGTAGGCATTGCCCCACGGGTCATTCTCCGCAGTGTCGCAGAGGTCCAAGAAGCATCTGCGTTTTCTATCCTTAACAAGCTTTTGGAAGCGTCTCCTGCTGGCGAGAAACTCAGCCTGCCGTTCCTGAAACACCAGTGATCCACGTGAGCGCTGGTAGCGGCGTCTCGCATAGTTGCAGTCGCTCCGAGCCTCGGCTATCTCCTCGTTCCACCAGTATACTGGGACATGGTGCCTATGGTATCTTCTGTTCCTGGTCATGCTAGAATCGCACGCTCTGCTTAGCATCCGCATGGTTTTGTCAACCACGTCTTCGGTGCTATCAGCTGTATCGGAGACCTCAGCAGACTCTAGACAGGCACTAAAAGTCCGCGTGTCGAGCGTCTCGACGCGATACCTAGGCCAATGCTGTGCTGGAGCATTACGGCGATCCTGGCGTACTCCAACGGTGTACCATATGGCGTCGTGATCACTGGCATTGAAAGAGTCGTCGATGCTCCAACCGGACGAACTAAAAAGCGAGCTACTGACGAATGTTAACTCCACGACAGAACCCAGTCCAGCTCTGCTGAACGTGTGCTGCGTTCCGTGGTTTAGGAGCACCACGTCCAGGAGAGAGAACGCTTCGAGCAATGCCCGTCCCTTGGCATTAGTTGCTGAGCTGCCCCACTCCTCTGCCCACGCGTTGAAGTCACCCGCGATGACTGTAGGGTGGCGCCCTCTAGCATCTGCTACCAGGGAGTCCAGGGTGTCTGCGAACTCCGAGAGCTGCAGGCTAGGTGCCAGGTAGACGGAGTAAATCCACATGTCACCCACTAACGCACGCACGAAGCCATCCGCCCGGGAAACTCCTGTCAGTGGTGGCGCGGCGCACCCACAGGACCAAATGGCCGCTCTTCCTGATGAGTCAATTGCACAGTTTGGTCCCTCCTGCAGCCGGTATGGCTCGCTCAGCACTGCAAGATCGGCAAAGCGTGTGTGTGTGTGTGTGTGTGTGTGTGTGTGTGTGTGTGTGTGTGTGTGTGTGTTGCTGATGGGTATAAAGAGGCAGTGCAGAGCATAGCTCAATCATACGAATTCGAAGAGAAAGTAAAGATACAACATCGTCGACAAAAAGAAACAAGTAAGAAGGCTCTAGTCGGGAAAGCCCGACAGACGGACAGACAGACGGACAGACGGACATGGCTATATCGTCTCGGCTGTTGATGCTGATCAAGAATATATGTACCTTATGGGGTCGGAGATGCTTCCTTCTGCCTGTTACATACTTTTGCACAAAACCATTACACCCTTATTTACCCATTTTATGTGTTAAGGGTATAAAAAAGGCATTCTTTATAACTATTTATAGTAAGCTTATCTAATGCAGATTTTCTTTACACCCTATGATTTTTTAACACAACCACCCCCCTCAAGAGACAATGAATACATTTTCGCTCTGAGACCAACAAACTCTAACATTCTTTTCCCACAGTTCTCATCCTTCATCATACCCAAGACCTTTTTATTGCACCTCTTAATCCCATATAACTTTGCCAACTCTTCAGGGTATTCGGAAGTATCAAACTTCATTTCTATATATTCAGCAATATCTGCATAAAAGTCTTTAGTCTGTATTGAATATATAAACGAGTCTGTATCCATATAATTCAATGTGACTTTTTCTTGGAATTAAGGTTTAATATAATCATAATGGAAGTCATACATCTGCCATTTGGATAGCTCTAAAACTATAAACCCTAAGTACATTGGCTTGTCATAAACATTATGGAGCCGCTTCATCTGAATAGCATACATATCTTCAGCAAATTGCGCAGAGCTGTAAAAACTAGCCTTTGCAATAAACAAACGTGCACCTAAACGATTGCATGATGTGGTTTCCCACGAAGTGACGATTTTAACATCTTTACGTTTTTCAACGTTCTCCATTGTCTTCCCATAGACTGCGTTGTTTAACAGTTTAAAAAAGTCTTTTTCAAAATTATTTTTCGCTACAGCTCTATGGGAAGTGTTAAGATCGATATATTTTTTTAGCCAAGGAGCCTGTTTAAATTTTAAAACTAGATGTACTTTTGATAATATTGTAATAACATTGTTGAAGGTTTTTGTAATGAATTGGGTATTTATTTTTTGCCATAAGGTCAGTAACAAGCTTACACACCTTTGCTTCTGGTGTGGGTTTTTGGTTTAACGGACAAAAAGGTAAATCATTATGATAATCATGAAGTGAATCTGGATATATAAGGTCTGCTTCTAAAATGTAGCCATACTCAGAATTTGCGTCTTTTTGAGCAACATCTAGTGACGCAATCTCATCATCATTCATCTACTGAAAACAAGTGTATGGAAGACTCTGAGACATTGCCCAGCCATACAAATTATTTGCATCTAGATACATTAAGTATTCAGATGGTTTTCTTGCGTCATACGCATCCATATACATATGGTTGGCTTTAGACTACCGCTTACAGCACTGAACCAAACCACCCCTAATTCCACTTTGAATAAACCTATACATATCAATATCAGTTAGAAGATCTAATTCTGTTTCGGTCGTTTTAAGCATAGCATCCCATGACAAACCGGGTGTGGTGTAATAATGTGCAGGATCTAGAGAATATATTTTCTTGCATTTTGCGCGAAAATTTTGAAAAACGTCAGTCAATAAAAGAACATCTGTTTTGAGATAACACTCCATATATTCTTTTAATGTCTGACAGTTGAAAACTTTCCATACATGCTGTGCATGTAAATAGTCCTGAGGCGAACATTCTTTATTGGTTAAACTATTAAAGAACTTCTCCCTTGGAGGTAGACAGGTTTCGGCCAGTCGGGTTTCTGAGTCCAAAAACTCATATGGAAAAACTCCCTTTCTACGCAATAAGTTAAACTCCTCCTCAAAGGGATAAAAACGCTTAACGCTCTCGAAACATTAAGTACTTAGATTACTACTTAAAGCATCTAAGCTGGTTGCCATAAAGCGAAACGTGTCTAAAAATCTAATTTTTAAATTTTGTTCATGGGACGCTATGTATGTAAATTTGGAGAGTGATATTTACAACTCCTTATTCAGTGGGAGTACTTTAATATCACCCTCCACTTTGTTTAGTTCCCTAACGAAGAGATGGGAGTCATACCGCGAGAAATTGTGAAAGAAAACGGGAACAAAAGGTGCAATTTGAAAATTAATATTGCAAACATTATGGGCTGGACCCCAGTACTGACCCGTTAAATGGCAATGATCACGTACTTTCGAAAACTGGTTTCCTCATCTGCACTCATTGTCATAGGTTTAATATTAGAGAGGTAGGTCGTGTAAATTTCACTTACATCTCTGATGAGAGATGTGACAAATTTAACACCTGCATCCTTACCAGTCTCTAAAACAAACTTGTCTAAGGATGGGTCAAAGGAGCACTTAATGTAGTACGAGAATGCTATAGGCACATGCAATGATGTAGCTGTAACATTTTCGCTCACTTTCGAATTGAGGGGGGTTAGTATGCACTGGAAGTCAGCAGACACTACAAATGGAACATCTAAACTACGATTAAAATTCTTAAATTTAAGACTTGCTTTTTCTGATGAGGGTAACGTCGAAACCATCTTGCCACAATTCAATCGATGCTCCAAAGATAACTTTTCGCTGTGGGAGAAGTTGAGGCAGGTGTTGCAAAAGAATAGCTTATTAACATGTCCAGTTACCTGTGAGCGAACCAGTCTAAAAGATTAAAAACAAAAGAAAATTTATTAGTACTGTAAATTATCAAAAAGTTTTTAAATTATGAATCTTACCTTGATAAATTCTTAATCCATACAAAATGAGCCCTTCCATCGCTCTCCAAAAGCAATAAACTTATATGCTTTTCGCGTTCAACCTCCGTTAAATAAAGCGGGCCAACCACTTTTCCCTTTTCCTCATCGAATCCAAAAACGTTAATACTGATAAAGGAGTTCCGTCTTTCGAACACTTTTATTTGTGAAAGTGGAAGCGGAAACTCCAGCTCCTCAAAATCTAATGTAAATGTATCAATTATATAGATTCTTGAGCTATTAACATTGATTTCGCAGCTCGAACATCTACTAGGATTGGTGGTGTTGAGTGGGACTTTAAGGGCTGATATTAAAGCCCATTTAAAACAATATTCATCTGTGTTTTTTTATATTCAGAATCGCCTTTTTCACTCTCAACACCTTTGGAGTTTCAATGTAATTTGAAACTTTAAGTGGGGTGTTTTTATTAACATTACACTCCAATCTTATTATTTGAGACATTGTCCGTCCGCTGTCCCTTTCCTGGAACTCATCCATTTTTTGTCGGATGATTTCTGCATGCTGATTATAGACTTCTTCAATATTTCTTCCAGCAGTTAGAACGCACATAGGCGCTTGATGCGATTTGACTTGCATCACCATCTCGTCTTAATGGAATTTTATGTATTCCGCAAATAACTCAAAGTTTATCTTACACGATGTGTGTAAAGACAAAACATTGGTTATTATTGGAATAAGCTCCGATGAGGCATCAGTGAGGAATTCCTGGGGATCCAGAATTTCCTCACGCCTATTCTCAAAGGCTAGAGTAATAATGCGGTTTTTAAATCCTCCTGAAATCTGCTTAACAGCACTATTCAGAGGTATAAAAACACGCATTTTGTGGATACTGGACCTTAAATGTCCATTCCACTTTGAAAAAAGTACATTAACCTTACATGTGTTGCACCTCTTTGTCGTCGGTTTGAGGGTTGCGGCGAAGATAATGGTGGCGGTGTAGGTTGTATCATTGCAGGTGGTGGTGTAGGCTGTGTTGTTGTAGGTGGCGTTGCTGGGCGTGTAGATGTATGTAGTGTTGAAGGGCGTGTTGGGGAAGGTGGCATTAAACATCTTCATAAGGGTGGTGGCTTTGCTTGTGATGGTAGAGGTAGTGGTAGTGGTAGTGGTTTACGATCCTGGAGTGTGTGGTCTTGAATCGGTGCCGAAAATCTCAGCTAAGTCGTTGGCTGCGGCGGTGGTGTACACAATGTTGTTTGAAGAGATTTTAAAATGTTTTTTTTTTTTTTCTTATAGGTTTATTTTTAATTTAGACAATAAACGTTTTTAAACACGGAATAAAAAATTTTAAAAGTTACACTTGTAAATTTTGAGAGCTACGAATCGTTTTTTCTGTCAAAAGTACCTCTTCTATTCGTTTTGAAGTCAATGCAGGACATAAGATTTTCCTAGCACTTGACCAAAATAAAAGCAGGTATATATATAATATCAAAGGTTAGAAAGGGATGGCGCTAAATATTTAAATATCAAGCCCAAATGATTGGAAAATAGTTTTCATATTAAGGACTGTGGGGACCTATCAAAATCGTATAAGGGGCGTGGCTTATTAAATTAATACAAGCAGGATCACTTTCCCCCTCTAACACACATTCTCCTTCTTACACTTTCTTTCCCTAACTGTTTCCCCCTCTAACACATATTCTCCTTCTAACACTTTCCCCCTCTAGCTCTTTCCCCCTCTAACAAACATTCTCCTTCTCACACTTTCTCTCCCTAACTTTTTCCCCCTCTAACACATTTTAATCTTAATCAACAAGTCTCAATACTCTTGCTTAGAAGCAATGTATTGATCCTGCCGCTGCTGCTGCTGGTGCTGCGTTCGCAGAACCCCAGTACATCGAACAAGCGTTCGCTTTTCTCTATTCTCTATCCTTTCTTTCTTTGCACACTGCTACTCATGATCATCAACATTCATTTTTTGATGTGTGTTGCAGGTTTAGAATGCCACGCACGTCAAAGAGGCGCCCTCTCGATTCCAGATCCTTTGATCACTACTGCTCATGACCATAAACATTCATTCATTATTGCTTGCTTTCAGGTTAACAATGAAACGCACGTCAAACAGGCGCCCTCTCGACTCTCTCTTATCTATCCTTTCTTCCTGTGCACACTGCACCTCATGACCATAAGCAGGTTTACAATGCCACGCACGTCAAAGAAGCGCACAATTGACTCTAACACTAGTTAGGTAAATAGCCAAATCTGTTCCTCTGATCACTGTTTCTCACAGATGCTGCTGGTAAAGTGGTGGCCTAGGAATGTTAATCCTTTGTTCTCCCCTCTAGTCTTATCAAAGGAGGGACACGATCATGGAAAAAAGAGGGTCATAAATTATAATATTGTAGGGGTCAAAAATTAAGGGGGCGATAAAAGGGTCGTAAAATTTAATTGGGTCATAAATTGTCGGCATCCCTTTGGCGTAGAACCCCCAGTTTCCTACTACTAAGGATCATAAAAATTAATGCGGGATGATAATTAAATGATCGATATGAGATTCGTCGGAATTAGAGTCAGCAGATATAGAATAATATTTGGATTTTAATACTCGTTACCGAAGGTAACGTCTGTATGTCTGTATGAACGCAACTTTTTCCACACCCTTCAATCTAGAGACTTGAAACTTTCCAAATATCTCTATCTATAGCATAGTAAATAAAAATGTCAAGATTCAACCTCATCAGGCAATCAGGCCTCTTTATTTAGCTGGTTTTAATACTGGTAACGAGTAAACCACAGTCGGTTGCGTCCGACTGCAGCGGTTCCACTTGTTTTATCAATTTTTCGACTAACTCTTATCGTGTGCGGCTGTTTTTAAAAACAAACCCTGTGATCGTTTACTCACATTCGTACGGAGAGAATTACCACAGACAAATTCTTATCAGTTATTTTTTTTTTCAACTATCTCATTCGATCTCTCAACATTAAGCGTCGTAAACTTTAAACCGGCGATGCCATTGCATCCGCCGTCATAAAAACGATTACTTCAAGAAAGAAAATTGATAAGGTGAAAAAGTCTACCTTTTCCAATAATCAAACTATTATCGCCCTCTACAAACAATTGAAAATGACAATATTGAATATTTTGAAATACAAACACACGTTGAATTGAAAATCAAACCACATCCTATCACTATGCTCAAACAAAATACGAAACTAGTTCATGAGATCATGACTTTACTTAAAATTGAAAAATACTTTATCAAAACTATCTCCATTGTTGTTAAAATATTTCTAGATGACATGGAATGTGCTAAGCAGCTATTAACAAAACATGAAAAATTAGATTGTGAGTTCTATATAAGGCAGTACTTTCTGGAATGGATAATCTTCCCTCAAGTAGTATTTAGTCCATGCTAGTTGCAGTTTTGGTTCATACTCAGCTTACAATTCCAATAATTTCTCGGTGAGCCAAAAGTTTAATTGTAACCTCGAACTGCATGATTTCGAGTTCATCACTAACCACACATGTCTTCGTTAAGTTTTCATTCGCACCTTGTCTGAAAACTTTTTAAATGTTAACAAACATACGACCAAAGCATAACTAAAACAGACTACAGTTATCGCATGTGCAGTAACAGCGCGCTTAAAACTACGATAGGAAGACTGGAACCCCCTGGTAGGCCACGAAATCTGGTTGAGCCTTAACTATCAAAACTAAAACAAGTGAACAACCAATCAATGCAAAATGTCTCCCCTTTCCAAATCAAACAAGTGGAAACGTTGATGTCGGACGCAACCGACTGCGGTATACTCATTATCAGAATAAAAACTGGTAAAAAGAATATTGACTGCAAATTAAAGATTCTTCGATGCAGATGGCGATGCCACCAGATGTCTTCTTTCCAAATTTGGTGACTCTAGCGCAAAGTTTGCGAATGGTGGCGAAAGGGGTGCTGGGGGCGGTATACCTGGGCGTGGCATCCAAATTTATACTGCAGATCTTTGTGGAATGTCAATTGCTATCTTCATACCAAATTTGGTGACTCTAGCTCAAAGTTTTCAAAAGGTAGAGAAAGGGGGTCTGTAGGCAGATTGGGTGGGTGTGGCATCCAAATTTTTGATGCAGATTTTTGTGAAATGTCAATTTCTATCTTCATACCAAATTTGGTGACTCTAGCTCGAAGTTTGTAAAAGGTGTGGAAAGGGCGGCTGGGGCGGTACGGGTGGGCGAGTCATCGAAAATTATGCTGCAGATTTTTGTAGCATGTCGATTGCTATCTTCATTCCAAATTTGGTGACTCTAGATCAGATTTTGTAAAAGGTTAGGAAAGGAGGGTGGAGAGGGTGGTTGTGGCTACAAAATTTTTGATGCAGTTTTTTGTGGGTCACCAAATTTGGAAGTTCTAGCTGTAAGGATGTGCGAAATATGTGGATTTATCGAATTTATTTATTTACCAGCCCCCCAGTTGTCGTAGAGCCCCAATCTTGACACTTCAATTTACTATCCCATAGATAAAGAGAATTGGAAGTTTTAAGTCTATAGCTTGAAGAGTGTGGAAAAAGTTGCGAACATACAGATGGACAGACGGACAGACACCATGACGGACATTGCACAAAACCAATTAACTATTTATTTACCTTCGGTAACGAGTATTCAAATTAATATAATGTCAACATATCTTCGCCCTTAAGCTATATATATTATTTGTAATTTCCCTAACAGTTTCCGACAGTAAACCAAAAATAATTACTGGTGATTTTAACGTATGGCACCAATCTATTGGCTGTCCTTAAAACAACAATAAAGGAATGATTATAAAGAAGTTGATAACACAACATAATAGGGGTTTTCACACGCAACGTTGTTATTCGTTATTCGCTAAATTTAACAAAATGCCGGCTTAACGAATAACACTTTAACGAGCTGGCAGCCCCGACAAATTACTCGTTATTCGGTGAAACATTAATCAGCTGTTTTGTACTTTGTGTTTTGTCTGTTGTGTTGCAAATAATTGATTGAAAGAAGGTATTTAACGATTAACAACTGACGTAAACAACGAGTCTTCACAGTTGGCAAGCTTTAACAAATTTAACGAACAACGAATAACAACGTTGCGTGTGAAAACCCTTAATCTTATCATTCTCAACAACAAAAGTCATGCCCACCTTAGCACACACAATACCGTCACACACATTGATCTTTAATTCTGTTCACCTGAAATAAAAATTGAACCGGAATGAACCGTTAAAACCAATTTCTTTGGCAGCGACCACTTGCCCATCTTAACAAATCTATTTCAAACACGCCAAATACCTTCCGCCCCAAAAGACCCTGCTTCAAAACACACAAAGCCAACTGGAAACTTTTGAATGACTCTCGAAAAATCTCAATCTTACTACTCCCAAAAGCACCAATAACCAAAATAATAAGAAGTGCCCACCTGAGCATACCTAAATCAACTCATACAGCACCCAAAAGGAAACCATGATCTTCTGGCAGTGTTCCCGTCATTGCTATTCCCATTACCATTTGGCTTAGGCTGATCCACATGAAGAGCGATTTCTTCAAGCATTATGAATATGTTTCTTTCGAGCCATGAGTTGAGGTTTTTCATTCATATTGACGTGCCACACCTTGAAATCAACTCCTTATGCGATTCTTAGGACGAATTCAAAAATACGAATCCACGCATGCAGAGGGCTTATTCCATATTGCAGAGTATGTGTCTTAGCCTTTAAAGTTTGGGAGCTAAAATCTTTTGTTTGCAATAGTTGCTTTGGTGTCGAACCACAGACTGGACAACACTGGCACGAATTAGTTCCGCTAACTGTATTTAACATTTTACCATCAATAAGTGTCATTTGGCCACTATATTACAAATATGCTTGCCAATTGCGAATCTGCTCATCAAGATTTTCCTTTTCCTTTAAAATAATAGCGATTGTTTCTTTGATAAATTCTATTTTTAAAGGACGGCAAAATCGAATGGATTGCCGTGCTTTATTAAACCAAATCAGTTGTTGTTCTTCATTTGTTAACTTTAGCGGAGTAACAGTGGTAACGACAAGTGAACTATCCTGAGGGAGACTCCCTGAGCGCTGTGACCAGAGGAACCATCAAATCCATAGCTGAAAATAAGCTTCCAGCTCACCACTTAAGGAAATGCGTTTAAAACCTCACCTTGCATTTGAGTTATTCGAGAAGTAGTATGGTCTAAAATATTTTTTTTAGTGAGACGTGTACTGCGATTTCAGTATAATACATATATGTCATGAGTTCTGCATTTTAATTTAGCATTAAGAGAATCTTGATATGAAGGGTAAATGTCACTGCCATCATTTTTGGTGTTCTGACGTATACTGATATACTGACTTTTTGACAGTCCATTTTCAATCAAAAATGCTAGCCCTTTGTTTGGAGACATTTTCGTAGGTTCCGCTGCAATTAGTTTTCTTTTTACTATATTTAAGTTTTCACTACTTGCAGCTTTATTTAAAACAAAAGACATCTTTGTCTTTTGACTTCTTTGCCGATACTATGGCAGCGTGTAAAATCAAAGAAATTGAATTTTCATTTTCTTCTGAAACCTCCGCTTCAAATTTTCGTTTTTGTCTTGGACCAGCGTTTTCATAATCCATTTTGGTCGACCAGCATTATTTCCGCTCTTATGATATTTTTCAATTTCGAAAACAAGACTTGAATTAACCCGTTTTTCATGCTTTATTTTGAAACTTATCAAATTTCTATTGCAACTTGGCAAATGATTTTTAATATAATTAGTGAATGCTTTTGCTTTTTGTAAAATGGAATTATTAACTCTTTCGTTCAAATGTTTTGGAGATCATTTGTCTAATATAAAGTTTGCAATTGCATTTTCTGATTTTTTGCTGCTCCAAACATCAATTCGCTCAGAAGCTTAGCTGCAATATAGCCAATTTTTGTTTAATGGAACAAAAATAAGCAGGAAATGTTAATGACATTAAAATCAGCTGACTTAACAAGATTGCATTTTAACAAGATTTCATTTTAACCTTTTTGCAACTCTTTGCCTTACAGAAGTACCAGTTCACGAAACAAAAGACAATTAATTAGTAGTTATCTAAACAAAACACATAGCAACACATTAAAAAAACAATGACAAATGATTTTTAAATACCTCTACTTGCGTTTTACATATCTACACTTTTTGTTTGGCTTTCATTTGCTTAATTGTGCCCAAGTTCACACAGACAATATTTTCAGCTGATTTGTCATTTATGCGCGCTTCGAAAAATCAGCTGTTTTTGATGGCCCGCCAAAAAAAAAGGTGACAGCCCCATGTAATACCGTTGATAATTTATTTTAATTTGAATATGTAGATGATAAAAAAAAATAATATTTCAAATCGGAACAATAAAAATATTTGAATTTATGCCAAAAAAGCCCAAAAAAACCATAGTGCCATGGTGGAACAAAGATCTTGAATATTTTCAAAAATAAAAACATTCGTCATGGAAAAATGTATTTATTTATTGTTTATTGTCAACTAAGAGCAGCTGACATAAATTCCATATTAATTGAAATTAAAATAAAATTAAAAAATTAAAATTAAAATTAAGCAAAAGAAAATTATATATAAATATAAAATTAATTTAGGGAAAAAAATAATAATAAAGTTGATGTTGAAACTCTGGGAAATTCAACATTTGTTGCGTGGATTGGGAAAAACCCAGAAAGTCCAATCAGACCAGCTTAGGTTAATAATTAGTGGTTACGATAAGATAATGCAGAAAGGATCGATCTGTTAAGTACTGGAGTTGAGGCCTCCAAGGAGACAAGAGAAAATAGCTTATTATAGTCACAGCATATAAAATGAAATGGTTCATGAAATAAATAGTTGCTCGAGCAACGGTCAAGGCTAAGGGGTAAAAAGTTACGTGAGGATCTAATTGGGACATATAATTTGATTCGACTCAAAAGAACTGATAAGTCGATTTCAGCGTTAAGAAGATTTGTAATAAATAATACTCCATGCATGCTTCTACGATTTAAAAGGGAGGGAAGATTAATTAAAATGAGTTTACTTAAATACGGGGGTAAATCCACACCAGGAGCCCAGTTGAAAGTTCTGAGGGCAAAAATAAAGATTTTTTTCTGCACAGACAATTCTATCTTGGTGAATCGAGTATTGTGGGGACCACACACAGAATCCATACTCCAGGATGGGAGGAACTGTGGATGTATAAAGCGTTTTAGTGGTGTAGGGATCATTAAACTCTTTCGACCGCCGCTTGATGAAACCAATGACATTAATGGTCTTATTGACTATCGACGATATATTACCCAATATTAATAAGGATGCGGTCAAGTGGTGAAGCATCAAGCAAGTAGCGAGCAGTATGAGGGGTACTTCTACAAAAAGACATGACTTTACATTTTGAACAATATAAATTCAGTAATTTATAGCGGAACCAAGTCGACGACGCTTCCAATTCGGACTATAGAAAGTTACACAAAGAAGTATAATTTTAAATAAAACAATGCTGATCATTATAAGCAAACATAAACACACGAGATTTAGTAACAATTGCTGGCAGATCGTTAATAAACAATTTAAATATAAGGTCCTAAATGACTCTGGGGAATACCAAGGTCACAAATATTGACTTGGAAACAGGTGATTTAAAAACAACTTTTTGTGTTTTTGTGTACTCAGAAAGCCAAGATAATAGTTTAACTGGAAATCCAATAATATTTAATTTTTAAAGCAACAGAGAATGACTCACAGAATCAAATGCCTTACTAAAATCGGTGTGAATCGATCAGTTTGCATTTTTCCCTGAAATCCTTTGAAAACAAGCGAAGAGAATTAAAGAAGGTTAGTGGTAGTAGATCTACGCCTCACAAAACCGTGTTGATAAAGTGACATAACTGAACATACAGACGGACAGACGGACAAACACAATGACGGACATTGCAAGAACCCAATATACTGTATAGAGTATAAAAACCTATATATTCCATAGTTTTTGAGCTATAGCCACCAAATTTAGTGCCGAGAACAGTGATTATGACCCCCCAAAAACTGCATCAAAAGTTTGGATGCCACGCCCATGAATACTGCCCTAGCCGCCCCCATCCGCCCCAACGCTTCGTCAAAATCGGGAATGCGTGCATTTTCCAGAGTTGTGAAGCTAGAACCACCAAATTTGGTAGGAAGATAACTGGCAACGACCGCCAAAAATCTTTATCAATGTTGTGGAGCCAATCCCACCCATTCCAACCCCCTTTCCAACATTTTACAAACTTTGAGATACAGTCACCAAATTTGGTACGAAGATAGCCATTGACTTCGCAGAAAGATCCGCATCAAAAATTTTTATGCCACGGCCACCCATACCATCCCCGGCTCCCTTCCCGCAAATATGACAAACTTTGAGCTAGAGTCACCAAATTTGGAAGGAAAATGGCTGGTGGCATCCCCATCTGCATCGGAGAATCTTTAAGGCAGCGTACACTCCTGGCGCATCCGTACCCCTATGCAATCAGGCCTGTTTTTTACCGGTCTTAACACTGGTAACGAGTATACCGCAGTTGGTTGCGTCCGACTGTGTAGGCTAAGCTATTTTTAATCGTCGTTTTGCACTTGAAGCCACCAGATTAAACTCGGTATTAATTTTGAAGAAATAGCCGCGTCTCATTTTTGTTCTTTCTTTACAAAAATCTAAAAACTATTAGATTTAACATTTGCGCCCGAGCAGGGACTTCGGTTTTTTCGAATGGTTTGCTTGTTTCGCGTTGGTGGCTCAGGTTTCGCGTAGGTTGAAAACTCAACACAAAAACGTTCTTGGACGCTGCATACTTTGGATCGCTACTGGAATTACCCTTTAGGACTTTTGCCAAGTCGAAGTTTCTATGGCCAACAAGCGAGGAAGATCACTTTCTATTGAATCGCTAGAAAGTCTCCAGGTATTCTGTGCCAAAAATTGAGCTTAAAAATTTTACTTCGTTGTGTCGCTGCAGTCGACAAAAATTATCAAAATTTGTGATACTTATATGTATGTACGGGTACATAAACACAACGCAAGCAGAAGTCATATGAGGATAACGGGGGCCTTAGCAACCGGATCGGCTGCAGGAGCCACAGGCTCACTGTTAGAATACCCACAGGATGCGCAGATGGCGCAATTTAGCTTCAGTAAGCTCTTTAACATAGAGCTTAGCAATAAGGCAGAATGGACCAACCTGTCAACTACCTATAATGTGAAAACACATGCTATTAGGTGGTACACAGACGGTTCGCTTACAGAGGAGGAGGCCGGGGCCGGAGTCTGCGGACCTCGACTCAATTACCATGAACCCCTTGGCAAGTTTGCCAGTATCTTCCAAGCGGAAATACACGCGATAGGGAGATGTGCCGCTTTCAACATCGACAGAGGGTACGATCGCAGAGACATAGCCATCTTTTCAGACAGTCAGGCAGCTATAAAAGCACTAGGTGCTTATAAAATAGCTTCCAGGCTGGTTTGGCAATGTATAGAAACATTAAACAGGTTGGGGACCAATAATAGAGTCACCATCTATTGGGTCCCTGGGCACGCGGGAATCCCGGGTAATGAGGTAGCGGACCAAATGGCCAGGAAGGGGGCAAGCACTCCTTTCTGCGGGCCGGAACCCTTCTGTGGGTTGGGCCCTGGGGTCATCGAGCAGAGCAGCCGCTCTGACCTTTGGTCCGATAATGCGAACTTCTGGTTGTGTTCGCAGGGGGCGAGACAGAGTAAAAGGCTTTTAGGCAACTACAAGAAGACGAGGACTGAGGACTGTCTGAAGCTGCGCGAGGTTTCTCTTCGGATTGTCACAGGCTTCTTGACAGGACACTGCAGATTGCGTAGGCATTTACATAGGATTCGCATAGGGAACGAGGCTACATGCAGGCTCTGTCTGGAGGAGGACGAAACTCCAGAACACCTACTAGAGGAGTGCCCTGCCATAGGTCGGCTGAGATTATCTCAGCTCGGGCGGGTCACACTAAACACTGAGGAGATGAGGGCTCTCCGTCCAGGCGACATCATCGCGTTTCTGCGATCGATTGCACTGTACGGGGAGCTGTAGCTCATACACTAGGATGAGGGCACAATAGACCCAGGTGGTCGCAGTGCACTTACCTCCTTTTTACATAATAATAATAATAATAATGTATGTACGGCTGGCCAAAAACCTCAACTGAACCCTGCACGAGGGTGCCGGCTGGGCAATGGGCATCGTGCTACCTCGAAACAAACGAGGGGTACCTGGTGCTATTTGCCTTGCGGAGGGACAGGGCGGCGTCCGGCCAAAGCAAACTGCACACCACTCAAATGCTTCGGCACTATGAGGGCGTGGGGCAAGCCGAGGAAACAGGCATCGATGCCCAGCTAAGGTGAGCCCTATACCACTCAAAGGCTTCGGCAATGCGAGGGTAGGGGGGCAAACCAAGGCGAAAGCATCGTTACCTGGCAGAGGGAAGTACCAAACCACTCAAAGGCTTCGGAACTGCGAGGGCATGGGGCTAACCAAAGCAACAGAAGTCATCCTGCCCCAAAAACAAACAAAGGTACTGCGTATCTACTCGCCTGTAGAAAGGTAGTACAATGTCTAGCTAAGGTGAGCTCTACGCCATTCAAAGGCTTCGGCACTGCGAAGACGTGGAGCAAGCCATGGTTCGAGGTCCTTGGCAGTAAGGTTAAAATGCTATGGGTAGACTTCCCAGAAAAAAAATCAAAATAGAGACGAAGAAGGAGGAAACACGGGTTGGGATGTCAACCCAAACGTCGGTGGAAAAGGGTGCTACCACCGGCGGGCACGGGGGGGGGGGGGGGGGGAGAAATCCTCTAAGCGTGTCGCTAGCAACCCACCCTCCGTACTGGTTGGAGCAGGCCAGGACGGTTGTAAAGGGTAGAGCACGTTTTGAAAAGAAGACACACATGGCGTCGTAAGACGTCAGTTTTGCCAACAAGGTGGCCGCTAAAGCAGAGGTGCCAGCTAGCAAGCGGCCCTGCAAAAAGCCAATGTCGCGGGCAAGGCCGACGGCCAGCGATGTAGCGAGGCGGCACCTAGTCGTCGCGCTCATCGACCGGAGCGACCCAAACGGCAAAATGAAGCCCGAGCAGTGGGAGAAGGTGGAGGAGCTGCTGTTCGATGCGCCTCTTAGTCGAATGGGCGAACCGGGCTCGCTTCCCATCTCATTTGATGGAGCGGGCTGGCTTGAGGGTGTTAAAATACTCAGCTGCAAGGATGACCACACTTTGATGTGGGTCACCGGTGTCGTGGCTGCCCTGGACGCTCCGTGGGAGGGTGCCAAGCTGGAGGTAGTGGACAGAACTTGTATTCCGTCCGTGCCGAAAGCAAAAGTACTCTTCCCGCGGGTCGTACCAGCAGACCAAGCACTGCAGCTACTCAAGTGGCAAAATCCGGACGTGCCAACCGTTGATTGGAAGGTGATACACGTTGCGAAGCCCGATAATAAGGGTCAGCAAATGGTCATCCAAATCAACAAGGAGGCCGACGATTTGCTGTACGGGAGATTCGGCAAGATGGCGTGGGGCGTGGGTAGTGTCTACCTACGACTCAAGAAGCGCCACCCGAACGATACAAATACAAACACGCTGGTGGCAGGTGAAGTGGAGAGAGACCTGGCGGAGGTCACCCACGCCACAGAAAGCCTAGAGTTAGAATATGAAGAGGATGCGGACATTACCGTTGTGGAAGTCCTATCCGCGGAGGATGACACTGCCAACCATGGAGCTGAAGGTCATCCAAATCAACTTACATAAAAGCAAGTTGGCGTCGGCTGAGCTACTGATAACCTTGGAGACAGGGCACGCCGATGTCGCCTTAGTCCAGGAGCCTTGGATAGCGTCTGGTAACAAGGTTTCTGGACTGAAGCATCCAAACTACGACCTATTCTACCAGACAACAGTGAGTAGAGCAAGGACTGTGATCCTAGTAAGGAAAGGTATCTATGCTTACTTATTGTCCAATTACAGTACCGACGACCTCACGGTGACAGCGCTAGAAGGCAGCAGAGACGAGCCAATATTGATGGCATCCTGCTACGTGGTGCATGACTCGGAGGCACCCCTCAAGAGCTAACTCGACTAGTGACGGAGGCCGAGTCAAAAGGACAGGCCCTCATCATCGGAGCAGACGCCAACGCACATCACACAGTATGGGGAAGCGGGGACATAAACGATAGAGATGAGTCACTGTTTGATTTCATACTACAATCAAATCTTAAGATAGCAAACGAGGGGGAAGAACCAACATATGTTGGTCCTACCTCATCAAATCATTTTAGATATCACACTCGCATCGGTAATGAATACCGTGGTAAAAGACTGGAGAGTCCTTAGTAGACATTCCTTCTCGGACCACAGGTACATACAATTCCGCGTTAACTTTGAATGAATAGTTAAGACTAAGACAGAAACCCGCGGAACACGGACTGGGAGCAGTTCGGTAAAGAGGTTGAAAGAAACCTACCGCGACTACCCAAGATAGCCACACTAGATAAATTAGAGAAGTCCCTGGAGACCCTCAATAAAAACCTGGTGGTGGCCAATCATAAAACTTGTAGACCGTCGCAAGAGAAGAAGAGACACAAGCCCCCATGGTGGACTCCAGAACTCAAAGGACAAAGAAAAGACGTACTAGAACTCTTCAAACTCGCAAAACAAGCGGAAGAAGAGCTAGTATGGATAGAATACAGAATAAGGCTTCGAGACTTTAAGAAAAAAGTACGAGTAGCTAAGAGACACGCATGGCAAAACTTCTGTTCAGGCATTGAGAAGACAGGTGACACTGCAAGGTTAAGAAAGCTGCTAGCTCGCCAACAAACGGTGCAAAGCCAATTAAAAACAAAAGACGGCAGATGGACGGAAAGCAGTGAAGATGCGGCAAATGTGCTTCTAGTGGCACGCTTCCCTAACTACACAGAAGTCAACACAAACACACAAACGATATCTCCAACCACAAGGGTGGAAATTCCGGAAGATATCACTAAAACGCGAGGGATAATGTGGGCCATAGACTCCTTTGAGAGCTACAAATCACCAGGTCCAGACGGGATATTCCCGGCCATGCTGCAGAAGGTCAAACACGTGATCACTCCATGGCTGAGGGAAATATTTAGAGGATGCCTTAGTTATGGCTATGTGCCGGTGGCCTGGAGGACAGCGCGGGTGATTTTCCTGCCCAAAGCGGGGAAATGAAGCCACGTTGTGCCTAAGGACTACAGACCCATAAGCCTGAGTTTGTTCCTACTAAAAACACTAGAAAAACTGATAGACCTCCACATTAAAGAGAATACAGTGATGACTCTAGAACAGAACCAACACGCTTATACAAAGGGCAAATCGGTGGAAACTGCGCTACATTCCCTCGTAGCAACTATCGAGAAAGCACTTCACCATAAAGAATACGCTCTAGGCGCATTTCTGGATATCTCAGGCGCAATTCATAATGTGTCGACGGAAGCAATAATGCACAGCCTTAGAGCTGTGACCCCAGCAGAAGCAGTTTACTCTTGGGTCCAGAACCTACTGAGCAGCAGGAGAATACTTGCGGAATGGGGAACCACGACCACAATCAGGGAAGCAAAGTGTGGCACTCCAAAAGGAGGAGTACTCTCTTACCCCTACTGTGGAACTTGGTGGTAAACGACCTGCTAAAGAAATTCAAACGGAAAGCCCCGAAGATAACTGCCTATGCGGACGACATAAGCATAATTATCACGGGAAAGTGTCCATCGACAATCAGCTCAGTCATGAACTACACACTCAAAAAGATACTAGCTTGGGCCACAGAAGCCGGGCTGAGTATCAACGCGGACAAGACGGACCTTATTCTCTTCACCAAGAGATACAAGGTACCACGCTGGACGCCACCGAAAATAAACGATAAAATGCTGATACCAAAGGAAAGTACCAAATACCTGGAAACAGTAATAGATAGCAAATTGAGTTGGAAGCTCAATGTAGAGGAAAGGGTGAAGAAGGCCACCAATGCACTCTATACATCGCAAAAGATGTTGGGTAGCACTTGGGGACTGTCACCAAGACTGACACATTGGGTTCTCATCTCGGTTGTGCGCCCCACTGCTCTACGGAATACTGGTATGGTGGAAAGCCACAGAGAAGTCCACATACCTTAAACGAATGGAAAAAACTCAGCGACATGCACTGAGGTGCATCACAGGGGCGCTGAGAACTGCACCAACTAAGGCACTACAGATTATGCTCGATGTCAACCCAGTGGACATACAAGCACGCCTTACAGCAAGAAGGACGGCACAACGGCTATACACGATAGGCAACTTGACGACACACAGCTACGGGCACAGTACAATTGGAAGGGGGACAGAAGTCGAAACAGACCAAATGACCCCAAGAAACAATTTCAACTTCACGTCCACTTTCTTAGGTAAAGGTGACTGGCGCTCAGGAGCAGAGCGGTCAGCCATAAACATATACACAGACGGCTCAAAAATGAGGGAGGGAGTCGGTGCAGCAGTATACTGTGTCGAACCACTCATGAGGCTGTCATACAAACTCCCGGAACACTGCAGCATCTTCCAAGCGGAGATATTCGCAATAATGAAAGCAGCAGAAGCAGTCCTACAAACGAACACAAAACACGATGAAGTAAACATATTCGTGGACAGTCAAGCAGAAATTAAAACCCTGCAGGCCCATTACATAGGCTCTCGGAATGTCCTGGCGAGCAGGGAAGCACTAGATGTAGTCAGCATTTTTAAAAAAGTGCGCATCTATTGGATTCCAAGCCATCAGGGATTCGAGGGCAACGAGATAGCAGACACTTTGGCTAAGCAAGGTGCAACGGGACTCAACAGTGATTCTGCGGATGTTCCGATCTCACTGCGAACGCTACACTCATACATGGAAACACAAGCACGGGATACAGCAGCACTAAGGTGGACAAACACCTCTGACTGCAAAATCTCTAAAATAATGTGCAAAACATATGATGTTAAACTAACGCAATACATGCTATACCTTAAAAGGCATGACTGCCGAAGGCTTGCGGGTCTCTTGGCGGGACACTGCCTAACCGCGGTACACATGAAAAGGCTTGGCTTAACGGATAACGACGAATGCAGGAAATGCAAGGACACAGGTGTCAAAGAGACGTTAGAGCACCTCCTCTGCAGCTGCCTTGCACTGGCAGCACAACGACTACGCCACTTCAACGCTCCCTTTCTTGCCTCGCTCGATGAAGCCAGCAAGAAAGAACCTAAAAAACTTCTAGCGTTTGCTAGAAGCACTAACACTCCGCAGGACCACACAACGAGACAGTCCTAACCGTCTCCAACCACCGGCCCCACTAAGGACCCCTTTAGCGGTCTATGTGTGGCATTCCCCCTTGGGAGGGTCAGCCGGTCCAAACTAACCTAACCTATATGTATGTACATACGTTCATACACGTAGAAACAGCTCAATTTTTGGCACTTTGTGTTCAACGACGGTAACATATTTACATACATGTATAACAGTGAATAAATAAAAATTCAATACAAGAAACCAAATAAAGTTTTCAAACGGTGGTCTATTTATTGCGTTTCATATAGTTCGTGTGTTTGTGCAACTGCAATGTGTTTTTTTGGTTTTCGCTTTTCAACTAATCGCTACGTAACAATAAATGTACATACATACATTAAAAAATATGTTTGCACTCGCACATACACACAACTTTTGTTAAACATTTTTGTGCATTAACATCTGATTGTGCGTTCGTTCTTTAACCTTTCTTCGCTTTTTGCTTGCACTTGCATTGATTTTATACATTGGTTTGTATGCGTGCGCTCGCGCCAAATTTTGCCGCCTGTTCTTTTCATCCCCGCTTTGCTTGCGGGTCAAGCCTGGTTTGATCGTCTGTTCGTTTTGTGCGCGCGCTCGCTCCAAACTCTCTCTTTACTTTGTTTAACCCCCGCACCCCGCATATTTATAGCTGTACCCACAAAATGGCTGCATCTACCGCTTGACTTGCTTATTTTCGGTCGCTTGGACCGTTTTGTTTGTTTTTTCACATATCGCCAAGAGTGCGTGTGTGTGTTCAGTAAGTAAGCTTAGCGTTTTTTTACATATTCGCAGTGAGTGCGTTAGGGTAGCTAACAAAGTGTGCCGAACTTTTTTCTGCGTTTGTTAAAGGTTGTTCTTAGTCAGCTTAAATTTGTCTGAATCAGATAAACTGTTACTCGAAAAGCCAGCAGTATCTAAGACTAATGTTTAGTTAACATTATGTTTGCAGAAGTTTGATAAAGTTAGTGCTGACATTGCTCGCATGCAAACAGCCTTTAAATTAAAAAAAATCTCATCCAATAAAACAGAGTTAGCATGTCGATTAGAATTATTAGAAGGGTATTTTGAAAAAGCTATGACTTTACAGGCAGAGCTGGACAGTTTAAATCCAGCTAACGAAAGTAGAGGGCAGTTAGAGGATTTGTGTGTAGTAACGAAAGCGTTGTTTATGAATGCGATTAAGCCACGATTCGACACACAGGTACAACATGTTTGCTCAATGAATTCGAGCCAGCGATCTCAGCTGCCGAAAATGCGTTTACCAAAATTTAGTGGCAAACATTCGGAGTTTAGGAATTTTATGTGCCTTTTCGAGAGTCTTGTGGATGACGATGCCATTTAGTTTCTTGTTTGTCAGATGAAGCATTGGGTGTAGTTAAGCCGTATCAGCTAACAGACGACAAAGACATTTCAAATGCAATGATTATTCATATGGTCATGGCTAAAGTAGACCATAAGCCTAAGTCTCGTTTTGAGGAGCAGCTTGATTATGATAAGCTGCCATTTTGGGAAGTTTGTACTAAGCAGTTAAATAGGAGATCCCAATGTTTGGCTGCAGAAGAGTCAACTCGTTACAAATCAAAAGTACGCAATGAAGTGAGAAAGCCTCAACAAAAATCTTCATTTGCCTGTGCTAGCTCAGGACATAGGTCTTCGTCTGCATGCCCTTATTGCAAGTCTGCAGATCACAGTATATATTCTTGTCCGTCATTCAGTGCTATTTCTGTGATGCAAAGATTTGAGTACTACAAAACTCAAAAGATGTGTCTGAACTGTTTGACCGTGGGACACATAGTTTCGAACTGCAAGGTGGCGAAGTGTCGTGTGTGTTCAAAGCCACATCACTCTTTGCTTCATAGGTATAATACACCAGTACAAAGTGAGGCAGCTGCACTTCAAGCCTCAAATTCAGAGGCACATGTTGGTCACATGCATAATGCGGATCAAGTCATTCTTGCTACCGCCGTCGTAAATATAAAAGATAGATTCGGACAGTTGCATTCAGCACGAGTGTTGCTGAACAGTGGCTCGCAGATAAATTTGATGTCTGAGCAAATCACAACAAATCACAACAACTCATCAAAACCGCCCGCCTGCATATAGCAAAACAAAAGTGTAAGACTTGTAATCTTCAAGAACAGTTATTTCAACTGCCCTCACCATGAGGGACCCACCTAATAGAAAAACTTTATCATTTAAAATAGACAAAACCAAAACTCTGAATAACAAAACAACCGGCCCCAAATTTCTACTTATGAAAAGAACAAACTCAAATGACAATCTCAATGGAATCTCACCATTCCTAATCAAAAAAGTTATTGATTCCGTTTGTGATGGAACAATAGAATCACGCTCTAAACTAAGCAACGGAACTACGCTCATAAAAACAAAAAAACTTACCCAAGCAATGAAACTTATACAAATAGCATCACTAGACAACACAATAGAAGTCGAAGTAAGCGAACACAAAAACCTAAACTACACCAAAGGCGTAATATACTGCAATGACTTATGAGACATTCCCGAAGCCGACATTCTCGAAGAATTAAAAACACAAAATGTTGTAGAAGTCTTCAAAATCATGAAAAAAGTGCAAGACACTCGAACGGAAACAGGATTAATAACATTAAAATTTGCATCCCTGGAACTGCCAACACACATCTATATAGGATACCAAAGAACCCCGATCAGACCATTTGTTCCCCTGCCTCGCCGGTGCTTTAATTGCGGTCGCCTAGGCCATGCAACAAAGTACTGCAAAGCACAAAAGCTATGCCTAACATGTTCACGCCCAAGTCACATCATCCCCGAATCTGACGAACAATGCAAAAACATCAACACTTGCATTAATTGTAAAGAAGACAACAACACATCATACTTTCACAGCATTTTTTACCGACAATGCCCAACATACATCAAGCAGAAAGAAATACAAGCCATTCGAGTCACTGAAAAAACCGACATGAAACAAGCAAACATGATCTACAACCAAAGATACAGCAAAAACCAAACCTACCCAATGCGTGCAGCACACCCCCAACAAAAAGAAGCACTATCTCATACACCGACCTACCTCCAGCAAAACCTATATCAACAGAATTCGATAACCAGCCATCAACCTCAACCTGGAATACCTACGAACCCCTACCAATCCTATCCGAAAAAATCTCTGAAAATTTAAAAACACATATGAAAGCACACCTTACAACCAATGATAAAAACAAATTACCAAAAAACATAATTTCCAAAAATAAAAATGAAAACATATACAAACAAAAAAGCAAAACTAAATGATGATACTAACATAGAAACCGTAGACAAAGAAATGATATCCGATTAGAAAATTATAAACAGTTATGAGGCCACGATCTATTGAGGACTGAGCTTTCGACTAATCCACAACGCAGAATCCATTGGCAGGATGGACTCTGCTTTTTTTTGGGTCTGGAAGAGACATCCCCAATACATCGTGACCAAACTTCATATATTAAGCCTTCACTTCCTGCCAAGTTTTTACCATTCGCTACAAAGAAACATTCACTGTTTTAGCACACACAGTTATAACAGACAAAATCTACTCCTCATCAATTACACATAAAAATGTCTCTTAAAATTATCCAATGGAACATACGCGGCTATACAACCAACTACAGTGAACTACAATTATTAATTAAAAAACACAAGCCACACATAATTGCCCTACAGGAAACACACATTAAAAATTCAACCAACATACCTTCCCCAGTTAACTTCTCACTGCTCTCACGTAACTACTCTAACTCTTTCGGAGGCACCGCCCTTCTTATCCATAAATCTATTCAATCAAAAGAAATACCCCTATCCAAGGAATTTGATGCTTCTTGTGCCGAAATATATATAAAATATATAAAATATATATATCCCCCCTACAAAAAAAATTCTCATCTACCGACTTACACAACGTTTTAAACCAACACCCCTTAAAACTGATCTTAGGCGACTTCAACAGCTGGGGCACCAATTGGGGCTCACCAGCAAACAATAGTAGAGGAATTACAGTTCAATCATTCTGAAACAATACAAACTTAATACTACTTAATGACAAATCACCCACACACTTCTCTACGCATAACACATACACACACATTGATTTGTCCTTTGGCTCACCCGAATTGACAATCGATGCCAAATGGAATACAATTGACGATCTCCATGGAAGCGACCATTTTCCTATACTACTTACTCTCTTTCATACTTACTGCAACCAAAACACTTACTACAAACCAATATTTAAACTTCATATCGCCGAATGGAACAGATACAACGAACACATACACCAGACCAACAACTCGATACTACCTTCTGAAAACATAAACAAAGAAGCTGCCAACATCAAAAAAATAATTCTTAAAAGTGCGCACCTCTCTATTCCTCAAACCCACCCACACAACCTAACCAAATGGTGAAATAAAACACTTGAAAAGCTAAGAAAAAACAAGATGCAAGCCTGGCAAAAACTAAAAAGATCAATAACCACAGAAAACATTATAAAATACAGAAAGGCAAATGCCCTCTTTAGAAAAGAATTAAAAACCGCCAAACGAGATTCTATTACTACATTTACAACCGAAATTCAACCCAGCACCACAACTTACAAAATATGGACAAACATTAGACGCCTCTGTGGCTTAAACAACTTAAAACATATTCATACAATAATTAATCCAAAAAATAGCCTGCCAGTAACTGTCCAACTCCTAATAGCCATCTCCTTTACAAAACACCGGAGTAAACAAGCTGACAACAATAACTTTGACCAAAGCTTCGTCCAATCGAAAAATTCTTTATCTTTCAACATATCAACCCCATCCAAATCAGCCAAACAAATAGAAAAAGAAATCTGCATTATCGAGCTCCAATCAGCCCTTAGGACACTGAAAGGCCAAAAATTCTCAAACACTACAACCAAATTTTCAACTCATACATCCCACAGACTTACAAAACTAGCCTTCACCAATCTTGAAACCAAATACAAAGAAAACCGATATAAATTCCTATCGCCCAATAGCTCTTAGCCTCTGTGTCAGTAAAGTCCTCGACAAAATCATTGCCAAACGTTTGTGGTGGTTCGTCAACATAAACAAATTTATCCACACCAACCAAACAGGCTCCAAAAAAGGTTAATCGGTAACAGACAATCTAATCTACTTAGATCACCTGATAACTGATTCACTTACCCATAAAAAACCCATCTCCATATTATCAATCGACTTTTCTAAAGCATTCGACCGTATTGGCATTCACACAATAATCAAACAATTACAAGAATGGAAGATAGGCCCAAAAATCCTAAGGTACATAGCCAACTTCATGACCAATAGAAAGATTAGATGCCGTATATCCAACTCCCTCTCTGCAACATTTCCATTTGATAACGGTATTCCCCAAGGATCCCCAATTTCAGTAATACTATATCTCATCGACTACAATAAGCTAGCCCACATCATCCACCTAAATAAAAACCTAAATTTCATAGCCTACGCCGATGACTTCCACATTATCATAAAATTCCACAAATACACAAAAAAAAACACGCAACTATCTTGGATCTACTTTTCTCCCAAATAAATGACTGGTGCTCCTTCTCGAGAGCTTCCCTGTTTACCAATAAATGTAAACATCTACATATATGTAGAAAACACCAATGTCAATGCCTTATTCAAACCAGCAATTTCACCCTGCAAACAACTGACACACTAAAAATAATAGGCCCTATGGTTAGCAAAAAATACAAGTGGAACGACCACATCAATTACCTTACAACCTCACTTAATAAAAAACTCAATATGCTCAAATGCCTCTCTAGCACAAGAGCGGCAAGTTAGTACAAAAGTTAGCACAAAAGTGAATACAAAGTTAGTACGGAGTGAGTGCGTAGTGGAAAGTCAGCGCGAAACATTAAGTGAACAAAGGATTCAGAGTGCAAGAAATCCAACGCGAAAGGATAATATAAGAATTAAAAGGACTCATATCGCAATAAGGACAAAGAAGATTGTGTCCTTAGCGATTAACAAACCCTCTCCTAAGAAATCGATACGCGGAATTTATCAAGCCTTGTGGTGTGTTGCATTTGCAAGGCAACCTCAAGTTAAAACCAAGTATCAGACTAGTGAGCCCGGCGAAGGACAGGTGAAGCTAAAACCAGAACCTGAGAGTAGGAGAGACGATTGGCGAAATCCTTGTGGTAACAAGGAGGCGATAGTAGAGCCTGGCGAATTTCAGGCGTTGCTAGCTAAAACCTCGTTTAGTAGGCGTAACATTGGCTCTTAATATTTGCTTCAACGAGAGCGCCAGCATTGCAAATACAACCACGACACAAGATCCGTACGATTTCATAAACTCAAATAAGAAATATCATTAAAATGTACAGATGAATTGTAAAAACCAACGTGAAAACTAGCAGAGAGTGCAGTTTTAAAATATTTTATAAAAGCAAAACCTAATTGTGTTATTATTGCCGCAGCCGCCACAAATATAAATTTGTTGGCACGTACCCTCCACACCGCGAGAGTTAGCCCAGCTTAAACCGCGTGACAACCGTAGGTTCGTTAAACCACTTTATCAGCAGCAGTGATAATAGGATTTAAAGTGTGCGCACCTGTTAAACCTGCGTTGCATTATACACCTGCAAGCAAGCCACAATCATAGATGGCATTCTTATGGACCATAGTAACAAGATTCTTGAGGAGCAGTGATCAGAGGAACAGATTTGGTTATTTACCTAACTAGTGTTAGAGTCAATTGTGCGCCTCTTTGACCTGCGTTGCATTATAAACCTGTTTATGGTCATGAGGTGCAGTGTGCAAAGGAAGAAAGGATAGAGAATAGAGAAAAGCGAGCGCTTGTGTAACGTGCGTTGCATTGTTTATGGTCATGAGTAGTAGTGATCAAAGGATATGGAGTCGAGAGGGCGCGTCTTTGACGTGCGTTGCATTGTAAACCTGTTTATGGTCATGAGGTGCAGTGTGCAAAGGAAGAAAGGATAGAGAATAGAGAAAAGCGAGCGCTTGTTCGATGTACGTTGCATTGTTATGGTCAACAGACACAACAACTACAACCTTCGTGTGGGGCTCTTAAAACAAGGGATGGATATATTCTTACGCAGCAGCAGGAGCAGCAAGGTCAATACGTTGAGCTTTATGGTTGTGATAAAGACAGGATCAGTTTTATCTATTTAACAAATTAGTGTTAGAGTCAAGTATGCTACTGTTTTAAATACATTGCTCTGCACACGTACATTACTATTGTCAACAGCAAAAACAACAACCTTCGTGGGGGGTTATGTGTGCAAGGATGGAAATTTTTTCCCGGCAGCAGCAGCAAGATCAACACATTGTTTTTAAACAAGAGTATTGAGACTTGCAGGCTTAGCTTGAAATATTATAGGGGGAATTTGTAAAAGGAGGAAAGTGTTAGAGGGAGAAAGAGAGAGTTGGTATTAGAGAGATTAAGTGTTAGAGGGGGAAAGTGTTATAGGGGAAAGTGATCCTGCTTGTATTATTGTATTAAAACACGCTCCCTTATGCGATTCTATAAACGAGCGTCTATGAAATGCAGGTGGTATGTTAATTGATTGTCCCTCATTCTAACGCACACCCAACTTGTTCGCTACTTACGTTTCTAACCTTTATTTGCATATATCTGTTTTGATTATTGCACTGACTTCTGTTACTTTTATAGAGCTAATTAGTATAACTTTTTAATAAACCAATGAAAATTTTTTAAATTGGTGTACTTTTTAATAAACTATCAAATTATGTTTTTCATATGGGTATGTTTTAATATTTTTTTTTTTTTTTATTTATTTAGTTATTTATTTATTTATTTATAGTCAGCTAAGAGCAGCTGACATTAAAATGAATCAAAATTTAATTTAAATTAAAAAAAAATAAAATAATTATATTAAGTAAAATATAGAATAATATATACATCTGAAAAAATAATTAAACGTTAACGTTAAAGCTCTGGGAAATTCAATAAAAAATTGAGCAGTCCAACATTTGTTGCGAGGATTGGGAAAAACCCAGAAAAACCCAATCAGACCAGCGTTAGATTAGTAGTTAGTGGTTACGATTAGATAAAGCAAAAAGGATCGATCTTTTTAGTACTAGAGTTGAGGCCTCTAAGGAGACAAGAGAATAAAGTTTGTTATAGTCAGAACATATAACACGAAATGGTTCATGAATTAAATAGTTGCTGAAGCAACGATCAAGGCTGAGGGCTAAAAAGTTACGTGAAGATCTATCCGGGACATTAAATTTAATTCGACTCAAAAGTACTGATGAGTCGATTTCACCATTAAGTAGGTTAGTAATAAATAATACTCCATGCATAGTTCTACGGTTTAACAGGGAGGGAAGATTTATTAAAAGGAGTCTACTAGAATACGGGGGTAAGTCAACTCCAGCAACCCAGTTAAAACTTCTAAGGGCAAATAGAAGAAATTTCTTCTGCACAGATTCAATTCTGTCCTGGTGAATCGAGTATTGTGGGGACCTCACACAAGATACATACTCCAGAATGGGACGTACTAAGGATGTATAAAGCGTTTTAGTGGTGTACGGATCATTAAACTCTTTCGACCACCGCTTGATGAAGCCAAGGACATTAATGGCCTTATTGACCATATACGAAATATGAGCGTCAAACTTTAATTTAGGATCAAGAATAATGCCTAAATCTTTGATTTCAAACACGCGGTCAAGTGGTGAAGCATCAAGCAAGTAGTGAGCAGTATGTGGGGTACTTCTACAAAAAGACATGACTTTACATTTTGAACAATTTAAATTTAGTAAGTTAGTACGGCACCAGGCTGACAAAGCACCCAAATCCGACTGTAGTAAATTACACAGGGAAGCGTCATTATAGGTGAAACATAGCTTTACATCATCAGCAAACATATACACAAAAGAGTTAGTAATAACTGCTGGAAGGTCGTTAATAAACAAATTAAATAGCAAAGGTACAAGGTGACTACCCTGGGGTACACCAGAGGTAACAAAAATAGGTTTAGATACAGACGATTTAAAAACAACTTTTTGTTTTCGGCCACACAAGTACTCCGAAAGCCACAATATTAGTTTTGATGGAAATCCAATAATATTTAATTTATGATGCAACAGAGAATGACTTACAGAATCAAATGCCTTACTAAAATCGGTGTAAACAACGTCAGTTTGCATTTTTTTCCTGAAACCCTTTGATAACAAGCGAAGTGAATTCAAGAAGGTTAGTGATAGTAGATCTACGCCTAACAAAACCGTGTTGATAAGGCGATATAATCGAACTACATCCGTGTTGCAGTTGAGAACATATAATTTTTTCAAAGACTTTTGGTATGGCAGACAACTTGGATATGCCCCTTTAGTTTTTAACGTTTGATTTTGAAGAATTTTTATGGAGTGGAATTATAAAGGATTCCTTCCATATATCAGGGAACACGTTTGAATCAACAGACAAGTTAAATAATTTATTTAATGGCGCACAAAGAGAATCCGCGCAGTATCTAAGAATACAACCTGGCACTCCATCAGGACCAGGCAAGTAGCCAGGTTTAATAGAGTTAAATTCACTCAGGAGCGTAGACTCAGTAACTACTGGGACATATATGCAATTTGACGTTTGAACTTGAAAAGGATAGGAATTACTACTACTATACATATTCGATGAGTACACTGATTGAAAATACTCAGCAAATAGATCGGCTACTGCCTGATCAGAACTTGCTTTTGTATCATCTACGTATACTGAGGATGGCAAGCAAGAAGTCTTACGTTTAGAGTTAACAAATTTATAAAACTGTTTAGGGTCACGTGAAAAGTTTAGTCTACAACGATTAAGATAATTATTATAACAAGATGTGTTAACGGAAATAAAACTAGATTTTCCTACTAAATACGAAGATAAATCTAAAGTAGTTCCCGATTTTTTTTGTCTTTGCGTTTTCCAATTTCGATAGTTCTCTCGTAAACCAAGGTGGTTTATTGTCACTTGAAGAACAAGTGAGGGGAACACAAATATCCAAAAGCGAGTTCAAGGTCCTATAAATATGGCTATGGCAGTTTCTATATCACTACAAGAATAAAGGCGCGACCAATAAGTATGTTGAAGAAGATAATTTAATTTAGTAAAGTTAGTTTAACGAAAGCAACGGGTTTTTAAAGTATTATAAGATACTGCACTAGGGTTAAAAATTTCGATGGATAGTTCTAAGGTTGGATGTTAGGCATCTTCCGGAAGCACTAGAGGGGGTATTCTACTAGCATTACTGCAATCGGAGTCCGAAACAAATATTACGTCCAACATTCTACCACTACAGTTATGCACCCTGTTAACTTGCGATAGGCCTAACTCCAGTAGGCCATCGATAAAATCATCAGAAGTGACTGGTAATATCGCCGAAGATGTGTCATTCACAGACCATACAACATGTGGCATATTAAAATCACCAACCACTATCAGATTATCCATATCTGTCAATAATGACGAAACAATTTGCAGGGCACTCAGATGGGATGAGTAAATGTTAATATCAGATTGAGGAGGAATATAAGAGCAAGTAACATAAAGTGAACGGCCGTTTAGTAATATTTTAACACATAAAAACTCTATGTCCGGAAGATCTTGAGAATGAATCTGTTCAGAGGAAAAACAAGAGTCAACAGCAATGAGAACACCACCCCCCTTGCGGGAAGTGCGATCGCATCTGTACAAGTTATATTTAGAAGGAAAAATGGGATAATCAGAAATATCAGGTTTTAACCAGGTTTCAGTGAGTGCAACTTTTTCAGAATCAAAAGATAAGCTGTTAATATATAATTTAGCCAGTATAGTGTTAAGGCCTCTAACATTTTGATAGGCCAAGCTTATTACTCCAGTTAGTTAGTTATTTGCCGCCGAGGTGGAGGCAACAGGTTGGTTAACAGGCGGTGTACTATTAATCCTTATACCATTATTGTTATTAATTCGCCTATTCATATACTCCTTAACGACAAGCTGCGGCGGCCAAAACTTTTCAGAGCAAATTGTCGAGAAAAGTTCAGGCGGTACACCCAACTTGAAAGAAGATATACTTCTGGCATGTTTAAATTTAAACTTTTCAACAACAATAAGTGGGGAATCGATTTGACTTTTTACATATGCTGCAACATCATCCGATGACGTATCGGATGCCAGCCTAGAAACAAAAACAAATTTATTGAGTGGTACAACAGGCTTGGTACCAGAGGCTTGTGAGCCCCAGTTGTACCTATATTAGGA
Organism: Scaptomyza flava; assembly: GCA_030179655.1. Lineage (NCBI taxonomy): Eukaryota > Metazoa > Arthropoda > Insecta > Diptera > Drosophilidae > Scaptomyza > Scaptomyza flava. The sequence continues at coordinate 688,241 of JARNME010000273.1, forward strand.
TTAATAGGCACACGAGCTGCTGAACCAGAGGGCTCATGCAAAGGATCGGAAGATAAAGTGGCTAGGTTGTTGATAGGATTTCTAGCAGGGGAGTTAAATAACATTAGAGGGTTAGCATTGGATCCAATTGAAGGATTATTGTTAGGCACTAGAAGGGCAGAACAGGTGGGGCAATAAGTGGATTGGGACCCGAAGTCTTTTTACGCTTCGGAGATTCGGTAATCACCTTGCCATTTTTGAAATTAAGCTCAAGCTCGTTGAACGACGCTTGCAGATTATTAAAAGCTACATGCATAGCTTTAAAGCCAGCATGAGTCTGCCCCATGACTTGGTCGATTCTTTCACAGCTAAATTGCAGGGCTCGCAGTACCATTTAAGGCCTGTATCTGCAATTAAGAAGTCCCTGATTTTGGGAGTGAAGCCAGCACATTTCATGTGGATCATGTTGTCACGCAATCCACAAAAAATAAAATCTTGGTTGGTGGTTCCAACCGCATTGCAATTGGTGCTACAGCATGCAAACATTTTCAAATTGATTTAAGGTTTTATCTGGCAACTAATATGCTCGCCCAAAACAAAGTAAGGCGACGGTAAATATAAGTAAAACGTATCACTGCAAGAGCAATATAAAAGAGTAAATTTCAAATGAGCGCTTAAATGAGAGAGCGTAAGCGCGTAGGCAGATAGAACCGCAAGTGTGACGGATAATAGCGGATAAGAGCGGGAGAGCTGTAAAGCGAGAGCAAAAAAAAACTGACAAACTGTTTGTTGTTAGTAATCACACAGAATATGAAAATATGCAAATGTAAATATATGTATGTAAGTATGAACGTATGTTTACTTTATGTTTTCTTTATGTTCAGGCAGAGCAGTCTCAGTTATACTTCTAATTAAAGTGAGTATAAACTCGGCAAACTCTTTTATGTAATCGTAAATATATACACATATATTTGCAATCACTGCTAAAACTATTTACCAGATTAAACAGAGTAAAAACACCGTTCACAAACACAAGAGAACAATAAATAATCAAGAGCACGCAAAAACACGTCCGTCACCAACGAAAGACAAGTTGTTAATTTGTTAATTTTTTTTTTTTTTAGATTTTTGTAGTATGTTATATTTGAGATTTATATTAAGCTTGTTCCGTTGAGGGATAAAGCGAACACAAACACCAAACATTAAGATTAATGACATATAGTTATAGCCGGTAGAACACACAAGTTATCCTCCATGATTTTGTTTCGGCTTTATAAAAAAGATTTTTTTAAGTCAATATTAGAAGCCTAGGTTCTAGTACTCACTATATACATATCTAAAAATGTTTTATGTATGTCATTATTTTGAAAGCATAAATAACTTCGTGTAGGTGGTATAATAAATCATGTTTTAACAAAATAATTTTGATCTTAATATTTATACTTCATCGTTTATTGAGATAATTATTATTCTTTTTTTATTCCCCATATATTGGATTCCGTTCTATCTCAGTAATAATTTATTTTGCTTATACATTCTTTAAATTCTTTAAGGTAATCTTTTAGGCTTATCAAATAATCTTTTCCTTAACTTTCCCTCTGCTCGCTATAAGATTTTCATCAAATGACACTTTTCATATTTAAGATATCTGTCAAAATATTTCTAATACTCAACTAAAATTATTTCATCAAACTCACATATCAAATCAATTTCTAAAATAAAGAAAATGAAAGCAGTAAGATGTTCTTAGCAGCTTGATTATTTTTTTATAAACGGGTTTTACTATAATCTTTCCCAATATGCTACTTACTATAAAAATGTATAAAGAATGTGTTTTGTACTCATTTACTGACTTCAAAAATTCTTCTTTTGATGTTGTCTGATACCCTATCTTAATTTGTGTTATATTTAATCGTTTTCTTCAACTTAGTATTCTTCTGATTTTTAAACATTTTATGTTATGTAGTTAGCTATTTTGATTAGGCTTTACGCTTAAAACGAGATAGATTGTATTATTGCCCTTAACAAGTTAACTTAATTTTAACAGGGAAATCGATCGGACATTGATTTTCACTTAATAATTGATTGCTTTAATATATTTTAACTGTCAACCTATGTACATTTCTACTTTTATAGTGATTATGTTAGATTTTTATATTTCCAAACTCATTGCTTGAACTTACAAAATTTCGTTACTAATTTCTAATAATTGATGGATGGTAATATTTTATTTCATTATTCTCCCCATTTTTCTTGCATTTAATAAGGAAGTGCATTGAACAAGCTTATCAGTTCGAGATATGAGTCTTACACTGTTTCGAAAAGTATAAATACGTTAAGTGTTTTAATTTAAGGGTTAAGTATCTAATAGATGCCATGTTATTAGGGCGTATTTATTCATATAATTATTATAATTATTTCTTAAGGAGACTTATTTTCTTTAGTGCTCAAAACTTATTGTCGCTAAAGGATTTATTTTTTCTTGATCTGAGTGATTTATTTAATTCATGAAACCATTGTATTGTGTTTTATTCTTCTTGAACCTTTGCAGTAATCTTGAATTTGGATTGCAAAATAAGGTTGTGATGTACTAAAGCTCAAGATGACTTACAAAACGGGCGGTAGAGTACTTAAAATTTTTAATTGTAGTGTGTTTTTAAAATAATGTACGTTTACTATCACCGGATTGGTTTATACCCACTAAATGTAAATATATATTGTTTTCTTATTCCATTGTATTAGTATTTTTATACACCCTAGCTCTTGATCCGGTTTTTTGATTTTAGATTAGGGTCTGATTTTATTGTATACTGTTTGTGGAGGAGGCTCCACATAATAAGATATGATTTAGTAATTGTATGGTAAGATTTATTCTTCTTTGGTGTGGCTGTATTTTAGAGCACTAGTTGTGTGTATGTTAAACTAATAAAAAGAGCGCGAGCAAGTCATTTACAATAATGTTTACTAGCTTAGGATTCATGGTCTTAAGACCGTTTAGACTTCATCGTAAGTAGTTTTGCTAGGCTATATTCTATTATGATTCTAGTGGGTTGTGATGCGTACATTGAAAGAGCGAGATAAAGTTGTTCTTGTTTAGGTCCACAATCTACTTTCTTGGTCCATTTTCCTTGGCATATTATACGGCAGGGAGTGAGATTTAAAAATAGTATTTCATTCCATTCTAGTAATATTTGTATATTGTTTTTATTATTTTGTTATTTAATTTTTAATTTTATTCTTTTATGTTATTTGAATTTATATATTGCCTTCAAATTTAATGGTTATGCCTCTCAATTTTTGAACCGAGACATAGTATTTTTTTCTGTGCTGCATAAACGAAAGCATGCTTGATCCCAGATATGTTTATTCTTAATCAATATGTAGATCAACACCGTAGGCTTCCTAGATCTATATGTCTGTATCTATGCAAACTATTCTATGAGCTTTTAGGTATTGAGATTAAATTTTGCTCAGAATCTAATCGCTGACTTAAACACATGAGTGTTACAACTTTCACACTTAAGGAGCATCAGATCTTTTCGTTTCAAAGAGCTTACTATTTGACGCCTTTAAGAACAATTTGCTTGCCTGAGCTTGGTAGGTTATACAGTTAAAACAATTAGTGAAAAGACGGAACTGTTTTATAGAATTTCTTCAACATTATTAGTTGGTTCTTTCCCTATCGCTTTTTATCACGCACTTTGAGATTATAACATTGATTGCTGATTATTGTTGTTATTTTTGTGTGTTATTGTTGTTAGTTTGTGCAATGTCTGCACTTGAATCAACTAGAATGGAACTTATATAAGTTGACTTGAAACTTTCCAATTCTCTTTAACTATGGGATAGTATTTTAAAGTGTCAAAATGGGGGTTTTACGATAACTGGGAGGCTGGCAAATCGCTAAATTCGATAACTCAAAACCGATAAATCCACATATTTCGAACATCCTTACAGCTAGAACTACCAAATTTGGTAAGCAGATAGCTACAATCAACTCCCAAAAAACTGCATCAAAAATTTTGGAGCCACGCCCACCCATTCCGCCCCAGCCCCCCCGCCTTTTAAAGTCAAAACAGCCTATATCTCCCACAGTTATTAGCTAGAGCCACCAAATTTGGTGCCAAGATAGGTGATGATGACCCCCCAAAAACTGCATCAAAAGTTTGGATGCCACGCCCACCAATAATGCTCTAGCCGCCCCCATCCTCCCCAACGCTTCGTCAAAAACGGAGAGGCGTGTATCTTCCAAAGTTGTGGAGCAAGAGCCAACAAATTTGGTAGGAAGATAGCTGGCAACGACCCCCAAAAATCTTCATCAAAGTTTTGGAGCCATGCCTACCCATTTCGCCCCCCTTTCCCCACCTTTTACAAACAGACCTCCTTTCCCACCTTTTGCAAACTTCGAGCTAGAGTCACAAAATTTGGAAGGAAGATAGTTGGTGGCATCCCCATCTGCATCGGAGAATCTTTAAGGCAGCGTAAATCACTGCCCCATCCATACCCTTTTGAAATCAGGCTTCTTTTTAAGCGGTTTTAATACTGGTATCAAGTATGCCGCAGTCGGTTGCGTCCGACTGTAACTTTTCCACTTGTTAATTATTATTTTTGTTTATTTATTTCTTTTGCATCTCATATAGTATTTTTCCCTTATGTTTCTTGTTTTTGCGCTCCACTTCTATACTTACTTTAATAATTTATCATATGTTTCCTACAATTTATATTCAATCGCCCTTTTATGGACAAAAACTGGGCTGTTAAAAACGGAAGGCAATTAATCTATAAAACTGATGGAACGGAAAAGTTGTGATTATTTTTCATTTAAAAATAAAAGTAGGCTGTTATACGGGTACATAAAATATTTACTTATATTAAATTAAAATTTGAATTGATTTTTAATAAACCGGCTTTTTTCGAAAATGTAGTTTTTTAAAGAACATATTAAGCTCATATCATATATATTTAGATTTTCACATTTAGGTAACATCAGCTCAACTCCCGCAACATCCGATAGTGAGCTGTCGTTTACAGACGGTAAAGTAAACGGGGATGCCGCTATATCGTTTCTCATAATCACAATTTAGCTGCCCGACGATGCAAATTAGTTCCCTTACGATTCGAGTACTGTCACTCTTTACAGCAGCCTGGCATTCTAAAAAGACTTAATCGCTCACCATCATCACTTCACACCCCACCCCCCTCCCCCAACCATCCCATACGACGAAGCGATCCTCACCTGGACCATCACTCGTACACACATAATTAACTTTTACCTAGATAAGGTACGGTTTGCGTGTAGCCGTCTTACTTGGATAGTACTGTTCTACTCTGTACCGATTTTGGGTCCCCTGATTTATATTATTTCCAGCTAATTTCCAAGGCTCACACCTTAAACTTTAACACACCAGCCCACAAAACATATTATTTGGATATAAAAACATTACACAATGAATATCAAGCACCAAGAGCTATTAAAAAAATTTATAAAGTATTCGGAGGAAATTTGATCGAACAATGTAACACCCAAAATATTTATTATGGTTTACATTAAATCGTGAAGTCATAGTCGAGTCTACTACGTACTACACATTTTTCCATGAGTTGTTCTCATTTTAAACCCCTATCAATTTATCCGTTTTTTCTTATTATTATTTTTTCAACCAAGTAAGTGCGAACCTGTTTTTTCAATTTTCTCTTTCTAGAAAATGTATTTAGGTTCGGTAGCCTCACAGTCATTCAATATGTATGTTATAGGGATTTTAGGTATATTGTATTTCTATTATTGTAAGTTTTAAGTTTTCAGGTTTAGTGGGTAGCCCTTCTCATTTAAGTATTATGTTTGCTTATGCACACATAATCATTTACTTAGATTTTTATCTGACTAATAAAAATATCTAAAATATTTTAAAAATTTTAGGATTTACTTTTATGTATGGAATTTTAGCTGTCCTATTATATAGCTAATTGTTCTTACTAAACAATTGATTGAACACTACCTCTATAATGTCTTTTAAACGTATCTTTGATTGATTTTCGATAATCACTACTTATCAAATTTTCTAGATCGTACCCGAGTCACATTAATATAGCAGGATACGTCAAAATAAGCACGCAAACAAGATTGAGGGCAGAGACACTCCTAAAAGACTTTGAGCCGAAGTGTGACGTAGAAAAATGTACAATAAGGTAGGAGCTAACGAACAGCGAGAGTCTTTAGAGGGAAGCGAGCTGAACGAAGACATCTGATCTCAGGCCAGACAAATGTTTATCGGGAGAAAGAATCCTGCTTTCACATTATAGGAGTATGCGTAGCCTTATCAAGGAACAAAATTTATTGTCTTAGAACAACATATCAACCGTATTTAAGGCTAAGAAACCCTCAACTCATCATAAATACTGGATCTCGTACAGTTTCCATGTCCGGTGGAAGAGCCATAGAGCTAGAAGGGGGCACAACAGACCTGTAAATTACCAAATCATTCATAGACGATTAAGGTTTACACAGGCAGAAGACATATTATTCTATTATTAATTCCCCTTGATATTTATTTTTTTTTATTAAAAAGAACATTTCAATAAAGTTGTTACCATTTTACTGACTTTTTTGATTTTTTATTAATTTTTTATTATCTTGTCGGAAATTTACTTTCCCTTTTTTTTTACAATGTAGTTAACATCTGTGAGCAATGTAAATTTCTGATTTTTATTGTAATATAAATCAGGGGACCCAAAATCTAGGTAAAAGTTAATTATGTGTGTACGAGTGATGGTCCAGGTGAGGATCGCTTCGTCGTATGGATGGGTTGGGGGAGGGGGGTGGGGTGTGAAGTGATGATGGTGAGCGATTAAGTCTTTTAAGAATGCCAGGCTGCTGTAAAGAGTGACAGTACTCGAATCGTAAGGGAACTAATTTGCATCGTCGGGCAGCTAAATTGTGATTATGAGAAACGATATAGCGGCATCCCCGTTTACTTTACCGTCTGTAAACGACAGCTCACTATCGGATGTTGCGGGAGTTGAGCTGATGTTATCTAAATGTGAAAATCTAAATATATATGATATGAGCTTAATATGTTCTTTAAAAAACTACATTTTCGAAAAAAGCCGGTTTATTAAAAATCAATTCAAATTTTAATTTAATATAAGTACTAAATATTTTATGTACCCGTATAACAGCCTACTTTTATTTTTAAATGAAAAATAATCACAACTATTCCGTTCCATCAGTTTTATAGATTAATTGCCTTCCGTTTTTAACAGCCCAGTTTTTGTCAATTAAAAGGCGATTGAATATAAAAAATAAAATTAAATAAATAAAAATAATAATTAACAACAATAATCAGCAATCAATCGGGAACATGCAGCACCTTCCATTAAGTAATGTTTTAATCTCAAAGTGCGTGATAAAAAGCGATATGGAAAGAACCAACTAATAATGTTGAAGAAATTCTATAAGACAGTTCCGTCTTTTCACTAATTGTTTTAACTGTATAACCTACCAAGCTCAGGCAAGCAAATTGTTCTTAAAAGCGTCAAATAGTAAGCTTTTTGAAACGAAAAGATCTGATGCTCCTTAAGTGTGAAAGTTGTAACACTCATGTGTTTAAGTCAGCGATTAGATTCTGAGCAAAATTTAATCTCAATACCTAAAAGCTCATAGAATAGTTTGCATAGATACAGACATATAGATCTAGGAAGCCTACGGTGTTGATCTACATATTGATTAAGAATAAACATATCTGGGATCAAGCATGCTTTCGTTTATGCAGCACAGAAAAAAATACTATGTCTCGGTTCAAAAATTGAGAGGCATAACCATTAAATTTGAAGGCAATATATAAAGTCAAATAACATAAATAAATAATGTATTTAAAACAGTAGCATACTTGACTCTAACACTAATTGGTTAAATAGCTAAAACTGATCCTGTCATTATCACAACCATAAAGCTCAACGTATTGACCTTGCTGCTGCTGTTGTTGCGTAAGAAAATTTCCATCCTTTGTTCAAAGAGCCCCACACGAAGGTTGTAGTTGTTGTTGCTGTTGACCATAACAATGCAAAGTACATCGAACAAGCGCTCGCTTTTCTCTATTCTCTATCCTTTCTTCCTTTGCACACTGCACCTCATGACCATAAACAGGTTTACAATTCAACGCACGTCAAAGACGCGCCCTCTCGACTCCATATCCTTTGATCACTTCTACTCATGACCATAAACAATGCAACGCACGTTACACAAGCGCTCGCTTTTCTCTATTCTCTATCCTTTGCACACTGTACCTCATGACAGGTTTATAATGCAACGCACGTCAAAGAGGCGCACAATTGACTCTAACACTAGTTAGGTAAATAACCAAATCTGTTCCTCTGATCACTGCTTCTCAAGAATCTTGTTGCTGTTGTCCTTAAGAATGCCATCTATGATTGTGGCTTGCTTGCAGGTGTGTAATGCAACGCAGGTTTAACAGGTGCGCACTTAACTCCAAATCCTATGATCACTGAATCTCACAGATGCTGCTGGGTCAAAAAAAGGGGGCGAAAAAAGGGTCATAAAAATTAATGGGGTCATAAATTGTGATTAAGGGTAATAAAAGTGACAGCTACTTCATGTCACAGAACCGGCAGTCCCCTACTACTAACACCTCTTACGCCATAACAAATGAAGAAAACTGCATTAAAAGAGGCATCCTAATGCCATACAAATCAATCTACTCCGCAGAATTAATCGCATTATATGAAGCTATAGGCCGAGTTAAAAATAAAAAATGCAACTTCATAATTTTCTCCGATTCGCTTTCATCAATCAAATCCATCAATATCATAAATAACTCTAACTGCTACGAGTGCTCGATACGATCCTTACTATCACAACACCCAAACATTCAAATACTATGGATACCTGGACACCACAATATAAGAGGGAATGAAACAGCAGACCAACATGCAAAAAACGCTGCTAATTACCCCCTCATATACACCCGAAATAGCAACACCTCTGACATCATAAAACTAATATAAAATAAGTTAGTCCAACAAAGAAGGAACCGAATTAATCAAGCCTCAACTTGGTACCAACATTTAAGCACTACTCATAAAGCTACAGATAACTTTACAAATCAATACCGAATAAAAAAATCAATACTGAAGGCCATTACGGAGCCATGCTATAAAAAAAAAAATTAAGTTAGGTACTAAGTTTTTAACTTTCACCAAACTGTATTTAATAATAATAATAATAATAATAATAATAATAATAATAAAAGGTTTGTGCATCAGTTCAATCTCGATTGAATTCCCACACGTTTTCCGCTGAGTGCTGGGTACTGAAATCGATATCCACATCTCAGCCTGGACAGCCTATCTATATTGAATTGGAAAATTCCAAAAAATATCAAGTTGGCAGATCCCGAATTCTATAAGCCAGCGAAGGTAGATGTACTATTGGGAGCGGAATTGTTTTATGGATTATTATACGTTGGGCAAATAAGACTACATTCCGAGCTGCCCATCATGCAAAAAACATTGCTCGGCTGGATTGTAGCGGGCAAATATACTGGACAAGTGCCTCGGCAACAGTATAGTAATAGTGCAGTAGCTGAAGTTTTTATCTGTTCTCTCGACTCTTTAGTTAATAGTTCGATCCCAAGGTTCTTGGCCTGTCCTTTCAAGCTGCTGAAAGTCTTTTTTTTTTTGCAACTTGAGCGCAAACTGTCAAGTGATGATAACCTTAAAAATATGTATCATGAATTCATGAAAGAGTATTTGGATTTGGGACATATATGCATTCTGAAGTCTGCTCCTCTAGAACAGCATTACTACATTCCTCATCAATGCGTTCTGCTACCTGAGAGTACCTTAACCAAGCTTCGAGTTGTTTTTGACGCTTCTAGCAAAAAATCAACAGCAGTTTCGCTCAGCGAAACACTTATGGTGGGGCCAACGATTCAGAGGGAGCTGTATTCAACGTTGGTCAACTTTCGGTTGAACAAATATGCCGTAACTGCCGATATTTCAAAAATGTATAGACAGATAAATGTTTCTGAGCAAGACAGAAATTTTCAACTTGTCTTGTGGAGGCATGCAGGTTGAATTCTGTTACATATGGTACAGCGTCAGCACCCTTTCTGGCTGTACGTTGTTTATTCGAACTGGCAAATATATACGCACAATAACATCCCATTGGTGCGAAAGTGATTCAAAATTGTTTGATATGCTGGCAGGTGCAGACAGTTTAAAAAAACTGGACACCATTTGCAGACAGGTAAGTAACATATTGTCCGAAGGAGGATTTCCACTGGCCAAGTGGGCTTCCAATTGTCCGAAACGGTCTGGTGACAGGAACGCCAGTGGAGAAATTTGTATAAAAATTGATGAGCAAAGCTCGGTTAAGACGCTTGGAATGCGTTGGGCACCTCAAGAGGACGTTTTTAAATATCATCTTGACGTGGATAGTTTTGCCTCCCTTAAACCAACCAAACGTAACATCTTGTCCATAACCTCTCGTTTGTTTCACCCTCTTCGATTATTGTGTCCAATTGTCACTAAGGCAAAAATGTTGTTGCAGGATTTATGGAGGCTAAAGGTAGATTGGGATGAGGCAATCCCTATGAATCTACACACTGCGTGGAACAAGTTTACCACGACTTTGCGTGATTTGCACAATATTTCGATCTTTCGGTCTTTGTACCAAAGTGTTCAGGTCCACGGCTTTGCTGACGCCTCAAGTCAAGCCTATGGTTGTTGCATATACGTGCGAACAGACAACAATGAAGGCGTTAGCGTTTCTTGGCTCACGGCAAAATCTAGGGTAGCTCCACTTAGTGTAAAAACAATACCCCGGCTAGAGCTTTGTGCAGCACTTTTGCTGGCCAAACTTTGGCAACAAGTGTCGAGCACGATGACCAAATTCACGATAGAAAGCGTCTGGAAAGCGTTTCTGGTCAGATTCGCAGGTCACGTTATATTGGCTGGAGCGTGATTCGGGTACGTTGGGTACATTTGTCGCGAATCGAGTTTCAGAAGCCCAAGAGTTGTCGACTGGAGTCAAGACTTAGTTTCAAGGGGAATGGATATTAACGAAATTGTGAGTTCCTTGTGGTTCAATGGCAGAAAAAGATCGATGGCCTCAACTGCATCAGTTTGAGATAGCGTCAGAAGTTAAAACTTCTATAAGAAGAAAAGTGCAGTTGTGTGTGCACTGGGCGTATCAGACGCTGAGTCTAATTGCAATTGCAACTAATAAGCCGTCAATCAAGATTTTCTAAGCTGGTCCGTATAATGGCTTATGTGCTTCGATTTTGTTTCAAGCAACTTAGAGGTGATTCGCTCGCTGTATCTGCTTCAGAAAGAAAAATTGGATTCTTGAAGCTGATCGCAGTCGTCCAAAGCACAACATACAGCAGTGAGTTTAGCCTGTTGAAAAAATCGGCATGTGGAAAATGGCATTAAATATGAATTAATTCGAGCAGGAGGACGTTTGCTACATGGCCCTATTTCGTACGACGCTAAGTTCCCTTTGTTGTTACCAAAGAGTTCTGAATTCTTCAGTCTTTTCATCAGGTATTTGCACCTTAGGCACTACCACGCTGGTGCAATGCTGGTGCCAAGGATTATTAAGGCAGCAAAATTGGGTGGTCAATGCCCGTAGCGCATGTACGGCAACTGTAAGAAGTTGCGTACACTATTTTCGCTATAAGCCAAAATTATTGGGACAAATCATGGGAAATCTGCCAGCAGATCGCCTCCGTGAAGGTCGGCCATTCAAGATATCTGGTGTAGATTTCTGTGGGCCTTTTCGTGTGAGCTACAGGATTAGAGGTAGACCACCCGTAAAAATGTACGTTGCCGTTTTTGTTTGTTTCGCCTCAAAGGCAGTCCACTTGGAACTGGTAACAGATTTGTCCACGGATGCTTTTTTAAATGTTTTCAAAAGGTTCATTGGGAGACGAGGGCTGCCGGAAAAGATATTCAGCGACAACGCGACCAATTTTGTCGGAGCGAACAACGTGCTGAGGGAGCTGCAAGCAGCGTTCCACCATAGCGAGGAGAGGCTGCAGGAGTACGCAGCACAGAGAGCGGTGCAATGGAAGTTCATCCCTCCAAGGGCCCCGCACTTCGGCGGGCTCTGGGAGGCAGCAGTGAAAACCGCCAAACACAGGCTGGTGCGAGGAGCAGGCGACGCCAAGCTGACACCGGACGAGTTGAGCACGCATCTGGTGGATTTCGAAGCGTTGCTCAATTCCAGGCCACTCGTGGCAAACACCAGCGATCCCAACGACGGGGAGGCAGTAACCCCAGGGCACTTGCTCATCGGGCAGCCTTTGCTGGGGCTGCCCACAGGATTCACGCCCTAGGAGCCCAACAACAAGCGCGTACCCGCATTCTTGAAGCGGAGGCAACAGTTGTTGGAGCTCAAACTGCACTTCTGGTGCAAGTGGTCCAAGGACTGCCTGCTCAGCCTGCAGAAGCGAGCCAAATGGAGCAGAGGCGAGGCCAACCTGGTCGAAGGGGCGGATGTTCTGGTGCACGACGACAGCATCCCCCCGCAACGATGGATCACCGGGCGCGTGACACGCGCAATCGCAGGCAAGAAGGGCAAGGTGCGCGTGGCCAAAATTAGGACTCCGGCCGGCGTCATTAAACGACCGGTACACAGGCTGGCACCACTTCCCTTAGATGGATGTTGAAGACCGAGGCTCGTCAACGGGACTGGAATGTAGCAGAATAATAATATTGATAGTTTGTAAACATAGCTTAAGTTAGTTTAAGAGAAAACATGAAGTCGCTCTTACTTTTAGTTTTTAGGCCGATCAGTAATTTGCCGACGGCGAATTTGTGTTGCGTGTGGCCGTCTGTGGCTCGCGTAATTGTATTAGGCTAAGCTATTTTTAATCGTCGTTTTGCACTTGAAGCCACCAGGTTAAAATCGCTATTAATTTTGAAGAAATAACCGCGTCTCATTTATGTACTTTGTTCACATAAATCTAAAAACTGTTAGATTTTACAGTAGGGAAGAGGCGGCTAGGGCAGTGCTGGTGGGTTAGGCATCCAAACTTTTGATGCAGCTTTTGGGGGTTCTTAATCACTCGTGACACCAAATTTTGGTGGCTATAGCTCAAAAACAATGGAATATGTAGGGTTTTTTGACTTCAAAATTCGAGTAGCTGGGGCGGAATGGGTAGGTGGGCTCCAAAATTTCTTTCTACCAACTTTGGTAGTTCTAGCTGTAAGGATGTGCGAAATATGTGGATTTATCGGTTTTGAGCTATCGAATTTATCGATTTGCGATCCCCCCAGCTATCAAAGAACCTTAATCTTGACAGTTTATCTTTGTATATTTTCCAAGTTTCAAGTCTCTAGCTTTAAGGGTATGGACAAAAAGTGCGTTCATACGCACGGACAGACGAACAGACACCATGATGAACATTACACAAACCCAACATACTCTACAATATTCGGTAACGAGTATAATCAAGTAAAGGGTCGGCAAATGTTTCACACACATACACATATTATATGTATGCATGGTATATATAAACTCATGGCAGGCTACGCACAAAAACACAGACTTAGTGTCTACGACACCAGCCGATCAGCACCAAATTGGTGTAAAAGTAGAAAAGGGTCAATGAACCCGCCAGTATAGGCAACTAGTTCAGTTCTAGACTAGAAATTATTGCAAAGTGGAAATGACTGGTTCTCGCTCGATTGCTTTTCAATGCTAACAACTGTTTACTTTTGGTCAAAACTAGAACTAGTTGCCAGCTGACTACTTTGGGTCAAAGCTAGAACTAGTTGCAAATTGACTACTTTAATAACAAAATTGCAATTAATTTAAGTTTTGAGTCAAAATAATAAGTTGTGCACTATTTTATTGGGCTGAAAATAAATAAGAATATAGGTTAAAATAAAACAAGTAAAACTTTTTCATTTCAATAACTATTTTTTATTGACAAAACATTTCTTTTCGTTTCTTTTAAACATATTTACACCTCAGGTGAAGTTTTCAAATTTTTTTTGCCAACGCATATATGAATTTAAAAAAAACGCTTTTTCTGAACTTGAAAAGCCGCCCTCAGCTCTTGGTTTGGAGGTTTGTCCCCCTCTGGGATTAAAGCTGAAAGATAAAAAAAATTTATTGTTTTTTATAAAGTAAATAATTATAGATTCAATGGGTCTATAAATTATTACCTAATAGCACATTGTAAAAATAAGTATGCAATTTTAATGACCTTTTCCCGTGAGTGCCAGAAACGTTGTATTGTAGTATATTCATTTATGTAATTTCAAAACATATATTAAATACAACTTGTAACACTTTGTTGCAAGTATAAATAAACATAAACTCGCTCAGCATAAACATATATATGTATGCGCAAACCAAAGCACATGCATACATATGGTATGCGCGTATAAGTAATATGAAGCCTCTTTAGAAGGCCAAGCCAGCGTGAGACCGTTGACCAACGGGAAACACTGCGCTTACACTTTTGCCAAATATATGAGTATAATCTCTCTCCCTCTCTTTGTAGCTGTTAACTGATAACAGCATAAGTTTATAAATGTTAACCATAAGCTAAGAATATATTTCAATTCCAATAAAGCCATTCATTAAACCTTAACCGAACAGCACTGACGTGCTTATTGTGAATGTTTAACTAGTGGTGCATACACTACATTAAGAACACAGTTGGATGAGGGCAGATTGCCCTCACTTCTAATTAAACCAAAAGAACGAACATTTTTAGAATTTCTACATGGAGACCGTGACATAAGTGCCGAATCGACATATATATACAACAAAAGTGATTGTAAAATATATTGAAGTAAAATTAAAAAAAAATTTTTGAGAACACAACTATTATCAAAAACTAAGCAAAAAGCAGAAATAACAACAAAACAATAAAAGCTGAAACGAAACTGCGGCAGAATTTAAATTCGAATTGAACTTTTGTGAAGTGCTAATACATCCAATGTTATATACACTATCCAATTAACAAAGCCGGTGCGACATTAAAAAAGCCTGTGCGACAACCAGCACCGGCCACGGAACGAGAAACGAATGCGGAAATGCCTGTGCAGCCAGCACCAGCCACTTAAATTTAATGCGGAGGACAGCGGTTTACGGGTCCTCTACAGCAACGTGGAGAAGTAAACTCCGGAATTTAAAGAAGCAACACTAGCTGTAATGCAAATACCAACATTAAAGAAAACCTCCCAAAGGACTGGGAATACACATGCTACCAAGAACAAAACACAAGCTACAAGTGTGAAAGGCATAGGACCGCCTTTTGCACATACGAAGGAGCATCAGCGTGCCACATCCGGCAATGACAAGCTGATGCGTCATCGAGCAGCATATTCATCTAAACTATAAAAAAAAAAAAATTATATATATATATATATATATATATATATATATATACATATAATAAAGGTACACTAGATGCCGGTTATAACGATGCCGGCTATAACGATATTCCGCTTATAACGATACCTAGCCCGAAAACGGAAACAGGCTGCGTCAGTACTACTGGCTAATCGGCAAAAAATCAAAATGAAACTTAAAGTAAAACTGCTCGTTTATAAAGCTATTCTGAGGCGCATCTGGTCCTATGGCATCCAGTTGTGGGGTACAGCGAGGAAAAGTAACCTGATGTTGATTCAAAGATTCCAAAACAAAGCTCTTCGAATCATTTCCGGTGCGCACGTGTACCACGATAATGCCACCATACATAGCCAACTGGGCATGCCAATCATTAATGAAATAATTAGGAAGATGAGTGCCAGCTACACTGATAGGTTGTTTAATCATCCGAACAACCTTGCCCTATCTCTTCTGGACAACAGCCTTACAACAAGAAGACTTCAGAGGACCCACCCGCTCGACCTCCCATATCTGGAAGACGATTGATCCTCCGCTACCCTTGCTTTTGAAACTGATGATATAAAAATCTTCATCTGCCAACTTTTTTTTAATTATACAGTTTGATTAATGTCCATACGGGCAGATATTAAATATAAATCAAGAGGTGACATAAAAAAAAAAAAAAAAAAAAACGATACACACAAGAAGGTTTGGTTGGTTTTCATACAAACTTGTATGGAAGCACAATCGGCTATAACGATATCGCTTTTAACGATATGCCACTTACAGCGAAGGAATTTCGAAAACCTAAACCGCTTATATTGAGTCCATATTTGCAAAGACAAGTCGTGTTTTTCAGCGCTCCGCGATTTTGCTAAAACTGTATAAATTATACCTTCAAACGCTGGAGGCTAAGCTTAGAGCCAAATCTGACGTCAACAAAGCTGTTGAGCTGCGGGTCCATGGTGTTCCGATGGTAGAAGGGGAGCAGCTGCAAACAGTTTTCAACACACTGTGTATTTCTTTAGAAATCACACCGGCGCCCCGACTGCGTGACATTTTTAGGGTTAAAAAAACAGCAACAACTAAATCAGTCGCTGACCCTATTATTATTTTACGCTTTGAGTGCCTTCGCGACAAAATTGCACTACTGCGTGCGGCGGGAGAGTACCGGCGATCAACTAAAAAGCCACTTGATCTGCAGCTAATGGGCTTTGAAACACGTGGTGAAGTGCCTTTTTACATAAATAAGCAACTTACGAGAGAGAACTACGAAATTTTTAAAGAAGCAATGAAGATTAAAAGGCAAAAACAGCTGACTGCCGACGCTCTCTCGTCCACGTTAAGCTTAACGACAGCAATGAAGCCATATGCGTTGAGAGTGCGCAAAAGCTCTTTCAGCTTTTGGCTGGTAACGTCAACACCGCTGCACCCGATGATCTCTTTCGAAACTAGAACTGTATGTTGTAAGTTTATTCTCTTAAATGTTATATGTAATGATGTTTTCTTAACCATATTTTGTAAGTTTTTTATCTTTAATGTTCCGCACTATTCACCTCTCTTTATAATAGTTTTAAATGTTCATGTGTGCTCTTTAATTATCTTGTTATTTTTAAGTATGTTAGGTGCGCAACTGGTAAAATCTTTTGTCCAATTTAAATGTGCTCCAACTTAAGCAATACCAGATCAAACAGTAGAGCGATGGTTAGGGTTCTTGCTAATCAAAGAGAAGGTCTTAAGATGTGTCATATAAATGGTCAGAGCTTACTTAATAAGATGGATGAGTTTCGTTACATGTTTGTAAATTCGAATGTTGATGTTGTTTGTGTATCTGAAACGTGGTTTGTCCCAGAGTTAAGTGATTCGTCTATTGAATGTGATGGGTATAATTTTTATCGTTTGGATCGTGTTAGTCATGCTGGGGGTGTTGCAATATTTGTTACAAAAAGACTGAAATGTAAAGTTTTACATAGGCAACCATGTGACAGTCCCTTGGAATATATTTTTATTGAAATCGAAAACTCCATCTGTGATAAAAAAAACTGCTTTTAGGCTGCATATATAGACCAAATAATTATATTGACTATTCCAGCATGATTGACTTGATATCAACCGCTACGTCAGCATATACTGACATAATATTAACTGGAGATCTCAA
Source organism: Scaptomyza flava (assembly GCA_030179655.1). Classification (NCBI taxonomy): domain Eukaryota; kingdom Metazoa; phylum Arthropoda; class Insecta; order Diptera; family Drosophilidae; genus Scaptomyza; species Scaptomyza flava. The sequence continues at coordinate 705,748 of JARNME010000273.1, forward strand.
CAGTAATTTATTAAAAGAACATCACCTATCGGACGAAATGCACTCTCTAGGACTGCAGATTGTAAACGACACATTACCGACGCACTATACACAGACGACCAACACGCTACTAGACATAATATTTGTAAATAACATTGACAACATTTTACTCTATGATCAACTGTCCGTACCGGCATTTTTAAAACATGATCTCATATTTATAGCCTATAATACGCAAACTGACTATAAGAACCAAAAAGTAACATTTAGGAATTTTAATAATATTAACCACAACGCTTTACATGATGCCTGCCTAAAAAATATTGGGATAACATTTATCACCTCCCCTCAGTGGAAACCCGAATAAGTCATCTCCAATTTAACGTTGACGACCTATTTAATAGGTTTATACCGCTGAAAACTTAAACAGTAAAGCCAGCAATCAAAGCGTGGTTTAATAGTAATATAATTAGTGCAATAAATCTGAGAGATGAAGCTTATGACAAATGGAAACGCAACAAGACAGACTACTTTTAAAGACTTATTAAAACTAATAGACGTAAAGTAAATGACAGTATTAAAACTTCTAAAAAACTCAATTTTTGCAATAAGTTTAACAATGCAACAACAATTAAAGAAAAATGGAAGATCAGTACCAGCATTGGTATTGGTCGTGAAAAATCTGTGATAGGAAATGACGTAGATGTTAATAAACTAAACCACAAATTTGTCAACCTAAATGTTCCTGTGTCCATGTTTAATTCGTACATATGTAAATGCTGTGCCGTTCAGAAATTGTAGTAATTGTTTTGAGTTCATGTGTGTTAGTCAATGTGATGTCCTACACTCCGTACTTAAAATTAAGTCCAATGCCACTGGCCTAGATGAAATAAGCCCGAAATTCATCAAAATTCTTCTACCATACATTATAAGCCATATTACGCATATTATCAACACCGCTATCACTACTTCCACTTTTCCTGAAACTTGGAAAGTAGCAAAAATCTTGCCGGTTCCAAAGTCAAATCTTGATTTCAGGCCGATCGCAATACTACCTTTTCTATCAAAAGTATTTGAAAAGATAATGGCAAATCAAATTAATAAATTCATGAATGAAAACTCGCTTTATTATGAAAAAACAATCTGGCTTTAGAACAAACAAGAGTTGCACAACAGCGATTTTAAAAATAGTAGAAGATATTCGAGCTAAAATGGATAACAGTGACGCTACGCTGCTTACACTACTTGACTAAAGCAAAGCTTTTGACACTGTAAGCCACAAAGTTATATTTAGGGTATTCAGTAGCTATGCTATGTGCGTTAAGTGTTATCAATAATACAGTGTAGCTAGTGAGTGCACTTTTTACGTTTCTTTTGTCGTATAAGCGCTAAGTCAGCTGTTTGCCAGTTCGATGACAATACAATCGATATTGAAATTGAATTGATTAATTGTTGAACTGAAAATAATAAAATAAAATAAAGCGTTTTATATCATTCTCCCGCACTCTATTTGCTTTTGTCGCTTCTGTCACTTTTAAAAACATCAGTTTAGTCTTTCAAATTAATAATTAATAAAATTTACTTACTTTTACAACCAAAACTCGCCTAGTGTGACCTAATTTCACTAATTCAATAATCTCGAAAGCAGCTGTTTTTATAAATAGTCTGGCAACCACTCAATAACACATAAGGTACAATAGTAGCAAACATACCCAGAGGCATGTTTGCTGTGTTAAAAATGCTTCTATGTGTTTGTTGTAAAGCTTTCATAGAACACTTTAGTACTTTACGCACATAGCATAGCTACTGAATACCCTAATTGAAAAAGCTAAGAAAGATGTACAATTTTACGCAAACAGCTGTCACACTAATGTCCTCCTATTTAAGTAATAGAAAACAAGCCGTAGTAACCCCTAACAAACAGTCAAGCTTATTAACAGTATTATGTGGTGTCCCGCAAGGTTCAATTTTGGGGCCGATACTCTTTTCAATCTATGTTAATGATCTGCCAAGTGTGCTGTCTAAATGTGAAGTCCATATACATATATGCCGATGATGTGCAATGTATGTGAGTCGTCCTATAAGCCAAATAAATGAATGTATCCTAGTGTGCAATGATTAACTGTTTAACCGTTGTGTCGATCATAGAGCCCACGGGTACATTTTCAACTTTAATTTTGCTGCATCTTCCAAACGGTTGGTCCGATTGACCTGAAATTTCATGATATCCTCACGTATCGAACTTCGCGCATAAGTTATTTGACCTAGATCTCGTAGATATAATTAACCTTAAAATTCTTCTGTTTATCCATAAAATACAGTAAAAATCCTGACTATTTGTATGACCTCTTAAGATTTTCTGCTTCTCAGAGAGTAAATAACCTTGTTAGTCTAAGAACAAAACTCGCTAGTTCTGATAGACAGTTTTAAGTCTTTGCTGTTCGACTTTGGAACCAGTTGCCACCCGATTTAAAAAATACCAGAAGCACACCTCATTTCAAAGAGAAGTTAAAAGCACGCCTTCGATCATAACTACATATTAACAGCTATTAAAATAAACAATTATAATAATATGAAAATTGAGATAAAATACATAATAATAATTAAAAGCATATATAATAGATAACAAAAATTTAATGAAATTGTACTAGTTTCTAATAAATTTACCATACACTAGGATTAAGTACTTTTCTATGGACATGTCTAATCAGCGTAAACTTAAAAAAGCAAATTCTGACGAGTGCATTAAGATAAAAGTAGCAATACTTGTAGCACTAGGAATATATGCAATAAATAATAAATAATAATAAATAACGATCACAAGTAAGAACAAAAAGAAAAGAATGAGCAAATTAAGGCAGCGGTCGGCACAAAGAGAGCCAAAAAAACAGTATCAATACATTTGTGCAAGAGAAATTTCGTACATTCTTAAATACACTTCGAGCTAACTTTGGCCTGTCTGTGTGAATTGCCGTTATGTTTGCTTATGCTGTTCGTGATTTGTTTTATAAGCAAAAAACTAATTTAAAGCAATCCAAAATACTGATTTTGTATAAGATGCCTAAAATATATTCATATTTAAACAATCATAGAAAATAAAGCAAAAACAAGAAGTAAAAAAATAATTAAGAGGAAAAATAGTTTTTTCTTTAATACCGGCTGTAACGAATATCGGTTATAACGATACTATATTGCCGGTCCCTTAAGTATCGTTATATCTGGCATCTACTGTATCTGTAAAATCGAGTGGAACCTTTTCTACCCGATTTGCAGCATAGCCCGTAAAGCTATGCGACACGTTAGAAAGAGACTTGTAAAAAAAAAAAAAAATGTTATAAAAAAATAAGGGAAACAGTTTAAATACACAGATCATAAACAAGATACATCGATAACTAAAAATTTTATAAATTACTCATATGTGGGATAGTAAAATAAGTAAATCAGATTTAGAATATTATCATTCACAGCCAAATAAAATCCAAACGATAAATTCCTTTTCCAAAAAAAAATATTTATATTTTAATACACACATACATAAATACTATAAGAAAATTGTAATACTGAGCGACATCTTAGTTGCCGGTAGTAGCGTATGACCCGTAAAGCCATACAACACATAGACAGGCGATCCAAATTACCAAAAGTAACCATCTTGCGCATTGCGCAAGTACGCAAAAAATAAAAACAATAAGAATGACAACATATGGCCCTCTGCAAATATATTAATGCCAAAATAATGCCACAATTAAAAAAAAAAACAAGTAAGAAGGCTCTAGTCGGGAGAGCCCGACTAGAAGATACCCTGAACCCAGTTGCAATAAATATATTTAATTTATCAGGGGTGTGCCAGCCATCAAAACCAACCGAATTCCAACCTAAAACCAACCTCGAGCTGGTTTTAGGTGTGCCAGAGCAGAGTTCGAGATGGTTTTGAAATCTCCACAAATTTGGTCAGAGATTTGGTTAGTTTAAGCAATATTAAATGTCTATTGCATAACAAGTGTTAATTTTTCGAAAGGTAATTTTAAGCTAAATTGCATATTGCAAATACATTTGAATTTTATAAGTATTTTAATTCATGATTTTAGATATTAATAAATCTCTAACAAATCTCTAAGACTATTTGCCGTTCCATGTAAGCGTGCAAAACCGTCCCTAACAAGAGAGGTGCCACCTAGTTCGTTTAACCATAACTATTATTCGGAGTCTTTAATAGGTCAATTTAAAAGAAACTTATTTGTGGCAAATAAACATAAAAAAATCTTATTTTTAGGTAACAAAATTGCATGGTCGAGCAGTGGACAGTTTGTTGTAAATTTAACAAAGTTATTGCAGCAAACCTTTTTTTATAAGGTGGCAGCTTTGTTAGGTGTGTGAATGCCTACAGTAAGTAGCCGGCGCTCAACCTTTTCTTTCGCCAACTCTTCTTTTCTAAGAATGTCAAGCAAAAGAAAACTTCCAAGAGGCATTTCTATTTAATTTCACTTTTACTTTTGCACTTTTAAAATGTAAACAAAACAGATTTGCTATTAACGAAATACGTAGAACAGCTGTTCAAGCAAGCTATCACGGCAGGGCTGTCAAGCAACATGAGTTACTTGGCGGGCAAAATATTAAATATTAATTTTGTATAAGAATTACCAGAGATATGACCTAACATATTTTTATTTTACCAATTATTAAATATAACACTAATGCACTGTGGCCAACCTTGAAAACAATGACAAAAATAGCAAATACATTTTAGGCAATTTTTAGTTTTCAAAGGTAGCAACTCTTTTTGGCCATTTTCGGTTTACGTATTTTCTCCGAAAATTTTACCGAAAAATGAAATCTCCCAAACTTCTGGCACACCTACGGTTTTGTTTTAGAGATTTGAAAACCTGCTCGAGCCAAAATCTCTAGAGATTTCTGGCACACCCCTGTATATAAGACTTTGGTATACTGGCTTAGCTTCCATCGATTAAGTTCAATATCTCCGGTGTTTCTCAACCGATTTGGACGAAATTTTCAGAAAAGTTCTATCATTATCAGAGCGGATATTTATATGCATGAAAAACGCTTGAATAAGCGCTTATAATATGCGTAAAAAACTTAAAAATATGCATTCAAATATGCAAAAACAATTTTGCCAATACTTGTTGCAGAATTGTTTGTTTTCTTATATTACTAAAAAATATATATGTATATATATATATATATATAAAATACAAATATTTTTATTCTTATTCTTATGAAAATACTCTTATGCAACTATCTCACTTTAATTTAATCTTCCTCTTGAATGTTTTTATTGTTGCAATAAATTAATAAATGGTATTTTAAGTTTTCAAATGTAAAACTTTTCCGTTTTTCGGTTAATATGCTTGCATATGCGGAGAAACATCGTTCAACATCTGCAGAAGTAACGGGGCAGTATGAAAAAAGAGTCAGTTCCGATGGTGAAAGTTTTTTCACGTATGAGTCCGTGGCAACTATACCTTCGTTCAAAATGCCATTTATTTCTATTAGAGGTTTGTATCCCTTATTTCTGCCGAGAATGGCGTTTAGCTTTGCGGAATAAGTTTTATTTTCTAAAATAGATAGGGAGTCACGGATTTCTTCCACAAAACGAATAGATTTGTTCAATTCCATTCCTCGGGCTTCGAGGCTTACAATTGCATTTGTAAGTCTGAAAAAATGTCGTTTTATATAAGCGAGCTCTGCAATTATGTGGTTTGAGTTAAACAGTTCCTTGGATAATCTTATAGCTTCAGCATCATCCTCATTTAATGACTCTACTACTGTTTTTACTTCATTAAAGTAGTCACAATAATAAAAAGCAGCCTTTAACCACGTACACCAACGCGTTATACATGGCTGCGGTGGCAGTGGTACACCTGGAAGAATGCGCTGAAATTCATGGCGCCGCGATGGAGCCTTCGGAAATTTAAAATGAGTTTAATATGAACATTCAAAATATTTCAAAAAGATTTTACCTTTAAAAACACAGATTTGGTATTTGAGATCAAACTGTTAACCATAGGAAACTGACAACGCACAAATTCTGCTAGTCTGTGTAACCCATGCGAAAAGCAAGTCAAATGCATCATCTTAGGGTACAAAACTTGGAGAGCACTTATAGCAGCCAGCATATATGAAGCCGCATCTGTTACAACTAGTAAGACCCTGTTATACTGAATACCTGCATTAAATTTAGAGAAAATAGAAATTTGACTTTTTGAATTTTAATCTAGAGTTTAACTCACCATTTGGCCAAAGTAACGACAAACTATCGTTAACGAATGCGGCCACAGTGGTGGCATTAGCAGCATCAACAGTTGAAACGTTAAATAAATAGCTTTTTTTCCGTTCATCTGAATCACTTGTTAATACGCCAAATACAAAGTTCATGACCATTCGTTGTTCAGAGTCTGTTGTCTCGTCTAAGGAGCACCATATATAATTATTTTCGGCTTTTCTAACTAGCTCCTGTAGAATTTTCTTATACAGAAGAGGAACGCATCGCTGTCGAAGCGTTGATTCACATGGAATTTGATTGTTTGTATATTTAGAAAAGAACTTTTTAACTATTGGATGGCTGATCTTTTTTAATGGTATATTCGCTTCGAGAAATGTTTCACAGAGATCCATAGCAAATGTGTTTTTTTCTTGAACCTGATATTCTGTAAGAAGAGTTTGGTTTTCTGCTTCTTTTTGCCTTTTCGCAGCCTCCTTATGCTTTGCCGTAGCAAGGTGTTGCTTTACATTAAATATTTTTGTTGCCGTTACAGAGCAATTACAGTAAGAGCAAAACAGCACAGAGCGATCTGCCCGAAAGACGCCCGGGAACTGATGCGTCATTCGGACTATAAATTCACGTAACGATTCTTTATCTTTCGGCATTGTGCCTTAAGCAAAGATAGCACAAAATATTTTGGCGCGCAAAACTTGTTTTATGCAAATCAGCTGATTGCTAAATGCGTTGCCAGATCTATTCAAAAATGCTCTGCATCGTTGCCAGAAAGAATTAATGCATTAACTTAAATGTAGTATCGAAGTTGTGATAAAGTAGGTAATTTATGTTTATGCTTTTGAATAAAATGAAAGAATATGCTTTGTTATGCAAAATGTTTGAAATATGCATTTAAGACTAATATATGCAAAATGCATATGCAATATGCATTTCTAAGCAAATATCTGCTCTGATCATTATCCATTACTTCAACCCTCATTTTTAGAATTTCCAAATTCGATATTTTATTGTTATCGATATTATGTGTATATCGGAAACCAGAATAGCTATCGATAATTTGAAGCAAACTTGTTCTGCTCATGGTATAGGAGAACTTAAATACAAAATCAGAAGTCTCTAGCTCTTGTAGTCTCTGTGATCCACGCGTTCATACAGACAGACAGACGGACAGACAGACAGACAGACGGACATGGCTATATCGTCTCGGCTGTTGATGCTGATCAAGAATATATATACTTTATAGGGTCGGAGATGCTTCCTTCTGCCTGTTACATACTTTTGCACAAAACCATTATACCCTTATTTACCCATTTTATGGGTTAAGGGTATAAATATGTGTATGTTGATATGCAGACAAATTTGTGTATCGCTGCTTTTTAGCATAAGAACATATGAAGACTACACACGCTCATAAACATGAAGTAAAAGGCGATCAGCCCAAAAAACAAGGGCCATCGCGCTAGAAAACCGCTGGCGACGGGGTATTTACTCATGACTCGCCAAACAAGCAAAACTAGTCCACAAATGCGCTCTCTGAAAGTGATGTCGCCTTAGATATATATAACCAGGTAGCCGCACTTGCTCTCTCTTTCGCCTTAAATAGGAACGAAAGAGAGCGAGAGCGAGAGAGTAACGAATTCCACAAGGCAAAACGCAATGAATTCGTCCGCAGATATGCGTCGCTCACTTTGTTTGGCACGAGACTGAAATATAGGGCGAAAGTAAGAAGGCGACATAAAGAGTGCGACTACCTTGTTAAGTATACCTTGATTCCAACTATGTGATGGAATATCGCTATTTGGTAGCTCCATCTCTATACATTATTATTGATACAAGTCCGAATGTATTTATATTAGAGTTGGGTAAACATCGTTCAATTTACTGAATAAGTTCGTTCGTTCTTTTTCAATCAGTGAACTAGGTCGTTCTTTTTGTTCGTTCGATTTTGTTCCCTAATTTGATCTGTTTTGTTCATCGTTCGTTTTTGTTCGTTAAATTTAAGACCGTTTTGTTTAAATAGTGAACTAAAACAAAGAAAAAGAACTACCATACCAGCTAAAAATAGCCAACAAATATACATAACAGCTTTAAAAAAAATGTCTACTAAACGTACAAGGAACATGAATGAACTAAAGCGCTAAAGTGAACAACTGAACAGAAAAGAACGATGAAGATGAACTTATTCAGTTCGTTCACTTCAGTGAATAGTTCTTTTTTGTTCGTTCGTTCGCGAACGACACAACTCTAATTTATATTACCTTTTAATTGGGGAAAACTTAATTTTATAATCATATACTTATCCGTTGCTGCATTTGTATGTATTTATAGGGTGCCTCACCGCGTTGGGAGCCACAGATAGCCGTGTTATGTGAAGCTGGACAAATTTATCAGGCGCAATATCTATCCGAGGAAGGGCGCTGGGTAACGGACGTTAGCAAGAAAACAACGGGCGCCACATGTTTGCGTGATAAAATGGATTTGCTTGATTATTGCAAAAAGGTAAGTAGAAGTAGAAAGGGGATTGCGTTCAAAATTAAATTCCGTATTGAAATGAATGTGATGGGTGGGCCAGGTGCTAAATGGTAATTAGGCTTGCTTATAATGTGTTGCTAATCAGCTAATCAAGGGAGGATACCGCGCTCTCAGAGAACGCTTTTGTATACTTTTTTCGCTGTTTTCATGTTTTGTCTGTGAAATGCAAGTCACTCTGCTTGCCGACAGTGCTACGCCTTTTTTCCTTAAAGCACGGTCAGTCAGCCATATTGTGCGTATGCGCTCGTATGCCAGCGATTTTGAAGCGCGCAGACCCTTGTTTTTTGCGCTGATCAATTTCAATTCTTAATATGTTTATATGGTATGTCCTGCTTGCTTATCTTTCTTGGGACCTACCTGTAAAGCAGCAATACACAAATGTGTATGCATATCAACATACACATATTTTTATTTAAATGTGCGTTTTCAAAAGTTTTCAGTTTTGCTGGGACCTAGGCTTTGTAATGATTTTTGATATTTTGATTCGGCTGGGTACCATAAGCATTTGTGTGTGTCTTTGTATATCTACATGTGCATGTTTTAATGTATGCGTAGCATTTGCCATGTCATTCATTGACCTTCCTCTACTATTATGAATTAAATTTGGTGCATATATGTATTTGCATACAAAAACCTAAGAAAAACAAGACTTCCAAGGCAGTTAAATATAATTTTTGGTGCTGGTCGAGCATATGCAGGAACAGGTGAACAGGAAATAAACAAGCGTCTTGTAAAATAGGCAGGCAAATATCAATTTTGCGTTGCTGGTCATACATACTCTTTCATGTTTTTGATGTGTTTACATCTATACGCGCGGGTAGCGTAAAATCACATATGTCACTTCGCTGCGTTATTTCACCGCTGTAACACTCGCTGCGTTATTTCGCCGCTATAACTCACACCAATAGGCAGTCAAAATTGAAAAAGTTTGTGTTTGTTGTACAACAATTGTCTCTGCTTGCAAACGAATATGATATTATTGATAGCATTGGTGTTGCGGCAGAGAAAAAAGGTCGTAAAAAAGAAGTCTCGCTCGTGAATTAACGAACGCTGTGTATTGCTTTGAATTCGATTTTTTGTTTGTGCTTAGTCATGATACAATTAATTATGTAGTTACATCCGAGAAAGCCAGTACCTACTGATTTGAACATGTGAGTGCGAGGAAGACAGCCATGTTGCTCTCGTTATTTTACTCTCTTGACTCTGTTAAGGGGTTGTTTTGTTAGTGCGACAGAGTTAGGTATAAAAAGTGTTTTGGTTGTATGCAGCCTATGCAATTTGTAGTTTCGTAACAATATTTAAGTAAGTAAAATTTTGAGTGAAACGCTTTCGATTATATAAATAAAATAGTTGTTTCCCACTCATAATCTTCAACTTTAACTCATATGAAACAAATATCACAATCACAACTTGCCAAAAAGTTCCCGCATATTTGGAAGTTCCAGGGCTTTCATCAATCAGCTTGTTAAATGAGAATGCCAAGTTAGCAGGGCTGCAACAAAGCTCATCAAAAAAGTTTTATTTCGACTAGGGCCTTTATTTAACAAAGCTTTGTTAACATTCCAAAAGTATTTCCATAATTTTTCGATTTAATACCGCTTTTTGACCGTTGTGCATTGAGAAGCTAATGTAAAAAGATTGCACCTAGCATTGTTCTGCGATCAGAAAGCTGTAACCACTTGGGGAGAAATTATTGAAAATATTGGCGAGTTTGTCAATAGCATCCAATTAATCAGAGGAGTGATAGCGGAGCGGAACCCTATATTATACCGTAGCTCTTTCAGGGTGGGGTGGGTTTGGCTATCTCCTAGACTCTTGCTTACAATTTTTTTATTAGGGATCCCTCCAGAAACTAAAATAAATGCATCGCAAAATATCGTCCCGATAAATGGCAGAGACAGCTTGGTGAGCTGTGTCTCCAGGACCGATAGGCATAAATAAAATTGAAACTTATTTTATTATTGACTGGTATGTGCGCTGTCTGAAGCTGGAAGTCGACAACCGCTTTCTTTACCCTACCCAACCATGGACTTTAAATAGCGAAATGTTTCTAAAGTCCCCAAAAAGAATATGTTACTACCGTTTATGTTACCATGTCAACAGGAACCCGATACCTTAACAATGCATCCTGCAACTCATAATTAAATTCAATATCAATACAATCAAATTCATTTTCCCAGGCATGGGCATTCAATTTATTTTACAAATATTTCTCGAAGAAAAAAACAATTATAATCCAGAATAATTTTGGCGTATTCATTGTGCCATTTTTTAATAACACGAAAATAATAAATTGGAAAAAAAATGTACTTGACCAGTATTGAATATCTATTCATGTTTCAACGTATATATAAACCTAATTAATTGTATAATATTTTCCATCTTTTTCTGTGTAATTTATTTTAAATATGTCTTTTAATGTGGTTCTAAACTAGTCGAGTGTGATTATGCAACCAACGAAAGGAGCTTTTAATTTAAATTAAAATATTGGTTGAGCTATGTTTATTTTATTTTGTAGAGCTAGTTTTTAAAAATTTCATGTCTAAAATAGTTGTTTTAACTTTTTTTCGAAACCATGTTCGTGAAACCGAAACAGTTGGTCCACCCTAATTGAAACATATGCATAAATATAACTTAATAAAGGTCAATGTAACAGTTGAAAGCTTTGGGCAGGAAAATTGGTAAATCAAAATGCTTAGAGAGCTTTGCTACTCTTTAGTTTTGTTGGCTTTTTTTATGTACTTACAGATGTTTGCTGCTCCGACGATGAAAGGCCTTCCAGCGAGAGAGAGTCCAACGTAGTTTTTCCTGTTTTTTTTTTTTTTTTTCCAATTTTAATTAATTTTATATTTTGTTTACCGATTTTCCAAGCACAATAATGATGATTTTTTTTAAAGCTATATATTTGCTAATAATTATGCATGTGTACGCTTCCTCTTCCTGATTTTAAGGAACTAATTTTACTATGTGTATGCTGACAAAACAAGAGAGTGCCATGTGCTTTCTAAGCTCTACGCAATTGTTCTCGATCGTTTTTTTTTTTTTTCTTCTCTTAATTGTGGTCTTGCACTGCACTTCTGACTTCAAAACTAATTACTAAATAAAAAAAATACTCTGCCGGTCTTCCTCGGTTTTCATCCTTCTCTGCTCAAGAACTGGTATAGCTGCTCCAGAGTTCCAAGACTCAAGCTTGAACCTAGGTGGGTATACGCTGCTTCGGTATCCCTTATGTTGGCGAACAGCGACGAAAGCTACGCTTGCTCTTTATATATTGCGAATAAATGCGGGGCTGCACTGGACCAATTGCTGGATAAGATTTTGACCGCAACAAATATAGATCCACGAGGTCTGAGCCAACGAGCGCCTTGCGACTCGGAGGTGCTTCTCTGAGCGTAAATCCAATGCGAATAACTGGGGCTGAACTGCATTATTCAGAGTTCACATCTGAGCGGGTATGAATGGTGTTGCGCCAGGCAATTTAATTTATTATAAAATGGGTTTGGCTTTGCGAATGCAAATTGATGATCGGACGATTGATTTTAGCACCAACTTGTGCGTTGCGACCACGTGTAAATTTTCTTTATCATCAGCGAAATAACTTGCGGCGATCCGTACTTCAAACGTAAAACTGAACCAAGAGAGAACTATTCCCAATTTTCTTGCGTTTTTAACACGCTTATATTAGCTTCACTTGTATGTATGTTTGTATGTATGTAACTCTCCTTTGGTCTAAAAGCAAGTGGCTTATTACTGTCAGTATATCCCACTACCTCAAGTTCGTTCGTTGGCCGAGCGGTCTAAGGCGCGGGTCTTCGCTCCCGGACTCACCGAAAAGTTAAAAATAATTTTTCAAATAAGCTTAAAACAATAATAAATGATAAATACTAGCATTATTGTAAAAAAAAGCGTGGGGCGCTTTGTCCATATTTCTCGTACATCGAGCGCCCAACGCTTTTTTTTACAATAATGCTAGTATTTATCATTTATTATTGTTTTAAGCTTATTTGAAAAGTTATTTTTAACTTTTTAGTTTGATATGCTCTAAAAGCGTGTTTTTTAGTTTTTTAAACTATATTTATTATAGGAGTAATTTCCAAAGCTTTTTCCTTGGAGATCATGAAGCTGGCTGTGTTTAGGCTTAAAAGCTCTAGAATTAATCTCACGTCTACGAAAGAGCATTCCAGCGTCAAAGCTTTCTCTTCTAATACAATTTATCGCAGGCGACAAAAATTTCAAGAACGAAATGCGATACAATTTTTTTAAGTGTTTAATACAATCACAAACGAACGTGACAAAGCGACACAAGCTTCAATAGTACAAGTCAACGATGCAGTGAGGAGGAAATGGCTGACTTATCCAATATAGTTTCGCTATCGATAACTTATATTTATCAATAACTTATATTTATACATATATACAGTCAAGCTTTCATATAATGCATATTTCTGTGCAAACTTTTTTTGATGTGTTAACATCTATACACGCTTTAGCGTAACTATTAAAAGTCAAACACTATCAAATTTCTCTACCGTAGCTCACATGCATTCCTCGCTGCGTTATTTCGCTGCTGTAACTCACACAAATAGGCAGTCAAAAATTGAAATAGTATGTGGTTGTTGTACAACGATTGTCTCGGCTTGCAAACAAATATGATGGTATTGGTGTTGCGGCAGAGAAAAGTTATCGTGAATTGACGAACGCTGTGTCTGTTGCTTTGCATTAGAGATGGCAACAAGAATTTTCGGGAATCCCGCGGGTCCCGAAAAAATTATCGGGATCGGGCGGGACGGGAGCGATTCTAAAAAAATCCGGGAAAGTCGGGATAAGTGGACGATCCCGAAATTCCCACAGGTCCTGGTAAACCTGTCGGCTCCCAAAAATCAGTCGGGAACTAAACAAAATGTAATCGATTAATGTGTTGTATTTATCGAAATTACCCACCGCTTGCATTGTTTAGTGACACGATGTATCGCAAGAGCAATAAATGGGAGAATTTGGATGCATTTTCACTATTATTATTAGAAAAATTGCGATATTTTAACATTTTGGCAAGAATGTCTCCAGGCAAGTGCTCAACGTTCCAACGTCTTTTGCCACCAGCGAAAGGGTTTTTTCTACTTCCAGTAGAATTTTGAAAGAGAGAAGAACTCGATTAATTGTAAAAAATAAAAAATTCGAGAAAATGTCGGGACCAGTGGGAAAGACACAAAATTTTTCGGGACAATCGGGATGGAAGCAATTTTTTCCCCGATCCCATCTCTACTTTGCATTCACTTTGTTTTGTTTGACCTTAGTTGCAGAGATGCAGCCGACTGAAACCTTCGAGTCACGCGGTTCTGATGCTTATGTTATGCCCACAAACAACCACAAAAAAAAAACCTATTTATTTGTAGCTTCAGGGTTGGCAATTATTGAACTTGGCTATAATAAAAAGTGTGAGCTTTTGCGGATTCACAAAAGAATCATATCAGAAATGCACTTGACGAATGATGAATGTTGGATACCCTAATAAAATACAAGTGCTATTGTTGATATGTAGCTATCAAATATATTTGCAATAATTGCATACTTTGATTATTTTGATTAGCAAAGGTTGGCGTTAGCACACAATTGAGAAGTAACTTAAAACACTTTAATAACATATCATCTTCCAACATAATAAGAGTATCTAACATTTATCATACGTCTAGTGCAATTGTGTATGGCTTCTTTTGTGAATACAACCACACACACAAACACACGAACTGACTAACATAGCGGACTTCTTTAATAAAATAATGAACTGACGAATGATGAACCCAAATTTAACAAGTAAGAAGGCTCTAGTCGGGAGAGCCCGACTAGAAGATACCCTGAACCCAGTTGCAATAAATAAATTAAATTTATGTAAGACTTTGGTATACTGACTTAGCTTCAACCGATTAAGTTCAATATCTCCGGTGTTTCTCAACCGATTTGGACGAAATTTTCAGAAAAGTTCTATCATTACTCGTTACCGAAAATACATCAAAACTTTGGGTACCACGCTTTACAATACTGCCCTAGCCGCCGCATCCGCCCCAACGCTTCGTCAAAAACGAGAATGTGAGTACTTTCCAGAGTTGTAAAGCTAGAGCCACCAAATTTGGTAGGAAGTTAGCTGGCGATGACCCCCAGTGTTTTGGAGCGACGCCCACCCATTCCGCCCCCCTTTCCCCACATTTTGCAAACTTTGAGCTAGATTCACCAAATTTGGTATGAAGATAGCAAATGACATTAAACAAAGATATGCATCAAAAATTTGGATGCCACGCCCACCAATACCGCCCCCAGCCCCTCTTTCCACACCTTTTGAAAACTTTGAATAAAATTCACCAAATTTAGAAGGAAGATAGCAGGTGGTATCCCCATTTGCATCGGGGAATTTCCAAGTAGCCTGCACCCATGCCGCATCCGTACCCCTTTGCAATCAGGCCTCTTTTTACCGGTTTTAATATTTATGACGATTATACCGCAGTCGGTTGCGTTCGACTGCAACGTTGCCACTTGTAAAACTATCCAGTTATTCTTTTGACAGGGTTTTCCTTATTCTGCACTAAGAACATTTGTCTTAATCGTTTAAATGCGTCGGCTAAATAACATAGCTGTCATACAAAAGATCTGTAGTAGGGCCTAAGTTTACTTCTAATATCAACGCGTTTGCGTAAAACTTTTGGCGTATTTAAATACATTAATAAGGAGTAAACAGCCTAGGATGGTACCGCAAATCCAATGTAAGCTTAATATTATGGTAGTACGATTTTTAAAATTAAAAAGCATATTAATGCTTGTAACTGGATGTTTTGTAAAACAATATAATATATAAGAAAAAATACATATAAAATTAATTCTTAAATTAGTTTAAGTATGTGTATGAGATCATATATATAGTGCGATTTGTTAACTCTTATGATTTTCACAGGCCTACCCAAATCGAGACATAACAAACATTGTCGAATCATCGCACTATCAAAAGGTCGGAGGTTGGTGTCACCAGGGTGCTCTAAGTGCAGAAAAGTGCAAGGGCGCCCATCGCTGGATTAAGCCATTCCGTTGCTTAGGTAAGTGACACGTAGCTATGAGTTTACCCATAAAATGGGTAAAAGGGTTTAATGGTTTTGTGCAAAAGTATGTAGCAGGCAGAAGGAAGCAACTCCGACCCCATAAAGTGTATATATTCTTGATCAGCATCAACAGCCGAGACGATATAGCCATGTCCGTCTGTCCGTCCGTCTGTCCGTCTGTATGAACGCGTGGACCTCAGAGACTACAAGAGCTAGAGACTTCAGATTTCGAATATAAGTTCTCCTATACCATAAGCAGAACAAGTTTGCTTCAAATTATCGATAACTATTCTGGTTTCTGCTATCGAATTTGGAATATAAAAAAATAAGGGTTGAAATAATGGGTAACGATAGAACTTTTCTGAAAAATTCGTCCAAATCGGTTGAGAAACACCGGAGATATTGAACTTAATCGATTGAAGCCAAGTATACCAAAGTCTTACATAAATTTAATTTATTTATTGCAACTGGGTTCAGGGTATCTTCTAGTCGGGCTCTCCCGACTAAAGCCTTCTTACTTGTTTTTTAAATCAAACACTGTGCAACTCTGTGTTTACATTCTATCGGAATATGGCAAAGCAAAATTAAAAGAAAAATTCACGACTTAACATGTAGTGAATTTTTGCTTGAAATTTTACCCCTCTACTCCCCTTGCCTACAAACAAAAGATTCAGAGAGAAAATTCACGAAAAAACTTCAGCGTGTAAATGGGCACTTACTGTAAAGTTGTGGGACTCGTTATAGATGTATGCAAGGAATGCAAATCGTCTTATATTGACGCTTTGTCTGACGAAGACATTGACATTGACTTGTTTACTTTGCTCTTTATACTCTGATACCGCAGGCAGAAACTTGAAATTTTGCAAAAAGTTTGGTCAATTTCAGCGTCAGACAATGTGTAAAATACGGGCGCTACTCACACATTGGACTGAGGTAGGCAGATACAGATACATATATCGGATGGAAGTGCAAATTCATTCAACCAACAAGTATAAAACACATAAAGAGTCGTCATGTGACCAAATTCTGACTGCCAGTTGGAATATGGAATCGTGGCGACACCTTCCTCACAGAGCGTTGTTGTAGACTTTTTTCTCTGCCAGCGCATTTCGTGCCCGATATCCAAGTCACTCGGCTTGCCGACTGTGCTACAATTTTTTCCCTCATACACACAGAAAAAAATTTTAAATCGCATAATTTACACTTAGATTCTAAAATTTTTCGGAACGATTTTCGGTCTACACCTATAACTTTAAATTCTTAAAGTGGAATTTGAAATTAAAATTTTAAAATTAAGATCTTAGGTTTAAAATTTTTTATTTTATATTTAAAGCAGCGACAGGCACATTTAGCGTTTCCTATAGCTGGCGTTTTACACTGTACGCTATAAAAAAAACTAATACAAGCACACGCTGTTCGGCTTTCGGCAGTTGTGTTGCTCCCACTTCGGCAAAGCAAATCAAGTCAGTTGCTGTTCAGCATTCACAAAGGCAAGACCCCGCTGCGCAATTTTTCTGAATGCTAAATATTTAACACTGCAAAAAACTGAATTATGAATGATTTTTTTTTTTTTTTTCAATGAAAAAATGTTTCATAATGTTTAATTTGCCACCAAATTTTAAATTATAACAATTTATATATTTTAATTTTTTTATACTCGCCCACAACTTTGATATGCGAAACAACGTTCTCAACATTAAAAAAAATAATAAAACAAATAAAATTCCCAATAAACATTTAGACGACCTACTTAGAATAAAATGCTATAATGAAGAAATAGACCTAGATCAAATAGTTAAAGAATTAGAATAAAAAATAACGTGAATTTTTTTTTGATTTGCCAACTTTTTCATTTTTCTCAGTGCACTGCTTTCTTCGTGCGCGAACACAGTTTTCAATACAAGCAAAGAGCAATAAAAGTATAGTTGTGTGAGTTTGCCTGTCGCTGATTTAAAGTGCTTAAATTTTAGTTTTCACAATGAAAACTTTTTGATTAAAAATGTTTTTATTTTAAAATTAAGCATTAGAAACCTTAAATTAATTAATATAAATTTTGAATCGAAATATTACATCCCGATATCAGTACTTAACACCACATTGGTGGTTAATTCTCGTACAAATGTATACTATAAGCTACTAAAAATTGATATTAAACTTTTTGCCTGGGGCGCACGGGTACAAACTAGTAGCAGCATTGCGTGATAGCTCTTTAATAATAGTTATTAGATTCCTTGAATATATGTGTGAGCTATATTATGTTTATATACTTAGTATAAATTATTTGTATAATCTTAAATTAATTTTTTAAAACTTACCGATCACGAAAACCCAATACCTATGCCGCGAATCGAACCTGAGACCTTACGATTACCACGCGTATGCCATAGCCATTGCGCTGTTGCCGCCTATATCCTATTCTATTTTATTCTCTTCTTTTTTTTTTTGCACACGCTCTCTCGAAAATAAGAGCGCATCTCTCTCTCTCTCTCACTCTCTCTCTCTCTCTCTCTCTCTTTTTTTTTATAGGGCAAATTATTAAATTTAAAATTTTTCATTTGAAGTTCGAGTAGTTAAAATGGAGCACTTTGGTTCAAAAATGAAAAAGCCTTAAAACAGCATTTTTCAATTTAAAATCTAAAATTTAAATTTTGCACTTTATAATTTTTCTGATTTCTTCAAATTTAAAATAGCAAATTACGATTTATAAAAGTTTGATTTTTAACTTTAAATCGATTCGTCCTTATTTCTAAATTGGAAACTAGCGATTTAAATGTGCTAGTCTTTGATAAGGGAGAAGCCCTAATGGTGGACACTGACTCTAAGTCGGACACCCCCTCTTTTTTGGCGAGCTTTGATGCTATCGTGGTCTAATTTCTGTGATTGATCGCTCTCAGTGCCAGCTTGCCTTATATGTAGCCTACAGGTGTTTATACTTACTTTTGGATGCTCCAGAGACAAAAATTAATATACCGATATTTCGACGTAAGCTTTGTATCTTTTCAACGCGTTTGTGATTGTATAATTTAAAGTTTCAGCAAAGGGAAATATATTTTATCTTATTCGTTTATTCATGTCCTTTCATAATCTGTAATCCAACATTTTTCTGTTCAATATTTTGGGCTTTACATTAATTAATGTGAAATTATGATTATGCGTGCTCATTTTTCGAATGCGCCCATTCGATGTGCCACACTTTAACACTTATCGATATTTGTATCGACTATCATATCATTATGTTTCATCTCTACTGCAAAACGAACACGGGCGCCACAATTATTTCACAACGTAAATTACTCGCTGCAATTAAAATGGTTTTAGTTGATAATGCAAAGCACAGTCTTAACGGCTGAAGAAGAAGTCTCTTTGTTGCTAGTGCGATCGGAGAAGAGAAAAGCAAACGAAGATAGAAAAAAATCTAAAACGCCAGTCCAAATATTATCACCTGCACAAATACATAGGGAAGCGTCTATGTAACAGACGTAGACTTCTGCATTATTTGCAAGAAGGATATGCCCTTAAAATGCACGAAAATAAATTCCGTTGCGTGCAATGTTTGTAAGCGTGAGGTGCATTTGAAATGTGCTAATATTTCCAAAAGTTATTTTACTTGCTCCAATTGCGATACCAATTGAGCAGAAGAAGCAACATACAATTAAATAAAGAAAAATAGAAAAAATGAAATTATTATTTAGTTAAAACAAAATTTATAATTCGCGCCATTTTAGTTAGGTATGTGAGCAATGTTGAGCGTGCGATACATTAATCGCAACATCGCTGCATCGCTTGCGATACTGTTTACTACGAATAATAAATTTTAATAATTAAAAAATTCGTTTGTTTATGATTGTTTAATCGCATAAAATACAAAAACTTAAAAAAAAAACAATAACTTGCCATTTTATTTTATTTTGTTGAGTGGTTTTTCACAAGATAAAAGGGGGTGTCCACCATAGGGGCACATGTTTGAAAATCGTGATTTTGATTTTTTTCATTAAATGTTATATATCTCTAAAAACATGAATGGAATGTGTATAATGCCTTACATTGATCGATGCGCAATTGAACTAGCTTTCTTCTGATACCAACAGCTAAACTTTAAGTTGATTTCTGACAGTTTAATGTCACAAAAACCTAGGGGTATCCACCATTAGGGCTTCTCCCTTATATATTTTAAAAGCGCACATTCTTAGATTTAAAATTCTAATTTTAGGTTTAAGAACTAATTTCTCAAATCAACGTTTTTACACATTGATTTTAATACGAATCGTTTTAAATTTGGTGTTTCAATACGATTAATTTTAAAATCAAAAATTTTCGTATTGAAATTAAGAAAAAATATTTAAAATCTGAATCTAAAATTAAAATGTTCGGTTTTACGTTTCATTTATTTTCTCTGTGTAGCACAGCTAGCCAGCCATACTGTTTAAGGCTGATCGCCTGTTATCACTATAATTGCTACAAAGCCTTTATCCCAGCAAAACTGCAAACACATGATAATAGTGCTATGAAGTTATGGCAACGTCGCAAAATTGATTGTGATACACAGCCAAAACAAAATAGCAAAAATCTCTTGAAAGCCCAGGTCCACCAAAACTGCAAAACATATGAAAACGCACATTCATATAAAAATATATGTATGTATGTTGATATGAATACACATTTGCGTATTGCTGCTTCCCTGCAGTTCGACTGGTATGAATTCGTCCCTTGTCTTTGATGAACCATCGATTCTTTGGAATGATTCCAGCCAAAATTCTGCCAAAATACTTGCATACGCATGTACATAATATGTACATATCAATGCAATCAACATTTTAAATTCAATGATATCTCGCTCTCTTTCTCTAAGACATTTCGTATTTAGTGTATGTATAATAAAAAGAAACAAACAAGCAAAAACAAAACAAAAGCAAAATATTAGCGCGCACCGAATCGATTCCCTGTACCCTGGACGGGAATGGGGACAAGGAATGGAGAGCGGAATCAATCCATTCCCGATCGATTCCCTGTACCCTGGACGGGAATGGGGACAAGGAATGGAGAGCGGAATCAATCCATTCCCGATCGATTCCCTGTACCCTGGACGGGAATGGGTACAAGGAATGCAGAGCGGAATCAATTCATACCGTCCAATGACATGGCAATGTTAAATTCACCGATATTTTACACGCGTTGTCTTTCAGGCGGGAAGCGATGGTAGTGAAAATGGATCGGTGAATCCACAGTTGATTCATCGATCCATCGAACTGCAGGGTTATAGCTACGTCACAAGAACGAAAAGGAAGGAGGCATACTTTATGATCATATGAAGAATACACACGCTCATAAGCATGTGCTAACCGCTGGCTACTGGCGCATACACACAGATGGCTGGCTGGCTGTGCTATGAGGGAAAAATATAGTTTAAAAAACTAAAAAACACGCTTTTAGAGCATATCAAACTAAAAAGATAAAAATAATTTTTTATTTTTAGCTTTTTAGTTTGATATGCTCTAAAAGCGTGTTTTTTAGTTTTTTTAAACTATATTTATTTTTTAATTTTTATTTCTATTAATTATTGAAAAAAAAAAAAATTTGTAAGTTCTAGTGAACATGAACATGGTGCAGATTTAAAAAAAAAAATTAACAATTTTTTTTTTCGGCCGTGGACGGGATTAGAACCCACGATCGGTGAGTCCGGGAGCGAAGACCCGCGCCTTAGACCGCTCGGCCAACGAACGAACTTGAGGTAGTGGGATATACTGACAGTAATAAGCCACTTGCTTTTAGTCCAAAGGA
The DNA here is from genome assembly GCA_030179655.1 of Scaptomyza flava. Classification (NCBI taxonomy): domain Eukaryota; kingdom Metazoa; phylum Arthropoda; class Insecta; order Diptera; family Drosophilidae; genus Scaptomyza; species Scaptomyza flava. The sequence continues at coordinate 727,354 of JARNME010000273.1, forward strand.
GAGTTACATACATACAAACATACATACATACATACAAGTGAAGCTAATATAAGCGTGTTAAAAAAGCTAATTGTGACTAGTGCATTAAGATAAAAGTAGCAATACTTGTAGCACTAGGAATATATTCAATAAATAATAATAATAATAATAATAATAATATAAGCGTGTTAAAAAAAGAGTAGCACAGTCGAAAAGCCGAGTGACTTGCAAAGACTATTTAACATAAAGACGGGTTTGAAGAATTGTTCAAATTAACATGCTGTAAACCAAGTCGCAACCACGAAGCGGAAAGACCAACGAGTAGAAAAGTCGGTTTCCCCTAATGACAAACAGCTGCGCTTGTTTTGATTGTTGCTTTTTTGTTTACAATACACTGCTGTCTTGTTGGTGTGCAGTGCTAGCCAGCTAGTTGCCTAGGCAACGAAGTCAATTCTTCTATGCGTGTAATTTTTTTGTATGCATGTGCGTGTGCCATTCGAGAATAGGTAAATCGCAGCAACAACACGTGCTAGCTCATCGTAGCCACGCAGTTTTTGTGGGCCTGGGCTTTGTAATAATTATACCCTTCACAGGGTATATTGACTTTGTCATGAATCTGTAACGCCTTAAAGGAATGATAGGAGACCCCATAAACTATATATCAAAATGATCAGGACGAGCTCAGGAATTGATTTCCGTCTGTCCGTCCGTCCTTCTGTCCGTCTGTATGTTTCAACACGATTTCTGGCCAAACTGCTGAACCGATCTTGATGAAACTTTCACAGATTGCTTAGATCATGTCGGGTTTGTTCACTATGAAATTTCATCCCGATCGGAGCATTCTACGATATAGCCACCAAATAAATTTACCATATCAACACGATTTCCGGCCAAACTGCTGAACCGATCTTGATGAAACTTTCACAGATTGCTTAGACCATGTCGGGTTTGTTCACTATGAAATTTCATCCCGATCGGAGCGTTCTACGATATAGCCACCATACAAATTTACCATATCGTACTATCAATTGTTGTCTCTGTCGTGCACTTTCAAGTACCTGCATGTCAAATTGTTGTTTTTGTCGCACACGAACAAGTAAATGACGCTCAAGAGAAAAAATATTAGCGAAAAATTACCAACAACTGCACAGAAACATTAATAAAAGGGGGGGAGCATTGATTTGGCTGTGTGAAGGGTATCATAGTCTTGGCATAGCCAAAATTAACTATGCGCCACTATGTTTTTTTATAAGTATTTTGTTTGGGCTAGCTCTCGTGAGATTGTGTGTGCGTCCCTGTATATCTACATGTGCAAATTTAAATGTATTTGCCATGACATTCATTGACCTTTTTATACCCTTAACCCATAAAATGGGTAAAAGGGTTTAATGGTTTTGTGCAAAAGTATGTAGCAGGCAGAAGGAAGCATCTCCGACCCCATAAAGTATATATATTCTTGATCAGCATCAACAGCCGAGACGATATAGCCATGTCCGTCTGTCTGTCCGTCTGTCCGTCTGTCTGTCTGTCCGTCTGTCCGTCTGTATGAACGCGTGGATCTCAGAGACTACAAGAGCTAGAGACTTCAGATTTGGGATATAAGTTCTCCTATACCATGAGCAGAACAAGTTTGCTTCAAATTATCGATAACTATTCTGGTTTCCGATATACACATAATATCGCTAACAAAAAATATCGAATTTGGAAAATCTTAAACTGAGGGTTGAAGTAATGGGTAATGATAGAACTTTTCTGAAAATGTCGTCCAAATCGGTTGAGAAACACCGGAGATATCGAACTTAATTGATTGAAGCTAAGTCAGTATACCTAAGTGAATTATAAATTTAATTTATTTATTGCAACTGGGTTCAGGGTATCTTCTAGTCGGTCTCTCCCGACTAGAGCCTTCTTACTTGTTCTACTAAGTATTATGAATTTCGGCAAACCCTAAACAGTCCATATTTAGATTACAATTTGGTGCATATTTGTATTTGCCTACAAATACCTAAGAAAACAATTGGAAACGTTGCAGTCGGACGCAACCGACTGCGGCATACTCGATACCAGTATTAAAACAGGTAAAAAGAGCCTGATTGCAAAGGGGTACGGATGCGGCAGGGGTGTACGCTGCCTTAAAGATTCTTCGATGCAGATGGGGATGCCACCAGCTATCTTCCTTCCAAATTTTGTGACTCTAGCTCAAAGTTTGTAAGAGCTGTGTAAAGAGGGGCTGGGGGCGGTATGGGTGGGTGTGGCATCCAAAGTTTTGATGCAGATCTATGTGGAATGTCAATTGCTATCTTCATACGTGGCTCTAGCTCAAAGTTTGTAAAATGTGAGGAAAGGGGGGCCGAATGGGTGGGCGGGGCTCGAAAACTTTGATGCAGTTTTTTGGGTGTCGTTGCCAGCTATCTTCCTACCAAATTTGGAGGCTCTAGCTCCACAACTCGATACACGCTTTCCCGTTTTTGACGAAAAGTTGGAAAGGATGGGGGCGGCTAGGGCAGTATTGGTGGGCGTGGCATCCAAACTTTTGATGAAGTTTTTGGGGGGTCATTATCAACTATCTTGGCACCAAATTAAGTGGCTCTAGCTCAAAAACTGTGGGAGGTATAGCTATTTCTGATTTCAAAATGCTTGAGGGCTAGGGCGGAATGGGTGGGCGTGGCTCCAAAACTTTGATGCAGTTCTTTGGGGGTCGTTACCAGCTATCTTCCTATCAAATTTGGAGGCTCTAGCTCCACAACTCTGGAAGATACACGCTTTCCCGTTTTTGACGAAGCGTTGGGGTGGTTGTGGGCGGCTAGGGCAGTATCGGTAGGCGTGGAATCAAAACTTTTGATGCAGTTTTTGAGGGGTCATCATCACCTATCTTGGCACCAAATTTGGTGGCTATAGCTCAAAAACTGTGGGAGATATAGACTTTTTTGACTTTAAAATGCGGGGGGCCGGCTCCAAAATTTTTACTGCAGTTTTTTGGTGGTTGATAGAAGCTATCTGCCCACCTAGTTCTAGCTTTAAGGATGTGTAAAATATGCGGATTTATCGTTTTTGAGTTATCGAATTTATCGATTTGCTAGCACCCCAGTTATCGTAGAACCCCAATCTTGACACTTTAATTTACTATCCCATAGATAAAGAGAATTGGAAAGTTTCAAGTCTCTAGCTTGAAGGGTGTGGAAAAAAGTTGCGTTCATACAGACGGACCGACGGACAGACACCATGACGGACATTGCACAAACTCAATATACTCTTTACCTTCGGTATCGAGTATAAAAAGCGAACTGGTCCTTTTTTGCTGAGCTTACTGAAAAACTCGCAATAGAAAAACCTCCAAGCACAAACATAAACAAAGAAGCTGCAAGTATAACAAAAATCATAATTCACGCAGCCAACCAAAGCATACCACAATCCATCAAGACCTTCAACAACTAAAACATGAAAAACAAATAGCATGGACCAACCTAAATAGAACCATCAACATAACAAATATTCTTACATACAAAAAAAAGCCAATGCCCGACTTAAACGGGAAATAAAAATGAAGAAACGAATCTCCATTCAAAACTACACAGCAGAAATAAACCCCAATACACCCATTTCCAAAATATGGTCACATATAAACTACTTCTGCGTTCTAAAAACGCATCACGACATTCATTGCCTCATTAACCCCAACGACCACACTCAAAACATACTAGACAAAAATAAAATAGCCAACACTCTCTGTACTCACTGGTCCAACGCATCACTCGATATTAACTTTCACCCATCCCTCATCCAACACAAAGCAAATTCTGGCCCAATCATTTCACACAATCCATCTTCAATGGCACCTAACCTTGAAAAAGAAATCACCATGATCGAACTCCTAGCTGCGCTTAATCAATTTAAGGTAAAACACCAGAACGAGATCGAATAAACTACCCGATGCTTAAGAACTAACCACCAAATCTTTTGAAAAGGCTTCTCAACCTTTTCAACAGCATCCTGACGACACAAATTCCCCAGCAATTCAAAGTAAGCAGTGTCATACCCATCCTCAAACCAAATTTGGACAAGACCGCTGTCAATTCATACCGCCCCATCTCCCTCAACTCATGTATCGCGAAAGTGCTGGATAAAATAATCTCAAAACGACAATGGTGGCTAGCCACAAATGGCAAACTACTAGATAGTCGTCAAATGGGATTCAGAAAGGGAAAATCAGTGTCTGATTCCCTAGCTATGCTAGATTATCAGATCACATCCACCCTCTCAAAAAAAAAACCACGCCTCCATCATCTCTCTAGATTTTGCAAAGGCCTTCGACAAAGTTGGCATTCACAGTATCATTGACGAACTTACTGACTGGAGAATAGGACCAAAAATAGCTAAATACATTTTCAACTTCTTCACGAACAGAAAAAAAATAACAGTCCTCGCCAACAAGTCATACTCCACCTCTCTACCTCTAAACAACGGAATACCTCAAGGTTCCCCCCTATCAGTCATATTATTTGCGATAGCATATAATAAACTGAACAAGACATTAGACAAACACAAATATCTTGAATTTAATGGCTATGCCTGAGTAACCTACCACTCTGCTATAAGATTGGCTTTCAATGCTTTCCGCACAACACCTATCCACAACCTACTTCTTGAAGCAAACATATTACGAATAGCATACAGAACCCTATACGCTTCACAAAAAAACTTCAAAATCATAATGCACACCAAACACATCACATCCTCACTTCATGACACAATAGAACAATGCAACAAACTTAAAATCCAAACATCCCCCATCACATGCAAGAATGTAAGGTTATGTGAGAATTCTAACAATAACATATCGCTGCGCACCTCCCTTAAATCAGACACCTCACCATTAACATACAAACAAAAATTCAAAGAACTTAAAAACACACTGACCGACTGACCATTTATATACACTGATGGATCCAAGTCGAATGACGAGGTATCATACAGTTTACGAACAGAAACAGAGATAATTTCATACAATCTACTACCACAATTCTCTTCAACCTTTACGGCAGAAATAGCTGTTATCCTTACAGCATGCAACTACGCCAGCAAACAAAGAGGTAAATTTATCATCTGTTCCTTATTACTAGCAATAAATAACGTCAAGAGCCAAAACTTTTAGACCTCCTCCTCAGAAATATTTTAAACAAACACAAGAACAGTAAACTATTACTTATATGGATCCCAGGAGACTGTGGTATAAAAGGAAACGAACTAGCCGATGGTACGGCAAAAAACACCCATAAATTCCCCCTTATTCTTGAAACTAACTACAACGCATCCGACGTAAACAAATTTATAAAAGAAAACGCACAACATTTCTATAAACTAATACTAAATAGAGCATCCCAGCACTACAAAATGATCTGCCACGACAAACCAACAAAAACATTAATAAATAAGTAAGAAGGCTCTAGTTGGAAGAGCCCGACTAGAAGATACCCTGAACCCAGTTGCAATAAATAAATTAAATTTTTGTAGGACTTTGGTATACTGACTTAGCTTCAATCGATTAAGCTCAATATCTCCGGTGTTTCTCAACCGATTTGGACGAAATTTCAGAAAAGTTCTATCATTACCCATTACTTCAACCCTCAGTTTTAGATTTTCCAAATTCGATATTTTTTTGCTATCGATTCCATGTGTATATCGGAAACCAGAATAGTTATCGATAATTTGAAGCAAAATTGTTCTGTTTATGGTATAGGAGAACTTATATCCAAAATCTGAAGTCTCTAGCTCTTGTAGTCTCTGAGATCCACGCGTTCATACAGACGGACAGACGGACAGACGGACATGGCTATATCGTCTCGGCTGTTGATGGTGATCAAGAATATATATACTTTATGGGGTCGGAGATGCTTCCTTCTGCCTGTTACATACTTTTGCACAAAACCATTATACCCTTATTTTTTGGGTTAAGGGTATAAAAAAATACAACGAACGGACTTTTTATAATTTACAAGATTAAGACTAGGACATACAAACCTAACCCATAGCTACATACTAAATAAATCCGCTCCATCCACATGTACTAATTGAACCTCAAACCTCACCATCAAAACACATATTTATCGATTGCCCACTTAACAACAGGGAAGAGCCTTATACCTCTATAACCAATCCATAACCGAAATAACTTCCTTCAAAAATATTATTATTATTACTAGGGCCTTGTTGCACTGCGACCAGATGTTAGGTCTTTTGTGCCGGCCTGTAGGAATTAGGGTAGAGCCTCTATACCAAGGCTTCTAATAAAAGAGAGCACTTTGGTAGGGTCTATATGTTCCCATATCCTGTAGGGGGGGATGAGTTCACCTCCTAGTTGTAGAAGTCGACGTCTGCTTAGCGAGGGGCATTCACATAGAACATGTTCTGATGTTTCAGGCTCCATCTCACAGAATCTGCATGTGTCGATTTCTGAAAGTTTTAATTTCTTAAGGTGATACCATAGGTTGCAATGACCCGTTAGGTAGCCTGTTAGAATATGCGTTTTGATCGCGTCATCTGGGGGACGACAAATTGATTGGCTTGTCTCAGCCCTGCACTGTCGGTCCAGTGGCGACTTATTTCCTTTTCCTCCCATTTCCTGACCAGTTCTCTTTTGTGTCCTTTCGAGAGTCCACAGAACGGCTCAGGGCCGATTAGTGGTGACATCGCCCCGCGTTTTTCTAGGGAGTCTGCTACCTCGTTTCCTATGTGGCCTTCATGCCCCGGCACCCAGCCCATCGTTAAGATGTTTTTTGAGGCAAGGGCGTTCAGCTGCTGGAAACAGTTCTCTACAAGTCTGGAGGAGATCGTGAAGGATCTTAGCGCTATGAGCGCCGCCTGACTGTCAGAGAAGATGTAATTCCGTGCACCTTGCATTTTCCTGCGAAGGCATTCACGAGCACAGATTTCTATAGCGTATATCTCTGCTTGGAAAATGGTTGGAGACTTTCCCATGGCTATGGACTTGTTGAACCTTGGTCCAAAAATACCAGCCCCGGTGTCGCCGTTTTCCAGTTTTGACCCGTCAGTGTACCACGTTTGTGATCCACTGGGCAGATATATTGATTTTGTTTTCCAATCATGTCTGGTATGCAAAATTACAGAGAAGTTTCTGTGGAAAACAAGTTTTGTTTTCTGTTCGTCAGTTACGCGCAGAATGGGCTCATTTATTAGGGGTTCAAGAACCCGAAGATGCCCGGTAAGATCACAACTTTTTATGTAAGTGATGTTTTGAAGGCGAAGTGCCCCCAGGCAGGCCTCCTTTTTCAAGGTGATGGGTAGAGGGGGTATGCCAGTTATAACTCCAAGTGCTGCAGTGGTACATGTTCGGATGGCTCCAGTGATGCCTATGCAGACTAGTCGTTGTAGTTTGGTAAGTGCAGCCGCAGCTGTCTTCTGGGTTGATTTCGTCCACCAAGCAAGAGATGCATAGGTTAGGATCGGTTTTACCACAGTGTTAAAAGACCAGTAGATCATTTTGGGACTTAGGCCCCATGTTCTACTGAAAAGCCTGTTACAAGCGAAGTGTGCTCGAGTGGCTTTATTTATGGTCTTTTCAAGGTGTGCATTCCAGTTGAGCTTGGAGTCAAGTGTAACTCCTAAGTAGTTGGCTTCAACCGAAAAGTCAATGGTAGATCATATAAGGATGGTCTTGTTAGAGACAGAGACCTTTTCCTGGCACCATCTGTTGGCTATGTTAAGGGCTTGCTGCATGCGGTCCGAGATGGTTTGCTCATGCCAGCCCACTATATAGATGACTAGGTCATCAGCGTAGCCTTGAGTGGCGAACCCTAAGTCGTTGAGCGTATAGAGTAGCTCGTCGATGACCAGAGTCCACAAGAGAGGAGAGAGTACTCCCCCTTGAGGGCACCCCCTTGTGGCTGTGATTGAGGTCATGGTTCCTCCAAGGTCTACAGTTTTTATTCTGGATTTAAGCATTTCCAGAATCCACCTAATAATGGGTGTGGGTACATTTTTATGTACAAGAGAGGCACGGATAGCCTGATATGACGTGTTGTTAAAAGCTCCTGATGTGTCTAAAAAGGCACCTAGTGCTATTTGTTGAGCGCCAATGGCCTTTTCAATGGTTGTTGTAAGGCAATGAATGGCAGTCTCAGTTGACTTACCAGCTTGGTACGCATATTAGTACTTATGTAAGGGAAGCTGCTTGAGATTCATCTCCCTGATGTGCTGGTCAATTATCTTCTCCATTGTTTTAAGGAAGAAGGAGCTAAGACTAATTGGTCTATAGGACTTAGGCAATTGGGAATCTTTCTTCCCTACCTTAGGAATAAACACAACTTTCACTTTAGCCCATTTGCTTGGTATGTGTCCAAACAAGAGACTAGCTCGGAATAAACGGACCAGGGGATTGCGAGTTGGTGCAGTCCCCGCTGCATCAAGCATGGATATATTCCATCTGGCCCAGGGGATTTGTATGGACTGAAGCTCTGTATAGCCCATTGTACGCTATTTTGATGAAACAGTCTATAGGGCAAGTTTCCAAAACGTTCTGAGGGATAGGGGGGTTCCCTTCTCTCAGCCCTATTGGAGTCTGCCACCATAGCCACTCGCAGGTGTGGGCACTCTCCAGTACCAGAGAGGTAGGTTGGTGCCTCACCCTCTGAGCTGTGCTGCTCCACAGCCACGCACCCGGGAAAATGAGTAGTCAAAAGAAGGCTGCTCGTTTCCCTTGGGTCGTTTGTGTGTGTTCCATCTGGCTTTTTCAACGTACAGATGCCGTTTGAGTGGTCCTTGGAAAGGGCTTTTTGTAGCCTGACAGCTTCCGGGAGGTTTGAAATCTGCCCGCAGTGTTGGCGCCATGTAGCCCGTTTGGACCTTCTCAGCTGTTTATTATAGAGCGTTAAAGCAGATTTGTAGGTATCCCATGTGGTTTTCCCACTCTTTGCTTTATTGAAGAGCTTTCGCGCAGCCTTTTTGAGATCGTCAAGGCTCTTGTTCCACCAGGGAACAGCCCTTCTGGTCTTACGAACTTTTTGTTCGCAGCTAGCGTGATAAGCCGATTTAATGTTCGTATGAAGCACAGTAGCTTCACGCTCTAGCTCTATATCGGACGGGTGGAGCAGTCTCTGGATTGCTCAAGTTCAAAACAGAAAAGATCCTAGTTGGTGTTTTTGGGATTTCTAGTAACTAGGCTACATTGCAAGGCACATCCTATATCAAATCTAATGTGCTGGTGATCTGACATAGTGATCTCACTCGCAACGTGCCAGTTTACGACAACGGACAACATGTTAAGACTACAGAGAGTTAGGTCGAGGACTTCCTCTCTGATTGCATTAATAAATGTGGGCTCATTGCCTCGATTTAGTAGGCTTATGTTGTTACTAATAATGTACTCAAGAAGGTACTCACCTCTTTTGTTGATGTCACTGCTCCCCCAGACCGTGTGATTTGCATTGGCATCACAGGCGATTAACCATCGGAGCCGGTTTCTCTGGCAATGCTCTACCAGGGTACAGGTAGCCGCCGTAGGCACAACATCTGAATCGCCTGGCTGATAGGCGGAGGCCAGCACTGCCTCCTGCTCGCCATGGGCAGTGGGTATTTTAACCCAGACTGCCACCAAGTCCTCAGTGATGAACTGTGAAAGAGGAACATATGTTAGATTAGGGATTAGGGACAGGACATTAGTCCACCCTCTTGCGGCCTCTGGCCGCCATCTTCCGGCCTCGGTTTGTGCTCAGAAGGGCCTCTTCCTCTAAAGTGCGCCTCGCACCCTTATTCACGCGCCTGGTTCCGCGCGTGAATCGCTCGGTTCCGCGCGGAACGCGCCCGTAAAGGGGAGGGCGCAGTATCTTTTTCGGAGCTGTGGGCTCCTGGGCAGCTACTGTGCCACATGCCTCACCACCGCTGGGGGTCCAGACTGTGCTGTTAGCTGCAGGCAGCCCAGGGGTCGCATGAGTCTCCTCAGCGACACCCTGTGGTGTTGTTGCAGCCGCGTCCGGTATGGCAGTCTTGGAGCAGGTGGGCTTCTCCGCTACGAGAGCATGAGCCACTCCCTGTTCTTTCGACTGCGCGCTGGCCTTAGGCTTAAGAGTAGCCTTGCCATACGCGAAGTTCAGCTGGAATCCTAGCGATTTCAGCCGGTTGGCCGAAACAGGGTCCAGTGCTAAGGTAATAATAGCCATGTGTTGCCTCATCTCCCGGTGAAAGACGCGCCAGTCTCCCACTCGCAGCCCGCTATTCCGACCTTCGACGAGCTTCAGAGTCTCGTCCGTCTTCATGTCCGCATTCGGAAGCGGAAAGTAGCCAATGAAAACAGCGGCACGTGGAGCCTCTGCCTCGGGGACTACCTTAATGCGGGCATCCTTCCACAGCCGGAACTTAGGCACCTCTGTGCACAGCCACTCAACCGTCTCCGCATTTCCGCAAGTGATGGCCATCCATCCTGGTCTAAAGGTGCAGCCAGAGAATAACGGCTTCATAGAGCTATGCCTCAGCTCCATCACCCTTGACAAGATGGCGGCTTGGATGCTGCCAAGCTGCTCCGTAGTGAGCAAACTGTTGCGGTAGTCGGCTGGGAGTATTGCCATCTTCGATGAGCTGGCAACATCCCTATAAGAGGCCATACCACCGGTTTGGGGTGGCTACTCCTGTGCTACTTGCCCAGCCGCAGTTGCGGCTGTGGAGGCTACTGTAGCCATCGTGGCAAGCAACACGCTTGCAGGATCACCCTTCGCCAGGGCACTAGGTGCCGCGGTCTTCAGCATGACCCTCTTATCCCTCGAGCAGGATGTGGCTGTTCACCATGTATGGTCGGTCTTCGGTAGTTGGCATGCTACTGCCAACTCCCTCTGGCTAAGTAAACTCGGCGCGGCGGCAAGCACACACGCCTCATTTACAAAGCCTTAGCCCCCAAAAATATACTCAATACAATAGAATTCATAAAAAATACAAATTTATACAATTAAATTTAACGCCAATTGCCCAATGTAAATAGACAAAATATATATAAGATCACATGTATATACATAATATAATCAAAAAAAAAAAAAAAAAACACACACACATCGACAAGCTTAAGACCTTAGCTGCTATAGCTTAGTATTCATGTTAGACCTAATTTCAAATTAAGTACTAACGCGTTCATAATAATAATAATAATAATAATAATAAACCTTGGTCAGTACGTTTGTGACCTAGAAAAGTCACTTCATGCATGAAAAATTAGCATTTTTCTGAATGTAGTTTTAGGTTGTGTTTCCTACACAAGTCAAAATCATTTGTTAAGTTTTTGATCATGTGATTTTCGGAACAGCCGATGACTATTAAATCATCCATATACAAGAATGCTTGTGAAGGGTCTAATTCAGTAAAAGGAATAGTCATTATTCTTTGAAAAGAATTTGGCGCTATTTTTAATCCATATGGTAATCGCTTAAAACGATATGAGCCATTGCTCGTTGAAAAAGACGTAATATTTCTAGAGTCTTCTTTTAACTCTATTTGGTGGAAGCCGGACATTAAATCCAAGCATGAAAAATATTTAGCTCTACCTAATATATCAAGAATGTCATCTATTTTTGGTAACAAAAATTTATCAGACAGTTATTTTTTATTTATTTGACGAAAGTCTATTACTAATCGCCATCTCTTAGTATCAGAGCCTTGTAAACATTTTTTTGCTACTAGTAAGTAGTACTATTCTATCCGAAATGAGTTTTTTTACTTGTTTGTGTACTTCTTCTTAATGATTATGAGGGATTCTGGCTCAGTATCTTTTAACCTTAATTCATGTTAGTAGAAATTATTGGTTGATATAGATTCGGTTTCTAGTCCGAATATGTCTGTAGTATAATTGGTGCAGAGATTTTTTTATTGTGTTTTAAATAATTTTTGAAAGTTTTTGTTTAGTTTTTGCATCACCATTTCCTGGCGACTGAGCCAATTTATTTATTTATTTATAGTCAGCTAAGAGCAGCTGACATTAAAATGAATCAAAATTTAATTTAAATTAAAAAAAAATAAAATAATTATATTAAGTAAAATATAGAATAATATATACATCTGAAAAAATAATTAAACGTTAACGTTAAAGCTCTGGGAAATTCAATAAAAAATTGAGCAGTCCAACATTTGTTGCGAGGATTGGGAAAAACCCAGAAAAACCCAATCAGACCAGCGTTAGATTAGTAGTTAGTGGTTACGATAAGATAAAGCAAAAAGGATCGATCTTTTTAGTACTAGAGTTGAGGCCTCTAAGGAGACAAGAGAATAAAGTTTGTTATAGTCAGAACATATAACACGAAATGGTTCATGAATTAAATAGTTGCTGAAGCAACGATCAAGGCTGGGGGCTAAAAAGTTACGTGAAGATCTATCCGGGACATTAAATTTAATTCGACTCAAAAGTACTGATGAGTCGATTTCACCATTAAGTAGGTTAGTAATAAATAATACTCCATGCATAGTTCTACGGTTTAACAGGGAGGGAAGATTTATTAAAAGGAGTCTACTAGAATACGGGGGTAAGTCAACTCCAGCAACCCAGTTAAAACTTCTAAGGGCAAATAGAAGAAATTTCTTCTGCACAGATTCAATTCTGTCCTGGTGAATCGAGTATTGTGGGGACCTCACACAAGATACATACTCCAGAATGGGACGTACTAAGGATGTATAAAGCGTTTTAGTGGTATACGGATCATTAAACTCTTTCGACCACCGCTTGATGAAGCCAAGGACATTAATGGCCTTATTGACCATATACGAAATATGAGCGTCAAACTTTAATTTAGGATCAAGAATAATGCCTAGATCTTTGATTTCAAACACGCGGTCAAGTGGTGAAGCATCAAGCAAGTAGTGAGCAGTATGAGGGGTACTTCTACAAAAAGACATGACTTTACATTTTGAACAATTTAAATTTAGTAAGTTAGTACGGCACCAGGCTGACAAAGCACCCAAATCCGACTGTAGTAAATTACACAGGGAAGCGTCATTATAGGTGAAACATAGCTTTACATCATCAGCAAACATATACACAAAAGAGTTAGTAATAACTGCTGGAAGGTCGTTAATAAACAAATTAAATAGCAAAGGTACAAGGTGACTACCCTGGGGTACACCAGAGGTAACAAAAATAGGTTTAGATACAGACGATTTAAAACAACTTTTTGTTTTCGGCCACACAAGTACTCCGAAAGCCACAATATTAGTTTTGATGGAAATCCAATAATATTTAATTTATGATGCAACAGAGAATGACTTACAGAATCAAATGCCTTACTAAAATCGGTGTAAACAACGTCAGTTTGCATTTTTTCCTGAAACCCTTTGATAACAAGCGAAGTGAATTCAAGAAGGTTAGTGGTAGTAGATCTACGCCTAACAAAACCGTGTTGATAAGGCGATATAATCGAACTACATCCGTGTTGCAGTTGAGAACATATAATTTTTTCAAAGACTTTTGGTATGGCAGACAACTTGGATATGCCCCTTTAGTTTTTAACGTTTGATTTTGAAGAATTTTTATGGAGTGGAATTATAAAGGATTCCTTCCATATATCAGGGAACACGTTTGAATCAACAGACAAGTTAATAATTTATTTAATGGCGCACAAAGAGAATCCGCGCAGTATCTAAGAATACACCTGGCACTCCATCAGGACCAGGCAAGTAGCCAGGTTTAATAGAGTTAAATTCACTCAGGAGCGTAGACTCAGTAACTACTGGGACATATATGCAATTTGACGTTTGAACTTGAAAAGGATAGGAATTACTACTACTATACATATTCGATGAGTACACTGATTGAAAATACTCAGCAAATAGATCGGCTACTGCCTGATCAGAACTTGCTTTTGTATCATCTACGTATACTGAGGATGGCAAGCAAGAAGTCTTACGTTTAGAGTTAACAAATTTATAAAACTGTTTAGGGTCACGTGAAAAGTTTAGTCTACAACGATTAAGATAATTATTATAACAAGATGTGTTAACGGAAATAAAACTAGATTTTCCTACTAAATACGAAGATAAATCTAAAGTAGTTCCCGATTTTTTTTGTCTTTGCGTTTTCCAATTTCGATAGTTCTCTCGTAAACCAAGGTGGTTTATTGTCACTTGAAGAACAAGTGAGGGGAACACAAATATCCAAAAGCGAGTTCAAGGTCCTATAAAATATGGCTATGGCAGTTTCTATATCACTACAAGAATAAAGGCGCGACCAATAAGTATGTTGAAGAAGATAATTTAATTTAGTAAAGTTAGTTTAACGAAAGCAACGGGTTTTTAAAGTATTATAAGATACTGCACTAGGGTTAAAAATTTCGATGGATAGTTCTAAGGTTGGATGTTAGGCATCTTCCGGAAGCACTAGAGGGGGTATTCTACTAGCATTACTGCAATCGGAGTCCGAAACAAATATTACGTCCAACATTCTACCACTACAGTTATGCACCCTGTTAACTTGCGATAGGCCTAACTCCAGTAGGCCATCGATAAAATCATCAGAAGTGACTGGTAATATCGCCGAAGATGTGTCATTCACAGACCATACAACATGTGGCATATTAAAATCACCAACCACTATCAGATTATCCATATCTGTCAATAATGACGAAACAATTTGCAGGGCACTCAGATGGGATGAGTAAATGTTAATATCAGATTGAGGAGGAATATAAGAGCAAGTAACATAAAGTGAACGGCCGTTTAGTAATATTTTAACACATAAAAACTCTATGTCCGGAAGATCTTGAGAATGAATCTGTTCAGAGGAAAAACAAGAGTCAACAGCAATGAGAACACCACCCCCTTGCGGGAAGTGCGATCGCATCTGTACAAGTTATATTTAGAAGGAAAAATGGGATAATCAGAAATATCAGGTTATAACCAGGTTTCAGTGAGTGCAACTTTTCAGAATCAAAAGATAAGCTGTTAATATATAATTTAGCCAGTATAGTGTTAAGGCCTCTAACATTTTGATAGGCCAAGCTTATTACTCCAGTTAGTTAGTTATTTGCCGCCGAGGTGGAGGCAACAGGTTGGTTAACAGGCGGTGTACTATTAATCCTTATACCATTATTGTTATTAATTCGCCTATTCATATACTCCTTAACGACAAGCTGCGGCGGCCAAAACTTTTCAGAGCAAATTGTCGAGAAAAGTTCAGGCGGTACACCCAACTTGAAAGAAGATATACTTCTGGCATGTTTAAATTTAAACTTTCAACAACAATAAGTGGGGAATCGATTTGACTTTTTACATATGCTGCAACATCATCCGATGACGTATCGGATGCCAGCCTAGAAACAAAACAAATTTATTGAGTGGTACAACAGGCTTGGTACCAGAGGCTTGTGAGCCCCAGTTGTACCTATATTAGGATTAATAGGCACACGAGCTGCTGAACCAGAGGGCTCATGCAAAGGATCGGAAGATAAAGTGGCTAGGTTGTTGATAGGATTTCTAGCAGGGGAGTTAAATAACATTAGAGGGTTAGCATTGGATCCAATTGAAGGATTATTGTTAGGCACTAGAAGGGCAGAACAGGTGGGGCAATAAGTGGATTGGGACCCGAAGTCTTTTTACGCTTCGGAGATTCGGTAATCACCTTGCCATTTTTGAAATTAAGCTCAAGCTCGTTGAACGACGCTTGCAGATTATTAAAAGCTACATGCATAGCTTTAAAGCCAGCATGAGTCTTCCTCATGAACTTGGTCGATTCTTTCACAGCTAAATTGCAGGGCTCGCAGTACCATTTAAGGCCTGTATCTGCAATTAAGAAGTCCCTGATTTTGGGAGCGAAGCCAGCACATTTCATGTGGATCATGTTGTCACACAATCCACACAAAATAAAATCTTGGTTGGTGGTTCCAACCACTTTGCAATTGGTGCCACAGCATGCAAACATTTTCAAATTGTTTTAAGGTTTTATCTGGCAACTAATATGCTAGCACAAAACAAAGTAAGGCGAAGGTAAGTATAAGTAAAATGAATCACTGCAAGAGCAATATAAAAGAGTAAATATCTTTGACTGGCATAGCGTCATATCTCCGACGACATATCTCCGCCCAGTACATTTTGCTGGCGGAGATATGTCGTGTTTTTTGCGGCGGAGATATGACGTTTTTGCCAAGAAAAAAACGTCATATCTCCGCTCGGAGATATGTCGTCTCAAAACGTCATATCTCCGCGCGGAGATATGTCGTTTTCGAAACGGCGGAGATATGTCGCGACCCCCTTTGACTGTTTCATACTCACTTAGCTTTTCTATTTTAATATCTTTAAGGCTTTTTATTTTTATTGAATTGGTTGTATTCAATATTCGGACAAAAATTTGTTTATTATCGGAGATTGTATTTCCGACAAAGATTCCATTATCAATTTCTTGATTTGGAATGAAATGTTGTTTTCTGGGGATGAAATATTTATTGGACTACTTCAGAACGAGCTGGAATTATGGTGGCATTGTTATCACAAGTGTGAGTTATTGGTAAATTTATTGGGTAATTTAAATTATTTGGCGGAAGTATTAAAGAGTCACTTGTTCGTGTGAAATCTAATCGGCAATTATATTTTTTAAAGTTGCAAGGGATCGCAAGGGATCAGCAAATTTTCCTCGACTAAATGAAAGTCGTGTGGAATTACATATTTTCCTGTATATAGCTCTACGAATGCTAAGCCTTTTGAAAAAACCGAACCTTGCCCAATTCCGGATAATTAGGTTGAAATTTGTGTATTGACATTTTGAAATGTGTCAATATTTTCCTTTAACAGAGATATATCTGCACCAGTATCAAGTAAAGACAAATCTCTATACTCCTATATTTTTCCAAAACATTCGAAAATATGCACAAATAACAACTTTTCTAGAAACACATAAACTTTTAAATAATAAGCAGTCTGGATTCAGAAAAGGTAGAAGCTGCACGACAGCAATTATGTAAATAGTTGAGGACTATGCAGAAATCAGCTAAATTATGGTATAGTATATGGTATGGTAAAGAAAATTTTTGTAGGTGTGACGCCGCCAGCCAGCAAAAGATGAAAGTAGCCTTTAATAACATAGACAGATTTGTACTTTCACTAGGTCGTACAGATCACGTTAATAGTTTTGCTAATAAAATATTTTACTTGGACATAAATAACTGGACGAATTATAAAATGTTAATACAGCTTCACAAAATTATTTTTACGAAGACTCCTGATTACCTTTTTGAGAAGCTGCGTTTCAATTTGTCGCAGAGGACCAATAATATTGCTTGCTTTAGAACCAAACTTTCATTTTCTAATACACACTTCTTTATCTGGGCTGTCCGACTTTGGAATCAGTTACCACCTTACTTGAAAACTATTAGTAGCGCACCATTGTTTAACAATAATTTGAAGAGTTATTTAAAAAATCTAAATATCACTAACTAAACTTTAATATGCATGCATTACCAAAATTTCAAATTTATTTATAAGAATAAATGTTTTAAATGTTATTATTATTTGCTTCTTAGTGTGATTTGTTAAGTTTAATTTTTAATTAAAATTTTATAGTTTCATTAGTTATGTTTAACTGTTTCATGTAAAATCCGATAGTGACTAGTGCATAAATATAAAAGTGTAAAACTTGTAGCACTAGGAATATTTAAATTAAAATTAAATTAAAAGACAATGTAAATGTTTACCTGTATTTTCATTTTTTATTTTAATGAAGATACTGAGATTTAAGTTTACTGTGTGTACTGTGTTTTTATACTCGATACCGAAGGTAAAGAGTATATTGGTTTTGTGCAATGTCCGTCATGGTGTCTGTCCGTCTGTCCGTCCGTATGTGTGCAAGTTGTTTCCACACCCTTCAAGCTAGAGACTTGAACCTTTCCAATTCTCTTTATCTATGGGATAGTAAATTAAAGTGTCAAGATGGGGGTTCTACGATAACTGGGGGGCTGGCAAATCGATAAATTCAATAGCTCAAAACCGATAAATCCAAATATTTCGCACATCCTTACAGCTAGAACTACCAAATTTGGTAAGAAGATAGCTACTAGCAACCCCCAAAAAACTGCATCAAAGTTTTGGAGCCACGCCCACCCATTACGCCCCCAGCCCCCCCACATTTTGAAATCAGAAATGGCTATTTCTCCCACAGTTTTTGAGCTAGAGCCACCAAATTTGGTGCCAAGATAAGAGATAATGACCCCCTAAAAACTGCATCAAAAGTTTGGATGCCACGCCCACCAATACTGCCCTAGCCGCCCCCATCCACCCCAACGCTTCGTCAAAAACGGGAATGCGTGTATCTTCCAGAGTTGTGGAGCTAGATTCTCCAAATTTGGTGGGAAGATAGCTGGTAACGACCCCCAAAAATCTGCATCAAAGTTTTGGAGCCACGCCCACCCATTTCGCCCCCCCTTCCCCACTTTTTACAATTTCGAGCTAGAGTCACCAAATTGGTATGAAAATAGCAATTGACATTTCACAAAGATCTGCATCAAAAATTTGGATGCCCCGCCCACCCATACCGCTCCCAGCCCCCCTTTCCCCACATTTAACAAACTTCGAGCTAGAGTCACCAAATTTGGAAGGAAGGTAGCAATTGAAATTCCACATAGATTCGCAGCAAAACTTGGATGCCACGCCCACCCATACCGCCCCCAGCCCCCCTCTCCCCACTCTTTACAATCTTCGAGCTAGAGTCACCAAATTTGGTATGAAGATAGCAATTGACATTCCACAAAGATCTGCAGAAAAAATTTGGATGCCACGCCCACCCATACCGCCCCCAGCCCCCCTTTCCCCACATTTAACAATTTTCGAGCTAGAGTCACCAAATTTGGTATGAAGATAGCAATTGACATTTCACAAAGATCTGCAGTAAAAATTTGGATGCCACATTCACCCATACCGCCCCTAGCTCCTCTTTCCCCACCTTTTACAAACTTCGAGCTAGAGTCACCAAATTTGGTATGAAGGTAGCAATTGACATTCCACAAAGATCTGCATCAAAAATTTGGATGCCACGCCCACCCATACCGCCCCCAGCCCCCCTTTCAACAGCTCTTACAAACTTTCAGCTAGAGTCACCAAATTTGAAAGGAAGATAGTTGGTGGCATCCCTATCAGCATCGGAGGCAGCGTACACCCTTGTCCCATCCGTACCCCTTTGCAATCAGGCCTCTTTTTACCTGTTTTAATACTGGTATCGAGTATGCCGCAGTCGGTTGCGTCCGACTGCAACGTTTCCACTTGTTTGTTATTTGTTATTTTGGGTAACTCGAACTTTGCTATTATTATTGTTTTGTTTATTCTGGTTGTTACCTCGGTTAGAATTGAATCTACCTCGGTTGTTACCGCGGCCGTTCCCATTAGAACGTCCTCTGTTGTTATAACGGTAATTTTTATATTTATAACTATTATTTTGATATTTACCTCTGACACGATAATTACCCCGGCTACCTCTATTATTATTTTGGATCTTCTGCTTATAGTACAGAACAGTATTAGACTGTCTAGTAGCTTCAGTACAATTGTTTACAAATTTGGAAATTCCATCATTCATATTATTGAATGTGCCTGCCTGCATTATAAAGTTTACCATGTCCATGGCGCAGTTTTGGGTCATTGCCTTGACAGTGTCGTGCTGTACTTATTAGCCAAGTCAGGGGCTAAGCCATAAGATGTATAGGCTCCTTCTAGCGACTTTGTTTTTCCACGTCTTGAGTGTACTGGTTGGCTGTTTTAAGTTTTGCTGTAGGTTTAGAAGTTTGGCAGTTATTACCTCCACCAATTCACCTTTAACTTTTCTCGTCAGGGCTGCTCCGATTGCAGCAATGGTTTGCTCATTGCTTATCAGATTCCTTGGTGTGCCTTTAAGTTTTGTTTTAATTAGGCTTAAAGCTTGTTGTTCGTGAGTTTCTTTTACAGAATCAACAAGATCTTAGGCGTCTTTGCTTTGTAGGTTTTCTGCACTGCCATCAAAATCTGGTAAGAGTGAAGAGGCTAATTTTAAGAAATTTACCGCTGTTGTCATGTTTGCTTGTACGGTTGTATATTTGATTGGTTTTTATACTCGATACCGAAGGTAAAGAGTATAATGGTTTGTGCAATGTCCGTCATGGTGTCTGTCCGTCCGTATGTGAGCAAGTTTTTTCCACACCCTTCAAGCTAGAGACTTGAAACTTTCCAATAATCTTTATCTATGGCAAAGTAAATTAAAGGGTCATGATTGGGGTCCTACGATAACTGGGAAACTGGCAAATCGGTATATTCGATAACTCACAACCGTTATTCGCACATCGTTACAGCTAGAACTACCAAATTTGGTAAGATAATAGCTACTATCAACCCCCAAAAAACTGCATCAACAATTTTGGAGCCACGCCCACCCAGTCCGCCCCCAGCCTTCCGCATTTTGAAGTCAAAAAATAGCCACCAAATTTGGTGCCAAGATAGGTGATGTTAACTCCCCAAAAACTGCATCAAAAGTTTGGATGCCACGCCCACCAATACTGCTATAGCCGCCCCCATCCACCCCAACACTTCGTCAAAAACGGGAATTTTAAAAATAATTTCTAATGTTAGCTTAAAAAATCGAAAAATTCTTGAATTATTGTGAAAAAGCGTCTGGCGCTCGATACACGAAAAATATATCACAAAGCGCCCACGATTTTTTGACAAAAAAAATCATTGAGCATTGTCGGGCGTCGCCAAACTCCATGTAATAACAGCTTTAACGTTCTCATTGCAATTTAATAATAATTATTTAATTTAAGATTAAAAAAAACTGTTTTGCGAGTGTTGGAGGACATGTCGCACATCTTTAATGATGGTTTGGACAGGCTGGACCGCCAAAATGAACAGTTCATAGAGGCTATGGGCAAGTCAGATAAAAAATTTACGGAAAATATGCAAAAAATATTAAAAGAAGATCGCGAGGAAACTCAACACTTTATGTCAAATCTTTAAAATAATTAATAAAATAATAATTAATATAACAAAAATTGCATGATTAATTTGTATTCTTTTATTAATCTAGCATTTCCAGCATCCAGTATGAATCAATTTTAGGCCGGCTATAAACTGTCCCCAACCGCGGTCTTAATAACGTCAAGGCAGAAGTTGACTTGCAAAGTAGTCCATTAAAATATTCCTGCCTTTGGCCTGTGCTCAATTCCATCCACGTCTTAAAGCCTTCATGCGCTCCATTCTCCGTCCTAAAAGACAACGGACCATCTGCGATGTTCCAACAAGCCGGTTAATTAAAAAACCTGAATTTTTTTTTTCAATTTTTACAATTTAAAACATTTAACGATTTGGATTTCGATCCATCAGCTGTTTGTGCTGATGTGTTGCTAATTTTTTCATATGAAGCTGTCAAATCAATTTATATTTTTCATAGGTGGCTCCCCCCTTCAGCCAAATGATGATATCTATAAAATAGCATAAGCAGGCGTATTTTAAAAAGCGTGATTTTAAAAAATCATGATACAGCAAGCATAAACGTAGTATCAGAGATCGCATTTTGTGATTTTCTCGTGTTTTGTGAGTGATTCGCCAGCCCATGATGGTATAGCTATACTTATGGTCTCGTAGCATATGGTTGCTATCAGTGCGAGTGACACGCACACTATACAGTGATGTTGAATGAAACGGTAGTATATTGTGATGATAAGCCCTAAACTGGTCCTTGGGGATTAAAATAGCCCATTATAAATCAAAGCTAATTTTTATAGTTTTATTTTTAAAGCTTAGTACGCAGGAAATATAAATATTTCTAGTTGTGTCAAACTCCATATAAAAAAAACGCTAGAAATAATTTCTGGACATAATTTCTAAAGACATTTCTAATGAGTATATGCAGCAGCTAGAAATGTATACTCAAAAAATGTTGAGAGTTGCCACATCGATTACATTGAAGTGGATCGTGTGGATGGCATTGAACAGCTGAATTCCTGCTAGAAAAAAATGAGCAGCACATTATTTCTAGGCACAAGTGTGCCCGTATTACTCTTTTACCTTTTTGTTTTGCCATTTTTTTGCGTTTTTGGGATTTTTCCGGTATCTTTAGGGGGCACACAGGGTCTTTGGATACACATTAGAAAAAATGTGTAAATTTCTATCAGAAATAATTCTAGTTCCTGCGTACTAAGCTTAATGAAAAAATCAAGGTTGCACACCAGGTCTTACTCCCACAATTTTCGTTTCACAACACATTTCGGTGCATGAATAAACTTTACACTCCGTACATGTTTGCGGCGAAAATTGCAGTAACTAATTTTTTGTTTCCGCTTAAGGGTTAACTGCGTCAACAAACAACCATGCACTGGAGCTAAGGGACAAAAACGAGCTAGCTTCGGCAGGCGACGAGACCACCGTATACTTATTCCATCCAGTGTTGCCATTTTTTCCAGAGTTAAAAAAGCTAGATAAGTAAAAAATTAAAAGCCAAAAAATCGGAATCTCAAAGAAAACAAGTCAAAAAATAAGCTCATTTTAAAATTTTTTTTTTTAATTCATTTAATTTAATTTTAGTAAATTTTTGTTTCATTGAAAAAAATTGAAGTGTTCTAAAATATCTTCTGACGTTTCGGCGTCGTTGGTCGAGTAAAAATATTTTTTGCTTAGAGGCTAAGTTACCCGAACTTAGCTTGACTTGAACTTTAACTTAAGAAACAGCTGATCCCTTCAACTTTACAAAAAACACTGCTTGCTAGTTACCCTCAACTTACTTGACTTAACTTGATGTATTTTAAAAACCTGCAGAAAACAGACAAGACAAACCATTTTGAAGCATCAACACATATAAACTGTGACGAAACAATCAAAGAACTTTGTTTTCGAACAATGATTTACTTCCGTAAAAGAAAACAAGTAAGAAGGCTCTAGTCGGGAGAGCCCGACTAGAAGATACCCTGAACCCAGTTGCAATAAATAAATTAAATTTATGTAAGACTTTGGTATACTGGCTTAGCTTCCATCGATTAAGTTCGATATCTCCGGTGTTTCTCAACCGATTTGGACGAAATTTTCAGAGAAAATCTATCATTATCCATTACTTCAACCCTCATTTTTAAATTTTCCAAATTCGATATTTTATTGTTATCGATATTATGTGTATATCGGAAACCAGAATAGTTATCGATAATATGAAGCAAACTTGTTCTGCTCATGGTATAGGAGAACTTAAATACAAAATCAGAAGTCTCTAGCTCTTGTAGTCTCTGAGATCCACGCGTTCATACAGACGGACAGACGGTCAGACGGACAGACAGACGGACAGACGGACAGGGCTATATCGTCTCGGCTGTTGATGCTGATCAAGAATATATATACTTTATAGGGTCGGAGATGCTTCCTTCTGCCTGTTACATACTTTTGCACAAAACCATTATACCCTTATTTACCCATTTTATGGGTTAAGGGTATAATGAAATATACAAATTACCAATAGTAATTTGAATGATCGCGTAAGCGTAAAATGAATAAAATAGTAAAATAAATTAATAGCTGTTTCTCTTATTATACTTATATTTATTTAATAGCCAAATTTTAAGAACAATTTGTTATTATTGTTTCATCTTAAAACTGCACAACGCATTTTCAATCAATTAATTCACTTTTAACAGTCATTATTATTTAAATCCACTTCAATGTGAACCCCTGAATGCGCAATCTGAGTTTCATCGTTCTTGTGCGCCAGCCACTTCTCTTGCTGGCTTTAGGCCCAACCAAACGATGCTTGCTTGCTTCGCGTCTCGGAGAAAGACTGAACGAACAGCATTGAGCATGAAAGCCTATGACCATACGTTGCTTAAGTGCTTTGTCTCTTCTTCTTCTTTCTTTTTGCCAACCATTGTTGCCACATGTTCTTTTTTTATTCCATTAAAAAATAAATGGTAACATTTTATGCAATATTATGTTAAAAATAAATATAACACAAGGTTTATAGAAATAGTATATTATATCAATATGTTTCTAAGCAATAAAATGAAGATCTAACAAGTATTTTAAATATTTTCCATATAATAAAAAAACAGCGACAGCTCTAGAGCACAAAGCATCGAAGCATGTTTTCAATGATTGAACTTATGCTTAGGCGCTTAAGCATTCGTTAAAAAAACAAAACTCAACGAAACCGTGCGTAAGCATCGTTTGGGCAGATACACGACGTAGCATATGTTAAAACTTTGCCAACTTCGAAAAATCCTAAAAAAAAATGCCTCACGTAATTTGTGAACGCCCCCGAAATGTCATACAGTTAAATACATAAAAGCGCATGTATGAAAAAAATGAAATTTGACTGCTTTGGAAGTATTGTTTGTGATTAAATAATTGTAGGCAGAACAAATATGCACCCAGGTTGTTCAAGATTTGCCGAAATTCAGTCAATTCGAAGTCAAGTCAAGGCAAATGGTACGCATACAATAAAATATTCACATGCATACAACTTGTAGTTTCGACAGCCGGCGTTAGTAAAGTTAGTTGTTGGTTTATTTAAGGCAATCTGCAGGAGCAACGCTTTCTGTTTTATTCGTTCGTTCAGCCCGTTACTCAAATCGAAGCAAAAGCAAAAACGTTACTGTCTAAGTTTTTGGTTTTGTTTGTTTAAAGCAAAGAATCAACAAGAATGTATAGAGCTGAAAACATGAAGGAGTATGTATGACCAGCTATGCAAAACTGATACTCGCCTACTTATTTTACTAGACGCTTGTTTATTTTCCTGTTTGCCTATTACTGCAAATGGTCGATCAGCACAATATATGATATTTGACTGCCTTGGAAGTATTGCTTTTAGGTTTTTGTAGGCAAAATACAAATATGCACCAAATTTAATAGAGAAAGGTCAATAAATGCCATGGCAAATGCTACGAATACTTCTAAATATAAAATGTAGATATCCAAAGGCAATAACACTAGCCAGCCCAAGCAAAATATCGAAAATCACTTCAAAGACAAGGTCCACCAAAACTGCAAAGCATATGAAAACGCACAATAATATAAAAATATATGTATGGTGGGTGATATGCTTCAAAAAGCCACAACCAGCGCTTTCATCATCATCTGCTAAATCAACCAAACCCTCTGTCCCCCGTCTGTCCGTATTTGCGCAATTTTTTTCCACACCCTTCAAGCTACAGACTTAAACCTTTCCAATTCTCTTCATCTTAGTAAATTAAAGTGCCAAGATTGGGGTTCTACGATTACTGGGGGGCTGGCAAATCGGTAAATTCGATAGCTCAAAACCGATAAATTCACATATTTCACACATCCTCATAGCTAGAACCACCAAATTTGGTAAGAACATAGCTACTAGCAACCCCCAAAAAACTGTATTAAAAATTTTGGAAGATAGCAATTGACATTCTACAAAGATTTGTATCAAAAATTAGTATGCCATACCTACCCATATGACCCCAGCCGCCTTCCCCCACGTTTACAAACGTTGAGCTAGAGTTACCAAATTTGGAAGGAAGATAGCTTGTGGCATCTAATCTGCACCCCTGCCTCATCTGTACCCCATTGCAATCAGGCCTCTTTTTACCGGTTTTAATACTAGTAACGAGTACACCGCAGTTGGTTGCGTCCGACTGCACATTTTCACTTATTTTATACTGGTATCAGAGCATTCAGTCGGTTGTGTCCGATGGAAACGTTTTCCCTGCTTCTTTTATGTCCTGTTACCAATGTGAACCTTCTACTTACTATGAACAACGCTGCAAACACTATCAAAATCGATAACGCGTTTGGCTTCAGAAGGACCATTCCAATCGGACGCGCTGCTGGTTCCAGAGGGGTGCTTATTTGATCACATTCACAATGCGTCGCGTTGCTGGCCGTTCGTCAGATGGAATCAGACCGGAGCCGCCGCCTGTCAGGAACGTGGAATGCAAATGCGCAGCTTTGCTATGTTGCTTCCTTGCGGCATTTCATTATTCTCTGGTGTCGAATTTGTATGCTGCCCCAAGCACTTCAAGAGTGAGTACTTACGTTCATTATCCACTCTTTTTATTTATTTTTTCATTTACACAGTCAAAAGATAGAGTTGTAAACAAGTCCAGACAATAACGCATGGTTAACGTGTGTGTTGGTAAAAAATAAAAAACAATTCCGAAAACGAAACGCTGTGCCGTTTGTAAAAGAACACATGTAAATGCAGAAGTTCTCGATAGGGATTACAATCGAAATAAAATTATGTATCATATTTTTAATTCGCAACTACAGGGTTGTTTACCACAAACATATTTAAGAATATTCAGTTAGGGGTTCGATCCCTGATCAAGTTTTGGGTTTGACTGGGCAACCAAACGAGCCACCTAGCTAATGATAAGTCAGTAGTGGCGTATGCAAAATTTTAGAAAATTTCAATTGTAATTGTATTGACATCAACAATTCTTGCCCCACGCCCACCGCCTCAAGGGTTATCCACTCAAAATCTGAGCTTGCTAAACTTTCCCTAGTTTATCAAATAAAGGCATTCATTTAGGCACAGTATTAATCACTAGAGGAAGGAATTGCAAAATTTAGTATTATCGATTCCTGGTCCTGTTTTCGATATGCACATTTTACCCGCTACAATAAAAATTAAAATATTAAACAAATGTTTGTAACGTTTATTATGAATTTTTACATTTAAGCACATGTAAGTGCTAATGTCTAGGACTTAGCTACGAATCGTTTGTGTACCCTAGAGTCTTAAAATGGGAAAACAGTATTTTGCAAATGTACACATTTACTCATATGTAACAACAAGAAGAAAGAATAACATGCTTCGTAAGAGTGTCCCTTAAACGTCCGAAAGATTTTTTTTTTGTGTTTGAGAACGCATTCAACTATCATGAAGAACTCACATGCAAAACTGTACTGCCCTATGATAATGCCAAATTGCCTCTTGAAAGTTTTAAAGTAAAAAGAAAATAACTTTATTCCGAATGTGAGTAAATGCAATTAATAGCATAGTTTTGCGTGAAGTTAAAGCTTTGGATGCAATTCGGCACGTGATAACCAAATTTGGTGGGCGATTCTGTTACACCATAACGAAAAATACTAGCCCTTATGCGTTCAAAAAGAATGTCGAAAAATAAGGGAAACCGTAATGTATGTACAGTGTGCCAACAAAGTGTTTACACACTGTGAAAAAATTTTATTTTTTCACTTTAGAGCTATAAGAGACACACTAATTGTTGTTTTAAATTTTTTTTCATAATTTTTTTATGTTCTTCATTCAATTCTCTTTTAAAACTATTAATCAAACTTAAAAAAATATTAACATTAACAAAATATAATAACAAAAACTAAAAAAGGCACTAAATTCAACTGCCAACAAAGTGTTTACACAATGTCAGTCTATTTAATATTTCTTGGTATTTAACTACAACTAATACTTTGTGTGTCCACCGTTGGCTTCTAAAACTGCTCCCAGACGGCGTTTCATCGATTTGATCAGATTTTGAACGTATTCCAATGGAATATTTTGCCATTCTTCCAAGATTATCGCCTTAAGATCAACTCTATTTTTTGGATGGCGTTTGGCGGTCCGTTTTTTAAGGTAAGCCCACAGATTTTCAATTGGGTTGAGGTCTGGGCTTTGGGCAGGAGCATCGAACACCTTTTTACAATTGTATAGCAGCCAGCACCTCACCGTATGTGCTTTGTGCTTAGGATCATTGTCCTGGTACAATTTAAAAGTTGGCTTGCCATCATTTATAAATCCAAATTTGTTGGCACTGGATACCAAATGTTTGCGCAATATGTTCAGATATTGTTGGGCATCCATAGTATTTTTCGATGAAGCACAATTCACCAACTCCTTTGCTTGATATGCACCCCCAAACCATCACTGACAATTTGCCAAACTTTACAGTGGGTATAATATTTTTGGATTCAAGTGCTTTCAACGGCTTGCGCCACACTCTACTGGGTCCATCATTATAAAATAGCATCATTTTCGATTCATCACAGAACACTACGTCGTCCCAATACGAATCTGGCTGTTCCACGTGAATCCTGGCAAAAGTTAAACGTTTGTTAACATGCTCTGACGACATTAATGGTTTTTTGCGGGCAGCTCGAGATGAAAACTTGTTTCTTTTGATGGCCTTTCTCACACTTTCACGTGATATGGTAATGCCACATTCTTTCTCCATGTCGTTGGCAAGCGTTCTGGTCGAAATAAATGGATTTTCATTGATCTTTCTGACCATAACTCGCTCTGCTCTCGAAGTTATCAATCGCGGCCGTCCAGTTGAAGGCTTTGCCTCCAGCCTTCCCTCGTTTTTTGCGCGGTTTATAATATTGTAAACAGTTTTTCTGCTAATTGCAAACATATCTGCAATCTCCGAAGCCGATTTACCGATGGTGGAGTTGTAATAAACCAACTGGTTCATGTCAAAAGATAACCGTTTGCCTGGCATATTAAAATCGTATAAAACTCTTCCAATAATAAACAAATTCTACCCACAAAAAAAGAAAATTCTTAGAAAAATGCATTATCAATAGCTATGCGCCTTTTACTTTAAGAAAAGTAACTGTAAATACGAAAAAATTCGACGTAAATAAACCAAAAAGAAGATGTGTAAACACTTTGTTGGCAGTTGAATTTAGTGCCTTTTTTAGTTTTTGTTATTATTTTTTGTTAATGTTAATATTTTTTAAGTTTGATTAATAGTTTTAAAAGAGAATTGAATGAAGAACATAAAAAAATTATGAAAAAAAATTTAAAACAACAATTAGTGTGTCTCTTATAGCTCTAAAGTGAAAAAATAAAATTTTTTCACAGTGTGTAAACACTTTGTTGGCACACTGTATATCCGTCCGTTCGTCAGTGTTTCTGTATGTTGTAGCGATCAGAAAAACTTCAAAATCCAAAGACTTGAGACTTGAGATTTAATTTCTCGTGTACCACGCGCTGGTCAATTGATTATTTTTCCGGATTCGACTAGAGCCATCTGACTTGTTAACGATGTTTATACTCGATACCGAAGGTAAAGAGTATATTGGGTTTGTGCAATGTCCGTCATGGTGTCCGTCCGTCTGTCCGTCTGTCCGTCTGTATGTTCGCAACTTTTTTCCACACCCTTCAAGCTAGAGACTTGAAACTTTCCAATTCTCTTTATCTATGGAATACTAAATTAAAGTGTCAAGATGGGGGTTCTACGATAACTGGGGGGCTGGCAAATCGATAAATTCGATAACTCGAAACCGATAAATCCTCATATTTCGCACATCCTTACAGCTAGAACTACCAAATTTGGTGGGCAGATAGCTACTAGCAACCCCCAAAAAACTGCATCAAAATTTTGGAGCCACGCCCACCCATTCCGCCCCAGCCCCCCCGCAATTTAAAGTCAAAAAAGCGTGTATCTCCCACAGTTTTTGAGCTAGAGCCACCAAATTTTGTGCCAAGATAGGTGATGATGACCCCCCAAAAACAGCATCAAAAGTTTGGATGCCACGCCCACCGATACTGCTCTAGCCGCCCCCATCCACCCCAACGCTTCGTCAAAAACGGGAATGCGTGTATCTATCAGAGTTGTGGAGCTAGAGCCTCCAAATTTGGTAGAAAGCTAGCTGGTAACGACCCCCAAAAAACTGCATTAAATTTTGGAGCCACGCCCACCCATTCTGCCCCCAGCCCCCCCGCATTTTTAAATCAGAAATGGCTATATCTCCCACAGTTTTTGAGCTACAGCCACCAAATTTTGTGCCAAGATAGGTGATGATGACCCCCCAAAAACAGCATCAAAAGTTTGGATGCCACGCCCACCGATACTGCTCTAGCCGCCCCCATCCACCCCAACGCTTCGTCAAAAACGGGAATGCGTGTATCTTCCAGAGTTGTGGAGCTAGAGCCACCAAATTTGGCAGGAAGATAGCTTGCAACGACCCCCCAAAAACTGCATCAAAGTTTTGGAGCCACGCGCACCCCTTCCACCCCCTTTTCCCCACCTTTTACAAACTTTGAGCTAGAGTCACCAAATTTTGTATGAAGATAGCAATTGACATTCCACATAGATCTGCATCAAAAATTTGGATGCCACGCCCACCCATACCGCCCCCAGCCCCCCTTTCCCCACTTTATACAAACTTCGAGCTAGAGTCACCAAATTTGGTATGAAGATAGCAATTGACATCCCACATGGATCGGCAGCAAAAATTTGAATGCCACGCCCACCCATACCGCCCCAAGCCCCATAGCCCCCTTTCACCACCTTTTACATGCTTCGAGCTAGAGTCACCAAATTTGGTATGAAGGTAGCATTTGACATTCCACAAGGATCTGCAGCAAAAATTTGGATGCCACGCCCAACCATACCGCCCCCAGCCCATAGCCCCCCTCTCCCCACCTTATACAAACTTTGAACTAGAGTCACAAAATTTGGTATGAAGGTAGCATTTGACATTCCACAAGGATCTGCAGCAAAAATTTGAATGCCACGCCCAACCATACCGCCCCCAGCCCCTCTTTCCCCACTTTTACAAACTTTGAGCTAGAGTCACCAAATTTGTTATGAAGATAGCAATTGACATTCCACAAAGATCTGCATCAAAAATTTGGATGCAATTCCACCCATACCGCCCCCAGCCCCCCTTTCCCCACTTTATACAAACTTCGAGCTAGAGTCACCAAATTTGATATGAAGAAAGCAATTAACATCCCACATGGATGGGCATCAAAATTTTTAATACTGGTATCGAGTATACCGCAGTCGGTTGCGTCCGACTGCAACGTTTCCACTTGTTTTTTTTTTCTCAATGGCTGGCAGAATTGTTGCATCAGTAACACATGAAATTTTTTACTTTCCACTTGCAGCCGCTGATACACGTGTAAAAAATACCGACATTGCAGTGCTCCCGCAAGCACAGCTTAATAGCGCAAGCAAGGAGACTAGCACAAATGAAGACGATGAAAGCAATGACTCGAACTTTTCGAAGGATGCCAACGACTATGAGCTCGATGATGAGGACGACTTGATGGGCGATGATGAGGAGGGCGAAATGGTTGCAGATGAGGCAGCCGCAGTGGGTGCCACTGGTTCCGCTAGCAGCGCCCTAGACGACGTCAATGCTGAGTACGAAAGTGGCGAGTATAGCGACAACTACGCGGAGGATGGTGCTGGTTCGAACAGTGATGTAGCCGGCATTGTAGGTGCCTGGAATCCTAGCTCAAGTGGTGCCAAGCCCGCATCGACACTGAATTCGCACATTGTTCCAATGTTCTCATCTCCGTCTGGCACAACTGAGCAGGTGGGCAACAAACCGATTGCATTCAAACCTGAAGCATCTACTGGCGCACCACAGTTATCAGCTGCTGCGGGTAATGTGGGCTTAGCTGTAGGCTTACCACTATCAACGGAACGACCCACCTCGGATCCGTACTTTACGCATTTTGATCCACACTACGAGCATCAGAGCTACAAAGTAAGTCAGAAAGTAAGTGTTTACGTTGAGGGCGCTGGTTTATTTATCAAACAAAAACAATATATATTTTAAACAAAGGAAGCCCAACAGAGACTTGAAGAATCGCACCGTGAGAAAGTCACAAGAGTGATGAAGGACTGGTCTGATCTCGAGGAAAAGTACCAGGATATGCGCCTAGCCGATCCAAAGGCGGCTCAGAGTTTCAAGCAGCGCATGACGGCGCGTTTTCAGGTTTGTCGTCCAATAACAGCCACCTCCAGATCACCACACAACACAACCAAAACACACCAGACCACCAGTATTGGTGGGCGTGGCATCCAAACATTTGATACAGTTTTTGAGGGGTCATCATCACCTTTCTTGGCACCAAATTTGGTGGCCCTAGCTCAAAAGCTGTAGGAGAAATAAGCTTTTTGTTCGTAAAAATGGGGGGGGGGGGGGGGGGCTGGTAGCGGAATTGTTGGGCGTGGCTGCAAAATTTTTGATGCATTTTTTTGGGGGTTGCTAGTAGCTATCTCTCACTGAGTTTGGTAGTTCTAGCTGTAAGGATGTGCGAATTACGTGGATTAATCGGTTTTTAGTTATCGATGTTAGCAATTTTCTGGCCCCCAGTTATCGTAGAACCCCATCTTGACACTTTCATTTACCATCCCATAGATAAAGAGAATTGGAAAGTTTCAAGTCTCTAGCCTGAAGAAAAAAGTTGCGAACATACAGACGGAGAGACGGACGGACACCATGACGGACATTGCACAAAACCAATATACTCTTTACCTTCGGCAGCCTTTTCCGGCTGTAAAGGCAGTAGGGCGTGGTGCAGAATGTTTTGCGTAGCATTCAAATTTCGGATGCGGATCATATAAGGAAAGTTGTCAGCTACTTTCAAGCCAAGTTTGGTGACTAACTAAAAAGCTATTGCAGATATTAAAGATGCTTGCATATGCAAGACCGGGGACGCTATCAGCTCTCTTTCCACCAAATTTGATAAGTCAATCTTAAACAGGTGGAAACGTTGCAGTAGGACGCAACTGACTAACTTACTCGTTACCAGTATTAAAACCGGTAAAAAGAGGGCTGATTGCAAAAGGGTACGGATGCGGCAGGGGTAAACGCTGCCTTAAAGATTCTCCGATGCATATGGGGATGCCACCAGCTGTCTTACTTCCAAATTTTGTGACTCTAGCCAAAGACCGTGGAATATCAAGATGTTGCAGTTGTTAAGAGAAGCTTTGTCTCAAGGGTTTGCCTCAAAAATATTTCAAATGGTATACAGAATAACAAAAGCAGTAAGAATTAAGTGTGAGGGAGCGTGATAGCGGATAGCATGTGCAGCCGTCTTTGTTTAAGGTGCCCTAGCACTCAGCGGCATGTCAAGTGTACGACAAGCGGCAGGCCATCGGCAACCAAGAACGGTAAAAATTTGTCACTGTATGTGTGCGTGTGTTTCCCTCTCTGCTGGGCCTGCTGTCAAGAATGTGGCTATTTTTCATATTTTGGTTTTTTCTGTGTCGGCAAATGATATCGACAAGTTCACGACTGAATACACTTTCGAAATTTGTGTGCATCGCTGCATAAATTGCAATGGCATAAGTTGTGTCTAGTGTCATAGAATTAAAACAAGTAAGAAGGCTTTAGTCGGTGGAGTCCGACTAGAAGATACCCTGAACCCAGTTGCAATAAATAAATTAAATTTAGCTTAGCTTAGCTTAGCTTAGCTTAGCTTAGCTTAGCTTCAATCGAATAAATTCGATATCTCCGGTGTTTCTTAACCGATTTGGACGACATTTTCAGAAAAGTTCTATCGATACCCATTACTTCAATCCTCATTTTACATTTTCCAAATATTTTTTGTTATCGATATCATGTGTATATCGGAAACCAGAATAGTTATCGATAATTTGAAGCAAACTTGTTCTGCTCATGGTATTGGAGAACTTAAATACAAAATCTGAAGTCTCTAGCTCTTGTAGTCTCTGAGATCCACGCGTTCATACAGACAGACAGACGGACAGATGGACATGGCTATATCGTCTCGGCTGTTGATGCTGATCAAGAATATATATACTTTATGGGGTCGGAGATGCTTCTTCTGCCTTCTACATACTTTTTCACAAAACCATTATACCCTTATTTACCCATTTTATGGGTTAAGGGTATAAAAAACGCTTCTTCTGCACTTGAATCAACGAGAATGGAACTTATATAAGTTGACTTGAAACTTTCCAATTCTCTTAAACTATGGGATAGTAAATTAAAGTGTCAAAATGGGGGTTCTACGATAACTGGGAGGCTGGCAAATCGATAAATTCTATAACTCGAAACCGATAAGTCCACATATTTCGCACATCCTTAAAGCTAGAACTACCAAATTTGGTAAGAAGATAGCTACTAGCAACCCCCAAAAAACTGCATCAACAATTTTGGAGCCACGCCTACTCATTCCGCCCCCAGCCCCCCCCGCATTTTAAAGTCAAAAAGGCCAATATCTCCCACAGTTTTTGAGCTATAGCCACCAAATTTGGTGCCAAGATAGGTGATGATGACCCCCCAAAAACTGCATCAAAAGATTGGATGCCACGCCCACCGATACTGCCCTAGCCGCCCCCATCCACCCCAACGATTCATCAAAAACGAGAATGCTTATATCTTCCAGAGTTGTGGAGCTTGAGCCACAAAATTTGGTAGGAAGATAGCTTGCAAAGACCCCCAAAAAACTGCATCAAAGTTTTGGAGCCACGCCTACCCATTCCGCCCCCACCCCACCCGCATTATGAAATCAGAAATGGCTATATCTCCCACAGTTTTTGAGCTAGAGCCACCAAATTTGTTGCCAAGATAGGTGATGATGACCCCCCAGCCCCCCTCTCACCACTTTTAAAAATTTTCGAGCTAGAGTCACCAAATTTGGTATGAATATAGCAATAGACATTCCACACAGATCTGCATCACAAATTTGGATGCCACATCCACCCATACTGCCCCCAGCCCCCTTTCCAAATCTTTTACAAACTTCGAGCTAGAGTCACCAAATTTGGTATGAAGATAGCCATTGACATTCCACAAAGATCCCCAGCAAAAATGTGGATGCCACACTCCCCCTTACCGCCCCCAGCCCCCCCTTTCCTCTCCTTTTACAAACTTCGAGCTAGAGCCACCAAAATTGGTATGAAGATAGCAATTGACATTCCACAAAGATCTGCATCACAAATTTGTATTCCACATCCACCCAATCCGCCCCCAGCCCCCCTTTCCTAAGCTTTTACAAACTTTGAGCTAGAGTCACCAAATTTTGTATGGAGATATCTGGTTTCATGCCCATCTGCATCAGAAAATCTTTAAGGCAGCGTACACCCCAGCCGCACCCGCTACCCTTTGCAATCAGGCCTGTTTTTACCGGTTTTGATACTGGTATCGAGTATACCGCAGTAGGTTGCGTCCGACTGCAACGTTTCCACTTGTTTAATCCCAAAATTTTAAAATGCACAGCACAGCGTGATCACAATAGCACTAAAACTGGCAAAAATTACCCAAGCTTAAAACGCATAACACAGAAAACAAAATTTAACCGTAAATATTAAAGAAGTCAAAGAGATAACAAACAGTTACAGCATATTATTCGTTGTTGTGCTGCAGCTTGCAAATGTGCTCGCTCATTCTTTTCCTCTCTTTTTGTCTCTCTCCATTCGCTAAGGCATAGCAAAGCATTTGCTCTCTCAAATGGTATCAGCAAAGAGAGCACTTAACGCATTAAGATTGTGAAAACCTTTTACAACTTGTAGAGTACAGAAAACCATATATAACCATATCGTCGGATAGGCCGGGGTTCTTTCTTACCCAACTGCACTGGTTACGCTGACACAATTAAATCATAATGCACGGACTGAAAATTAAAGAACTAAAATTTATGACGGGGAAGGTATAGAGCCGGTACTCCAAAGAATTTATCTGAAATTGTTAAATAGACTGAGAGAGAGAGAAAGAGCTGTTGGTCCTCCCTCTTCTTCACCCACCCGACCATGACTATCGCTTCATGTTTACGTTGTCCCTTTGTTGAAGACTTAACTCTTTCAAGTTATTTTGCGACAGTCATCAGACTACAGACAGAATAGAATCAAGTTACGGCAGTTCCATTATACTGTTCTTCATATTATTCTTTAATACGTACAAAAATTCGTAATATTGTTAACATATTTAGCTATTTAATCCGATTCAAATTCAATTCAATACCAACGTTGCTAACTAACCAATATGTAGGTGAAGCCATAGCGAAATTAAAAATATATATATATCTAAATAAATATATATATGTAAAGCATGTATTTGTTTGGACTTACTCTGTTCCAGTTAAATGCTACACTGAAAAAAAAAATTCACCAGAAATACTGACATTTCTACGTTTTTTCCTGTTAATTTTGCGCTGATGTGTTTTACTTTCAATTTTGATAGGACTGTACTATCAATGCAACAGTATAAAATGTACAAATTTGCAATCGGGGGCAGTACCACAACATCTATCATAAATCAAAGGAAAACGAACACATTTATTACTCTGTGCGTCACGACAAAAAATCTGTGTTTTTGTTGTTTCTTTTAATGAGGAAGAAAATTATACACTAAGAGAAATTATAGAGTGAATTTATTTATTCGTTTATTAATTGTTCAATCGTTCTTACGAACTTTTAATCGATATCAGTTCAATTGTTCTACGTAACTAGTTGCAAATATTAATATGTTAGTGGTATGTAAATATACATATCCATCATTTATCATGTAATAAAAATCAAATCACATCCAAACAAAACAAACTATACTTTGTCACACAGTGTACAAAATGAGCTTGAGATCATAAATTATAACAAATGAACACTTTTACGACTCTACGTTTGACACTGAGCTGTTGTATGTGCATACATACAGTATAAAATGTACATTGTGTGGATTTTGACAGTATGTACTATCAAATCAACAGTATAAAATGTACACTGTGGATTTTTACAGTATATACTATCAATTCAACAGTATAAAACGTAGAAAATAATTGAAAGTAAAAAAGTAAAGTACAACGTACGATAAAAACGTAGATTGTACGGGATATCCCGTCAAAACAGCGTTTTTCCTATCAAATGCCGTTTGATAGTACATTATCAACTTGTACTGTAGAAATTTTTTTTTGGGTGTACTCACAAAATAAAGAAGAAATGTTTGTTAACGTTCCATCGACGTTCCTTGGGCCCAAGTCGAGTTGGTGTGTTGTTTCTCTTTTCTTTTTATACTTGATACCGAAGGTAAACCACTAGCAACAACCCATTCCGCCCCCAGCCCCCCCCCCGCATTTTAAAATCAAAAAAGCCTATATCTCCCACAGTTTTTGAGCTATAGCCACCAAATTTGGTGCCAAGATAGGTGATGATGACCCCCCAAAAACTGCATCAAAAGTTTGGATGCCACGCCCACCAATACTGCCCTAGCCGCCCCCATCCACCCCAACGCTTCATAAAAAACGGGAATGCGTGTATCTTCGAGAGTTGTGGAGCTAGAGCCACAAAATTTCGGTTGCGTCCGACTGCAACGTTTCCACTTGTTGTTTTTTGTTATAAACTGCAAAATAAGATTGACTTTAGAAATTAAATAATTACATGGCTTCTTATAAATTCGCATTGGCTACCACGCTCATAGTTCTAATAATTGTTGTTACTTATTACTATTTCATCTCTTTAAATCTGAAACATAAGATAAAAAATATAATATAAATCTTAACTTAAGTTTCTCATTTATGCAAGTATGTTAACTCAAGCTCGTTCGCAGAAATTGTAACCTTAAAATTTACGTAAGCGTACAATAAATTTTAAGTCACCAGCACAAACTCCGGCATGAATAAAGGGGAAAGTTAAATCAACGCAAAACTATTACTGCATTGTCTTTATGCACTAAAACACATTTGCTAAACAATTATTGTCTATGAGGTGGTCTGTGTTTGGAACTTAGTCCAGTTACTCAGAACTCGGTCTTCTCTCCTCGCGTTCTTAGGGCTCCGATGCGCGTGGATGTCGCAGTGCGCATCGGGCTTCCGAGGCACAAATCCCATGTTTGCTGAACAACTTTTGAGTGTAAATGTTTTGAGTCGCTTATTTAGTTTGACGTGGATCGTATATTTTCATTTTGGCTACTACAGCACAGATAATGTAACAAGACATGTTCGCAGTACCATTATCTATGGTTTTCGCTTTATTTGTATATCTTTTAGGTGGAACACTCCTAATTTCTTTCCTCTTACGACGCATAACTCATAATAGTAGGGACTCCGTTTCTTTACAGCTTTTGCAGTTGCTTTGAGTAAAGTTACGAGCGAATACCTCATCTCCAACAATGAGCTGAACGTTACGACTACGAAGATTGTATCTATAAGCATTGTCGTCGTGAGTTTTATTAATATTTTCTTTGGCTCTTTGTCTGGCTAACTGTAACATAGCTGGCCTGCTAAAATTTGTATCTTCGCCCAATAAGTCTAAATTTCTTA
The DNA here is from genome assembly GCA_030179655.1 of Scaptomyza flava. Taxonomy (NCBI): domain Eukaryota; kingdom Metazoa; phylum Arthropoda; class Insecta; order Diptera; family Drosophilidae; genus Scaptomyza; species Scaptomyza flava. Next base: position 765,245 of record JARNME010000273.1, read on the forward strand.
AAAGTGCGTAATCCTTGCCATTCAAAACCATATTCTGGCCGAAAGCAAGAAAATACGGCGAATAGCCAGTTCTTCGATGCAATGTCGCCCTTAGAGAACTGCTTATCACATCAAGATTAGCGTCCCAGCCGGTATGATCGGCACCAATATAAGCACGTATGGATGCTAAGACGGATCTATTTAACCTCTCACTAGCATTAGCTTGAGGCGAATAAATAGCCGTGCTGCGATGTGTTATACCAAACCGCGTCAAGAAAGCTTAAAACAAACTGTAACGGAATTGGGAACCGTTGTCAGAAAGTATGACTTCTGGAACGCCAAAAATATAAAATATGTTGGTCTCTAAATAATTGCAAATCTTAGAAGCTGTAAACTTTTTAAGTGGGTTAAGAAAATGAAATTTCGTGTGATGATCAACGACTATAAGAACCCCAATATTGCCTTCTTTAGTCCTTGGGTAGGGTCCTAATAAATCTATACATAATTTTTTAAATGGCCTATCCGAAGTAAAAGGTTTTCCCATGGCTGGTCGCAAAATAGTGTTTGGGCTTTTAGTCGTACGACAAATCTCGCAATTAGCAATATATTCGCGTATTTGGCCGACCATGCGTGGCTAAAACAAATAGCGTTTCAGTCTTTCCACAGTTTTAGACATGCTACAATGAGCTGCGGTTTTTTCATCGTGTGCGGCTTGTAATATGGCTGGTACTAAAGCAGCTGGAACCCATAGTTTCCAAGCGTTACTTACTTGAGGATCGATATCTCTATTAAAGTCTGTTCGCTTATAAACATAATTATCCACAGTTTTTAGATCAGGTAACTTTCTTTTATTAGCTCTAACTTGTTCTATCAAATTAAGATATTCAGGTGACTTAGAATGTACTGATTGTAAGTCAACAATCGGACTAATCTGTTCGAATTCGTCAATTGAGTTATCACTTTGACGTGACAAGGCGTCCGCGACAACGTTTTCAGATCCCCTTCTATGTTTTATAGTAAATGTAAAGGATCGGAGTTACATAGACCATCTGGCGAGTCTCCCTGATAAATCTTTTTGTCGCATAAGCCATTTGAGAGACGCATGGTCAGTGATAACCACAAAGTCTTGTTCTTCTACGAAGGGTCGGAATTTTTTTATTCATTTTAACACCGCCAAACATTCTAATTCAGTAACGGAATAGTTCCTTTGTGCCTTCGATAATTTCTCGGACATATAAGCTATCGGAAGCTCAACACCATCTCGCTCTTGGGCTAAGACACAACCTATACCATACGTACTGGCATCACAAAGCAAAATGAATTGTTGAGTGAAGTCAGGGGTAATCAAAATGGGTGCAGCAGTTAAACAATTTTTAAGGTGATTAAAAGCTTGCGTAGCGCTGTCATTCCAAACGAGATTTTTCTTACTCTTTAACAGTTCCGTAAGTGGAAAACTTACAGTGGCAAAGTTATTGACAAAGCGCCTATACCAACCTGATAATCCTAAAAATCTGCGTAGTTGTTTCACTGATGAAGGAATGGGAAACTCTCTAATGGCATTTATCTTGTCGGGATCGGTCATAAGCTGTCCTTGTCCTATTATAAATCCAAGGTATTTTATCTCTCGCATGCAAAATTTTGATTTACCTACGTTGATAGTTAAATTCGCTTTTCGCAAGCATAAAGCTATCTCTTGTAACAATACAACGTGAGAATCAAAATCATCTGATAAGACAAGTAAATCATCTAGATATACGAAAACACGGGTACGTAAATGAGCTGGTATAACTCGATCCATTAGTCGACAAAGCGTTTGAGCCGCATTGCAACGACCGAATGGCATCATTATACCCTTAACCCATAAAATGGGTAAATAAGGGTATAATGGTTTTGTGCAAAAGTATGTAACAGGCAGAAGGAAGCATCTCCGACCCTATAAAGTATATATATTCTTGATCAGCATCAACAGCCGAGACGATACAGCCATGTCCGTCTGTCCGTCTATCTGTCCGTCTGTCCGTCTGTCCGTCTGTATGAACGCGTGGATCTCAGAGACTACAAGAGCTAGAGACTTCTGATTTTGTATTTAAGTTCTCCTATACCATGAGCAGAACAAGTTTGCTTCAAATTATCGATAACTATTCTGGTCTCCGATATACACATAATATCGATAACAATAAAATATCGAATTTGGAAAATCTAAAAATGAGGGTTGAAGTAATGGATAATGATAGAACTTTTCTGAAAAGTTCGTCCAAATCGGTTAAGAAACACCGGAGATATTGAACTTAATCGATGGAAGCTAAGCCAGTATACCAAAGTCTTATATAAATTAAATATATTTATTGCAACTGGGTTCAGGGTATCTTCTAGTCGGGCTCTCTCGACTAGAGCCTCCTTACTTGTTTTGTATTGGTAAATTGGTCTATTCGGGACTGTGAAGGCTGTAAACGGACGTGATGCTTCACCAAGAGGTATATGCCAAAATGCGTGCTTCATGTCCAAGCCTGTTATAAATCTGGCTGGTGGAAGACGACTTAATATACCGTCGATGTGAGGTAGCGGATATGCATCTGGCTTAGTTACCTTGTTAACTTCACGTGAGTCTAAACATAGCCGATCATTCTCACATATTTTTACTAACACGCAGTTACTACTCCAGAGACTAGTAGATTCTTCAATAACGTCTAATGCTAGCATGTTATCTACCTCCGCGAACATAAGTTTCTCTATTGCTGGTGAAACGGGCCAATGTCGTTGTTTAACTGGCTGAGCGCCTGCAACTTCGATTGAATGTGTAATCACATTGGTACGACCCAATCCTTCTTTAGCAAATGAGGGAAAGACATCTACTACTGCGTTTAGACGTTTTTGTTGCTCGTCTGTCAAAGTGTGAAATTTGGATTCCTCACCACAATCGTTTGATGATCCAACATCGAGCTCAGAAATCACTGCCGACGGTGGCAAAATTTTCTCAGCCAGTCCAAATTTCCTCCAAAAATCAATTCCTAAATAAACTTGTTGGTTTAAATCTGGGATAATAAATAACTCTAAAATGTCAGACTTGTGCCGAAAAGAAATTTCAGTGAATATTTTACCTACAACTTTGCTCTGTGTACCGTTAGCAGTACTTATCATACCGGAACACTTCTTAGCTCTGCTGTCTATATGCTACATAGCTATTTCCTAAAATTTTTACTTCGGCTTAGAGCCTATCATCGTTATTTAACAAAACCGATGATACTATTTTCTTGCGATGGTTAATGATTGTTTTCCAAATTTTAGGCTTAGGATGCACCTAGTTGTGGTTTTTGGGTACATCCGCCAATCGGTTTAAAGCAGGGTTACACTTTGGGCACCTAGGTTTGAAAATCTCCTTGGCTCCACAACCGTAACAGAATATATTTCTAGCTTCTAAATAGTCGTCGAATCTATGGCCAGGCTTATCGCAATTCCAGCAAAGTAAGTTTTCTGCGTTGCGTTTTATGGCTAATACTTCGTATAATGGTTCTGCGCCTTTAGCTATTTCATTAGACGGATCCTCTTTTACTATCTCCGAAATCTGTGAACGAAATGACCGCGGTTTGAGCGAACTCATTCCGTTGAAGAATTGTTCGTGCTTACAAACTTCTTCGCGCAATCTCGATCTCTTTGAAATTTTCAAGTGCAACAGTTCATGGTGAAGACTAGGCTTTGAATTCCTTATCAAGATGTCGACTAATTGCTCTTCAGACATTGTCTTTTGTAACTGGTCTGCTAAGTCTTCAATGGAATATTGAAAATCATCAAATGCTTCATTTTCGTTTTGACGACGTTTTCGAATTTTCTCCCATATGTCTAAATCTGTTTCACCATCATCGAACCGTTCACGAAATTCCCTACAAAACGTTTCCCATGAAAAATTTGTATTATTCCGATGGAATTTCCAATACCAATCGCTCGCCTTGCCGGAGAATAAAATATACAAATTATCACACAATAACTGATAGTCTTTGTTTAAGTTTTGCTCAGTTAAAGCGCGAACGCGATAAATAAATTCATCCATTTTCATACCTTGTCTTGAGCCATCAAATTTAATTCGCCAATTCTGTATTATGGATGACGCTTTTTCTGGAGCTATTCGGCAATTAGAGCCGCTCCTATTTACACAAGCTCTAGCCATAAAATTGTCGAATTCAATATCCGGAAGAGATTCACGCTCAGCTCGGGCTGCGTTGTGGTTAGATAGATCTTGTTGTTGAGAAGTTTGCTGCGGTTGGGCTATCCAGAGTGAAGCTAATTTCTGTTGAATACTAGATTCAACAGCTTTGGTTAACTGTGTTGTTATGTTTTCAATCATTTGAGCATGCTGCGTAGCCATTGCAGTTTCTATGTAATTAGCAATCTCTACCTGAGAGTTAAGTGGGGATAAGAACGCTGATCTTCTCTAAACGATTGGCCTAAGTTTCCTCTAGTTTGTGACCGTGTAGACATTCCACCACCTCTAGGAGTATTCCCTCTACCTCTACCTCTATACTTTTTGGCATTTGAGACACTTGGCCTCTCATCTAATCCTACCGAATCATTTAAACTTGTTGGCAAAGATATTGCAGAGTTCAGTTCTGCTGCTAAGTTGTTATTCGAAAATGTTAACATCATCGTAGTACAATCTTTAGCGCAAACTGGGCAACTTGCGTTACTTCTAATATTTTCAAATATACAATTGTTGTGGAAAATATGTTTGCATGGAGTCTTGGCTACTAACTGCGTTGCCGTAATTGCTTCTTTGCAAATTCCACAAATTTTGTCCTGCTCCTGCAAGGGGGGGGCGATGTTCTCATTGCTACGTTGCAGTGGCATCTTTTAATTTTATATTATTTTTTAATTAATAGTATTCACATAAAGTTCTGTCTTTCGTCTTACTGAACCGTCACAAAATAACTAAAGTCTAAATAAATTTCAGAAATTCTTTCTATTGTTGTTAATGGAAAACTGATGCATTGGTTTGAAATGAGCTGAATTGCTGGACAACTTCCGAAAACTTTCCAGAACGTTGTAAAATCCGAACAATCCATGAACGTTATCTCCAATGTTTTACTATCAACTTGTACCTATAAGCAAAACAAAGGCTGTTTGATTACAGATCCGCTTAGGTCGATCAATCCAGATGTTCGAATTGCAATCGCAAAATCCATAAGCTGATTCTACATCACATGCCAATAAATTATAAATAGCAAGTGATAACTTGAAAGCAAAATTTGAGTTGTGATATTTTGATGTAAAAGAAGAGCTTTAATGGGCCATACTGACTTATTGATTGAGCCTTAATTGTTCGTTGTTCATTTCGTGTTATTGGCACTTTCAACTATAAGTCTTTTGAGCCCCCTAGTTGGGCGCCAATTATTGTGTAGTGTACAGAAAACCATATATATATTATAGTCAACCAAGATGAAATCGTGTGACAGTGGGCTCGAGGGTGTGCATTCTTGCTATGCTCGGATTTAGCTCGTCGGATTGGCCGGGGTTCTTTCTTACCCAACTGCACTGGTTACGCTGACACAATTAAATTATAATGCACGGACTGAAAATTAAAGAACTAAAATTTATGACGGGGAAGGTATAGAGCCGGTACTCCAAAAGGATTTATCTGAAATTGTTAAATAGACTGAGAGAGAGAGAAAGAGCTGTTGGTCCTCCCTCTTCTTCACCCACCCGACCATGACAATCGCTTCATGTTTACGTTGTCCCATTTTTGAAGGCTTAAATCCTTCAAGTTATTTTGCGACGTTCGTTCAGACTACAGACAGAATAGAATCAAGTTACGGCAATTTCATTATACTGTTCTTCATATTATTCTTTAATATGTACAAAAACTCGTAATATTGTTAACATATTTAGCTATTTAATCCAATTCAAATTCAATTCAATACCAACGTTATTAACTAACCAATATGTAGGTGAAGCCATAGCGAAATTAAAATAATATATATATCTATATTAATATATATATGTCAAGCATGTATTTGTTTGGACTTACTTTGCTCCAGTTAAATGCTACTCACAAAACAAAGAAGAAATGTTTGTTAACGTTCCATCGTCGTTCCTTGGGCCCAAGTCGAGTTGATGTGTTGTTTCTCTTTTCTTTTTGTTTGTTATAAACTGCTAAATAAGATTGACTTTAGAAATTAAATATATACATAGCTTGTTATAAATTCGCATTGGCTACCACGCTCATAGTTCTAATAATTGTTGTAAGTTATCACTATCTCATCTCTTTAAAATCTTACATATAAGATGAAAAGAAAAAAAATATAAATCTTAACTTTAGACGCCCATTTATGCAGGTATTTTAACTCAAGATAATTCGCAGAAATTGTATCCTTAAAATTTACGTAAGCGGGTAAGAAATTTTAGGTCACCAGCACAAACTCCGGCATGAATAAAGAGAAAGTTAAATCAACGCAAGACTGTTACTTCATTGTTTATATACACTAAAACACACTTGCTAAACAATTATTGCCTATGAGGTGGTTTGTGTTTGGAACTTAGTCCAGTTACTTAAAACTCGGTCTTCTCTCCTCGCGTTCTTAGGGCTCCGATGCGCGTGGATGTCGCAGTGCGCATCGGGCTTCCGAAGCAGAAATCCCAGTTTTGCTTAACAATTCCACCGCCAGAACAAGGAATGGTTGGCGTAGTTTGGCTGGCCTTCTGGCCGCCTACGCTGCGCACACTCTTAGAAGCGTTCCAATATATCTGCAAATCTGCTAAGCACTCCACTCAAGCGCACACGAGTGGCCGATTGAGCGCTATGAAACGAATCTGGTTAGGTTGAATACACCACATACACTTTATATTACCTTAATGCACTCGAATAAAGTTTTCCAGTTGAATTATCTGCAGCCTATCCGCTTTCGGTTTTAAAATAGTTCGTTCAATATGTATAAAAGACAGTTTGGTGGCTGTACTTTGTTTAAAATATTATACACGTGTTTCACGTATTAAGGTAGCACTATAAGTCTGCTTAGTTTGGATCATCCCATACGAATGATCGCCCACGCTTCTTCTAATGATGCTTAAGCCTAAGTTCGAATCGGATTTCGAATAACGGGGCTTAGAATGAGTGTAAGTGGGAGATGTAAGTCAGATTAGAGAACGAGAGCGGGAGTTTTGCTGTCTGAGAGGTCTGTACGCCGTTTATGGTAGTCTTTTGAGTGTAAATGTTTTGAGTCGCTTATTTAGTTTGGCGTGGATCGTATATTTTTATTTTGGCTACTACAGCACAGATAATGTAACAAGACATGTTCGCGGTACCATTATCTGAAGTTGAACTGATATTACCTACGGTTTTCGCTTTATTTGTATGTCTTTTAAGTGATACACTCCTAATTTCTTTCCTCTTACGTCGCATAACTCATAATAGTAGGGACTCCGTTTCTTTACAACTTTTGCAGCTACAAACACGGGTGCAAGTTTCGCACTGAACTGCTTGCCGGCGTTGCTTTGAGTAAAGTTACGAGCGAATACCTCATCTCCAACAATGAGCTGAACGTTACGACTACGAAGATTGTATCTATTTGCATTGTCGTCGTGAGTTTTATTAATATTTTCTTTTGCTCTTTGTCTGGCTAACTGTAACATATCTGGCCTGCTTAAATTTGTATCGTCGCTCAATACGTCTAAACTTCTTAAAAGTGCGTAATCCTTACCATTCAAAACCATATTCTGGCCGAAAGCAAGAAAATACGGCGAATAGCCAGTACTTCGATGCAATGTTGCCCTTAAAGAACTGCTTATCGCATCAAGATTAGCGTCCCAGCCGGTATGATCGGCACCAATATAAGCACGTATGGATGCTAAGACGGATCTATTTAACCTCTCACTAGCATTAGCTTGAGGCGAATAAATAGCCGTGCTGCGATGTGTTATACCAAATCGCGTCAAGAGAGATTCAAACAAACTGGAACGGAATTGGGAACCGTTGTCAGAAAGTATGACTTCTGGAACGCCAAAAATATAAAATATGTTGGTCTCTAAATAATTGCAAATCTTAGAAGCTGTAAACTTTTTAAGTGGGTTAAGAAAATGAAATTTCGTGTGGTGATCAACGACTATAAGTACCCCAATATTGCCTTCTTTAGTCCTTGGGTAGGGTCCTAATAAATCTATATATAATTTTTGGAATGGCCTATCCGAAGTAAAAGGTTTTCCCACGGCTGGTCGCAAAATAGTGTTTGGGCTTTTAGTCGTACGACAAATCTCGCAATTAGCAATATATTCGCGTATTTGACTGACCATACGTGGCCAAAACAAATAGCGTTTCAGTCTTTCCACAGTTTTAGACATGCCACAATGAGCTGCGGTTTTTTCATCGTGTGCGGCTTGTAATATGGCTGGTACTAAAGCAGCTGGAACCCATAGTTTCCAAGCGTTACTTACTTGAGGATCGATATCTCTATTAAAGTCTGCTCGCTTATAAACATAATTATCCACCGTTTTTAGATCGGGTAACTTGTTTTTATTAGCCCTAACTCGTTCTATCAAATTAAGATATTCAGGTGACTTGAAATGAACTGATTGTAAGTCAACGATCGGACTAATGTGCTCGAATTCGTCAATTGAGTTATCACTTTGACGGGACAAGGCGTCCGCGACGACGTTTTCGGATCCCCTTCTATGTTTTATAGTAAATGTAAAAGATCGGAGTTTCATAGACCATCTGGCGAGTCTCCCTGATAAATCTTTTTGTCGCATAAGCCATTTGAGAGACGCATGGTCAGTGATGACCACAAAGTCTTGTGCTTCTACGAAGGGTCGGAATTTCTTTATTCCTTTTAACACCGCCAAGCATTCTAGTTCAGTAACAGAATAGTTCCTTTGTGCCTTCGATAATTTCTCGGACACATAAGCTATCGGAAGCTCAACACCATCTCGCTCTTGGGCTAAGACACAACCTATACCATACGTACTAGCATCACAAAGCAAAATAAATTGTTGAGTGAAGTCAGGGGTAATTAAAATGGGTGCAGCAGTTAAACAATCTTTAAGGTGATTAAAAGCTTGCGTAGCGCTGTCATTCCAAACGAGATTTCTCTTACTCTTTAACATTTCCGTCAGTGGAAAACTTACAGTGGCAAAGTTATTGACAAAGCGCCTATACCAACCTGATAATCCTAAAAATCTGCGTAGTTGTTTCACTGATGAAGGAATAGGAAACTCTCTTATGGCATTTATCTTGTCGGGATCGGTCATAAGCTGTCCTTGTCCTATTATAAATCCAAGGTATTTTATCTCTCGCATGCAAAATTTTGATTTACCTACGTTGATAGTTAAATTCGCTTTTCGCAAGCATACAGCTATCTCTTGTAACGATATTTCTCACCTTTCTTTACTAAGACGCAGTTACTACTCCAGGGACTAGTAGATTCTTCAATAACGTCTAATGCTAGCATGTTATCTACCTCCGCGAACATAAGTTTCTCTATTGCTGGTGAAACGGGCCAATGTCGTTGTTTAACTGGCTGAGCGCCTGCAACTTCGATTGAATGTGAAATCACATTGGTACGACCCAATCCTTCTTTAGCAAATGAGGGGAAGACATCTACTACTGCGTTTAGACGTCTTTGTTGCTCGTCTGTCAAAGTGTGAAATTTGGACTCCTCACCACAATCATTTGATGATCCAACATCGAGCTCAGATATCACTGCCGACGGTGGCAAAATTTTCTCAGCCAGTCCAAATTTCCTCCAAAAATCAATTCCTAAATAAACTTGTTGGTTTAAATCTGGGATAATAAATAACTCTAAAATGTCAGACTTGTGCCGAAAAGAAATTTCAGTGATTATTTTACCTACAACTTTGCTCTGTGTACCATTAGCAGTACTTATCATACCGGAACACTTCTTAGCTTTGCTGTCTGCTAGCAACTCTTTAGCAGCTGTTCCTCCAACACAGCTTATTGTCGCTCCTGAGTCTAGCAACGCTATATAGCTATTACCTAAAATTTTTACATCGGCGTAGAGCCTATCATCGTTATTTAGCAAAACCGATGATACTATATTCTTCCGATGGTTAATGATTGTTTTCCAAAACTTTCTTAAGCGTTTAGTAGAACGCTTAGGCTTAAATATAAAACTATCTATACTAGCAAAAATTTTTTTACGAGTCTTATTATAATTATCTAATCTAATATGAAAAGGAATATTGGTATGTTTGAGCTCAGGCTTGTTTTGTACGGCCGGCTTAACATTGGTTCCCACAGGCATAACTAAAGTGTTGTTTCTAATATTTTCGGATGTACCTAGTTGTGGTTTTTGGGTAAATCCGCCAACCGGTTTAAAGCAGGGTTACATTTTGGGCACCTAGGTTTGAATATCTCCTTGGCTCCACAACCGTAACAGAATATATTTCTAGCTTCTAAACAGTCGTCGAATCTATGGCCAGGCTTATCGCAATTCCAGCAGAGTAAGTTTACGGCACTGCGTTTCATGGCTAATACTTCGTTTAATGGTTCTGCGCCTTCGCCTATGTTATTAGTTGGATCATCTTCTACTATCTCCGAAATCTGTGAACGAAATGCCCGCGGTTTGAGCGAACTCATTCCGTTGAAGAACTGTTCGTGCTTACGAACTTCTTCGCGCAATTTAGATCTCCTTGAGATCTTCAAGTGTAAAAATTCATGGTGAAGACTGGGCTTTGAATTTCTTATCAAGATGTCGACTAATTGCTCTTCAGACATTGTCTTTTGTAACTGGTCTGCTAAGTCTTCAATGGAATATTGAAAATCATCAAATGCTTCATTTTCGTTTTGACGACGTTTTCGAATTTTCTCCCATATGTCTAAATCTGTTTCACCATCATCGAACCGTTCACGAAATTCCCTACAAAACGTTTCCCATGAAAAATTTGTATTATTCCGATGGAATTTCCAATACCAATCGCTCGCCTTGCCGGAGAATAAAATATACAAATTATCACACAATAACTGATAGTCTTTGTTTAAGTTTTGCTCAGTTAAAGCGCGAACGCGATAAATAAATTCATCCATTCTCATACCTTGTCTTGAGCCATCAAATTTAATTCGCCAATTCTGTATTATGGATGACGCTTTTTCTGGAGCTATTCGGCAATTAGAGCCGCTCCTATTTACACTAGCTCTAGCCATAAAATTGTCGAATTGAATATCCGGAAGAGATTCACGCTCAGCTCGGGCTGCGTTGGGGTTAGATAGATCTTGTTGTTGAGAAGTTTGCTGCGGTTGAGCTATCCAGAGTGAAGCTTATATTTGTTGAATACTAGATTCAACAGCTTTGGTTAACTGTGTTGTTATTTTTTCAATCATTTGAGCATGCTGCTCTCTATCTGAGAGTTAAGTGGGGGATAAGAACGCTGATCTTCTCTAAACGATTGGCCTAAGTTTCCTCTAGTTTGTGACCGTGTGGACATTCCACCACCTCTAGGAGTATTCCCTCTACCTCTACCTCTACCTCTATACTTTTTGGCATTTGAGACACATTTAAACTTGTTGGCAAAGATATTGCAGAGTTCAGTTCGGCTGCTAAGTTGTTATTCGAAAGTGTTAACATCATCGTAGTACAATCTGTAGCGCAAACTGGGCAACTTGGGTTACTACTGATATTTTCAAATATACAATTTTTGTGGAAAATAAGTTTGCATAGAGTCTTGGCTACTAACTGCGTTGACGCAATTGCTTCTTTGCAAATCCCACAAATGTTGTCCTGCTCCTGCAAGGGTAGGGCGATGTTATCATTGCTATGTTGCAGTGTCAGCTTTTTATTTTTATTTTTTTAATAATTAATATAGTTATATATAGTTCTGTCTTTCGTCTTACTGAACCATCGCAAAATAACTAAAGTCTAAATAAAATTTTAGAAATTCCTTCTATTGTTGTTAATGGAAAACTGATGCATTGGTTTAAAATTATCTGAATTGCTGGATAACTTCCGAAAGCTTTCCAGAACGTTGTAAAATCCGAACAATCCATGAACGTTATCTCCAATGTTTTACTATCAACTTGTACCTATAAGAAAATATATAAGCTGTTTAATTACATATCCGCTTGGGTCGATCAATCCAGAATTCCAATTGCAATCGCAAAATCCATAAGCTGATTCTGCATCACATGCAAATAAATTATAAATAGCAAGTGATAACTTGAGAGCAAAATTTGAGTTGTGATATTTTTGATGTAAAAGAAGAGCTTTAATGGGCCATACTGACTTATCGATTGAGCCTTAATTGTTCGTTGTTCATTTCGTGTTATTGGCACTTTCAACTATAAGTCTTTCGAGCCCCCTAGTTGGGCGCCACTTAATGTGTAATGTACAGAAAACCATATATATATATATATATATATAATAGTCAACCAAGATGAAATCGTGTGACAGTGGGCTCGAGGGTGTGCATTCTCGCTATGCTCGGATTTAGCTCGTCGGATTGGCCGGGGTTCTTTCTTACCCAACTGCACTGGTTACGCTGACACAATTAAATTATAATGCACGGACTGAAAATTAAAGAACTAAAATTTATGACGGGGAAGGTATAGAGCCGGTACTCCAAAAGGATTTATCTGAAATTGTTAAATAGACTGAGAGAGAGAGAAAGAGCTGTTGGTCCTCCCTCTTCTTCACCCACCCGACCATGACAATCGCTTCATGTTTACGTTGTCCCTTTGTTGAAGGCTTAACTCTTTCAAGTTATTTTGCGACGTTCATCAGACTACAGACAGAATAGAATCAAGTTACGGCAGTTCCATTATACTGTTCTTCATATTATTCTTTAATACGTACAAAAATTCGTAATATTGTCAACATATTTAGCTATATAATCCGATTCAAATTCAATTCAATACCAACGTTGCTAACTAACCAATATGTAGGTGAAGCCATAGCGAAATTTAAAATATATATATATCTAAATAAATATATATATGTAAAGCATGTATTTGTTTGGACTTACTCTGTTCCAGTTAAATGCTACTCACAAAATAAAGAAGAAATGTTTGTTAACGTTCCATCGACGTTCCTTGGGCCAAGTCGAGTTGATGTGTTGTTTCTCTTTTCTTTTTGTTTGTTATAAACTGCAAAATAAGATTGACTTAAGAAATTAAATAATTACATGGCTTGTTATAAATTCGCATTGGCTACCACGCTCATAGTTCTAATAATTGTTGTAACTTATTACTATTTCATCTCTTTAAATCTTAAACATAAGATAAAAAAATAATATTAATCTTAACTTTAGTCTCTCATTTATTCAAGTAGGTTAACTCAAGCTCGTTCGCAGAAATTGTAACCTTAAAATTTACGTAAGCGTACAATAAATTTTAAGTCACCAGCAAAAACTCCGGCATGAATAAAGGGGAAAGTTAAATCAACGCAAAACTATTACTGCATTGTCTTTATGCACTAAA